>OX403608.1:7500000-8750000 GCA_948107665.1 Lomographa bimaculata | reverse complement strand
AGAGACTGCTATACACTGCCCGAGGCACTAAAACGCTGTTTTAGTGCCTCGGGTAGTGTTTTTACCAAATTGACGTTTAAACAGCCCAGGGTCCAATTCTGTATCGTCGAAAAAAGAACGCAAAACACATTCAAAACAGCGATAAAATGTGGATCGGCGGATTGGCAGATGGTGCAATTGAAATGCGTTATTGGAAGGTCTGGTTCAATTCCCGACGGGAGCACAAGTTTTCTCCCTAGGAAAAAATGTGTTTCTTGTTCTGGTTGAGATTGTGTCTGCGATATGATTTTTCCGGCACCCAAGACACAAGTCATCGAACTTAGTGAGTGCTGTGAGTGTGAAAGCGTATATCTTTATAAACTGGTTTTAAAAATATAAATCTATCAGAGCGCCTGGTTGAGGCGACGCGTGATCAAAATGGCACTTATTTGGCTTAACGTATTAACATTTGTACGCGCCATTTATTGGCGCTTCCTTTCTTTCCTTTCCTACCCTCATTTTCCTAAGAAAACAGTGACGTTTGCTGGAATTATCACTTCGTGGTAGATGAGGGTACTGCTTGCTTAAGCGAGCAGTCTACGGTCGTCCCTTGTCGACTGTGGATGCTTCCGCACGTCCGTTAGTTCTCTCAACTACGGATCACAGCCATTTTGATTACCTACCGCGCTTTACGTTCCTGTCCCAACCGCCTTTAGGATTTGTGAACATCATCTGGAAGCCGTGTACTAACGGCTCCACCCGCGCTCGCGCCGCGAGTTCTACATAATTACCTACAACGACGACGCCTGATCAACTACCAGGAATATCTCCAGAACACCAGGAGACCGAGGGGTGCCACAGCTATACTCGTCAACCCGAGGATACCCAGGTTAGTCACTCGTTTTCAACCCCTTTCAAATACAGTCCACTACATCATCACCATTTCCCGCTAATCCTTCTATCTACCAGCATCCTTCTTAACCCGCAAATACGTCAAACGTGCTCCGCCATATAGCTTGGTGGCCGCGTTAACATTTTTTGGTCCTCGAGCTGGATATATGTAACATATTTTGGTCCTTATTTCACTATAATTGTACTAAATTATTGTGTTATACCATAATTTCATGTCACATATTACAGTAATTATAAAATCCCGCTAATTTAATATTTCTGTTATACTTGTTTCAATACTATTACAAACCTTTTACGCATTTATCTATTCAGATCGTGTATTCCATTTACCTAAACTGCATTAAAAACAATAAAATATTCGTTATTTTTCCTTAATTAGTTTGTGGGTAATCTTCGACATTCTGTTGAGGTGCACTTATTCATTTACCGCTTCGCCATCTTATCTGTTGCTGTGCGCGTGTTGTAGTGCAGTCATTAATTGGACATTTTGCAATCTTTCTAAGTGTAACAATAATTTCCAAAATGGCTCGTGCTAAGGCCAAAGTTGCAGAAGAATTCAAAGATACAAGTTCTCTCGATGTGTTATCGGTCAAACGCTTAACTTTAATTGGTAAACGCGATGCTATATTTTCTCGATTGCAGGAAGTATATAACCGCTGTTTGAATGCTTTCACGGATGATACTGAGAAAGACTTATTTCTATGTGGAATAATTTCCCTAGACCGCTTACACACTGAATTTAATCAAATTGTGAATGACTTAAATGTCACCGAGTTGACTTTAGATTCTACCTACACAGTAAATTATCAAGTCAGTTAATGTCTTCGAAGACATGTACTGCCGCTGCAAGTTTGTTTCTGATAAACTTAACATTTCGCCCGCTCTGTCCGTGAACACTACTAGTTCGCATGTTGCACCGCAACATAGGTCTGTCAAACTGCCTAAGCTTGAATTGATGACGTTCGATGGTAATCCAATGACATGGAAAATATTCCACGAGTCGTTCCGCAGGACAATTCACGAAAATGCCGATCTCACCGACCACGAACGTATACAATATTTAGTAAATAAATTGTCGGGTCGTGCATTAGCCGTTATTTCGGGTATTGTTCCAAACGCTGATAACTACCGCCTCGTCTGGCAGACGTTGGTCGACAAATACGATGACAAACGTAACTTAGGTTGTGCTTATCTCGATCAGCTGTTAGATTTTAAACCTACCAGCAACACCGCGTCCGCTGAAAATATAGAATTATTTCTCGATAAATTTTGTACCGCAGTATCAAGTTTACATTCGCTCAAGTTAGATAATTTATCCGATTTTATTCTTATGCAACTTGCGTTAAAGAAAATAGATTCGAGCACCGCGCGTTCGTTTGAGATGCATATGCGAGGTAAAAGTATACCTACGTATGATGACTTGATTAAGTTTGTTCGCGAACAAAGTAAAATATTAGAACGCACTACGCCCGCTAGTCGCGCTTCTGATAACAACAACAACAAACAGATTGGCGCCAAATCCACGCATTCTTTCACTGCATCGTGCGTATCGCAGTGCCCGCTATGTAAAGAAAGCGAACATGCAAACTTATACAAATGCCCTGCATTTAATAAACTCTCAGTAGATGATAAATTGTCTTGTATAAAACAAAACAAAGGTTGCACTAATTGCCTAAGTATTTCGCATAATTATACCGCTTGCAATTCCAAATTTACGTGCCGTCATTGTGGATGTCGTCATCATTCAATGCTTTGCCGTAAAATGTTACCTTCCCGTGAAGGAACCCGCACCGTCTCGTATGCGTCATCCGCTATGCCAGCGCAGCCGCCCCGCGTTCGAACTGGCAACGTCGCCGCCACTCGTGCGGCGCCCGCGCCCTCTCCGCCGCCGCCGCAGGCTTTTGTCCCGCGCGCTGCTTGTCCTTGCCCGGCAACAGAACTAATGAAGCCTACTGCGTCTTCGTCGCATCAAAACGTTACGCTTTGTAATAACGTGCGCCCTGATAATAATATGCAAGCGCCCGATACCACGTGCTTACTAGGAACCGTGCAAGTTTACGCTACTGATACAAACGGCCGTAGACATGTCTTGCGCGCATTGATTGATTCAGCCAGCCAATGCAACTTTATGTCCGCGAATTGTTGCGTAAAACTCAACTTAAAATGCAGCAAGGTTTCAAATACCGTTGTTAAGGGTATAGGTTCCACAACAAACCCAATTAAGGGAGCAATTTCTACCACTTTGCATTCGCGATTAAATAATAATTTTGTTTCGATTGACGCTTTTGTTATCGACCGCATCACAGACAACATGCCGTCTGTAAAAGTTGACGTATCTTGTCTCTCATACCTAAACTGTTTACCGCTCGCTGATAACAGTTTCTCAGAACCTTCTGACATAGATATCCTCATTGGAGCACCGCTTTTTGCTGACATTTTGCTATCAGGTCGAGCCGCTGGACCGCCTGGTACACCAACCGCTTTTGAAACGATATTTGGTTATATAGTAATCGGGACCGCTCCCGTTACCCCCGCTCACATAATTTGTGATACCGCTTCTAATGACAGTAGTCACCGCTCAGGAATATCTCTCTGCGCCTTCGCAGAAGAACCGCGTTTGGACAATATTGTTCAGAAATTCTGGCAACTTGAGGAGGTGCAATGCACGCCGACCTTGAGTCCTACCGCTCTCGAGAATGAACGTATTTTTATCAATAATTTTACCCGCGATTCTACGGGCCGCTATTGTGTGGCATTGCCTTTATCACGCGACCCCGCCGCCGCTCTTGGCAATTCTTTTCATACCGCGAAAAAGCGCTTCATGCATTTAGAACGCAAGCTCGTCGCTTCACCTCCCCTGCGAGTGGAGTACGATGCTATCATCCAAGAGTACCTACAGAAAGGTTACATTTCGCTGATTCATAACGATGATCATTTCACCGGTTATTATATTCCACACCACGCAGTTGCCAGGTTGGACAAGACCACTACTAAATGGCGCATGGTAATGGACGCAAGTGCGAAGACTGATTCGAACTTGTCACTCAATGACGTCTTGTACACTGGTGATAATTTACAAAATGACCTCTTCGCTGTCCTTTTGGAGTTTCGATTTTATGAAATCGCCTTCACATCTGATATCAAACAGATGTATCTACAGATACTCGTTAATAATGAGGACCGCAAATTACAGAAATTTTTATACCGCTTTGATCCCGCGTCTACGCTAAATACATACGTCTTTAACCGGGTTTGTTTTGGCCTAAGGAGTAGCCCTTTTCTCGCGATGCGTGTACTTCGACAGCTGTGTGCTGACGAGCGCGTCCGCTTCCCGCACGCTGCGCCTGTCATCGAGAACAATACCTACATGGATGATGTGTGCTATTCGATGCCATCCATGGCAAGTTGCTTGCAGCTCCGTGACGAGCTACGCGATTTGCTCAAGGCCGGGGGCTTTGAGCTAGTGAAATGGGCTAGTAACGTACCCGAGCTCACTGACTCGCTTCCGGTCTCCGACCGTCACGCCGCAGCTATAAATTTCGATGAGCCAGACTCGAACTTAAAGGTTTTAGGCCTACAGTGGTTACCTAGCTCCGATGTATTTATGTTTACCGTGTGCATCGAAAATCGCCCCGCGACTAAACGTAATATATTATCTGTGATCGCGCGTCAATATGATGTTCTCGGGCTTATAGCTCCTGTCATTCTGTACGCTAAATTAATTTTGCAAAAACTTCACGTACTGAAACTGGACTGGGATGAGCAACCGCCGCCAGACATAGTAAATCTTTGGCTAAGATATTTACGCGAACTTCCTTGCATTCAGCAGCTGCGTTTCCACCGCCACTTAGGTGTTCAAGAAAATTCCAAAATTACCATAGTCGCATTTTCTGACGCTAGTGAACATGGATATGGTTCTGTAGTGTATATCCGAACCCAATCCGATCCAAACGCGGCTCCGGTAACGCGCTTAGTTTGTGCCAAGTCCAAGGTCGCTCCGCTAAAAACAATTTCTATTGCAAAACTGGAACTCTGCGGATGTTTACTTATGTCAAAACTGGTCCGCCGCGTTCTCGATACCTACGAAAAGCGTCATACAATAGATAAAGTATTCTGCTGCACCGATTCCATGGTCGCATTGCACTGGATCACTGCCTCGCCTCACAGGTTTAAAACTTTTGTTGCTACACGCATTACAAAAATCACCTCCGCTATTCCCGCTGACAGTTTCCGTCACATACCTGGCACGGAAAATCCTTGCGCTGACGCATTATCGCGAGGGCTGTCACCCGCTCAACTAGTTGAGCACCCTCTGTGGTTAACTGGTCCCTCTTGGCTTTGTCAAGACCCTGCTACTTGGCCCACCAAGTCAGTAACTCCTCTTACGGTTGTCTCAGACCTACCTGAGTCGAAGAAAATTGTTTCACTTCCTGTGACACAACCCGCTGTTGATGTTTCCAACCCGCTGTTGGAACTTGTTACTCGCATATCATCGTGGCTTAAGCTCTTACGTATAGTCATTCTGATTTACCGTTTCATCAAGAAACTACCGCGTTCAGCAATCTTCACCGCTGAAGAAATTAATTTCGCAGAAATACAAATTTTAAAATCGCTACAAAAATTTTATTTTCTGACATACTTCAAAATCTTCAGAGTAACACTAATTGTTCACGCGCTATACAACGCCTTACACCCTTTATCGACGCCGACGGACTCATACGAGTCGGAGGTCGTCTCCGAAATGCGGATCTGTCGTACAATCAGCAGCATCCCATTCTATTACCGCGAAAACACCGCATAATCGAATTGATAATTGAGCACTATCATCGGCGCAATTGTCATACTGGACCGCACGCCCTGATGTCGATTCTTAGACAACGATATTGGATACTCTCCTCGCGCAACATTATTCGTTCCGTTATACATAGGTGTAACTTTTGTTTCAAAGCAAAGCCTAAACCTACGTTCCCGCTTATGGGAGAACTACCCGCTTGTCGCGTAAACGAATCTACCGCGTGGGCCCATACCGCCGTTGATTTTGCCGGCCCGATCTCAATTATTCCATTAAGAAAACGTGGAGCGCGTTCTATAAAAGCTTATTTATGCATATTTGTTTCCATGACGATTCGTTCGGTGCATGTTGAACTTACGACAGATTTAAGTAGTGGTAGTTTCATTTCCGCCTTTAAACGCTTCCTCGCGCGTCGTGGCAAAGTCTCTGTTATGTATTCTGATAACGGACGGACATTTATCGGAGCGAAAAACGCATTATCTGACGTATATACACTTGTGAACTCAGAGGAGTTCCATAAGTCGATCTCAGACGAGTTATCCGCCAATCGCATCACGTGGAAATTAAACCCGCCAAGAAGTCCGCACTTTGGCGGAAACTATGAAATCTTCGTGAAATCTTTCAAGAGTCATCTCTCAAAAACGATCGGTTCACAGTTGCTCACTTACGAGGAAATGTTAACCGTACTCACGCAGATAGAGAGCGTCATTAATTCGCGACCGCTAACGCTGTTAAGTGAGGATCCCTCGGAGCCTACTGCACTAACGCCCGCACATTTCTTGATGACTGCACCGCTTAAACATTTGCCCGCATGCTCAGTTTCAGATGAGCCCGCGCCTCTTTTGAAACGCTACGCTTTACTGGATCAGATGATTCAATCGTTCTCCAAAAGATGGAAGTTAGAGTACCTTCACTTGCTACAATCTAGAGGAAAATGGAATACACCTTCTAATCCCGTTAAAGTAGGATCTGTCGTGCTTATAATTACTGACAATATTCCTCCGCTATCATGGCCTCTTGGTATAGTCGAAGAGACAATCCTAGGTCACGACGGAATCTGTAGAGTTTGCTTAGTGCGAACGGCGACATCCGTTTACAAACGGCCAGTCGTCCGTTTGTGCGTTTTACCCACTCAATAATTTAACTTTGCCCCCTGGTCAATCCGCTTCACATAATTTTTTAATTTTTTTTCTTTTTAAAAACCAATCGTTTTTAAGGCCGGGGGCAATGTACGCGCCATTTATTGGCGCTTCCTTTCTTTCCTTTCCTACCCTCATTTTCCTAAGAAAACAGTGACGTTCGCTGGAATTATCACTTCGTGGTAGATGAGGGTACTGCTTGCTTAAGCGAGCAGTCTGCGGTCGTCCCTTGTCGACTGTGGATGCTTCCGCACGTCCGTTAGTTCTCTCAACTACGGATCACAGCCATTTTGATTACCTACCGCGCTTTACGTTCCTGTCCCAACCGCCTTTGGGATTTGTGAACATCATCTGGAAGCCGTGTACTAACGGCTCCACCCGCGCTCGCGCCGCGAGTTCTACATAATTACCTACAACGACGACGCCTGATCAACTACCAGGAATATCTCCAGAACACCAGGAGACCGAGGGGTGCCACAGCTATACTCGTCAACCCGAGGATACCCAGGTTAGTCACTCGTTTTCAACCCCTTTCAAATACAGTCCACTACATCATCACCATTTCCCGCTAATCCTTCAATCTACCAGCATCCTTCTTAACCCGCAAATACGTCAAACGTGCTCCGCCATATAGCTTGGTGGCCGCGTTAACAACATTGCAATTCAGAGAGGCAATGCCGCCAGCATGATGGGAACGCTACCCACTGGTAGTGGGCTTGAGCACTTGAGTTACCTTTAAGCTCGATGTCTTGTAGGTGACTAAATTCTTTGCTGTATATAGTTTTAGGAAATATAGGCAATTGGCCCGTAGATATAGAATTAGTTTTATAATTTCTGATTTGAACTATTGATCTATGAAAATAAACAATAAAAAATTTAGTTAGAGTTAAAACATGACTCATATTCCTTTTAAATTACCGGGTAATATAATGGTAAATATTTTTCCTCTTAGAATACTGGTTATCTAAATCAAGTTAGCTAAGGGGAATAAGGGAAATCAATCACATGTACAACCGACACAACGAATGCGTCCGATACCAATCGCAGTTCAAGCTCAACAAGCTACGATCTACAATCTGTACGTAACAAACGGCAAATACCTCGGAACTGACCTTGCGAAGCTTCGGTTAACCTTTGTTCAACGAAGTTCCCGGTAACCGGTCTACAACTTCCTAATTCTGTGTAAAACAATCCGAGCCTAGATGGTAGGTAGAATACTACTGCTATTTGCATATTAGGCACTGTCGTACTTACCCTTTACAAAATAGAGTATAACAAGCTAAAATACTACTGCTATATGAATATTCGGCACTGTCGTACTTACCCTTTACAAAATAGAGTATAACCAGCTAACATACTACTGCTATATGCATATTCGGCACTGTCGGACTTACCCTTTACATAGAGTATAACCAGCTAACATACTACTGCTATATGCATATTCGGCACTGTCGTACTTACCCTTTACATAGAGTATAACCAGCTAACATACTACTGCTATATGCATATTCGGCACTGTCGTACTTACCCTTTACAAAATAGAGTATAACAAGCTAAAATGTTAAGTACGTTATTCAAAAATAATGACATGTACTGCCCGATGGATTAGTTGGGAGCGCGTTCGCCTTCTATGCAGGGGTCTCGGGTTCGATTCCCGGCGGAAAAACAAGTATTTCTGAAGAAAACGTAGGAGAAACGACTTCAACAAATGGAGGAGGTTCTCAATATGACTGTATATATTTGTTATGTGTGATACCTCAGAACTTTTTTCTAGGTGAACCTATTTTGATGATCCTTTTTTTATTTGAAATCTGGTTCTTCACAAGAGTCCTATTTAAATTTGATCAAGATTTGACCAGTAGTTTTTGAGGTATCCTCAATAATGCCTACTTAATTAATTTAATCTGATCAACGGTTCCGAAGATAAAACGATGCAGTCGGATTTTTAAGGTTTGCTTGTGTTTAAATTACATAATCTTTGTTTTTTGGTCCGGCTCGGTTCTATGATTTTTTTTCGTCATTTGGATGATAAAATTTCACATTCAATATACTATTTAAAGAATATTCATTAGACAGCATTAGAAATGATTAAACAAATAGGTTCAATACATTCGTAGACGACATTGATAAACATTTTGTGCAAATCTGTAGCACGTCTACGCTGCTACGACGATCGTTTCGTAGCACTAAGTAATGTTAGTTGCTACGCGTCTACGGTTGAAGCAACCACATCCAATACAAATAACCTATTTAAATACTGAGTATTCGACGAATGTTTGGTGTCGTAGTGTAGGGTGCTAATTATTATAACTATATATTTTATAATATATGTTATTCATTTGTATGTGTTTTATTACATATTCCTCCAAAATAGCTGGACCGATTTGAATGACATTTTTCAGTCAGACAAATCGCGTCAAACAAACGTGTAAATAGGATGTTTGGCTTGGCTTGCAAAAGTTTGCAAACGTTTGCCGCCGATCCGAGTTAAGTCGGTTTTTACCCAAGCATTTGTAGGGGTTTGAAGTTTGCGGCAAACGTGTGGATACGGCATAATACGCTCCTATTGCAATCCAGCTACGCTAGCGGGCAATTGATAAGCCCAGGCGGGTTCTGCAAAAGAGTACCACTATAAGGGTGTTTCACAATACCTGTAAATGGCTCCTGTTTCGCGGGTTTCCGAACCACAGGCGAAGCGCCTGTAGCACCGTGTAACGCGGCGTCCGTATTGCCGGATAACTGCCGAACGGAAATAGTACATTGTGAGCGCCGCTTGGGAACGGAAAAATGGACGTGTCGTAAGCTGCGATACGCATAGATTTTCGGAGCAGATGTTACATTGAAACTGGTTTTTTGGGTAATCATGTGCGCCGGAATTACAATAGTTAATTCCCCCATGACCGTTTTATCATCTAACAATAAGACAAACTGGCAAACGTCATCCATTTATGGTTGACATACCTCCGGTTCGGTCGAAACGTTTTGCTTCTACATTCAATTTTGTCATCCGTACTGCGAAGGAGTGGAATTCATTGCCCGCGTCTTTGTTCCCCGAACGATATAATCTGGGACTCTTCAAGTCAAGAGTGAATAGGTATCTTCTAGGCAAGCATGCTACATCTTCGGCCGCATCATCATATTCCATCAGGTGAGATAGTGGTCAAATGCTTGCCTATCGAGTATAAAAAAAAGATAAACAGCCGTATTGGTCCACTGGTGTCCAATGTCTTTTAGTGTAGAGTGACTTACCATCTAGGCTATATCTTCAGCCGCATCATGGCTTTCAATCAGGTGTGGTACGGGCTAAATGCTTGCTATCCTACTAATATTATAAATCCGAAAGTTTGTGTGTAAGTGTGTAAGTGTTTAAGTATGTTTGTTCCCTCTTCACGCTTTAACGGCTGAACGGATTTGGATGAAATTTGGTATGTACATAGATTATACCTAGGATTAACACATAGGCTACTTTTTAACTTGATAATAGCGGGCGAAGCCGCGGGGCACGGCTAGTCATGTATAAAAAAGCTAGTAAGTATGTTTGTTCCCTCTTCACGCTTAAACGGCTGAACGGATTTGGATGATTTTTGGAACGTACATAGCTTATACCTAGGATTAATACATAGGCTACTTTTTAACTTGATAATAGCGGGCGAAGTCGCAGGGCACGTCATCAGTATAATATAAAAACATTGTTAAAGAACATTTTGTTTCACAATTAACATCTTTAATTCACACTGCAACCTCGCTATCGTACCAAACATTTACATTTACAAAAAATATTTAAACACAAGCAAAACTTAAAAAACCGACATCACCGCTTTACTTCGGAACCCTTCATCAGATTAAATGAATTAAATACGCATTATTGAGGATAACTAGAAAACTACTGACGTCAGATTTTGATTAAATTTGGCACCACATGGAAAGCACCAGCTTCAATTTAAAAAAATAATCATCAAAATTGGTTGACTCCGAAAAAAATAAGTTGAATTGAGAACCTCCTCCTTCTTTGCAGTTGGTTAAGTCAGTCCTTTACTTCGGAACATAGAAGCAACACATTGCATAAACACCGGTATGGAAATCACCCACAGATAATATTACTATCACTTACCAACAGATGAAACAGAGATCAAACGCTAGCTTATCAAAACAAATAAAAACCCTAATAAACTGAGAAACAAACATTGCTCGTAGTTCTCATTTTTTCCCAAAACTTATTTCCAATTTTTCGTGACCAATTCGATCCAAATATGCGGCAAATAAGTGCAAGAAAACTAGACTGCTAATGGAGCATTTGCAATAACTACTAATCGAGAATAAAAGCTGAGGTTTTTAGAAAGCTCGGGCACTAGAGTAAGATCTTTTATTAATACAGAATTTTAATGTAATGGAGTTAGCTTAACGCAGATAGTAATGTTTCATTAATACTTAACCGTAACGTTGTACATATATGAATACTAGCCGTGCCCCGCGGCTTCGCTCGCTATTATCAAGTTAAAAACTAGCCTAAGTGTTAATCCTAGGTATAATCTATGTACATTCCAAATTACATCCAAAGCCGTTCAGTCGTTAAAGCGTGAAGAGGAAACATACATACTTACACACACACTTACAAACAAACTTTCGGATTTATAATATTAGTAGGATTATTTATTGTATTCGTAATCTTATATTCCTTATATCCTTACTAATATTATAAATGTGAAAGTAACTCTTGTGAGGGTTTATCAATTTGCAATCATAATTGGTATTTTATATCGATAAATATTATTTTATGTGGGTAAGTCGGGATTACTCATGGCGCTACTGTCAGCCGATGATGCCAGCCAATCATAGAGCGGAATTTAAAAAGGAGCGAGTAGGAACCCGGGATGTGATTGGTTGATGTTATCAAGCGGATGGTGGAGCTGTGAGAAGCAAGTCAGTGTTGGTCGGGAGCTCGAATCGAAGGGTTGTGCGAATTAAGAGAAGAATATAAGTGTTCAAAAGCAAGTTTATTGTTTGATTCCCGACGACAAACCCTGATATGATAATGTCCTATTTATCTGTCTGTCTGTCTCGCTTTCACTCCAAAACTACAAAATCGATTTGAATGAAATTTGGTACACAGATAGTCTAGAGCTAGGGAAAGAACATAGGCATCTTTTTATCCCGGAATTCCCGCGGATCCGGAACGTACGCGGGCAAAACCGCGGGGCGCAGCTAGTAACACATAACTACATCTCACAAACACACGTATGCGTGCGTGCGTGAGAGGTACTTATGCATTTCTAACACCCGTGACTTGTAGTCAAACTATGAGACGCTTACTAATTATTTCGCCTTCACCCTTTGAGTACATACAGCAAATCAAATCAAATCAAATTAAAATCGTTTATTCACATGGGCCCCAAAGAGGCACTCATAAAAGTTATTGAATCTATTGCCAGATTCGCAAAATTACAGCCATCTCGAGAAGAACCTGGCAAGAAACTCGGCGGCGCATTTTTTTTTTTCATTCATTTTTTTAAAAAGCATTCTTAATTTCTAATACATAATTTTCTTAACCTAGGTGTTACTATGGTAGTCGCTAAAAAGAGCCTGTGCAGTTTGCCTCCATGCATCCTTGTCATTAATATAGTCTGTGGTCTTATAATAAGCTTTCTTAATTAATGCCCGTTTAATTACAGATTTGAACTTTCCCAGTGGTAATTC
Source organism: Lomographa bimaculata (assembly GCA_948107665.1). Lineage (NCBI taxonomy): Eukaryota > Metazoa > Arthropoda > Insecta > Lepidoptera > Geometridae > Lomographa > Lomographa bimaculata. The sequence goes on along the minus strand of OX403608.1, from coordinate 8,737,484 downwards.
AGTTACGATTTTAGGAATTCTATTGTAAAATCTAACCCCATTTGCCATAAAAGATTTATTCGTTTTGCTTAATCTAAATGCGCGCACTGTAATTTTATGCTTATATCTAGTATTAAGATTGTGTGCGTCGCTTCTTAATTTATATTTACCGATATTTTTGCGAACATGCATAATATTTTCAAAGATGTAAAGCGAAGGCATGGTAAGTATGCCTGTTTCTTTAAAGAATTCCCTGAGAGATTCGCGTGGACCCCTAGGTTACCCGCGTTTCCTGTAACCCTCAACATGTAAAAAAAGTCACTTGCAACGGATTTTAAATGAAATGACATTAAAACATAGTAATAATAACACACTCACAGCCCCACATTAAGATTGATGACTTATGTCTTGGGTGCCGGAAACAAGCGGTGAAGTCGGTTGTTTTAAGCTTTACTTGCGTTTAAATTACATCGTTACCTGTTAACTTTCCAAATACAGTTACGGTAGTTTAGGTAACATCTCGGGACTTAATCGCGCTAAAAACTATTTTTATTAACTTGAAGTTTCGGCTAAGTTGCATTGGCCATGATTTAGAGAAGAAATAAATGCTTTTACGATTTGAAGGAATACTTTTCATCCAATAATTAAACTGTATACTTTTAAAAAATAGTCAGTTTGTTTTCTGTTAAACTAAAATAATGTTATTATTATTTTATATAATTAATTGATTTTTTTATTGTACGCTCGAAATGGGCAAGCTGTTGATGCCTCTTATTTTATTTTACCATCTTATGTACACAGTTATGACACTAAATATATATTCTATTCTATTCTAAGACTGGAGAATGCGAGTGTCAGCGTCGCGATTTAACCTGAGATAAATCTGCTGATATCGTAAGTGTTGTGTGTCGTGACAATAATTTCTCACAAGACCAAGTGCGGGTAGTTGGAGACAAGTCTTCTCGAAACCATGACCATTGCAACTTGGCCGAAACGTCCGGGTAAATGAAAATAGATTTTTAGCGCGATGAAGTCCCAAGACCCTAAACTATGTGTTCGAATCGCGAAAGTTTAAAAACTACAGTTACGGTTTTGTCATTGTCACTACAATTACCTGGATTTAATCCAGTCTGGAATAAATCCAGATAATTTAGTAGACTAGTCAAAATAAGCAACTTGCAACAAACAGTTAAATTTAATCGGTACTTGTAAACTTTCTGCCGAATGCGGTTACGGCTATATCATTGCCACTTCAATTAACTGGATTCAATCCAAACTGAGTAGTGGAACTATTCAATCGGTCACAGTACAGTTATAACAGTATGGGAGTAGCAGAGAACAGCCAATGTTTTTTTGTATTGAATGGAACTAATATTATCAATCAATTTTGAACTTCATGCTGTGATTTTATAAATTAAATATTGAATGTTTATTTATATCAGTAGTTACAGTTGTAAGTTGTTACTACAATTTCTGTCCATCCAAAGGTTGTCTGGTAGAAATTGCTGAAAGCGATAATACCGCCCATTGTACTGCCTCAAAATATTAATTCCGTAGTTATAAGTTTGTACCATTTTTTTTGGTGTACAATAAAGAATTTTGTTTTGTTTTGTATTTTAATATCCTTTAGGTACTATACAAACATCTTCCTACATCTTCTGTAGGTAAATTGTGCCATTGTTAGCCTTTGTAAATGCAAACATCTGTCTCACAGTATCTTAGTATTTGCTAGTTGAATTGAGAACCTCCTTTTTTGAAGTCGGTTGAAAATTAACTCGCATGATTATTTACTTTACCTATTATTCTTCTATTATTTATAACTAATAATAATATTACCAATTATAAATAAATGTGACACAAAATTAGATACTATATTCAAATCAATTTAAAGTTTAATATTCAGTTACTGTCTAAATAACCTAACATAGACATCCTCTCTCCCTCTTATTTATTAAAAGGAAAACTTTCAGTAGTATACAATATCTTATTGATATTGATATGTTATTGAGATATGAGACGAGCCATTCACTCGCCTGATGGTAACGTCACGCTTATCTTTTGTTTTATTTTGACTGATGTGAATTGTCAAGCTAAAGAGTAGCCTATGTGTTAATCCTAGGTATAAGCTATGTACATCAAATTTCATCCAAATCCGTTCCAAGCCGTTTAAGCGTGAAGAGGGAACAAACATACTTACACACAAACTTTCGGATTTATAATATTAGTAGGAAGTAAGGATGATTGTATCAAGATCCCCTACTGTTAACACAGTTTTAAATCTTCCGATCCGGCGACCAACAAATCGTACTTCCCACGGAACGAAACCGCTAAATAAGTTGAAACCACTAAATAAGTTTTAACAATCGCGAGTTCCAACTCGACGGATTAAATGTTTCAATGTTCGAATGAACTTTCGCTTAAATTTGTATCAAGTTTTGGTTTCAGACACATTGATCTGAGTGATACGTTGTATTCTTCAAGTTTGAGTTCTAGATGTATGGCTTGTTTAATCTCGTAGCTTGCCAAACATCAAGATTCTCCTTCCAAAGAAGTTTTTGAAAAGCTAGTAAAGGCCCACTACTTAAAGGTTTCGTCATGCGTTGAGTGACTGTCCTATACTTATCTAGACTAGATTTATCTATATCCAAATTATCACTTATTTTTTTTCTTTTCTGTTCATTATTTCGTCGCTTATATTTTATTTGTACATTTATTTTTATTATATAAAATTATTTGGTATGCATTATATATTTTATTAAATTATAAGTACCGATATATATGTATTTAATCATTTATGAATATTTATTATTTTAACTAATCATCTTATTTTCTTTTGTCTCTCTCCCTCTCTATACTTTTTTTAATGCACGCCTACACCCCTCTTAATAAACTTTATATATTATCTTTATAAAAAAATAATCATCTTCTCGTCTACCACACATGGTAGACGAGAAGATGATTATTTTTTTATTTCTTAGATGGTGCTTTTCATGTGGTCCCATTCAAATTTGATCAAGATCTGATCTCTAGTTTTTGAGTTATCCTCAATAATGCGTGTTTAATACATTAAATCTGATCAAAGTTCCGAAGATAAAGCGGTGAAGTCGGTTTTTTAAGCTTTGCTTGCGTTTAATTATTTCCATTTCTATGGGACAAGTATATGATTCCAAAAAAAATAATCCAAATCGGTTTATGAATAACGGACTTCTGAGTTTTCTATTCAGATACATAACAGCAGCTATATTATGAACTAGCTTTTGCCCGCGGCTTCGCTCGCGTTAAAAGTATTATTTTAAAATTGACAAAGTTTCATACAAACTTTCATCCCCTATTTTTTCCCCTTGGGGGTAGAATTAATCAAAATCCTTTCTTAGCGGATGCCAGCGTCATAACATCTACCTGCATGCCAAATTTCAGCCCGATCCGTCCAGTGGTTTGGGCTGTGCGTTGATAGATCACTATGTCAGTCAGTCAGTCAGTCACCTTTGAGTTATATATATTTAGATATATTTGGGCTTTGCACTACCTCAATATTCTGTAATTTTTTGACACAGCGCTTTCTTTTGTATAACAATTTAAACGCAAGCAAAGCTAAAAAAACTGCCATCATCGCTTTATATTCGGAAACTTTGATCAGAATAAATTAATTGAATACGCATTCTTGATTATTACTCAAAAACAACTTGTCAGATCTTGATCAAATTTAAATAGGATCACATGATAAGCGCCAGCCTTTAAATAAAAGAGGATCATCAAAATCGGTTCACCTAGAAAAAAGTTCTGAGGTAACATACATAAAAAAGCAGTGGGATAACCTCCTTTTTGAAGTCAGTCTTTGCATACGTACATAAAACTGTATACAAATAGTATACCTATATCCACATAGCTCGCAGTGATTCCTCCCGACTTGATTGAGCCACCGTTCGAGGCAGCTTAGATGGACATTAGCGAGTGACCCTTTGCAGTTGCACGGTGATATTAACCTGCAAATAATTAATTTTTAAAATCAAGCTATTTCTACTAGTATATGAAAAAAAGACTAGTAAATTGTGTTCAAACAAACAAACGCATTCACAATCACAGCCCCACACTAAGTTCAGAGACTTGTATAAGCTTAATATTCTTGTCTTTGGTACCTCATTGTAATCTGAATGTAGGTATGTTTTATACTTATGCAGATATGTCATATTATTATATAATCCGCGTGCGATGAGAATGGGATGCGACCGTTTGGAACTGAGACCGCGATTCGCCGGCCAGCCGTAGCGTCGGCAAACTCGCGTCGAAGGTCGCATACGCTAGATGTGTTTTCGGTGTTCTAACGCATTGAAAATGATGACACAGTGGGCTATGGATAATGAATCTAGTGTTTCAGGAATTATATTGTCAAGAGATCTTTTTGACAAAGTTATGAGTTTGCTCAAAAATACGAAAAAATAATTTTAAAGGTTTTTTTATATACCTAAACATTTTTATTAAAAGCATTACAACCATGAAGTATTTTCATATCCCTAGATAATAGAATGATAGATCGTAGAAATAACATAATATTCATATTTAATATTCCAACTTTTTTGCTGACGCTGCTTGGAAACTGTTGATTTATTATGACAAGGTTCCATCCCATTCTCATCGCACGCGCCATATTCATACTTTCCTAACTAACATCAAACGCCGTGTCGAGACATTCAATTTAACTTTTGAAACCGCTTACCATCTAAAAATCTTTATAAACGACCCTCGGTTACTTAGTAGAACTATTCCTAACACAATAACCGTAAACCATAAACAGATGGCGATGCGTGTCTGGACTATTAAACTAAATGGGTAGTAAAGTAGTAGTTTTTTACTGTCAAAAATGTTCCGCAAACGAAAACATTCGCGATAAGATCGTTTTCCGATTCCAGAATGTTCTGTAACTTATGCCAATTTTTTTCAAATGAATTTCAACGCAACATCATCATTATCATCTCCAAGTGCTTCTGCAATCGAGGTGCAGCCGATATAACAGGAACTCACTTTGGAATCCATGTCAAACAAAACAAACGCGTTCACACTCACAGCCCAACACTAAATTCGATGACTTGTGTCGTGGCTGACGGAAACATTTACATCACATACAATCAAATCGAGCATCCTACTATTCCTACTATCCTACTAATATTATAAATGCGAAAGTTTGTGTGTGAGTGTGTGAATATTTGTTACCTTGTATCTCCGTAATGAATCAATAGATTTTAATGAAATTTAGAATGAAGATAGTTTAGTTTCCGGAATAACGCATAGGCTTTTTAACTTAATTGACGCGGGCGAAGCCGCGGGGCACGGCATGTGAAAAATAAAAATCACACCCAGAACTAAACACAATAATTTCCTTTGGGAGAAAACTTGAGTTCCTGCCGGGAATCATACCCCTACTTAGAAGGCGAACGTGCCAACCGGCAGTAAAATATTGTAAAAAGATAATTATGTCATGAGTAATGTTTGGGTGCCCTCCCTAAAGCCAATGCTCATTGAGCATGTATACATGGACCGATTATCCATTTGCTATATTTCGTTCTACACGTTACATCTCCACAAGACAGAAGTAGCGCTTATTTGAGTAGATTCTGCGGTGCGAGAGGCAAGCCACTTACGTGGAGCGGTGCGAGAGGCAAGCCCCTTTCGTGGAGCGGTGAGAGAGGCAAGTCCCTTTCGTGGAGCGGTGCGAGAGGCAAGCCACTTACGTGGAGCGGTGCGAGAGGCAAGCCACTTACGTGGAGCGGTGAGAGAGGCAAGTCCCTTTCGTGGAGCGGTGCGAGAGGCAAGCCACTTACGTGGAGCGGTGAGAGAGGCAAGCCCCTTACGTGGAGCGGTGAGAGAGGCAAGCCCCTTACGTGGAGCGGTGAGAGAGGCAAGTCCCTTTCGTGGAGCGGTGCGAGAGGCAAGCCACTTACGTGGAGCGGTGCGAGAGGCAAGCCCCTTACGTGGAGCGGTGAGAGAGGCAAGTCCCTTTCGTGGAGCGGTGCGAGAGGCAAGCCACTTACGTGGAGCGGTGCGAGAGGCAAGCCACTTACGTGGAGCGGTGCGAGAGGCAAGCCCCTTACGTGGAGCGGTGAGAGAGGCAAGTCCCTTTCGTGGAGCGGTGCGAGAGGCAAGCCCTTCTTGCACCGCTCCGCTACCGAACTCATCCTATGATGTCGCGTAAACTGTTAGCGGCGTGCACAGCTCCACTACTGCAATAAAGCTACTCAGTTATACCCTTACCCCTGACAGGGTATAAAGAGATTAAGATCTAAAATTATCTTAGAGTGACGAGCGCATTGCTTTACTACCTCCAGTTCGCTCGAAGCGTTTCGCTTCTACGTTCATCATCCGTACGGCGAAGGAGTGGAACTCATTACCTGTGTCTTTGTTTCCCTAAGGGGGTATACTTTGGGAGTCTTCAAGTCAAGAGTGAACAGGTATGTTCTAGATAAACATGTCACATCTTCGGCCGCATCATCACTTTCCATCAGGTGAGATAGTGGTCAAATGTTTATCTATAATTCATAAAAAATAAAAAAAACACGCAGGATTTTGATCTATGGGTGGCACAGAACTGCAATAGGCAAGCGTGACGCTTACCATCAGGCAAGAAACTTGTTCGTCTCATCTCACAATCAGACAAAAAAACCCTGTAGTCACACTAATATTATGAAGGCGAAAGTTTGTGGGTGTTTTTTTATGTACATGTTTGTTACTTCTTCACACTCAAACGGTTGGGCCAATTTTGATAAAATTTGGTATGGAGGCTGACACATTGTGTCAACACATAGACTATTTTTTATCCCGACATCCCGTGGGACTTACGCAGGTAAAACTGCGGGGCGCAGGTAGTATAAAGTGAGTGCGAAGAACAAAGAGGTACCAAGTACAATGAGTCTCTACATGAATATGTTCTTAATCCAAAGTACAAGCGTTACCTCTCTCTTCCACGAGTCATACAAATTCTGCAAACGTTTGAACCAATACTGGAGAGAGAATCTCGTTGAGTTGCTGGCAAATCTGACTTATCAGACACGTTCCCAGATGTCTTCTTTCTTTCCACTTTGGATAATTTAGGTTCTATAGTATTAGTTACTATTACTTCATTTGGCAAATTTGGTATTGGAGTGCATTCGGTACCAGTGTTGCAACTTGCGTTTGGTAATTCCGTAACATCATTAGACATAATCGTAGTAGCTGGTAAGGCTTGCACTGTTTGTAACGGTATGTCGTTTAACACAACTGGATTTTCTTTTGCTTTGAAACATGACGCCACGTATTTCTTTAAGTCCAGTAGCGTGAATGAGTCCGTAGTATTTTCGTTGAGGAATTGCTTTTCTAGAATTGGAGTTATTAATTCCGTCGTATTGCCATCTGTGACGCCTTGATTAGGAGCTCCAAAGCTTAAAGACTTTAATGCGTCTGCAACGTCCTGGGTTGTTATAACTCTTATATTGTGTTCGGACTTGGAGAGTCCGGATCTTGGGGTTTGTTGTTTTGGTTTCGGACTTGGTACAGCACCCGGTAAAAATGTACTTGCTCCTGAAGGCCCCGCATCTTCTGATACCTTGTCTTCTTTAATGTCGATTTTGATTTCTTCTTTCGTCGATTGTTCTTCTTCTGTCGGGGCTGTTTTGTTTTCTTCCATTAATCGTGTTGCATTTGTGATAATAATAAAAATAATTAGTATGTAATGATGATTGCGTTGCAGATTTTGACAATGTTATGACATTATGTCACAGTACAGGAAAAGCCAATAATGCTTACGATTATAAACTTAACTTTTTAGATTAATAAACTGTAAAATTTTTAAATGAATAAAGGTTTTATTTGCATATTAACATGTGACCATAAAACTAGGATCGGGCGGGTTAAGGTCTACAGCAAAGATAATATAATCACTCCGTTTCACAGAATACTATTACTCCCTACCGGGAGCTCCGTTTAGTCTACAGGACGACAAGGATCTCTTGGCAGACGGTGACAGTCAGAACAATAGAAAAGAATATACTCTACCCGAGGTCGGAACCGTAGACGGGGAGTCGGAACTAACGCCGCCATCTTGTAAAGTGTCACTTTTTGATAAATCAATCAGTCCGCCCAAAGATAATGTAATCATTCCGTTTTGAGCATAGACAAGCATATACTCTACCCAAGGATGTTGTAGCTAAAGTAATAGGATGGATAACTGACAAACTTACAGTGCCGAATATCAAACATGCATGGAATCTTATCACAACTGACTTAGAGCGTATTTACAATGTCAAATCGTTTTATCAATTGCATAAAGAACCAATCGTGGTTGCGGTCTCGTTGAAATCGGGTGAAAGGTTAGAAAAGACCCCTGTGTCCCTCTCGCACAAGAGCGACTAGTTCTAAAAAAGTTTCCCAGTGGTAGAAATTATAGTCTGTAGTAATAATAAGATCTTATCTGTCGTAATTATTTGATTAATCGAAACCTTACAGAATATGTTTCTAACTACCTACTATCAAACTATTCTCAATAAACCGTTTTTTTTCCTTATAGTATTAGGTTTTATGATATTATTTTTGATATATGGGTATACAAGCCAAGCTACACAACTACATCCGCCATTTATAAAAATATTTTGTAAAAACAAAATAAAGTTATCCTGTTATCATACTTCCTACTAATATTATCAAGGCAAAAGTTTGTAAGTGTGTTTTTAGTTTGTTCCTTCTTGACGCTCAATTATGATTATATTAATGAATACGTTTGTGAATATGGAATATGCATACATTTTTATTCGATTGTTGCCGTTAATACATTGCCGGAAAGAAAGTTTTTCTTCCTAACAATACATCTCATATCGAAATAAATAGGCATTGGGAAATGCAATCAGGTTTTTTTTTTATTCTAGTAGGCAAACTTTTGACCACTATCTCACCTGATGGTAAGCGACGATGTGGTCGACGATGGAGCAAGCTTGCCTAGAAGATACCTATTCACTCGCGACTTGAAGACTCCCATATTGTACTCATCAGAAAACACTCAGGTAAGGAGTTCTATTCCTTTGAGGTTCCCACAATGAATGTGGAGGCAAAACGCTTAGTGCGCATTTGTGGAATGTCCACCATATAGCGGTGTCGCTTAGCAGTTTGTCTGCTTGTCCGACGATAGAACGGGGATGGGGGAACTAGATCGTGCAGTTCCTTAGCACACTCTCCAAAATGTATCTCTCCAATATGTTCCGATAAAAAACCAAGAGACTAGCTGCTACCATGCGGCGCGGCGATGACCCAAGCTCTGAAGCTTTGAAGGATTCCCAGCTTTTTTGCAGCTAGTTGGGCTTTTGACTCGATGGAAGTACCAAAATTGAGCTTTGAAGTTAGAGTCAAACCGAGTAACTCGAGATGGTCAGTTACTGGTAGGGATACATTTAGGAAAGTTGGAGTCAGTTCAAATTGACTCCGTATATCGGAGAAAAAAAGTTTAGCAAATTTAAACACAGCGATTTGAAAAAACTAATAGAATTTAAGGAAAGTTGACGAATCAGTGACCACAAAAATGTGTAACTTAGTCACGATCAGCTTAGCCAATAGCGAGCGTTTTGCTATTTTGAAATTTCCATCCATTTTAATTATTAAAACTCCTAACAAAAAGCAATTAAAGAAGAAAATCATATTATGGGAGTAATTTTGAAAAAATAAAGATTTAAAAAAAATACTTGACCTGTATGTAAATTGTATGCTTATTTCCTATTGATAATTTATAACGTTGTTATATTTTTCTTACATAACTATGGCCAAAATGTATGGCATATGTTTTATTCTTAAAATGTTGTGTTAGCGTTGGCTTAAAGAATTTAGTAATTTTTAATTTTGCATTGGGTCACACTTTTTGACAACAATTTGTATACAACAATTTATGACAATTAGGTGTCATAAAAGTGGTAAACCCTAACTTTCATTGGATTTTTTATGGATATATTGATGATCTAGTCGTGCCACCCCGCAGCTTTGTCTGCGTTTGTCAAGTTAATTAGCAGCCTATTTGTTAATCCTAGGCATAAGCTGCGTACATTCCAAATTTATCCAAATTTATTCAGCCGTTGTCGCGTGAAGAGAAAAAAGACATACTTAAATAATGCCCCAATTACACTTTCGGATGAATAAATTAGTTTAATATAAGTATATAAAATAATATTTACCAAGATTCTGACATATAAATGTAGTAATAATATCTGTCATCGATTATCTTTATTCTAGGATATAAATTTAAACATGGGTTGTAAATGTATCTAGAAGCTTATTACAACAATTTATAGCACATATATCCGCCATTTTGAAAAATATCGAATCTGCTCACAAAATATCACGAGAATCGGTTGAGAAATGCGACCTGTACAGGAGAACAACCGGAAATCCGGACCTACGAAAGCAATTTTGCCCAAGCTGAAATGAAATCGCTTCGTTCCCTCTTTGCGCTCGTTCGGTCAATTAAACCGAAAGTAATTTAGTCTTTCATAATAGTTAATAGCTGACCCAACCGGCGTTCGCCTGGGTTTAAAAACAAACACATATACGCATATATTTTTATAGTCGGATAAGCGGACAAAGCCGCGGATAGATACTAGTAAATATATATAATGTTAATTAAATTTAAATGCATTTTGAAACATCAGCGTGGATTTTAATTACGCATATAGTATATCTTTATGAATGACATAATAATATTTTTATTAGATATCATATTGTAGCATGATTACACAGTTAAATATCATTCAAGTAGAACATAATTCAAATGGCTCAAAAGGTTATCCCACAAATCTTAAAATCAGGGTTACCCTAAAGAAAAGGGACACAGAGGTTCTTTGTGACCTCTCACTAGGACACAGATTTTCGGCGAAGTTGTCCCTCCTTTTACAAACCGTAGGTTTGTTTCCTATCTCGATGACTCTACCCGAAATTTTAAGTACGCCCATGGCTGTATTTATATTTATTTTATTATGTATACAGGGTTACCATGTAGGAATCAGAGGACACCGGACAAAATTCATTTTAAAAAGACCACGGTATTTAATAAAGTTGAAACGAAAACAGGTAACAATGCACATATTCGATGACAGACTGCATATAAATTAGGTACTTCATTTTTCTCATAAAATAAATATTTTGTATAAAATGCGAATCTTATTATCAATATTTTAATTATTATATAGAAAAAGAAAATATATTTTCAGAAATAAAATAAATATATGTGATGTTGGATGCCAATTTTCCCAATTTTCTATTTCGTCAAAATTAGACAAGACTTGATTGCAATATTGTTAAATTCTTGTTTTGTCACAAAGGCATGTTTCATCGCTTTTAGCGATAAGACCGACCGATTGTTACACTTTTTTTGTAAATAATTATTTTCTGTTTTGATTTTGTCTTAATTAAGGTGTTCAATAAAGAGTTTATCTATCTATCTATAAGAGGCTACTCCTTTTAATAGTTTAAAATACAAAATCAAAAATACAAATCAAAATCGTTTGTTCACATGGGCCCCAAAGAGGCACTCATGAAAGTTAATGACTACTGCCAGATTCGCAGTTTGGGTTCGTTTGATTCGTCTTTACAAGTTTTCTGGTTACATAACTTGTAGGCCCTTTTTTATTTACAACTGGCAAAAGCTTGATTTTAAAAACTTTTTAAATTATTCCTTGTTTTAACTTTATTATAAGACTCCAATATTTTATTTTATTTATTTAATTATTTATTGCTCAAAAAGTACAAAAGGTTGACTTAATGCTAGGGGCATTCTCTACCAGTCAACCACGCATGGTAGACGAGAAGAGGGGTAAGAATAGTAAGAAAGAGAAAGTTAGATGATTAGTTAAAATTATCAATGGAAAATTATATAAATATTTTCTCAAAATACTTATATACTAATAAATATACACAAATGATTATATACATTTATATTGTTACTTATTATTTAATGACATATATAATACCTACATACCAAATATATGTAATAAAAATAAACACAAAAATAAAATAAAAGCGAAGAAATAATGAACAGAAAAGACAAAAAAAAGGGATAATTTAGATACAAACAAATCCAGTCTGTATCAATTTAGGACAGTAGCTTAGCGCGTTTATATATTACTAGCCGTGCCCCGCGGCTTCGCCCGATATTATCAAGCTAAAAAGTAGCCTAAGTGTTAGTCCTAGGTATAATCTATGTACGTTTCAAATTTCATCCAAATCCGTTTGGCCGTTAAAGCGTGAATAGGGAACAAACATACTTACACACTTACACACAAACTTTCGGATTTATAATATTAGTAGGATACCGTTCAAGGAACAAAGATGTAGTAGTAGTATTAGTGCGATGTGATTTGGGGTCACTAGAAATGGCGGAGACAATGACTATTATGTTATGTAAAACGGTATAACCACTTACCTAAAGAACAAACCTACAGAGCGTACAATATCAAGTAAGCGCCGACCACAGACTAGGTAGAGATACTCCGGATTAGAGTGGCCGCAGACTGCGCTGTACAAACGCAAACCGCAGCTTGCAGCTGCTGCTAAATAGGTAATTAAGAACCGCTTTGTATTTTGCTTGTGAACTGCGCTCGTCACCCTGAGATATTAGATAGTTATATTAGTTTAATCTCTTTAAGTCCTGTTATTTCACTGGAAACATTGCGAAGTCAGTCAAAAACGAGGGGTTATGTATCCGTTGCCTATGTTTTTATATATGTGCACTGACATTTCAGTGATTTCTCGGTAGGATTATCTTAAATTCTAATTTCGTAGTATGAAACCCCGCGGTTCCATAACAAAAATAATATTAGGTTGAGTATTTATTTATTAAGAACTAGCTGCGCCCCGCGGTTTTACCCGCGTAAGACCCGGACACGCGAGAATTTTGGTATTAAAAGTAGCCTATGTCCTCTCTCAGGCTCTAGTTTATCTGTGTATCAAATTTAATTTAAATCGGCTCAGTGGTTTTGGCGGAAAAGCGCGACAGAAACAAACAGACAGAGCTCCTTTCGCATTTCTAATATTAGTTAGGATTTATATATAAGGATACAATCACCATTTCAAAAGATACTGTACCTTATAGAATGATCTTAATAGAGCGTAAAATGCAAGCAAGCACTGACCGCATTCCAGATTAGAGTTGCCGCAGACTGCGCTGTACAAACGCAAACCGCAGCTTTATTTCACTGAACTGCTTGCAGCTGCTGCTAAATAGGTAATTAAGAACCGCTTTGTATTTTGCTTGTGTGTTGTGTGTGCACATGGTGGCTAATGGCTTGTGATGTTATTAAACTAAAAGTCACTCTGTATGTGTGTAAGTTACTTTTTAACGACTTGAATCTAGGCCGATGCCTGGCGCCTAGTGTATTTACCATCCTCGACTACATCATCGCTTACCATCAGGTAACATAGCGGTAAAATTTTAACCTCCTTTTTATTTATATTTTATACAAATATATTAAAACATTTCATTTATTTTTTCTTTTTAAAATTGAATATTTATTTAAATATTATTCAAGTTCAAAAAAGGGAGAGTCTATTAGGTTGTATTTGTTTCCTTTTAACTTCAATTTGTATTTATTTTTTATTCTACTATCAATTTAGGCCCATAGTAATATCATTAAAATCGGTATAGTAGTTTGGTTTTTAGTCAAAATGAACTAAAAAAATATATCATACAAGGTAACGAAACTTTTTAAAATCATTATTTTATTGCACATATCAGTCATATTGTCATTATTGTACTCTAGAAATTGTGAATTATTCCGTGATTTTGTGAAAAAAGATTACTTAGTACCAGCAATTATGTCATAGTGTGAAAAGCTAATTAATTTTAAATTAGGATTCTTAAATAAAATCAATATTAAAGTAACTTGCTGGAACTATTAATTTTGTAAAACGAGTTATTAAAATTGCCTCTCGTAATTTGTTGCAACTTGTAATTTTAATTAAAGAGATTAAGTTTATTTTAATTATTTCATTAATTTTGTGCAATTTGTCGTTAACTTTTTGCCATAGAAGGTGATATCAGTATGGACTCGATGTTAAAAATGTATGAATTATCATATACTTTTAAACGAGCAATTATTGTATATATATAATCTGAAAAATCTCGGAAAGGATTCTAACGATTTTCATGTAATTTTGTAGGTATACAGGGGGTTTCGAGGGCGCTAAATCGATCTGTTTCCATCCAGTAGTTACATTGGAACACAGCGTTCCTCTTGCGCAGTCTTTTGGCTCGCTATTCGTCTATTGACCGGCGCGCCAAAAGACTAATTGGCGATAGTAAGCTAGTTGAGTCAAAACTGCAAAGTCTTGGTCAACGACGTAAGGTAGCAAACCTATCCGTATTCTATCACTTACATTTTGGAGAGTGTGCTTAGGAATTACATGATATAATTCCTCCATGCCCTTTTTACCATCAACCAACAAGAAAAACTGTCAAACGTCATCCATTTATGGTTGACATACCTCCAGTTCGCTCGAAGCGTTTTGCTTCTACGTTCATCATCCGTACAGCGAAGGAGTGGAACTCATTGCCTGCGTCTTTGTTCCTTGAAAGGTACAATCTGGGTGTCTTCGAGTCTGAAGTGAATAGGTACCTTCTAGGCAAGCATGTTCCATCTTCAGCCGCATCGTCACTTTCCATAATTAAAAAAACAGTTCACCTGGTTTAAAGAACGCCTTCTGTTTATCGAACGTACGTTTGTAACGTTTGTTTTAAGGTCCGTAAAACAACTGTCGTAAAAGTCAACTTTTAAGTGACACAAAGTTGCTTGCATACTACAACGTGGGCTCTAAACGTTTTTTATTGATGTGCATATAATTTTATGGGTAAACTTTTAATAAAAACTTTCGAAGTACGGCCATAAAGAGCTTAGATGTTTTGGAGTGACGTAGTTGCTGACGGTACACCTGCGGTTTAGCTTTCCATTTTTTAAAGTAATTGGGACGGTTATGGGTAGTATAACACTAAGTCACCTAAACTGACTTAAACTGCTCGTGATGCCCCTGTTGCAGATAGCCAGTGACTTTTACGTTCTTTAAATTTTAATGAAACTCGCAACTACATTATTTTCATTATTTCACTATTTTCAACCGATTTAAAAAAGGAGGTTCTCAATTCGACTGTATGTTTTTTTATGTATGTTACCCGATATCTCCGCCAATTATGAATCAAATTTTATGATTTTTTTGTTTGGTAGAGTAAAAATATATTAAAAATATACTTCAGAGGTGGTCCCATAGAAATTTGATCGAAATTGGTCAAGCCAAAACCGAAATATACGCGACGAAGTCAGTTTTTAAAGATTTGCTTGCGTTTAAATTATTTTGTTCTAAAAATCACGATGCAGCATTTTTTTTATGAAATTAAATATTATCCAAACATGTATATAATTTCTAGAGCACGACAAACAATCATAGAGTTTTTTTTAAATATCATTATTTCTGAGAAGCATGGCTATGAGTCGGAAACACACACGACCACACGCAAACGCATGCAAAATCCTGTAATTAGCATGTAAGAATGACAAATGAGCCACAAATGGGAGAAAACACCGGTCCCTGGAACAATCTTCAGCTACATCAGGGGTCGCAGGCTTCATAAACATTGTTAACGTTGTTCCCACGTTATATATAGTACCCAGATGACCGAGCTTTCGGCTAAAAACACGGATAAAACGACGTTTTCTAAAATTGAAACCTAGCTAGATCGATTTATCGCCCCCGAAACCCCCTGCATACAAAATTTCATGAAAATCGTTGGAGCCGTTTCCGAGATCCTAATTACATATATATTATATATTGTAATGTTCTTATATTATAATTTTTAAGTGTCAATGAATAAATTATTATTATTATTATATATACTAGAATTGCTCGTTTAAAGGTATTAGATATATTTCATGCAAAGGTATACTCGCTGCTAGCATCGAAGAACTAAATAAAAAAATTATGTAAAAATCTTGTGTTTTGTATTGTATTACTTGTATTTTGTTTGAGCATGATAGTACTAGGCTAACATGACCATAAAAGAGGCAACGCAAGCCGCTATAAAACATTTCTAGCAGAAGTACACAACCGGACCAGTGCTTGGTACATGATAAACAGCTGACCTGGTGTAAAGTACCAATTGAGTTCACGTTGTACCATCTGTTTGGAAAAGGGAAGGGTGACAACAATTGTATAGAGTAAAGACAGAAATACTGTACATTGTGTACGCTGTATATTGTCAGCAAATTTCACTAACATTAATGAAACCGTGGCTTAATATCGCGAATGTTCCCAAACTGGGTCACATTCGATCGCATATCAAATGCCGAGCAAGTTCACGAACTTAATACGCGAATTAATATTCATAAAATTAATTATTATCGCCTGCTGATAACAGACACCAAAGTAATCAGCTTATGAGTAAGACGGCAGCTTTGTCATGGAATGTTTCCCTATTAATTAACGCCTTGTTACTTGGAGTATTCGGGCAAATGGAACCGTCACAAATAGGAATCGCGGTCCCTTTTGCCCTATCAATTAATTTATTTTTTTAAATTCAGGTGATTAGGACCATTCAAAATTCTAACAAAAAATGCATTAAGCATAAAATTGGAGTGTAAGTATGTGTCATACTATAAAACAACACGCACAATCACAGAATTTCACTTGTAGATCATTTAAACGCACTATATAAATATATTAAAACTGTCAAAAAAGGTCCAAAAAAACAAAACCAAAAGCTATTAAATCTCAGCCAAAATATCAGCGTATCATGTATGATATGGAAGTATTCATATCTTAACGTACGTTCATTTTATTAAAAAAGCTTAACTTATTTATGAATTTCTCGTTGCGTCTCTCAATTACATAAAAACCTGTAGTTATTGCGGCAAAAGTAAAAAAATGGCGTTGTCGATTTTGTATTATCTTCCAAAGATTGTGATTCTTCGAGTGTTAATGTACAGTAATTAAATGATGCTCAGACTTTACCATTAAATATATACCATTATTAAAATTAACATTCAATGATTTTTTAAGAAATCAAACCTTTTCTATTCATAATTTTAAATGCCCAGCAACATGAACCAAGATACCTATTGCATGGGTAAATATAATTACTTACTAACTTATCAGGGCGCAGTGTTCCAAAATTGGCCTCCGACACCAGAAGACGCCATTTCTTTCTCGTCTATCTTGTGCAACTTCCTGTTACGAAGTAGTAGTAGAGTTCATGCTATTCCTTCTCTGTTTTGTTATTCCAGCGTTATCTAGGGTACTGCGCCTAGCCAAAAACCAAAACGCTTCGTGTCTATTCTACCAAAAGAAACGCTTTCTAAATATAACAGACCTTAAAACTTGTACACATAAGGTCACAACGAAATAAGTTACGAGGTAACTATTGAATTCGGTTAAAGGAGAACATCGTCAATGTAGTCCACATAATACGCATTATTGTTGATATTTCAAGCACTACTGATCAGATCTTAATCAAATTTAAATGGGACCAATTGGAAAGCAACATCTTTCAAACTAAAAAAAAAAATTCGATATCGGTTCACGTGGAGAGAAGTTATGAGGAAACATGAAAAAGAAAAATACAGTCGACTTGAGTACCTCCTGTTTTGGAAAGTCGGTAAAAAGGATACTTTTTAAGTTAAGAAACGCGTTTTCAGGGTACGGCTTGTAGCTAACAAATCAATTACCAACTTTTGTTCGGTCACTTTCCGTACATAATTCTTTATTTTACCAAAAACCATAAATCTCGGTCCCCTTAATTATTTTCTTCCGCCACGGTCTCAGCAAATAATTCCGGCAAAAATAATTTCGGCAATTATTTTCTGTAATTTGGGCGTGATAATCAAAAGGCCACTTCGATTCTTGTACAGCGAGCGAAATATTTTAATTAGGTTGTCCGAGCTGGCATGCCGACACGAGTGTGAGGTTAGGTTGAGTTATGCGGTAGCGAACAATTGCGGTTTTTCTATATGTATCCGATTACTCTCTCAGTACAAAGGTTATCTAGGCAATGCGTTATCCAATTATACTTCTCTGTGCCACTAATCGGATATTAATCGCGTGATTTTTCGTGTCTAAAATACTCCAATCAGTTTCAAGCGAATACGTCGCTCTTCTTCTGGGAGTAGGACGTCAGCAGGTCCGGTGATCCCGACACCTGGCCGCACGCAACTCTCGCGCACTTGTCTGGTGGTGACTGGATTTCAGGACAGATAAAAAAAGACAGTTAAAAGAGATAGCAAGACAGGCGTTCTCATGAAAATGTACTACTATTATACATATCCCTACTATCATCAATGTAATCATAGTGTATGCTTTACCGAAAGCTTAGGCCCGTTATAAGTTTATAAACCCCGACCACTCGATTGGGAGGCAAGCTTACTACAGTTGCATACTCACTAACATAAAAAAGCGTTTACAAATATAGAAAGACTTCACACATAAAGCTTTATGGACGGCATTTAAATCGTATAATAAACATAAACTCACAGCCCCCCACTAACTTCAAAGACTTGGAAAGAGCCGAAAACACTCACATCACTCGTACTATTACACCCAGAACCAAAAGCACTGCTGGAAATGGAACCCAGGATCTACGACGTAGAATCCAACGATTTGCCTTAACGCCAATCGGGTCGTCAAAAATGTAATAAAGATTAAAACTGGAATTAGCATGACTTACGCGTTGTCGATGTCTAGATCAACATTGTTTGGGCTTCATTCGGAAGCCTTTTTCAGGATAATTGCGGAGCGCTCACCGTCGCATTTTACTTATGTTTTAATTTTCAACCGACTTCAAAAAAAGGAAGTTCTCAATTCGACTGTATGTTTTTTGTTTTTTGTATTTACTTTACGTGATATCTCCGCCAATTATGAATCGATTTTAATACTTCTTGTTTTGTTACGTAGAGTATACTTCAGAGGTGGTCCCATATACATTTTATCAAAATCAGTCAAGCCAAAACCGAAATATAAGCGATGAAGTCGGGATTTTTAAGCTTTGCTTGCGTTTCAATGATTAATTTTAAAGTTAAAAACGTGCGTGATTTATTATCAAATTGTCAAACAAATTATGAATTTGTTTTAGTTTACTGACTCACTTTTGCGTATAGCCGTCCGCGGTCACACTCAGCTGCACTTTTGACAGCACAGAGGCACACTCATGCACTAATTTATAATTACCGAGCCCGTCATATAACTTATAACCGACTGTACCTACGTAAGGTACGGTAAGGCGCGGTTGCAGGTACGGCTAGAAATACTTATTACATTAGCGATGCAAGGCAGAACTAGGGTAGTACGTTTGAAAAGGAAAAATATAGTTAGGAGCGAGGTTTGAACATGTCATTGAGTCATGCCTTATTGCTAACCATCTGAGCTATCCAAGCTATAATTACTTACTTAAACTATTTTATTCTAAATAAAGAAACAAGCTTTGGATGGCGGACTAGTTATTTTTAAGCTCTCCAATAATATGGGTCATATCAAATGAAAGGGTTTGCTGAGAAAATACGAATAAGCTTGTTTTTTAAAAGATTTTTCTACCGACTTCACAAAAAATGGGGAGGTACTCAAGTCGACAATATATTTTTTTTTATGAGTCTTACCCCAAAACTTATTTCCATGTGAACCGATTTTGTAATTTTTTTTTGTTTGGAAGATGTTGTGTTTCAATTGGCTCCATTTAAATTTGATAAAGATCTGATCATAGATCTTGAAATATCGTCAATAATGCGTGTTTAGTACATCTAATCTGATTAAAGTTCCAAAGATATAGCGGTGAAGTCGGATTTTTTCAAGCTTTGCTTGCGTTTAAGTATTACTATTAATTTTTATATTTTTATTTGAGAATTGCAATTATGAACTGTGTCTGAAAAAATATTATTTAATTTAATTTAATAATTTTAATTAGTTTTTTTTTCAGCTGTTACTCGCGTCTCCAGCCATGTTAATAAAGATAATAATTACCATGCCCGTAGATAATTCATTGAATTTATATTCCAATGCTCACCCAAACACTCTCATCACGCATACTTTCAGATTTATGATTCAAGTACTAGGGTATCATACAGGGACTTCAGATTGAAGATATATCAGCACATAAGGTCACCTCCTTTCAGCAAACTAAGCGTTTCCGTAAGGGCCGGCAGGCTTACGTGGCATCGGCAAAATTGTTTTTGTACTAATTCCTTGAACGAGGGTGAAATATAAGGTGTGCTTAGAGAGGAGGGGACCGGTCCTAATTTATGGGGACGCCTGGTTGATGTGACGCGTTACCATAATTAAATTGTAGGTTCTTGTGGGTAGCTTGACAAAAATTGTAACGTAGTAGAATTTTTACTATCTACAGGTCATTGTATACAGCAAAGAGCTAAGTTACAAAACATGTGTTTTTATATATCGATATATATACTAGCGATTCGCCTGGGTGTAATAAATGAAGAACCGCTCGACCGATTTTGTGCAAACTTCACATAAACCATCTACTAAATAGTCCGAACAGAGCTTAAACATTTGGTTTGGATAGGCGAGCCCGTTCTTCTTCTAAATATATATAACTCAAAGGTGACTTACTGACTGACTGACTGACATAGTGATCTATCAATGCACAGCCCAAACCACTGGACGGATCGAGCTGAAATTTGGCATGCAGGTAGATGTTATGACGTAGGCATCCGCTAAGAAAGGATTTTGATTAATTCTACCCCCAAGGGGATAAAATAGGGGATGAAAGTTTGTATGGAAATTTGTCAATTTTAAAATAATACTTCTTAACGCGAGCGAAGCCGCGGTCAAAAGCTAGTGAGTTATAAAATTACAACGAAAAGTGGCATTGATTTTTATATATAAAGATATGATTCTACTGTACGTGTGTATGTCACTGAACTTCTCCTAAACGGCTGGACCGATTTGAATGTTTTTTTTTGTATGCGTTTGGGTGGTGCCGTGGATTAGATTCACAAATCAGCCCGGCAGATGGCGCTGCAGGTTGCACACGGGCGAAGCCGGGGTGAATTACACTTATATTATATTATATATTCTTTTATTTTATCTGAGAGCTCTTTATTAATCTAGAAATAATAAAAAAATTACTGATAAAGAGCGCCAAAATAAAAACAAACCTGTGGTACTGCTACCACGGACATCATTTTAGTTTTTTATAAAAAATGCCTACCATATTATAATGGTAGCCGTACAATTTAGAAAAATTAAAGACACAATATTTTACAATCGATTCATTTGAAGGAACAAACGAACATATACATACTTGAACAAACACACTAAAATCGTAACCCCCTTGTTACAATGTCATAGCCA
Organism: Lomographa bimaculata; assembly: GCA_948107665.1. NCBI lineage: Eukaryota > Metazoa > Arthropoda > Insecta > Lepidoptera > Geometridae > Lomographa > Lomographa bimaculata. Next base: position 8,716,166 of record OX403608.1, on the reverse strand, counting down.
GGTTAAAAGTGTGTGTATGTTGGTGTAAGAATGTTTTTTTTAAAACTTATAACACAACACATCTAATATATAAAATTCTCGTGTCACAGTTTTCGTTGCCATACTCCTCCGAAACGGCTTGACCGATTTTGATGAAATTTTTTGTGCTTATCCGGTATCTATGAGAATCGGCCAACATCTATTTTTCATCATCATCATCACTTTTCATCATTATCAACGCGGGTGAAACCGCGGGGCGCAGCTAGTATTATATAAAATATCCGGATGACCGAGCTTTGCTCGGTTTTTTGGTTTTGGTAGAATGTGTTTGAATTTGCAGCCTCAGAAAGCTCCATCTAGTGTCGAGTAGAAACAGTTTTTTTACATCGGTCATGGCGTAATAGATAGCGCTGATAGTTTCTTAAACCCGGTTTTTCAAATGCTGTTTGGGAACCGAGCATTTCTCGGACCTGGAACGTTGATAAATCGATTCCTTGGGCCGAAAAACCCCTGATCTGTAACTTTCATGAAAATCGTTGGAGCCGTTTCCGAGATCCAGATTATTATTATTTATTTATTATTTAATACTTTATTGCACAGTAAAAAAATGTACAAAAGGAGGACTTAATGCTAAAAGCATTCTCTACCAGTCATCCAGCGGTGGAAAATGAAATGACATGAGGCGTGCATCAATCAGGGATAAAGAAAATATATGTAAAAGAAATATATATCGAATTGTTATGTACATATATATAAAATACTTGAGATTATACATACTAATAAAATAATATATAATATAAATATCTAAAAAATAAATAACATAAATATATACTAATAACTGTGCTCAGAGAAGTTTGTTAACATTATAAGGCTTTGGCTTTGGCTTTTATTACACACACACACACACACACACATATATATATATATAATATATATACAAGAATTGCTCGTTTAAAGATATTAGATATACACATTTTTGCATCGCGGATTAAAAACCGTCATCGACAAGAGTAGCTTTTGAGTTCAAATTCAGCTAATCCCTTTCGCTTAGTCGCGTAAAAACCCACTTCAAAGTGATGTATTACCAGAACATTTGAACGAATTATAACATTTAATTAAAGCTACAAATGTGTCCCGAAAACAAATTGTAATATCCAAAGTGTTATGACAGTTTTTAGTTGGAGTTACGTCTAACATTTGACTGACACTGCTAGAGGTGGCACTTTAATTTTGTAGTAACTTTCAGACCTGCGCTATTCGAACACATGGTTTAAATAATTTTTGTAGTGGTAGGAACAGAAGGCGGACATTTAACGTACAATTTCTCTCTCTCTTCTGGTAGGACTCTTTTGCAGAGTTTGCCTTTCTTTCTTTTTACCACACCATGGCCAGATATTCAACCTTCAAGCAGTAGTATGCAAACATTACTGTATTCCGGACTGAAGGGAAATGTTTCCAGTGAAATTACATGGCCTAAAGAGATTTAACATCTAATATATCGTGGTGACAAGCGCAATGCTTTGCCGCGCAGGATTTTGACCGATTTGTATAAATCCAAAACTTTGTGTAGCACTGATCTGTATAAATAGGCAAGCGTGACGCTTACCATCAGGCGAACGACGATATACATATATATATATATATATATATATATATATATGTACTAGTTGACCCGGCGAACTTCATACCGCCAATTGTCTGTGGTCAAATATTCAGAAACATCTCCTGTTTGACAGGTACGAACAGTTTGTATGGGAAAATAAAATACTACTTTTTACTAATTTTATTGCAATTTCTTTATATTTTCACACCTTTTAAACCTTCCCTGAACTTCCACAAATATTTCAAGATCAAAATTAGCCAAATCGGTCCAGCCATTCTTTGATCGCGCTAAAATTATTTTTATTTAACTCTACGTTTCAGCCACGTTATGAGATAATCGTTTTTAGCGCAATTAAGTCCCGAGATATTACCTAAACTAATTGTATACTAAATACCGTTAAACATAAATCTCATTTAGAAATTAATGCCATTTATTATCTAATATAATTATTCATAGTAGTAATTTTATTATATATACAAATATCCTAGCGACACCTCTACTGTCATTTTACGTCTTACTCAATGGTTCTAACCTTTAGAGGGCAAAAAAAATCGGCCGACGGTTTAGTCAGAAAGTTCTGAAATTGGTCCCCGGGCTTTAATTTAGGTTCGGTTTTAGGATTAGAAATTTACAATTTATGTATTTCTGAACTATTTTGTAATGTTGATAAGTTTTTGATTATATTACACGCATTTATTTTAACTGCATCTTAAACAGAATCTACTCTTTTGTGCGTAATTTCTTACTCATCTAGGGAATTTTGTGATTCTGGTATTGGGTGTGAATATGACCAGATCACATTGTGTATCTGAATGTTTCCGGTACCTACGACATGAGTCATCGAAGTCAAGCTTTTATGATATGTTATTAAACTCACTGACAAAACCTGATCTCTAATAATACTAAGTTTATTTCATTATCTGTTTACCGGAATGCACTACGTAAAGGAGGGTTACGAATTTATCATCATATGTATCTATTTTCATTTAAGGCTTTCAGAGATATAAAGCGTAGGCCGATTTTGATAATATTTAGGTCAATAATTAGTTTTAATTAACCGTTTGTCACTCAAGACATGGCAGTAATCAAAAGAATATGGCAACAACCAGACACCATAATTGTGAAAAAAAATGAAATTCGACGAACTGTGCTAAGTGGGATGTATCATTGAATACGAAATTAAAAAAAAACATCTTAGGTTTTAATGACCATTTTTAATATTTAATAACCATTTACGTGTTAATTAATTAACACGTAGAGAAAATCTCAAGAAAAAACAAAATGGCTGCCAAATAGAGAGGAAGGGGTTTAGACCCGAGTGTGTAGTGTTTTTTGGTAACAAAGGTGTTGAAATATAAGTACCTAAAATATCGCGAGTCCATGAACAGACACACTGTATATATAAATAAAAACTTGAGAGGTGTCAAGGGACACCCGGATGGAACGAAGTTCAATTTCCGTCTAGCCCCCTTTCGCAACGCGCGATAAGGAACTTTGGTTCCAAAATTAAAAGAAACACGCAAAAACCAACATCACGCGGTGTTCCAGGCGGTCACCCATCCAAGTACTGACCGCGCCCGACGTTGCTTAACTTCGGTGATCGGACGAGAACGTGGTATGGCTTACAACTATAGCAAAAAGTGTCGTTACAACTTTTGGTCTTAATTTTTTCCGTCTAGCCCCCTTTCGCAACGCGCGATAAGGAACTTTCGTTCCAAAATCAAATTCGGAAGAAAGATTTAAAGGTCGTCTTTTCCTTGGTATAGTAAAAAGTTTCCGCGTACTTCACATCATCTTCACATATATATGTCACATGTCTGTGGTCAATTAATAGTGCGTTCAGAAAATATTGTGTCTTATCTTTGATAAATACGAACAGTTTGTATAGCAAAATAAAATTGTATTTTTTACTACTTTCCTTGCAATTTCTTTATATTTTCATACCTTTTAAACCTTCCTTGCATTTTTCAAATTTTACACAACCAAAATTAGGCAAATCGGTCAGGCCCTTTTCATGTTTTTTGAGACTAACAAACGTCAATAGATTTTTATATATAAAGATATATGGCATACGTGTTAAATGAAAAAAGTAAGTTCACTTTTTGCGCACGGGTTAAAATTTTTATTAAGATGACTTTATATTATGCATTCTTTATAAAAGCATAAATTAACTCTCTAAAATTTCATCCAAAAGTAAGTTATTGCTTATTTTTTTAATATAAAAATAAATAAGGCTCCAGTTTCTTTAATCAAATCATGTCTTTATATAAAAATCTAAGCACTCCTTTGATACTCGATATCCCTTTAGAGTTATTCTAAAGTCAAATAAATAAATAATATTATAGCTTTTCTTAGCTTCAAATCCAGTCCAATTTTATTTATTGGTCTAATAAAGGGCATTCTCAGAAACACATAAATCCTCATCTCTCTGTGGAATGTGTATTTTATACTCATTCCATTCTTTGAAATTCAAATCTACGAACAATAAAACACTACGATGCGTTATTATAGGGAATGTTTTTTGGTAACCGTAGCTTTGAGCGTTTTACGCAATTGAATTGTATAAATTCTTTGGATAAAAGTTCTAAAGATTAGAAATCCTGTAACTGCGTCATAATAATCGGCATTTAAAATATACAAATCATAAAATAGGATTAGTATTTGAGTAAATTTTGTAATTGTACATTCAACAGACATTCAACCGCCAAAAAGTTGTGTGCAAACATTGCTGTGTTTCGGGTTGAAGGGCAATGTTTCCAGTAAAATAACAGGCTTAAAGAGATTCAACATCTAATATCTCAGGGTGACGATCGCAGTTCCTTGCCACGCAGGATTTTGACCTATATAAGTTTATAAATCTGGGTAGCAATAAACTGTAATGTACGTAACGTGACGCTTACCATCAGGTGACTTGCTAGTTTAGTAACTGAACAACAAAAAAAAGTAAAAATAGTAAGTCCGCAATATCTTTTTCCATGTGGTATAAACCTTACTAAACATACAGTGCAGTCGACCCGGCGAAATCCACGCTGTTACCTGCCTAAATAAAAAAACAACGGGTTGCACTCCGGGAGTGCCGGCAGAAGTGAAAACTTGAACATTAACGTTGTAAACAGCGGGAGCAAGCATACATTTTCGCCGCGCGGTAGAAAGAGATGGGGATATTACTTCCTCTCCTTCGCCGCGCTGGCGGTCTACTCTCATCGAAAATTCGTAAGACGGAGCTTACGATCGCTTCGATTTTAGCTTCGATCAGGTCACGTGTCCTGACGCGAGTTTAACATTTTTTACTCATCCCAAAAAGCGCACAACGCCGCTAAAGAAGTTTTCATTTCAGAAATAGGCAGCTATAAAAACGTGGTGTACCATTTTGCCTGTTATTTTATTATTCTGAATTTCTAATGCGAATATCTCAACTACTACTTATCCAATTTATACCTTCTAATCTTGTTAAGTACATATTTATATATTAAATATGACAGATGGTCCCTAGCGCATTGTTTATGTTTTTTTGTTAGGCTGCGGCTGGTGACTTGTTTATGCTGTTTTTAATTACTACCTACGAATGTTTGAGCCAACGTTGGCTAAAACATGCAATTAGGTACAAACCTAATATTCTTTATTTCTAAGTTGATACGTGTTGAAGTAAACTGAGGAGCTCTGCACCTGGATAAACCATTTTAGGTTTTTAGGTGTCACAAATTATGTACTTACTTGTAATACTTTTTTGAAATAAATAAATGAAAAAAAAAATGTAGGTACTCACAAATACATATTACATTTACAAATAATGTTACTTAAGTAATAACTTAAAATGTATCGTAGTTGTACTTCACTTAGAGAGAAGAATGCGGAGTGGTAGAAGATGTATTTATTTTTTTATATAATACTTTTGCACAAAACAACAGTACAAGGAGGACTTAATGCTAGAATAGCATTTTCTGCCAGTCATCCTGGAGGTGCAGAGAAAAGGATGGCGGTGCAGTAAATATGTTTGAAAAATAAAAGGATAATAAATGTATAAATATAGGAATACATGTAAATAATATACATAATGATAATATATATTTATAAATATATTATTAAAAATACTATATAACAATAAACTTACACAAATACTAATATATAAATATATATAATATGTAACCATAAAAAGTACTTCGATGATATGTAATTGCTACTGCCAGGTCAATTGAGGCAACTGTAAACATTTTTGATAAAGTAAGCTCGAGTTTTTGTTTTAAAAGCTTCTTTGGAGTTACAATTCTTTACATCCAAGGGTAGACTATTCCACAGCCTTACAGCAACAACTGAGAAGGATTTGTCAATAAAAGAGGTGCGGTGCTGGGGAGTCGCTAGAGTAAGGTTGGAATCCGATCTGAGCTGTCGTCCATGAGTGTCAGTTAGATATTGAAAGCCACTTTTAAGGTAACTCGGAGTATTTGGATCATTTAGTACGGAAAAGAGAGTGCATAAAATTCTAAGATCTCGCCGCTCTCGTATTGGTAGCCATTTGAGTTTTGCACGATACTCTGAAATATGATCATACTTTCTCAAACTGAAAATGAACCTAATGCAAATGTTCAGGAGACGATCTAGCCTATTCAAATATTCTGCATTGAGATCAGTAAAACAAACGTCAGCATAATCTAGTATGGGAAGAAGGAGAGAGCTAACGAGACAAATTTTAGTTTTAGTTGGGAGAACATTTTTGAACCTAATAATACAGTGGAAAGAAGAGAAGAATTTTCGAGATAATTCTTTCATGTGATCCACCCAACTAAGTTTGGTGTCAATTATGACACCCAGATCTTTGACAGACTGTGAAAGGGGAATTATAATACTATTGTATGAGAGATAGGGTAGAAGAGAAAAATCTATTTTTACTAGCTGTCGCGAGCTTCCGACTATAATAGCTTGACACTTGATTGGGTTAACAGAGATGCCGTAACTTTCCGACCACTTTTGAAGTCGCAAAAGATCAGAATTTTAAGCTGAAATAGCAGAGTGGAGGTCTTCGACAGGAGTCGCATGATAAAGCTGGAGGTCATCAGCATACATATGGTAATTGCATTTTATGCTAGGGGAGAGGAGATCAATAAATAACGAGAATAGAAGAGGTGATAAAATGCCACCTTGGGGTACGCCAGCTTCGACAGCATGCCAATCTGAAAGCACCTGATTAGATCGGATAGCCTGACGACGGTCTTTTAGATAGGAAGTGAACCAGGTATTATTCAGGTATGTATTGACAAAGATAGAGACAGGGATGCTTAGATAGTTTGGACATGTAGAAAGGATGGACGAAAATAGATTGACGAAACAGATTTATAAGGCGATTGTGAATGGGTAAGTTGGTAAGTTTCGATCTAGGCAAACCTATCACGAGCAGGTCGAAAACGTTTTAAAGAAAGGCCAGGTCAAAAGTACCCGCAACCAACCATCATGAATCCCAAATTTTCCCTAAAATAACGATGCTAAACGTCCAGATACAAAGGCTTGATTCGATATTTATGTATTCTAAATCTTCAGTAAATAAATGAACTTTTGCTGACGCGAATTCGTAAACAGCGAATATCTTATCTTATACATCTGAGAACATCTTACACTAGATTTAAATGTCAACGGCATCATAAAGCTTAGTGTCAATTAAACTATATAAATTTGGATGAACTATCAAATATAATTAAACGCAAGCAAAGCTAAAAAAAACTGACTTCACCGCTTTATCTTCGGCACCTTGATTATTTAATGTATTAAACACGTATTATTGATTATAACTCAAAAACTAGAGATCAGACCTAAATCAAATTTCAATGGGACTACATAAAAAGCACCAGCTTTCAAATAAAAAAAGAATTATCAAATTTGGCTCACAACGAAAGAAGTTTTGAGGTAACTTTTGAAGTCGGGTAAACAAGAACATCGTCAAAGTACGCATTAATCGTCACAAAATAGGCATTATTGACGATATTTCAAGAACTACTTATCAGATCTTGATCAAATTTTAATGGGACCAGATAGAAAGCAACATCTTTCAAACTAAAAAAAAATTTCGAAATCGGCTCACGTGGAGAGAAGTTACGAGGTAACACACATAAAAAAAATAAAAAAATGCAGTCGACTTGAGTACCTCCTCCTTTTTTGGGAAGTCGGTAAAAAACCGACTTCACCGCTTTATCTTCGGCACCTTGATTATTTAATGTATTAAACACGCATTATTGACGATAACACAATTATCAGATCTGGAACAACGGGACCACATGGAAAGCACCAGTTTTCAAATAAAAAAATAATCATCAAAATCGGCTCACAACGAAAGAAATTATGAGGTAACTTTTAAAGTCGGTTAAACGAGAGTCATCGTCAAAGTAGTCCACAAAATAGGCATTATTGACGATATTTCATATTATCATAATCATAATCAAATTGTAATGGGACCAATTAGAAAGCAACATCTATACAGTCGACTTGAGTACCTCCTCCTTTTTTGGGAAAAATCGTCAAAATCGGTCCAGCCGTTTAGGAGGAGTTCAGTACATACAGCAGTCAGTACAGAAGAATTGTATTTATAAAGATGTACATTTCTCAAAAAAAAACTATTGTTATGATTTATCGCTTAGCCGTGATAATGAGACGTGGCTCTGATTTATGTTTTTTTTAATGTTAGACTATTAAATAGCTTATCCGATTGTGTACACTAAAATAAATTTGTGTGTCGCCTTCACTCATGCTCTAAGGATTAGTAAGTACCTACCTATAGCTCGATAATTAAATAACAAAAATAATTGATATACATAAACTATATAACATTATTTTATATATATAAAATTGTGGAAGGATCAATATCTTATATCATCGATCATAATCTTTCCAATATTTTATTTGCTGTACCCGAAATTCGGTTTTACGTCTGTTCACGTTTATGTTACTTGACTTCACTAAGTACGATAGTCGTAATACTGTCTAAAATTAAAAATCGTTAGCAACTTTCTCAATAAATTTTTTTCTTCTTTCATAGTTTCCATGAAACTTTACAACATGTAATATGTGTATAATTTCACTTACCAGCATTCAATTAGATTAGACTTCATTCAAGGCTCAATTTTCATAAACTCTTGTTGCATTTTTTATCTATTCATACATAACATAATATTCCTCATTCGTTCCAATAATCACATTTCGTGGCACGAACACACTACAACGTGCAATGTAATCTTTTTAATCAGTATATCGTCTTCATACAAAATGGTTAGCTGAATTCTAAGCATACAGATTGATACTAACATAAATATAATTTAAACGCAAGCGCAAAGCTTAAAAAAACCAACTTTACAACTTTATTTTCGGAACCCTTGATCAGATTCAATTAATTAAATACGTATTATAGAAGTTAAGTCAAAAACTACTGGTCAGATCTTAGTCAAATTTAAATGGAATCACATAAGAAACACCTGTTTCAAATAAAAAAGAATCACCAAAATCAGTTTACATAGGAAAAAGTTCTGAGATAACACACATATAAAATACAGTTGGTTAAAAATAATTTGGCTAATGTTTTTTTTCTTCTCTACATTTTTTCCTAAGTATCATCATAATCGATTAAAATTCCATGTATTTTTCACTCAACATTGCAAAGCCGGAGAAAATGGTGAATCTGCCGGGATCGAACCCCGTACCTACGGCCTATATAACAAAGACTTGCTCTCTACAGGGTCGTCAAAAGAGAATATTACTATTCATTTATAGCCTACTGTTGGGACAAGAATTGAGAGACGTCGAGGGTGGACCAACCTGCACCAACCTCTAATTAAATATCCCGTCAACTGGAAGAAATGCCAGGGCCTCACGGTTTACTCAATCTGCTATTTGTTCTGGTGCCCGACCTTTGACCTTATATTCGAGTATAATTTGTCTTATTTTCGAATAAATGAAAGATACAGTCAACTAATTATGGGTGCCTATTGACTTGCATAATTTTCCAGTTCCTAGTTTAATTTGGCCGAAAATGTTTCGCATAACAAGTTTTAGCATATTCATGATTTGGCATAATAATGTTACGGCATACCGTTTATTTTTGCATAACTAGAGTGCGACGACGAGCGAAGCGAGGAGGAGCGTTAGGTTATTGGTGACCACAAAAACGCGCGTGCAGAGCGCAGCAGCCGGCGAAGCGCCAGGATATAGTTATGCACATTCGTTTTAGGCCACTTTATCATTATGCTCAATATTGTTATGCGGATTTTTTTTATGCCTAAAACGTTATGCTTATCATCATGTGGCGTATTGATGCGTGGGCCAAAAGTGGTTATGCCACTTTAAATTATGACTTCAGATTTTATGCGAGCCAATATGGACCCACTAATTATTTATGGTATTGTAATAATTATCCAGATATCTTGCAAAAGCTTCTGTTAAATCACTGTCGAAACAGTATACGTTGCAGACGAAATATAATCGAGTCACCATCGGAAACTTAATGAATACGCCGCAACGGAAAGCAAGCATACGGTAGATGGAATTAAAATGAAGTTAATTGTATGAACTGCACCTGACGTGTTTGCGAGTGCTATTTAATTCGATCTTGCTTATGAAAAGCATAAAATTATCTCTTTTTTGTAAGCAAAATGAATGTAACAGAAAGAGAGTTACATTTACTTCCAGAGGTGTTTTATTTATGAAGCTATTGATTGTGATGTTAAAACTGTATGACCAACGATTATATTATTTTTGATCGAGTGAAGCGACATGTTGTTTCAGTACTTTGTCTGTTAGTCGAAACGATACGATTTGTAATTCGTCATCTTGTTTCTTTCTCATCGTATATACATACAACAATAAAAAAAAGTAAACGCAAGCAAAGCTTATAAAAAACCAACTTCGCCGCTTCATCTTCGTAACTTTGATCAGATTAGATGTACTAAACACGCATTATTGACGATATTTCAAGAACTACTGATCAGATCTTGATCGAATTTAAATAAGAAAATTGAAAATTCCAATTGGAAAGCAACATCTTTCAAACAAAAATAAAACAAAATCGGTTTACGTGGAAAGAAGTTATGAGATAACACAAATAAAAAATAATAATAATTGCAGTCGACTTATGTACCTCCTCCTTTTTTGTGAAGTCGGTAAAAAAATCAGAGTTTGCGCTTTGCTACATTAGAAACAGCCCCGGATCTTGATTTTTTTCAGGGCGGGGTAAAGTTAAAACGTAAAGTTCCTTTATTTTTATAATTATCATCATTTCACTGCCATTAGACGCCCACTGATGGACATAGGCCTCCCAGAAATAACGCCACAAAGACCCGATCAAGTAGAGTAATTTTGTTCTGTGGTCAAAGTTTTCAAAGTTTCGTTAGAGTTTTCGGCAAATTCAAACTATATACTAGTTTGAATTTGCCGCCCTCTAAATTTGGCGCCCGGGGCATGGGCTCGGGCTTGCCCAATGATCTGGGAGTTTAGGTTTAATTTAATTTACCTATTCTCTAAGTCTAGATCTAAATTCCATTGGTGTACCAATCATAATTGTTACGTCTTTAAAAATAATTAAACGCAAGCAAAGCTTAAAAAAAACCGACTTCACCGCTTTATCTTCGGATCTTTGATCAGATTAGATGTACTAAACACGCTTTATAGACGATATTCCAAGAACTACTAATCAGATCTTGATCAAATTTAAATGGGACCAAGTGGAGCTGCCTGTTTATCAGTAGTTCTTGAAATATCTTCAATAATGCGTGATTAGCACATCTAATTTGATCAAAGTTCCGAAGAGAAAGCGGTGAAGTTGGGTTAAAAACTTATTGGTAAAGTGGACACTGCTGTTCAAAATACAGGCATGAAAGTCCATCATCCCATTTAGAGACAACCGTGCTCAATACAAGCCGCAAGGCTTGTTGGACGTCGTCCAAGTGGCGGTGAAATATGAATGCCTTGGATTGGGGCTGTTGTTAATTAAGTGGAGTTGAACTGGATCTCTGTGGAAGAGGTTAATTGGTATTATCCTTTATTATTGTGATTTCTAGGGATTCGTTCTATAAAACGAAAAATAAATCTTAAATGGTCACTTCGTTGTCCGTCTTTCTCTGTCATGACCCCGAAAAAAATGTTATAAAATCGAAATCGTTTATTCACATGGGCCCCAAAGAGGCACTCATGAAAGTTAATGATTCTATTGCCAGATTCGCAAAATTACAGCCATCTCGAGAAGAACCTGGCAAGAAAATCAGCGGCGCATTTTTTTCATTCATTTTTTTTTAAAACATTCTTAATCTCTAATGCATCATTTTATTAACCTAGGTGTTATTATGGTAGTTGCTAGAAAGAGTTTGTGCAGTTTGCCATGTATCCTTGTCATTAATATAATCGATCGTTTTATAGTAAGCTTTCTTAATTAATGCCCGTTTTATTACAGATTTGAACTTTCCCAGTGGTAATTCAGTTACGATTTTAGGAATTCTATTGTAAAATCTAGCCCCATTTGCCATAAAAGGTTTATTCGTTTTGCTTAATCTAAATGCGCGCACTGTAATTTTATGGTTATATCAAGTATTAAGATTGTGTGCGTCGCTTCTTAATTTATATTTACCAATATTTTTGCGAACATGCATAATATTTTCAAAGATGTAAAGCGAAGGCATGGTAAGTATGCCTGTTTCTTTAAAGAATTTCCTGAGAGATTTGCGTGGACCCATATCATACATTGCATATATCCGCGCAAATCTCTCAGGTATTTTTTTTAAGAAACAATACTTACCATGCCATACAAGCCGACTGGGATAATGTTATGAACTTACTTTTTATGTAATCCCGTTTTAATTTCTAAAGCCTGTTTCTACTTTGTTTAGGCTAACATAGTTTAATATAGTAATTATAGCTTGGATAGCTCAGATGGTTAGCCATATGATGGCCGAGTTCCTTGCCAGGTTCTTCTCGAGATGGCTGTAATTTTGCGAATCTGGCAATAGATTCACTAACTTTCATGAGTGCCTCTTTGGGGCCCATGTAAATAAACGATTTTGATTTTGATGCATTCACACTGTGTCGTGTGTGCCGAAAGCACACACAATTACAACCAGAAACACAAATTTTCCTTGGGGAGATAACTTGTGCTTAGAAGGCGAATACACACCCAACTTAGCTAACGAGCAGTTCATTTATTACAGTATTGACACTTGGGTTTGTAAAACGAATAAAATCTTAACTGTCGACGACTGTCTATATCCATCCAGCCATTTGGAAATGATGAGGTTATAAAGAAATTTATGAATATAAACAAGATACGAGCAAAAAACATAACTATATGGCAGTCGGGTAAAAGGAGGCGATTATGGACTATGTAAAGCGGCGTAGAAAGGCTATAATTTAGCGAGACTAAAAAGCCGTTATAAGCAAATGTCTTCTTAACCAGTGAGATTGTACAATAATTTAACAGCTTAATCTTCTTTTAATATACAAAAATCTCGTGTCACGGTGTTTGTCTCCGAAACGGCTCGACCGATTTTAATGATATTTTTTTTGTATATTTGGTGGGCATGAGAATAGCTAGTAAAGTATTTTTCACCATTCTACCCGCACCCCCAATTTCTTTATCGTGTTTTTTTGTGTTTTTGTATGAACAATATCCAAAAAAGCACTAGGCGAACATAAACGAAAAAGAGGTAAAACCCTTTTTCCAAACGTAGCATTGCAACGCATGCCGTGTACAGCTAGTATTATACAATTGACTATGCGATTTAGCGACGTATGAAAACTTATTTTACTGTTCAAGTTTTCGTGAGCATAAGACATTATAATATTATTAAAATACGGCTATCACTCACGTCATTTGATCGATATTGTCAACCTCTTCTTCGGGATGAGTTTACACCGGGGTTTTTTTACGTGAGTGAAAAAATGGCGTTGTTGATTTTGTAAAATTTTCCAGAACCTGTGATTCTTTGAGTGTTAATGTGTAATAATGGTGGATAATTAACCGTTGATACTAAGTGAACGTGCATAAGTGTAGGCAAATCATACAAAGTTGAAAAACGTGATTTTTGCCTTCGCTCCAAAACTCCATTAGAAGTTCTAGTAAAGTTTCCACCACTTTACTAGGGCATGACCTTACTATGACTGGACTTGACTCTTTTACTTGACTTTGACTATGACTTGTGACTAGGACTTATAATATGAAATACACTTAAAATATTATATTATCACTTGACACTGGCTAAATGCACAAGATTGCGAAGCCATAACTAAGAAGAAGAAGAAGAGTTTACACCGCGAGAACTTGTTTATTTCTGTGAATTTTGACGTTCTTGCTCTAACTACGTACTGAACGTATTAGTTGTAAAGGTAGGACGCTATTGCAGAGTTAGCTCTGTGACAGTACCACACCATTGATAGACAGTTAATCAAGCAGTTTCGGAAAAATATCAGTAACTATAAATTAGGAAGCTGCCTACGGGTCAATTGCCTATATTTCCTTCAAAACTAAAACTATCTAAATATATTGGTCTGTAATAAAAAAAAAAAAAAAATATATATACATAACTCAAAGGTGACTGACTGACTGACAAAGTGATCTTGATAGATCACTTTGTCAGTCAGTCAGTCAGTCAGTGCGTTGATACGCACAGCCCAAACCACTGGACGGATCGGGCTGAAATTTGGCATGCAGGTAGATGTTATGACGTAGGCATCCGCTAAGAAAGGATTTTGATTAATTCTACCCCCAAGGGGATAAAATAGGGGATCTATACCTAATTCATAATAATACTTCTTAACGCGAGCGAAGCCGCGGGCAAAAGCTAGTGTAATATATACTGCAAATATCTAAGTTCAAGTGCTCAAGCCCAATGCCAGTAGGTAGCATTTCCATCATGTGACGCCATTGCTTCTAAATTGCATTGCTAATTCACATGTAGTAGTGTGGAAATAACTGTATTTGGGATTGAAAGGTATTGTATCCAGTGACATTATAGGACATGAAGAGGTTAAACATGAAACATCACATGGTGACAAGCGCAGTGCTTTGCCGCGCAGGATGTTGAACTATTTAAGCTCAAAACTCTTGATGGCTCTGGACTTTTATAGGCAAGCTTGACCATCGCTTATCTCATCTCTTACTTTAAAAAAGACATGACTCCATTGAAGTAGGAATAATTAAACGCAAGCAAAGCTTAAAAAACCGACTTCACCGCTTTATCTTTAGAACCTTCATCAGATTTAATGTATTAAACACGCATTATTGACTATAACTCAAAAACAAGAGATCAGATCTTGATCAAATATCAATTGGACCACAAAAAAAGCACCAGCATTCAAATAAAAAAAGAATCATCAAAATCGTCTCGAAACGAAAAAAGTTAGGAGGTAACTTTTGAAGTCGGGTAAACGAGAACATCGTTAAAGTAGGCGTACAAAATAGGCATTATTGACGATATTTCAAAAACTACTGATCAGATCTTGATCAAATTTAAATGGGACCAATTAGAAAACAAAATCTGTCAAACTAAAAAATAATTTTCGAAATCGGCTTGCGTGGAAAGAAGTTATGAGGTAAAACACATAAAAAATTATAATAATAATACAGTTGACTTGAGTACCTCCTCCTTTTTTGGGAAGTCGGTAAAAAGTAAGAAACTCTGTCCTATTATCTCACAGAAGAACTCAAAGCATTTCTGTCAAACTACGACAACATCGGTGCCAGCTGACGATACAAAATACAAAGCTGGTATTAAAATAATCCGAACGGGTCTCCAGCTGAATATTAAGATACCCCAAACTGCATAAAACGCAAAATAAGCACTAAAAAGATAACATTGAAAGAAACGCCTGGCACTTATGCAAAAAACTGTGCTTTATCATATATATGTAGATATTAGAGGCATCGGCATAACATCGAGAATGTTCTTACATAAATATTTATTAGGGTCCTTCTACACGAGTGGACGGTACCCGACGATGATAGGGCGACCATTTATGGCGAATGTTCCATGAATGCTCGCAAAAAAGTGTATAAAAATAATGAGCGTTCCGCAAAATGATTCGGTAAGTGCTGATGTTTTTGGGTATATTAAGGACTTGTAATTGAATTTTTCCCTGATTTTTTGTGGATTTTATGTGCAATCAGTGCGTGGTTTCCCCAATGTTGATAACGTTATACAGCGGTGGAAGTAAAAACAATTTCTTTCGTAAACAACTCAGATTCGATGCTCTAAAAATTCGGTAGGTGAATTGTATTCGTTTTCCTAAATTGTAATATACTAGTCGTGCAGCGCGACTTTACACGCGTTTATCAACTTAAAAAGTATCCTATGTGTTAATCTAATATCCGTCAGGCTTTTGTCAGTGCTGGCTTAAAATTAGTCTTAGAACCAACTGGATTGATGCGTGATAACGCTAATTCCTTGGAAGATGCGACGACTCTTAAATTAAATTAGTTTATTGAGACAAAAACGAATTAATACACTTACATTTATGAGATAAATGTAAGTGTATTAATTCGTTTTTGTCTCGTCGTTCGTTTTGTCATAGATCATAATTAGATTAATATTAAAGAAACTCAGAAATAATAATAAATTACTCATAATAAATTATACACTGTCAAAATACTAACCTAAATTAAATAATTAATGTCACAATATACTATAATCAAAATTAATGTCAATAGAACTTTCACGCTTTTTGCACCTATCCGATCTATAAAATTTTCACAATATGTCAAAAGAGCTATTAAAAGAATTCCCAATTGTCAAACATGATATCACAATCAGGGTTTGCGGCGAGGAGTGCGTTGAGATGGTGTCGGGCGCGAATAAGTGGTGACATCGATCTTGCCACAGTACGACTACAATCAACTTGGAACAAGTTATGTAGCCGACCACGCCTGTTTGCTGGAATTCCTGGTTCATCTGGTACAAACAATCTACACAACAACCCGTGCAGGAAAAGCGAGTCGACTGTCCCTCTAAGCACCTTGCAGGAGATAGTGAGCTGGTCCAGTAATCTTCTCACTTTTAGCGAGTTGTAGCCAAGTTAGCCAAGCAAAAACTTTGTCGGGTACATGTAGGGATAATATCCGTAGAGTTTTCTATACAGGGACCTTAAGAATACTTTTTGGACTTTTTCAAGCATTCTCGTGTAAGTGACCTGATAGGGATTCCAGATTCCAGCACCCGATTCAAGCTTGCTTCTGACCAGTGAATTATAAAGGGTTCTAATCACAAGC
The DNA here is from genome assembly GCA_948107665.1 of Lomographa bimaculata. Classification (NCBI taxonomy): domain Eukaryota; kingdom Metazoa; phylum Arthropoda; class Insecta; order Lepidoptera; family Geometridae; genus Lomographa; species Lomographa bimaculata. Next base: position 8,699,361 of record OX403608.1, on the reverse strand, counting down.
GGATTTTCAAAGTCTCTAGCGTTTCGCAAAACAAAGCCTTAGTGTGGGATGCAACTTGTGTCGATACACTGGCGCCGTCTCTTCTTCCAGAGACTAGCGTTCAATCTGGCGGGGCTGCAAACAACGTTTGTAGAATTTTTGGGTCCGTGGGGACCGGGCGCACACGAATTTTTTAAAGACTTATCCAAACCAGAATGCTGACTCTAATCTGACACAAAAAATAAGTATATCTATTTAACGTCAAAACGCCAGTATTCTGGGCACTTTTCCTTCGATAAGCCTAGGTGTACCTAGTTTCTAAAATACACAGAAAAAGACAAGCAAAAGCGTCGTGACGGTTTATTTGGCATCTCTTATTTACCAAGTGTCCAGAGTGTATTGCGATAAGGAACGTCGAGCCAAAATCATGTTCACCCTACAGCTACCCACTGGAGACGCATAAAACTGAATGGACCGAATTGGCAGAGCCTATACCGCTTGTAGTTTTCCGATCACATACTGTAGACCAATATCCTTTGTATAGCAGTATTGACTTGTGCGGAGTACATGTGTTATAATGTCTTTAAACTGTTGGCAGACAATATGGAATGGTATTCAGGTGTGATAAGATGCTGTGGGATTTATGGCAAATGTATATATATCTTAATTATAGACGCAAAATCTCTGATGTAGTTTCCCTTAAAAAGATTTTAGTTTCTGTCATAGACTGCCCAGATCTACTTAATAAAATCAGCTTTAATATACCCAATAGAACATACAGGAACAGCCCTCTTTTCTCACTTCCACATGCTTCTACGAATTACCGGCAGAATAGCTTTGTCTACCGCGCATGAAAAACGTTTAGTGAATTATCGAAGGAAAAAGTCGACCTTGACCTTTTCCACACTAGTATACCAACAATGAGGCGTATAATTGGCGATCCTTTTTTTAATCAATATATTTAGTGCTTTGGATTATACTTTTACTGTATTGAGTGAATGCGGTTCATCTTAATTTTTGTTTGTTCCCAGTGATTATTCATCACTGGTTATTGTAAAAACAAAAAAAACTACGTTATTTAATTAATATTTAAATAAAGGGAAAAACACTTATATAATTGTTATATCCTACATGTTTTTTAAGTTATTTAATATCTATGAGTGGAGACTTTTAATTAACTCTTTGTTATATACTAAAATTGCCATATTGTATTACAATAGTTGTTAGTCTTCCTACAAAATAAATAAATAAATGTACACTGAGAAATGTCCCGTTTCCCTTAGTAACATTCTAGTGCTATATATGCTAAATATATTATTATTATTAAATTATTAAATATATTTAAATTATTATTATATGCCGATGTCGTGTGGCTGATTGTCTGGATGGTAAAAAGGGGATGGGGGAATTAGATCATGCAATCCCATGGCACACTCTCCAAAATGTATCCTATATAATTAAACGCAAGCAAAGCTTAAAAAAACCGACTTCACCGCTTTATCATCGGAACCTTGATCAGATTTAATGTAAAAACACGCATTATTGACTATAACTCAAAAACTAGAAATCAGACCTTGATCAAATTTCAATGGGATAAAAAGCACCAGCTTTCAAATAAAAAAAGAATCATCAAAATCGGCTCACAACGAAAGAATTTATGAGGTAACTCTTGTAGTCGGGTAAACGAGAACATCGTCAAAGTACGCATTATTCGTCACAAAATAGACATTATTGACGATTTCTCAAGAACTACTGATCCGATCTTGATCACATTTAACTGGGAGCAAGTAGAAAGCAACATCGTTCAAACGAAAAAAATATTTTCGAAATCAGCTCACGTGGAGAGAAGTTATGAGGTAACAGTTAAAATGTAGGCTCTGTGTTAATTCAAGGTATAAGCTATGTACATTCCAAATTTCATTCAAATCCGTTTCAGCCGCTACAGCGTGAAGAGGAAACAAACATACTTACACAATTAAACGCACCAACTTTCAGATTTTTAAGAGCCGTTAAAGCGTGAAGAGAAAACAAAAAATGTTTTCACACAAACTTTCAAATTTATAATACTAATATTATATGTGATAAGTTAGGCTAGTACAATGGGCGGCTAATCGCTTAAAGCGATCTCTTCCAGACAACGTTACATCGCTGTACAAGAATCGCTAGGCACCTTCCTCGTCAAATGAAACACTTAAGTTGCGTATAATTATCACTATACAACCTGTAACAAAAAGGTGTAGTAATGCCAGAGAAAATTGAAATCGGAGATATTTTTTCCAGACAAAAATAAAAAAATATATCTTCCAAATATTTTTGACAACCCTACCGTTACATCTGTGAACCTTGACCTTTGTTAAGGCCACCACTATCACACGTCTAGGTTCAAAGACAATGTGGTGTAGAGCGGTAGCTGATGAAATAGGGTTGCAAATGACATAATATTTTAGAAACTTCGATTCATCATAACTCAATATTAATGCTGCTGCCGCGAATTTAAAAGTTCTTGAAAGACTCAATAAATGTAGCTAGATGCATGTAAACGTGTGATTTTAAAAACGTTTTAAAGTATTATTTATGACTTAATTTCTTTAAGAACTACGCCTAAACGAAGTCGTGAAACCACAAAAACTATCAAACCTCAAAAGATTGTCGTACGTTAGGAAACTACAAACTACCGACGACGGCGTGCGACATTTTTTATAGCCCACAAAACGTGGGTAAAGAAATAATTTATGTCCCAAGAGCTTTACTCAAATCGTTAATGTTTGGGTTGGAAAATAACATCAAAAACATGGCCTCGATAGTTTTTGGATTTAAGAAAATAATAAAATATCTAGACACAGTAACTAACCTTTTCTTTATACTACCGAGTGGCGAATAAGTCACTCGCTTGGTGGTTAGTGTCACGCATGCTCAGTAGAGCTCAGTGCTACCCAATTTTACAAGCTTTATTTAGTTTGCACTGTATGTATGTATGTTTGTTCGGGTGGAATCTTGCAACTCAATTTTGAAGCAGATATCTTTAACCGATTAAGCTGAAATTTTGTATTGACGTTTAGTTTGGATGACAATGCATGGTTAGCTGTGTGACGTCATTCTAAGTCCAACATGTATTCTGCTAATGCAGAAAAACATTTGTGATAATGTCGGACGGCTGGATGGACGGACAGACAAAGTGCCAAGCACAGCACACACAGTTCTGTGTCAAGTCAACATAATGGGAACGCTTCCCACTGGTAGTGGGCTTGAGCACTTGAGCTACCTATAAGCTCGATGTCTTGTAGGTAATTTAGTTCTTTGCTGTATATAGTTTTAGTTTTGTTTTAGGAAATATAGGCAATTGGTCCGTAGATAGTCATAACATATACTAAATACTAAACTAGCCGTGCATCGCGGCTTTACCCGCACTAATCAAGTTAAAAAGAAGCCTATGTGTTAATCCTAGGTATAAGCTATGTACATTGCAAATTCCATCCAAATCCTTTCAGCCGTTAAAGCGTGAAGAGGGAACAAACATACTTACATACCTTTCGGATTTATAATATTAGTAGGATATGTAATAAAAATAATTAAACGCAAAGCTTAAAAAAACCGACTTCACCGCTTTATCTTTGGAACCTTGATCAGATTTAATGTATTAAACACGCATTATTGACTATAACTCAAAAACTAGAAATCAAATCTTGATCAAATTTCAATGAGCCCACATCAAAAGCACCAGCTTTCAAATAAAAAAATAATCATCAAAATCGGCTCACAACAAAAGAAGTTATGAGGTAACTTTTGAAGTCGGGTAAACGAGAACATCGTCAAAGTGCGCATTATTCGTCACAAAATAGACATTATTGACGATATTTCAAGAACAACGGATCAGATCTTGGTCACATTTAAATGGGACCAATTAGAAAGCAACATCTATCAAACTAAGTTACGAGGTAATACATATAAAAAAATAAAAAGAATACAGTCGACTTGAGCTTTCCTCCTTTTTTGGGAAGTCGGTAAAAAGTCAACATAGTCAACCATCATTGTGTTACCAAAATATGGAACTTTTGTGTCAAACCTTTATTCTTCCTAAAAATGGCTCACTAAAACCCAGTTTCCAGGTTGCGTACACCCTGTCATGCATTTATGTATTCTTGTTGAACGGACTTAGCTCGTGTGAACACGATGTTTAACCCCATCGCTCATAACCTGTTATCCAACAAACGTGGTTGGTTCTATCTAGCTCAGCTTACCTTGTCGTATTTCACAAAGGTTTTATATTACAAACACACACAATTCCTCACTAAGTTCAAGACTTGTGTCATGGGCGCTAAAAAATATGTTAAAGTCACCCCAAATTTCAGAAGAACTAATCTGTTGAGATAGTAAGTTCTGGGAGTCTTTAAGTCAAGAGTGAATAGTAAGTAACCTTCTAGGCAAGTGTACTAAATCTTCGGCCGCATCATCGCTTTCCATCAGGTGAGATTTTGGTCATACATTTGCCTATCGTAAAATAAAACGCCCTATTGTAGCGTAATTATTGAAACATAAACATAAAAGCTTTTACACTCACAGCCCCGCACTAAGTACGATGACTTGTGTCGTGGGTGCCGGAAATATTCACATCACACACACAATCACAACCAGAACCAAAATGAAATTTTCCTTGGTGAGAAAATTTGTGTATTCGCCAGGAATCGAACCCGATACCCCTGCTTAGAAGGCGAACGCTCACCCAACTAAGGTAACGGGCAGTTCAAAAACGAATGTATTTATCTGCTTCGCCCGCTATTATCAAGTTAAAAATTAGCCTATGTGTTAATCCTAGGCATAAGCTATGTACATTCCTCATTTCATTCAAATTCGTTCAGCCTTTAAAGCATAAAGAGGGAACAAACATACTTACACACAAACTTTTGGATTTATAATATTAGTATGATTGCGCAAATAATTCGAAGTGACTAAATTTTACTAGCCTTAAGCATTATTGTTTAATAGCCGCGCCTCGCGGCTTCGCCCGTTATTATCAAGTTAAAAAGTAGCCTATGTGCTAATCCTAGGTATAATCTATGTACACTTCTAAATTACATCCAAATCCGTTTAGCCGTTAAAGCATTAAGACGGAACAAACATACTTACACACACACAAACTTTCGGGTTTATATTATTAGTAGGATTTGTTACGTGGACAGTTTGTCAATTTTGAAAAAAAAAAACCCTAGAAAGAAAACTTATAATCCCACCGGGTAACGAACCCGGCACCCATTGTTTAGTAGGCAGACTCGAAAGCAACTTCAACAGCGGGCAGTTCAAGGTATAATTCTCTATCCTTACTAATCCTTATCCTTACTAATATTATAAATGCGAAAGTAACTCTGTCTGTCTGTGACGCTTTCACGCCAAAACTACTGAACCGATTTAAATGAAATTTGGTACACAGATAGTCCAGAGCTTGGGAAAGAACATAGGCTTCTTTTTATCCCGGAATTCCCGAAGGTCCGGAACTTGCGCGGGTGAAACCGCGGGGCGCAGCTAGTATTCTAATATAAGATCATTAAAACTTATTGAAATTCTTATATTAATACAAAACATCGAAGTCTAATTACATTGATTTCCTCCTCTCCATCCAAAGGTTATTTAGAAAGGATCACGATAAGACTGCCTATTGTTACTCTTATTTTCTAGATTTTTATTCCTTGTCATGTATCAATAAAGAGTTTATCTATCTATCTATTCCACAATGTTCCCTCGTTAAGGTTATGAAATTCACTGGAAAGGACGTTTCCGTGAAACATGACAGTTCGTTAATAACTGCAGTATCTATTGCAAATAGCTCCGAGCTGGAGATCGCAATTAATACTTAGTTCGGACACAGTTGCGCTAATATAGTAGGTCTAATCATCCATCTAACATCCCTACTTAATATTATAAATGCAAAAGTAACTCTGTCTGTCTGTCTGTTACGCTTTCACGCCTAAACCACTGAACCGATTTTTATAAAATTTGGTACAGATATAGACTAGAGCTTAGGAAAGGACATAGGGTACTTTTTATCCCGGAATTCCCGCGGGTCCAGGACTTACGCGGGTAAAACCGCGGGACGCAGCTAGTTGTATATATACCTTGAAAACATTAAGAGGCAAATCAAATAACTCATTCCAGAGCACAACTAGCTGCCCTCAACCGCTAAGAAATTGGGTATACTCGCTAAGGTCAGGCAGTTTTGCGTCTATCTTTATCATCCGTTTTGCGAAGGAATGGAACTTATACTTTCGTCTTCGTTCACTGAAAGCATCCTAAAAAGGTGTTTTCTGGAAATTTTCAAGTCAAAAGTTAGGTATCTTTTAGGCAAATGATGCTTCTTCGGCCGCATCATCACTTTCCATCAGGTGCGATTGTGGTCAAATGCTCGCCTATCGAATATGAAAAAAAAGCTTAATCATAAAACTGGGGGACGGTTAGGAATATTTTTTTTTTTTATACTCGATAGGCAAGCGTTTGACCACTTTTTCTCACGACTATCGTAAGGCTTTGAATCCGGGCACTTATTAGTCATCGTGACACTAATATTTCGGTTCTGTCTAGTTACTAAAACTACTACTATTTTATGTTACGTCATCTATTCATTTTGTATAAAATAATAAATTGTCCACGCTCACAGTGTAGTGTGGGGACACTAAGTTCGATGACTTGTGTCATGGGTGCCGGAAACATTCACATCACACACGCTATCACAACCAGAACCAGAAACACATATGTTCCTTAAGGAGAAAACTTGTGTTCTTGGGGGAACGAACCCGAAGTGCTTAGAAGGCGAGCGCGCACCCAACAGGCAGTTAAAAAAATAATAACAAAGCCATAAATTTGTTTTATAAATCACCAGTAATTGCAAAGCTAGCAAAAATCCTAACACAAAAACACGTGTGTAAGGGATGCGCGTTTAGGTTTCATAATTAGCTTACATGTATTGTTGTTGTAAAGTGTAAGCCATCCAAAGTCATCGACACTGTAATGCCAGTAAGAGGCGACACTCACTAAAGTTTAATTTGAAATACGCAAGTGGAGCGCAAAATGAATTAAAAAAAATATTTTTGCCTGTGCGGGGATATCATTGAATAGAACTTTAGAATAATATGACTAAACAGTTTTTGAAAAAAAAAAGTTATGTTCGAAAATAACAAATTGGTAGGATATCAACGTCACTGATTTTAAACCTCTTTTGTCCCGGGGTTGTCTTGTTTCAAATATACACACAAGTCACACACCCCGCTTACAAATACAAAAATGCATTAATTTGCATTTAGCATAACAGAGTGAAATATTGGTGACTGTGAATAAAAAAATAATCAAACATATTTGAAGGTCTAAACCTCATTTCTTCTTAAAATAACATTACTTTTAAATTTTTCCTGTTATTAATAAATATAAAATATTGGACTATCGATGCGATGAGAGCCACCTTTTTTATGCTGCTGTTGGCGCCACGGTGGGTGAGGTCTAGAAGTATAGGCTGTCAAAATTTGTTTTTACGCGCCTGGAAACAGAGTTTAATTATAAATAATTTACTAGTGATGTAACACTGCAATTGAAGAAAATATAGAGCATGCCGCAATGTTGTACAGTTCCGTATTGTTTCGAAAAAAAAGGAGGGCATAAGTTTTTGAAAGACATAACTCTCTTAGAGCAGTGGTTAGTGATTAATAGGTTTTACTGCAGTATTTCATACATTTCGGACACCTCATTCTACGTCATATTCGAACGCGGTAGCACATTGTGTTGGCTTCATTGTCACTTCTACCATGTATACATATCTTACGAAATGGAATCGTAAATTCGCTCACGTCCCCTAGAATTATGCTTAATCTGAAACGTAATTTATTCGACTCACACGCGAAATACATTACATTTATCTCGAAATGTTAAAGGCTGAAATAATTGTTTTCTCAGTTAAAATTTTTCATAATTACCATTAAAATTTTATTAATTTCCAGTGGGTTTGTTTGAGGAATTTATTTATAAAGGATTTATTATATTGTGAAATTTGTGTGAGTTTGCGTCAGTTAAATTGATATGAGGATAAGAATTACTTACTTACTTACTATTTTTTCTCCCCCGTACAGTTTTCATTAGCTTAATTCATTACCTCTTATTTTTTTTATTACTTATTATAATTATGTTACGTCTATTGTATGTATATATGTATTATTGTTAGTATAAAAATATTTATTACTAATATATTCGTATATTATATATCGTATCGTATATTATTGAAATAATGTTGATTTACCTTTTACATTATTTTAAAACTTTTGTAATACCCGCTAGGTTTAACTGAAAACCAGCATCGAGTTTTTACTTACAGTAGGTTTAACTCGACATAATGCTGAGTTAAACCTTTTTGGTATAAAATTTATGGTATATATTTTTATTTTTAATATTAAGTTGCTTTTGTGTCAAATAAATGATTATTCTTTCTTTCTTTACTCCGCTGGCTCAGCGACCTAAAGTGGGCCTTGGCCTCCGAGATAAGTAAACGCCATTGGTCTCGGATCTGCGCAACTTCTTGCCAGTTATGAGTTTGAAGCACACGCCAGTCTGCCTCCAGTTTGTCGATCCAGCGATACCTTGACCGACCTACTGGTCTGCGCCCATACGGCTTTTTTTAGAGGATAACAATATTACATTTTGATTTTAACATATTTGCAAACAGTATCCCTGCTATTGGGAAATTTATCAGACAGCTAATTACCATAGAGCGGCTCTCTATCTGGAGGTCATAGTTTTAAATCCTATGATGCTCTTGAGCTTTCAGTGATAACAAATATCGTAATCGTGATAATTGTTATCCATATAAAAAACCTACGTCACCACTTATATTTAATTTTTTGTTGATTTTCTTAAAAAGCGCATAAAATTTCGATAACATTTATGATCTACCAACTCTCTCTACTCTCTGAAGTTATGATCTACCAAACAAAAAAATAATTATCAAAATAGGTTTATAATTACACATACACAAAATAACGTACAGTGGAATAGATAACCTCCTCCTTTTTTAAGGCGGTTAAAAAACAAACACGTTCACACTTACAGCCCCACACTCAGTTCAAAGACTTGAATCGTGGGTGCCGGAAACATTTACATATCACACGTACAGTCACACGCAGAACCAGAAGTAATAATTTTCAATGGGAAAGAAAATCGTGCTCCTGCCGGGAATCGAACTCAGAACCCACGAAGCAGAGGGCAGCGGCTTACCTACCTTTGATCAATTTGCTTCCCAACAAGTTAAAACTATTGTAGTATTGCATGTAATTCTCGCGCCGATCAAAATCGATCCATAATCCATACAAAAAATATGCATCAAAATCGATTCATAATTGGCGAAATTATCGCATAACATATATACGAAAAAAAACATACAGTCGAATTGAGAATTAGTATTTTCAGTTAGTATTTCTGGGGGATTTTAATGCCCACCACCAGGAGTGGATATTCCCATACCAGATTACTGACCATGCTGGGAGAGAGATGCGCAAGTTAGCCTTGACGCACAACCTCACCCAGCTGGTCCAAGAGGCAACAAGGATACCGGATGTTGATGGCCACACAGCCAATTGTTTGGACCTTCTGCTGACCACAGACCCAGACCGTTACTCAGTGTCGGTTTCATCACCGCTTGGTAGCTCCGACCACTGTATGGTAAAGTCTGTATCAGTCCATTCCCCGCCCGACCCCAGCCCAGAAGGCACTCGGCGGATATGGCGATACAAGTCAGCAGATTGGGATGAGATGCGTTCATTTTATGCATCTTATCCTTGGCGGCAAGTATGCTTTTCTTCTAGCGATCCCTCTGCATGCGCGGATGCTGTGGTGGAGGTTTTGCGTCAAGGTATGGAATACTTTATTCCATTCTCAGACGTACCTCTGTCCAGCAAAGCTCGTCCTTGGTTTGGGGCCGACTGCAATAGCGCAGTAGCGCTAAAACATGAGGCCTACACCGCTTGGGCTGATGCTCGAATCTGTAAAGCTAAGGACATTCGTGAAAAGAAGAAAGCCTTCAATAAAGCTGCCAAGTCCTGCAAGAAGGTTCTAAAGAAGGCTCGTTTCGACCACATTAGCCGAATAGGGGCCAAACTTGCTTCTTATCCTGCAGGGAGCAAAGCTTTTTGGTCCCTGGCTAAATCGGTTGAAGCGAACTTCTGCCGTCCCTCACTGCCTCCACTGCTGAAGCCTGATGGGTCACTGGCTCACACCGCAAAGGAGAAAGCTAACTTGTTTGCTTCACTCTTTGCGGAATCTTCTCGTCTAGATGCTGGTAGCGCTGTGCCTCCGAGTTTATCTGTCTGCGAGTCGTCCATGAAGGAAATCCGCATTCGACAGATAGATGTACGTAAAGCGCTGCGCAATCTGGACGTGAACAAGGCCAGTGGCCCTGATGGCATACCAGCTGTAGTTTTGAGGACATGTGCGCCTGAGTTGACTCCAATTCTGACACGCCTGTTCCGCCTCTCTATGGAGACTGGTCAAGTACCGAAAGATTGGAAGTCTGCCAACGTGCAACCTGTGCCCAAAAAGGGAAGTCGTGCCGACCCGGCCAATTATAGGCCCATCTCAGTCACGTCCATTATCTGTAAGACAATGGAACGTGTACTGAACAAAAAGCTCCTTGGCTATCTTGAAGCAAATGATCTTTTGAGTGACCGGCAATATGGGTTTCGCCAGAACCGGTCTACAGGAGACCTTCTTGCATATGCCACTCACATATGGAGCGAGGCCTTGGAGAAACACGGCGAGGCACTCGCAGTCTCGCTTGACATTTCCAAGGCTTTTGACAGGGTTTGGCACGATAGCCTTATTGGCAAGCTTCCAGCCTATGGTTTACCTCCTGATTTATGTATTTGGATATCTGACTTCTTGAGGGAACGATCGATTCGAGTGGTTGTTGACGGCTGCTCGTCCGATCTTATGGTAATTAATGCCGGGGTACCTCAAGGGTCTGTTCTTTCGGCAACGCTCTTTTTGCTTCACATCAACGATTTGCTCAAGCCCGGTATCTTTGGGTATGCAGATGATAGCACTGTTGTCGAAAGATACGTATCCAATGCACGAGCTGGCGAGGTACAAGTCCAGTCTCTCAGAGAGGGGATGATAGACCGATTAAATTCGAGCTTGTTGGCCGTGGCCGAGTGGGGCGATGCCAACTTGGTTCGTTTTAATGCGTCTAAAACACAGGTGTGTCTTTTCTCCGCTAAACGGAGACCTTTTCACCTGTCTCCGACTTTCCAGAATGTACCAATACCGATAGCAAATAAACTCGAGCTTCTTGGCGTTTCCTTGTCGTCGAGCCTAAACTTTGGTACTTACATCGAAGCCAGAGCTCAGCTGGCTGCTAAAAAACTGGGTATCCTCACAAAGGTTAGGCAGTACTTCACACCGGGGCAGCTTCTTAATTTATATCAAGCTCAAGTCCGATCGTGTATGGAGTACTGCGGCCACTTGTGGGATGGATCCGCAAAGTACCAGCTTGAAGCTCTTGAGTCCATCGACCGACGAGCAAAAAGACTCATTGGCGATGATAAGCTGGTCGAGTCCAAATTGCTGAGTCTCGGTCACCGACGTAAGGTCGCGAGCCTATCGGTATTCTATCATATACATTTTGGAGAGTGTGCGCAGGAATTATACGAGTTAATTCCAACTAGTCCATTTTACCATCTAACAACAAGACAAACTGCCAAACGTCATCCATATATGGTTGACATACCTCCAGTTCGCTCGAAGCGTTTCGCTTCTACGTTTATCATCCGTACTGCGAAGGAGTGGAACTCATTGCCATCGTCTTTGTTCCCCGAACGGTACAATCTGGGAGTCTTCAAGTCAAGAGTGAATAGGTACCTTCTAGGCAAGCATGCTACATCTTCGGCCGCATCATCACTTTCCATCAGGTGAGATTGTGGTCAAATGCTTGCCTATCAGGCATAAAAAAAAAAAAAAAACCTCCTTTTTTGAAGTCAGTTGAATATAATTTAAAATCAAGCAAAGCTTAAAATACCTACTCTAGATACCTAAATCTGACTTGAAGTTTTTGATTTATCCTCAATAATGCGTATTTTGTGGACTACATTGACGATGTTTTCGTATTTAAACGACTTCAAAAGTTACCTCATAACTTCTTTTATTGTGAGCCGATTTTAATGTTTTTTTTTATTTGGAAGCTGGTGCTTTCCATGTGGTCCCATTTAAATTAGGTCAAGATCTGATCTCTAGTTTTTGAGACATTGTCAATAATGCGTGTCTACTACAGATCAAGATTCCGAAGATAAAGCGGTGAAGTCGGTTTTTTAAGCTTTGCTTGCGTTTAATTATTTGAAGATTAATACGTCCGTCATCCTATTTTACGTACTTCACATTCACCTGTCTACTTTTCATATAAATCCAACGGTTGAAATGGGTCTTTTGAAATGAGACATCGGCCGTTTCAGTGATAAATCATGTATGCAACACTTGCCTTCGTTTTTAACATGTCTAAATGATGCGGCTAAGGGATCTGTTTTTATGTTCTTATCTATACTAATATTATGAAGAGGAAAGATTTGTATTTCTGTATGTAACGAATAAACTTAAAAACTACTGGACCGATTTCAATAATTATTTAGCCGTTCGAAAGGTACATTATCACTGAGTAACATAGGCTATATTTATTACTAGAAAAAAATTGAGAACCCTTTTAAAAAAAATAGCCTAAGGTTTAAAAAAATTAGCCATAAAGTATCTTTCGTCGCATGCGCCGCGGAAAGTATTGATGATAGAAGAAAAAAATGTTCTACAATATTGTAGAACATATCAATATCTACAAAAAACTTCTTACACTAAACTATTGTAGTTATGTCACCATAACTACTTTTTACCGACTTCCCAAAAAAGGAGGAGGTACTAAAGTCAACTGGTTTTTTTTTTAAATTATCATTATATCTTTCTACGTGAACCGATTTCGATTTTTTTTAGTTTATTTATTTATGAACACCAACATAACATATACTATCACAATCAACATATTTAAAAGCATTTTTACAAGTTAAGTGTCATCTATATCTATATATATATATATATATATAAAAGAAAGTCGTGTTAGTTACTCCACTTATAACTCAAGAACAGCTGAACCGATTTAGCTGAAAATTGGCAGGGAGGTAGTTTAGAGGAGAGGAGAAGGACATAGGATACTTTTTAAGAACGTACATTTCTTAAAATTTTTTTTTTACATTTCGACATGCTTTCCATTTTCTCATACGTCACTCGGATTTGGTAAAGTACTAGGCAAACATAAACATGAAGGTTGTAATAATATAGTCACGTGACATTGTAACGCATGCCGGGTATGGCTTCCTAAATATGCACATTCATTGACTGTTAGGCGGAACGAAGGTCGCCGGGACAGCTAGTTATAATTATAGGTGAAGACAAGTTTGAAAGATGTTCCTTTTCAATTGGTTCCATTTAAATTTGATCAAGATCTGACTAGAAGTTTTTGAGTTATCCTCAATAATGCGTATTCTGTGGACTACATTGATGATGTTCTTGTTTTTGACCGACTTCAAAAGTTACCTCATAACTTTTTTCGTTGTGAACCGATTTTGATGATTATTTTTTTATTTGAAAGCTGGTGCTTTTCATGTGGTTTCATTGAAATTTGATCAAGATCTGATTTCTAGTTTTTGAGTTATCATCAATAATGCGTACGCCATACATAAAATCTGATCAAGGTTCCGTTGATAGAGCGGTGAAGTCGGTTTATAAGCTTTGCTTGCGTTTAATTATACAAGATTTTTTTATTTTCACATGTTCCGTTATCTGTCGATCTGTAATCAAATCTTAAAAGCTAAATTAGATCTACTTCTCGATGGACTCAAATTTGGTGTACTTATGTATGTTTGACCTAACAAACTCATCGTGTTTGGGCTTGTTTGATCTGTCTTGACAAGTCATCTGTTATAAAACTTTTTAGTCATTTTTTATTTACAGCTGGTAAAAGCATGATTTAAACAATCCATGTCCTTATTCTAAAACTATTCAATGTATTACTTGTTTTAGAATAATGACATGGATATGTAGATATTATACGGTGTCTAATGCGCCCGTAGCCGGAAATAAAATTCATCGCGTAGATGTACTACGCCGTAGATCTGTCTACCCTCTACGATATCCGTAGCAAGCGCTACGAACGCCTACGAGTCGCAGCCACATTATGCTTCAGGCCATGTAAATCATGCATTCATATGAAATACGAGAGTTATTTTATGTGAATACATGATCATAGCACGAATGTTCTGTACTGAAAGGACTTTTCTTTATTTCGATTCGAAGGATTGAGGTAACGTGTGTGAGAATTTCCAACCGACATGAATAGATATTTTAAATAATGGTATTGGCCGAGTACAAAAGTAAATTTTATTTATATCGGACGTTAAAGCGATGGCGTATCTTCATAGAAACACCACCTTTTGCCAATAACTAATCCAAAATTAGATCTTGGAATAATAAATACAAAGAAATATTAAAATGAACTCACTACAATGTACATTTATTTATGTAAAACATAAAAATGAAGATATTTTGCGATTTTAATGCATGTTCAATAAGTCCAAGATTTTATTGCAGCAGCTCGGATATTTAAGAAAAGTTAACTTAAACACAAAAGCTATCACACTCACAGCCACACTAAGATGACTTGTGTCGTGGGTGCTGGAAACATTCACATCCCACGCACAATCACAACCAAAACAAGTAACACATTTATTTCTTGGAATGAAAACTTGTGTTGCGGCTTGGAATCGAACTCCTGCTTATAAACCAACGAGCAACACAAGGGGCTTTAATAGAGAATATGTATCCAGGTTGTCAGGAGGCTTTCAAACGATGTGGCCAAAGTATTGCAGCACTCTCCCTGCGCAGATGCTAGAAAATCTTAGGAAAACTGAGTTCTCTTAAGATTGATTTATTTGTCCTGCGAGCCGTCCACGAAATCAGCATGCTACATCTTCGTCCGCATCATCACTTTCCATCAGATTAGATAGTGGCCAAATGCTTACCTATCTGACATAAAAAAAAGAAAAAACGTAACATGTGCCTTCAGTTCCACTATTCAAATGCATTGCACTGTCGGTCTCTCCCTTTCCCTAATATCCCTTTATCTAATAACATATAAAAAACACATCATCGCTTGTCCCGCAACTTCCGAACTTCCAAACAACTTTACCCTCAGAACATTCTAAGAAGCGACCGAAAATCCCTAAACATCGATGCTGACATTTTCATTGAGGAAAAATAAAAAATCACTTGAATATCGAAAGCGCGCTCGGTATTTGTTTTTGGAAACAATACAGGTAAAGTAAAAACAACAGGGCGTGTGGTAAAGATAGATAGATAGATACAATTTTTAATGATCCCTTTATCGAATAAAAAATAAAAATAAATCATCGCTTGTCCCGCAACTTTTAAACTTTCGAACAACTTTACCCTTATAGAGAACAATCTAAGAAGCACCCGAAAATCCCTAAACATAAATGCTGACATTTTCATTGAGGAAAAAATTTAAAATCGCTAAAAGCTCGTTCGGCATTTGTTTTCGGGAACAATACAGGTTAGAGTATTCAATAATTAAACGCAAGCAAAGATTAAAAAAACCGACTTCACCGCTTTATCTTTGGAACCTTGATCAGATTTCATGTATTATTGATTGTCACGCATTTTTGATTATAACTCAAAAACTACTGATCAGATCTTGATCGAATTTAAATGGAACCACAGGAAATGCACCAGCTTTCAAATAAAAAAATAATCATCAAAATCGGCTCACAACGAAAGAAGTTATGAGGTAACATTTAAAGTCAGTTAAACGAGAACATCGTCAAAGTAGTCAAAATAGGCAGTATTGACGATATTTCAAGAACTACTGATCAGATCTTGATCAAATTTAAATGGAACCAATTAGAAAGCAACATATTTAGTTATGAGGTAGGTAACACACATTAAAAAAAAATACAATCTACTTGAGTACCTCCTCCTTTTTTGGGAAGTCGGTAAAAAAGCAGGGTGTGTGCTAAAGATAGATATATAAAATCTGTATTGATCTCTTAATCGAATAAAAAAATATAAATAGATCGTCGCTTTTCCCGCAACTTCTAAACTTACGAACAACTTTACCCTTATAGAGAACAATCTAAGAAGCGCCCGAAAATCCCTAAACATAAATGCTGACATTTTCATTGAGGAAAAAATAAAAAATCGCTAAAAGCCATTGAAAGCCCGCTCGGCATTTGTTTTTGGAAACAATACAGGACCAAAGAGTATTAAAACAATCAGAGTGCGTCGTAAAGACACACGATAGAAGTAAAACTTTTGTATTACAGAGTAACATTTTAATTATTCATCACAGTGTTGACCACAACTTTTCGTCAAACAAAAAGGTTGCGGATCAGAATTTCAAAGATATTCCACATGTACTAACTAAACTATATATACCAAATTCAAAATGGTGAAATGCATTCCAGGACCACATACACCGTTCGAGTTTTATCTATAACCTGTAGCTGCAACCCTCCAGTCACGTAACGGAATAGACAGAACCTATTACCGAGATCCGTAACTGAGCGGATCGGATAGAAATAATTTTGCCGTGATGGATCTGTGACTTTTTAATTTTAGAATCCTTGAATGCTGGCTACTTTAAAAAAACGTAATGTGTCTTTCCAGATATAACAAAAGAGTTTTGTGTAAAGCGTACATGCTTTACACAAAACTAGAGTTGGGCTATAAACTCTTTTGAATTTTTTTATAAATGCTTTGACACTCACTGCCCTACATAAAGGTTCGATGACTTGTATCGTGGATGTCAGAAACATTCACATCACACATAGTATCACATTCAGAACCAGGAACATACATTTTCCTACACAATTGGACCCGGTAGGTAGCGCTGCCGTCGATGCAATGTGTGTGCTTTTCCAGCTGGGACGACGTTTGCCGGACCCGCTAGCATAATGTATTTACTTGTATAAAATTGTTAATGAAACTTCACTTAAAATTTATGCTCGATTTTTGTGACGTAGGTTTTGAGAATGTCCGATCCCCATCCTGATACAAGTTCATGGCGGAAGGTTATTATGATTTATATCATTACTTATCTTATTAGTATTCAGTTTGGACACTGTGCATCCGATTAGATTCTAATCGGATGCACACCGTCTAATCATTAGAACAACAGTTCTGATTAAATCGTAATCGAGATATTGCGAAAATCGATTACCTAGACACAATTAATCACAATCAGGTCGACATCGATTCATCTCTCGATTGTCAATCAGGCTAATAGATACGGAAGATTAATTCGACTGTAAACGGTGGTATTGACGATCGCGATTTCTATTTTTGGTTGTGAAGGGGGCTCTTTATTGAAAGGCTTTAGATAGATCTGTAAGGAATCCTATCTCCCTATCTCTCTCTTAGAATGTCTGAAGTTTCAAGATTAGAAAAATATAAGATATCTTCGTATGATGTGTTCACTTTATGTACCGCATCACAAACTTAATAACTAATTAAAGTGTGGTAGAACTCGTCAATTATAATTTTCGATGTTAAGTGTAACAGATCAATTTATTCAATCAACCAGTAAGTAGTAAGAAAGTAGCGACAACATTAAATTCTAAATGCCTTATTTCCTAACAAATAAATCACGAAAATTTTAGCCTGGGCATAAATCGTAACTTACCCAAAACCTTAACCTATTGCAAAACTCATATTGGCATCAAGAACAGCTTTTTTTGCAAAACTATCCAGCTGCTGATTATTCATTTTCTAGAAGTTTTAACCACTTCCTGTGACCATGAACGGTGTAAAGTAGTTGTGGGAATAAAAATATCTTAAATTTACGTGATTAAATCCTTTAAAAATTATTTCACTCGTCTTTGGTTGACTTCCAAATATGAATTTGCAAGGATCATGAACGAACTAATCTTAAAAGTTTGCGGTCATGAACATAGGGATAACCCTAGCTAGATTAATGACCGCAAACATCAGTCATTGCGTCATTTATTGTAGACATTTGCGGTACTATCCCATTATTGTAGGAAACAACCGCAAACTACTACACTCAATGACGCAATCCTTTAAGATTAGCTCGTTCATCATCATTGCAAAAATACTTCATGAACTGCCGATATTTTTGCTCCAACTCCTACTATCGACTTTAGGCACGTGACAAATCATTCAAATACGGCTACACCAGAAGTTCCCACATTGCCTAGTCATGTATAAATCAATGACGTCATGGTCACAAATCAACCAGCGACGTAGCACTTGCGTTCTATTGAATTTATAGACGGTAGGATTGGAAGGGCAGTTTTGTATTGGTAGAAAATGAAATATGTTGGTACATACTGGTCAAAGGGTTACTATTTTGTTTTACCAGGACCATCAATAATGTGGAGGTGTGTTATCGTTAGTGGATGATCTATAAACGTCGGAGAGAAGGCAAGTTGGTAAGGCAGATGTTCCAGCGCGAAGCGCTTCTTAGAAAAGAACTTGATGTAAATAATACCAAGATATTTTGTACGCTTCTTTATTTGGATCTTTCTAGGCCACAAACAGATGGTATACCTTTCCATAATCAAGTGGAAACTACTGACTACATTCTTGATCAGAACGTCTTATTCCTTTGGCTGCCACCATAGATAAATTTGCTACACGAACGAAGCGTCTAGTTCGTTTAAGCATAGACTAAAATACTTTACGTATGACGGGTACATGACGGCGGTTCCTCTACAGGTCGCATTTATCATTTATAAGCAGGCTCAATAATTACAAAGATTTTTTTGTTGATTCAGTTTTTGGATTTTTTTTTATGGCGGAGATACTTAATAATTTTTTTTATGCCTGATTAGCAAGCATTTGACCACAATCTCACCTGATTGAAAGTGATGATGCGGCTGAAGATGTAGCATGCTTGCCTAGAAGGTACCTATTCACTCTCGACTTGAATACACCCAGATTGTACCGTTCGGGGAACAAAGACGAAGGCAATGAGTTCCAGTCCCTCGCAGATAATAATATTCGAATTCCAAAAAATATGCGAGGTCTTCAGCTCACAGAGCCACTAGTACATTGTAACAAAGTCATATTTTAAAAAGTTTTTTAAAATCAAGCTTTTACCAGTTGTAAATAAAGAGAACTAAAAGTTATATAACCAGAGAACTTGTCAAGACGAATTAAACGAGCCGTTACTCGATGGGGTTGCGTCGTTTCATTACAGAGTTCCTATGACACCTTCCAGCTCCTTCAACAGACTCTGGTTACCATTGAAAGACAAACTAATCGTCAAGACGATTCAAATGAACCCAAACTCAATGAGGTTGTGTCGTTTCATTGCGAAGTTCCTTTGGCCACCTTCAAGCTCCATCATCAGATCAGCACCATGTCATCATAATATAGCATTGTCAAGCAATCTACACATGTATGCAAAATTTCAGCTCAATCGGTATCCGGGAAGTGGATCAAATTTAATTTGCGACATTTGATGACAAACATGGGACAGGTGAAACTAAATAAAAGCTTGTAAAATATGCTTTTCTTATCAATTAAATAAAAGATAAAAGTTGATGAAGATGTGTGAATATGTGAGTAAACTAGCCAGCGAATATTTTTTTTACCATTTTTTTATACTCAATAGGCACTATCGCACCTGATGGAAAGTGATGATGCGGCCGAAGATGTAGTATGCTTGCCTAGAAGATACCTATTCTTGACTTGAAGACTCCCAGATTATACCGTTCGGGGAACAAAGACGCGGGAAATAAATTCCACTGCTTCGCTGAAAAAATAATTAAATGCAAGCAAAGCTTAAAAAAACCGACTTCACCGCTTTATCATCGGAACCTTGATCGGATTTAATGTATAAACACGCATTATTGACTTTAACTGAAAAAACTAGGGATCAAATTTTTATGGGACCACATAAAAAGCAGTCAGCTTTCAAATAAAAAAAGAATCATCAAAATCGGCTCGAAACGAAAGAAGTTATGAGGTAACTTATGAAGTCGGGTAAACGAGAACATCATTATTGACAATATTTCAAGAACTACTGATCAGATCTTGATCAAATTCAAATGGGACCAATTAGAAAACAACATCTTTCATACTAAAAAAAATTTTTGAAATCAACTCACGTGGAGAGGCGATATGACGTAACACACATAAAAAAAAATACAGTCGACTTGAGTACCTCCACCTTTTTTGGGAAGTCGGTAAAAATAATAATAATTAATTCTCCTTAATTTAAGTTCTTTTATAAAATAATTAAAAATTAATGTGTTTTACATGTTTTCAATGGCTTCATACTCATATTTTTAACCAATTTATTTGTACAGATTTTATATTATGTTATTGCTTAGTTTCTTAATATTGAATTCATTATTATAGTAGTATCTAAGAATTAATACCGCTAAAACTGTCAAAGCTATTGCAGTCTCTAATAGGACATAATGACTGCTTATTTAGAATCCCTACAATACGGTCCGCTAGAATACCTATCCTTATTTAACCCTAAATTCAAAGCAAATTCCTAGAGTCAGCAAAGAAATTCAAACGTTTTTCATCAAATTGCTTTCGCTAAAAAACCAAAGGAGTCGTCTGATCCATTTTCTAGTTTGCCGCTATTTTCTTGGCCATCGGAAAATACTATTGACTCACGTCTGATATCGATTTAACCTTTCAGCGATTAGAGTTCTTTAGAAAGGTGGGGGAACCCTTTTGACAGTATGCTTAGTATTCAGGATTATTCGAATAAATTGTTATTAATGTCCCTTGCTATTTACTACAAAGTCTTATACAAATAGTAGTAGAAATAAATTATTTTATCATGTATCAAGAGAATATAATGATTAAAGTACCGACCATTCGCATGAAGCGTTTTGCTTCCACTTTCATTATAAGAACTGCAAAAGAATGGAACGCCCTGCCGTCTACTGTGTCTCCCGAAAAGTATAATATGGGGTTGTTCAAAGTAGAGTGTAAATTGGTAGTTATTGAGCAAGCGTGCTCTACCGCATCGTCGCTTTCCATCAGGTGAGATTGTGGTCACGCTGGCTTAGGCACAAATAAAGAAAAATTAACCAATTCTTCAATATTTGAAACGCAATCAAAGCTTAAAAAACCGACTTCATCGCTTATATTTCGGTTTTAGCTTCACCGATTTCGATAAAATTTATATGGGACCACCTCAGAAGTATACTCTACCAAACAAAAAAAAAATATCAAAACCGATTCATAATTGGCGGAGATATCGCGTAACATACATAAAAAAAAAATACTGTCGAATTGAGAACCTCCTTTTTTGGAGTCGGTTGAAAATGAAGAAATAAGATTGGAAACCAACGGAATTGACGGAAACAATGGACATTACAATGTCTAAATTAGTTGTTAATATGAAAAAAAATCAACCTAAAGCTAATAATGTAAGAACAATCTGAAAGTCTCTATTGCAAAATTCTTTTAAATTTCAAATGCACCAAATAACCAAATTTATACCTCCTTAGTGCACGCCACTGCACATGTCTCATAATCTAAACGGTATAATAATATATTCGTATAATATATTTTTTTTTTTATATGGACATATTATAAAAAATATAAATTTTTCGTAAGAACTTCAAAATTCAGTGGATTTTCTAGATTATTATTCCTTCGTGTTCAATAGTTTACTTATCTATCTCCTTCCAACGCGTGACAAGAACAAACACCGGAATTCGAAACTGAAAACTTCCGTCATAATTCGGCTTCTACGTATAAGTTATACGGAACCACTACATTTTTACCAAAATATCTGCTAGCATTTATTTTTCTTTGAAGTCAGTTTTACTTGGTATCGTGCAAAGTTTTATGACTCCGCTGTAACGAGTTATATTGATTTATTCTATCTTTTTTTGACCCAGTATTGGGGTGAATCGGCAGTCTTTCGGTTTTGCTTGGGTTTGGTGGTTCATTTTTGTCGTGGGGTGGTTTTATGCGGTTTTTACGAAAGGTTTGTATCTTTACGCGTTTATTGCTTCAATACATCATAATGCATTAAATTGTTTTTTAATTTGAGAAAAAACTGCACAATTGCACCAGACTTTTTACAAGCTTTTATTTAGTTTCATCTGTCCCGTTGTATATCGGTCTGTAATCAAATCTTGCAAGCTAAATTAGATCCACATCCCGATGTCCGATTGGACTCAAATTTGGTGTACCTACTTCTGTATCTTTGAATGTTGGTGGGAATTTTATGAAGCTGGTCTGATATTGAAAATATAAGTATTTTTCCCTTCTTTCAATTCAATTTAGTTATTTAGAAGATAAAGTTGTTGAACAGGATTTATATCAATTAAAAAAATATAAAATAATTTTATTGGCTTTACTTGAGATCTCACAACTTTTTACATTCGATAATGGAGTTACGAGACTCGATATTTATATACAATTTAATTATGTTTTAGTTGAAAATTATTTCAGGTATAATAAAATTAAAAAAGGCAAAAATATGAGTAAGTCTAATCTAACAGGTTCAAAATAAAATATTTTATCATATTCCTACGTTTAGTTCTGTAAAAGTTGGATCAAAAAATTTGAGAGATGGATATTTTGTAGAATTGCCAGCAAAATGTAATCTTATGTGTCTTAGTTTTAGGAAAATGTATAATATTTGGTTTACTGCATGAACAAAGTGTTTTGTTTTTGGAATATGCTTTCCTTTTTTTTATTTCTACCATGAAATTTAATGTTGTTCAGTATAACACAGATACTCTTCATTGCACACCAAAAAATAATTATGTATAACAGAATAGTAACAACATAACAGAAAATTATTGGCAGCCTCATTGCTAAGCAGCGATTTCTTCCAGACTATTTCAGGATGGAGAGGATAATAAAGTTAAAAAAAAGTAGATGTTTAACACTGACCATTATACATGCACTCTATATAATCATATTACATAAACATGTACAATTATGAATGTAATTAAATAAATCCCATACATAAAAAATGCAAAGTATGCAAGAAA
Source organism: Lomographa bimaculata (assembly GCA_948107665.1). NCBI lineage: Eukaryota > Metazoa > Arthropoda > Insecta > Lepidoptera > Geometridae > Lomographa > Lomographa bimaculata. The sequence goes on along the minus strand of OX403608.1, from coordinate 8,676,307 downwards.
TATACAACATACTTAATCTACATAAGAGTGAATAGGTATCTTCTAGGCAAGCATGTCACATCTTTGACCCCATCATCACTTTCCATCAGATGCTTGCCTATTTAGCATAAAAAAAACATAAATTAATATTTTTGATGTCCTTTGATGCTTGGCGTCAGATATGCTACATTATTATTTTAATAACGACCATAACTACTAGAATTTTAGTTTAGCCACTTACGGTTTAACTACTTTAAGGTTGCTAGCACGCTTTAACCACGCACACACAGATACACACTTACACACACACACGCACACACACACTCATTCACACTCACACACACACACACACACACATATACAGTAAAAAAAAACAGATTTAGCTATGAAACCTAATTAAGATTGATATTATGTATAGTTCTTTTCTAGATAGATTCGTAACTTAAATTATTTATTTTTGTCAGTATAATTCTTTGAAATTGTGAAAATTGTATCAACATTTTTCGGAGGAGGGCGTTGGCAGCTGCGACACAGTTTTACACTACTGCAGGTGTCATCGTTTTACCAAAATTTTTGTCTGTACAACCTTGTTTTTATTCTAAAATAAACGATTTTTTCATTTTTTCAAATAATATAAGTTCAACGTTAAACGACTGCGGTTCACACATTTTTCTATCGATCAATAGCAAATGCAGTGTCGTTACTTTTACAAGTTATATGCCTGCAGTGACATAATTGCGATTCTTTGGATAAAATTAAGTTATGCAACTTAAAATCTATAAAGACTATAAATCTCTGGAAGTCACTCGAAGGCGTCTTTTACTCGATTTTTTGCTCAAGTACATATAATAGAACGAAGTCTCTTGAATGTTCTATGTTAAAAGCTTTTGCAAAAGCAATTAAACTTAAAGAAGACAAACTATTAAACGTCATCCATGGTTTAAATACCTCCAGTTCGCTTGAAGCGATTCGCTTCTACAATTATCATCCTTACAGCGTGCGTCACCATCTGTCATATTATTATGTTGCCTCAAACATGTCGCGTCTTCACAAAATTTAACAAAAAGATTGGTGGCGTTCCCAAGTTCTTATTAGAGGTATCGTCAAACACCCTCGTTTGGAGCATGACCCTTATTTAATCAGAAATTCACCTACTTGCTTTGATTTCACTTGTGATGTGGTGACTATGATATAGGCGCTAACTAAATGAAATAGGCAAACCCCATTTATATATATGTTGACACTAGCTGTACCCCGGGGCTTCACCCGCGTTTTTCAAAACATCATCATTATCATCATTTGATACTCATATTGTAGGAGTGCATTAAAAATAACTTGTCCACCATTTTGGGGGTTCTTCAATGTTGGACTTAGAATGACGTCACACAGCTAACCATATATTGTCATCCAAACTAAACGTGAATACAAATTTTCATATCAATCGTTTGAAGATATATATATACTTCAAAATTGAGTTGTAAGATCCCACCCGAACAAACATAGTTACAATAATAGCTAGTAGAAAGTAAACTATGTGTTAATCCTAAGTAAAAGTCATGAATACTCTAAAATCAACGCAATTCTGTTCAGCCGTTACAACGTGAAGATAAAACAAACAGGTATACACTCAAACTTTCGGATTTATAATATTAGTATAATGTGATGACCTCGAGCTTTATTTTCCATCAGTGTGTGTGAGATAGAGATCGAATGATTGCCTAAGTAGCATAATAAAAAAAATGCATAATATATTTTCCTGCTTATTGCAACTCAAAAAAAAATGTTTTTATCCAACCACGGCAAATAAAAAGAGAGTTATGATTTTAGCACCGTATGTATGTTCGTTCATTAACTCGCAATGTCCGAATTGCAGCTGGCGTAGTTGTTTGCTCGTCTGCTCTCTAAGCAGCGGCTATCGGAATCGATTCCCGATGGGAATACAACATTTCACCCCAAGAAAATTCAAAGTATGTACAATAATCAGCAAAACTAGCTACGACGCAAAAACAGCTGTTTCAATTTTGAATTCCATGCCATAGACGTAGACATCAAACAAACAAACAAACAAACAATCGATATCACACCCCTAAGCGATACAAACGCCTCAATATTATCCGCCACACAATAAAATAATGTACCGAAACAAATACCGTTCGTGAGCTATCAAATTTACAGCGTGACAATTTGGAATAAAACCGCAATTTAATTTAAAAGTTAAATCCTATTTGTGACTATTTATCAACGTGACTGGAACATGTTTACATAATAGCTTAATTAGATTTAACCACAGCACGAATAAATTAAAGCACTAAACTTTGGTTTTAGATGAATGAATTTGGAGCTCGTTTGACTGAGTGCTTCTCATCCGTTTGAAAGCTATCGTGAGAGTTATCTGTATATACTAGCTGACCCGGTAAACGTTGTTTTGCCATATACATTATTTCTAGGAAATATTTTTTATAAAATGCTGAGTCATAAAAAAAATCGTCCGAAAGTATTTTTTTTTGTGTGGGCTACCCTTATCACTTAGGGGGATAAAATTAGATAACAACCTATTCTCAGACCTACCAAGTGTGAATATAAGATTTCATCAAAATCGGTTCATCCGTTTCGGAGGAGTATGGCAACAAACATAGTGACTCGAAATTTTTATTTACATAGAAGATGTAAACATCAATTGCCAAGCGTTAGTCCCACATAAACTCGAAAATGACTCGTTTTGTGTTCGTCTCGATGGTTTAAGAAAAAAGAAAATTAGGTAAAACTATAACAGTTGAAAAATCGATAATTAAATGTGGGAACATTCGGTAATTTTATGTGTAGTTATAGAACTCTTTTAAAAAGTCCGCCTGGGGCAGCGCCACCCCATTGCCACACATTCAACGGCCAGGCAGTAATGTGCAATCTCTACTGTATTTCAGATTGAAGGGCAATGTTTCCAGTTAAACATTTCCCTTCAATCCGAAACATAGTTACAGGGCTTCAAGAGAATATACATCTAATATCTCAGGGTGACGAGACAGAAAGAGAGATCAAAAATAAATTTATTCGGGACAACACGCGACGTTACATTATATAATATCTTTTAATTTACTTATACTTAAAATCTTTAATTGTGTTAATAAATTGTATTATGGGTTTCATCTGAAATAAATGAATTGAATTATTTACATAAAACAACAAGACACAGCACATAACAAAATACAATAGTTAAACGCAAGCAAAGCTTAAAAAAACTGACTTCATCGATCAGATTAGATGCATTTTTGACGATATTTCAAGAACTACTTATCAGATCTTGATCAAATTTAAATGGGACCAATTGAAAAGGAACTTCTTTCAAACTAAACAATAATTTTTGAAATCGGTTTACGTAAAAAGAATTTGTGAGGTAAAACACATAAAAAAAAATACTGTCAACTTGAGTACCTCCTCCTTTTTTGGGAAGTCGTTAAAAAATAAAGTCCTACTTTTTTATGATAACGGCATTTCACTTCATCAGAATGATTGCGCTCAGAAAAACAAGCACGTACTTAAAATACTCCTCGTCTCTTTAATATGAATGTTTTCCTTATTTGATGTCATGGTCACAGTACTAGCACAGATGAACCGCGTTGATTGCTTGGCAAACTAAACGGCAAGACATCACGTTAATGCTTGATTACCTGGCGTTTAGCCTATGTTTGTGGTTGGGCCCTATTTCAGTCTCGTGTGTTGATTTGGCTAACTATAATAATGTTGCCTCTTTCACTTAACTTTAATAACAAATTGTTTGTAATTGTTTTCTTGTTTTTTTTGTTGTTCTTGCTGTTCAGTGTTGTTTTTTCGTGTGCGACGTCACCTGCCGTTCTCAACGGAAGACCAGCGCTGGTTTTTAAACCAGCATTATGCTGAGTTGAGGACGGTTTGTGGTAAAAAAGTAAAAAAGAATAAAAAAATTTGTACCCTTTTGTCAATTGAATTTTTTGCCACAAATTAATATATGTCTTTATGTCTTGTTCATTTTGTAAAGTAATCATCAATGTCCATATAATACCACTTTCAGTCTTTAACTCTATACTATGACGCGGTCCAAGCAACAAAAAATAAGCATGAGATTAAAGTATATACTTAAACTAGCTGCGCTCCACGGTTTTACCCGCGTAAGTCCCGAACCGAATAGAATGACGTCACACAGCTAACCATGCATTGTCATCCAAACTAAACGTGAATACTAAATTTCAGCTCAATCAGCTGAAGATATCTGCTTCAAAATTGATTTGAGTTCACTCGAACATACATACCTATATAGTTACAACATTGCAAGTTAAGTAAAAGCTGGTGAAATAGTATAACTGTTAAAACATAGAATGTATGATTAGGTTCTTCATTGTAATTTAAACGATTAATTGTCTAAGTTTGAAAACTATCGCGAATAATATTCATTATTACTGTTTACCAACCGGCTGGTACTCGCGGCGGTTTTGTCGGACTGTCGCGGAGAGACGACGCGAACGTTGCTTTCGGTTACCTCCCAGATGATGGGCATCGTACATGCCCGAAACTAGTCGGAAAATCCGACAAAACCGACGCGAGTACACAGTAATTATTAATTTTCTAATTTTGCGTATTTTCAAAAGTACGACAAATGATAGTGATGAAGAATGTCCGGAAAGTAAGCTTGCACACAGCCCCACACTAAGTTCGATAAATTGTGTCGTGCGTGCCGGGAACATTCACATCACACACACAATCACAACCAGAACGAGACACAAATTTTCTCTGGGGAGAAAAATGGTTTTCCCACCGGGAATTGAACCCGAAGCCTTAGAAGGCGAAGGCGCACCCAACTAAGCCAACGGGCAGTTCACTAAAATATTAGTGACCATCACAAATATCTTAATATCCTCATGTTAAATATTTTAATGTGAATAATAATAATAATATTGAGGAAAAGGGTCTATCTTTTACGATTAAGTTTGGTTTGTAGGAAGTCTATATTATATACTGAACTAGTATTTCAGCATTGAATGCTAGCATTTTTTCCCTCTCACAAAAAACAACAAGCTTTTTGAAACATCAATTTAGTTGTAATGAATCGTCGTTTCACAACTGACGCTAACAACTGTTGCATCGGCCAATACAACGCTCTGTCAATTACAAACATAAATTTACATCGCCATCTTCATACTGAATTTTGTTATGAAAGAAAATTAATATCATCAACTGCAATTATAATATTTGCTGGACATACTTTTAGTTCTAAAAATTGCGGGAAAATCGAGGGAGACGATAATACACAAGACATAGTATATGTTCTAGGCAAGCATGTCCCACTGTCAACCGCATCGTCGCTATCTATCAGGTGAGATTGCTGTCAAATAGTTGCCTTTAGATCATAATGGATCAAGGATAAGAATCAGCATCAGGGGTATCTGCTACCGAACTATGCTACCATCTATATTTTATGCCTAATAGACAAGCATTTTACCACTATCTCATCTGATGGGAAGCGACGATATGACCGAAAATGTAGTATGCTCGCCTAGAAGATAATGTAACACTTGCGTAAAGATGGTAGACCTAGAATGACTGCCAAGGATTTCCACCATAATAATAATGACTCCTTCCTGACGAAAAATATCGAATCTAACCTCGTCAAAACAAAGTGACAAACAAACCTCTATGCTCAAACGAATGATTTATTAATTTTATATAGTCTGTATTGCCAGACATACGACATTTGCAATGACATCTTAATGAATGTTGTTTATTTACAAATAACATAGATTTTTATTAGTTTTAGTTTTAATGTGATTTTTTTTCTAAACCTTTCATAAAAAATGAACCTGTTAATAAAGTGAAAGATTTTGTATAGTGGAAACATTTGCTATTGTTTTTAAATTTTTATAGAGGTTGATTTTAGAAGGTAAGTTTTATCACACAAATGCATCATCTGCATCAAGCAGTCGTCTTCCTTAAGTAAGCAGCAAAGCTAGAGTAGTGTGCTGCTAAAATCAACACTGTATCCAGCCTTTAGTCGACTCAGTTTCAGTGTTTTTGATAAAACAAACTCCCAATAATGCTCCCAATGCTCCCTTATTAACATAGAAAAATATATTCTTTTCTATGATAAATTCTATATCCGTGTTTACTATTATTATTATTTTCTTTAAATATTGGCTTTGCAATCGTGTGCATTTAGCCAGCACTGTTTTTTCATAATAAAAGTTCTAGTCAATAGTCACAGTCAAGCAGAGTAAAACAGTCAAGGTCCAATCCTCAGAATACAGAAAGAACATTCTGAGGTCCAATCATAGTCAAGTCATGCCCTAATAAAGTGGTAAAAACTTTACTAGAGCTTCTATTGGAATTCTGGAGCGAAGGTGAAAATCACGTTTTTCAACTTTGTATGATTTTTACGTACCTCTCAGAACGCCGATCAAAGAGAATACGATACATATAAAAGTATATTTAATAAAAGCTTTACTACTATAAACAATAATGATTCGTTCTATGTCTCGACTCTAGTCATCATCATAATGATAAGTTGCATGTCTCTATTATAGAAATTATCATAATGATTAGTAGCATGTCTCGACTCTAGGCATCATCATAATTATTATGTTTTAACTCCAGTAATCCTTATAATGATTAGAAGCATGTCTCGACTCTAGGCATCATCATAATTATTAGTAGCATGTTTTAACTCCAGTAATCCTTATAATGATTAGTAGCATGTCTCGACTCTAGGCATCATCATAATTATTAGTAGCATGTTTTAACTCCAGTAATCCTCATATTGATTAGTATCATGTCTCGACTTTAGTTATCATCATAATGATAAGTAGCATGTCTTAACTCCAGTAATCCTTATAATGATTAGTAGCATATCTCGACTCTAGTTATCATCATAATGATTAGTAGCATGTCTTAACTCCAGTAATCCTTATAATCATAAGTAGCATGTCTCGACTCTAGTCATCATTATAATTATTAGTAGCATGTCTTAACTCCAGTAATCCTTATAATGATTAGTTGTATGTTTCAACTCTAGGCATTATCATAGTTATTAGTAGCATGTTTTAACTCCAGTAATCCTTATAATGATTAGTAGCATGTCTCGATTTTAGTCATCATCATAATGATAAGTAGCATGTTTCAACTCTATTCATCATCATAATAATTAGTAGCATGTCTCGACTCTAGTAATGATCATAATTATACGTGGCATGTATTAACTCCAATCATCCTTATAATGATAAGTAGCATGTCTCGACTCTAGTGATCATCATAATGATTAGTAGCATGTCTCTACTCTAGTCATCATCATAATTATAAGTAGCATGTCTTAACTACAGTCATCCTTATAATGTTTAGTAGCATGTCTCGATTAGTCAACATCATAATAATAAAGAGCATGTCTCGACTCTAGTCTTTAATTAAGCAATGATTTTTGCAAATAATTATATGGGTTTTGATTGATAATATATTGGCGCGGAAATGATAAATGGCGTAATTGATTTTGTACTTTTCTCAGAGACTTTTTATTCTTAGTGTGTAATAAGGGTAGAATGAAAACACGTCATTTTTGGGATGCCACGTGGAAAAACTCTTACGTAATTAATTTCAAGAACCGGCAGAAAATACGTCGGGATCTCATACAAAGAATCCAAAAAAATGCATTGTATTTTGATATCTGATATTGTTAAAAGTTCTATTTTACATACACGTGTAACCCAGATTAGATTGAACGCTGTGCGTGTATATGTTTCATTAAATGTTTCTTTGTTTTATTTACATGTGTAAGTTATGCCTGTACACGTATAAGTAAATTAAAAAGCTCCTTGTGGCTTGAACTACCAAGCTGAGACGTTTCTGGAAACAGTTCTTTCATACGAATTTCTTCAAATCTATCTTGGCATTACATAATCATAAAACATAAACGCTTTTACACTCACAGCTCCACAATAAGTTCGATGACTTGTGTTGTGGATACCGGAAACATTCACAATACACACAATCACAACCAGAACCAGAAATACAAATTTTCGTTTGAGAGGTTGTGTTCCCGCCGGGAATCGAATTAGAAGGCGAACGCTCACCCAATTAAGCCAACAGGCAGTTCAAAAAAATATATTTATAGTTTATGTGTATATTGTTTACTATCTACCTAGTAAGAAACGACATGGTCGAGGGTGTTGATAGCACTACAGATAGACTGCGTGCTAGCTAATCAAACATCAAAAAATTCTTTACCATAGTAAAACATCAAACTACCTATATACATAGTAATGTGTAAACACCTGACTTGGCTAATAAGACCACCAACGTAGCATAAGTACCTAGTTACCTAAGCCACTAATCATGTAGCCTCCACGTAATAAATCATCTCTTCGTACTGACAAATCGGTATCTAAGGCTAGTTGATGGTGCTGGTAGTCATTGGCCTACCATTAACATCACCTATCCTTAGATACCAACCCCCAATTTAGGATGACGTCCCTTGAGCTGATCCTATATCACAATAGTATAAATGTGCAGGCAGCGTGGTCTTACCAATACGTGCCAAATTAGGTGTATATTAAATTGCGTCCCAAAACAACAAAAAATATCTGGCCTTTGTATAGACCGAGGAATCGAAGTATACAGGGCGTGAATGTAAACAACCGTCTGTGCCAATAAATCGCTTGACCTAACTTACTGAGCGAAATTAGGCCTCCAGGCTTATTTACCTATCAGATTACTGTAGCCCTAGCGAATCCTTTCGAAATTAAACAGATCATAAATTAATAAATCTAATAATCGACTTCAGAAAAAAGGATAAGGTACTCAAGTCGATTGTATTTTTTTTTTTATGTTTGCTACCTCATATCTTCGTTCCACGTGTACCCGATTTTGTTTTTTTTTTTATAGATGTTGCTTTCCAATTGGTCCCATTTCAATTTAATCAAGATCTGAGTAGTAGTTTTTGAGTTATCCTCAGTAATGCATATTCTGTGGACTACATTGATGATGTTCTCGTTTTTAACCGACTTCAAAAGTTACCTCATAACTTCTTTCTTTGTGCGCCGATTTTGATGATTATTTTTTCATTTGAAAGCTGCTGCTTGTTTTCCATGTGGTCCCATTTAAATTTGGTCAGGATCTGATCACTAGTTTTTGAGTTATTGTCAATAATGCGTGTTGAATACGTTGAATCTGATCACGGTTGCGAAGGTAAAGCGGTGAAGTCGGTTTTTTAAGCTTTGCTTGCGTTTAATTATTTTATTTGTTGTTTTAGGGTTTGTTAACGGTTCCATCGATTATTAACTAGTACTATGTGAGCTAAAGACTTTGCCTATTTTTCAAAATGGCTGTAATATGTTTTCTTTACGTTTTCAATCTTCATACTTCGTTTACATTTCGGCAAGTATGTACAGGAATTTTGAACTGGACATTTGCTTATTTAGGTGCGCGTTCGCCTTCTAAGCAAGGTCAGTCAGTGATCGGGTTCAATTCCCGGCGAAAATACAAGTTTTCTCACTAGGGAAAATTTGTGTTTCTGGTTCTGGTTGTGCAAAATAATTTAGAGCAAGACACCACTCAAAATCAAATTAAATCAAATCAAAATTGTTTATTCACATCGGCCCCAAAAAGGCACTCATGAAAGTTAATGACACTTGTTAATATATTTATAATTATATTAATAGTAACTTCTAGCCAGTTGTAATGCCATCTTTATCCATCTTCGCTGGTCTTAGACTACAAAAAATTGGACATAAATTTTGCTTCTCCATATTTCTAGATAATCCATCATGACGAGCGCAGAAGCGGAGATCGAGAAGATAAAGATGTTAGAGGAGAGGATCAAAGCGCCCTCTATATGGGGCAGGGTGGCTTGCGGCATCAGGTTCGAAGATCTGCAGGATAGAAGATACGAAGACGCTATAAAACTTCTAAAGAAACACTATCTTCCCGAAGAGGTTAGTAGTGGTAGGAACTCTTTTTACCGACTTCCCAAAAAAGGAGGAGCTGCTCAAGTCGACTGTTTTTTTTTTGTGTTTTACCTCATAACTTCTCTCTACTTGAGCCGATTTCGAAATTTTTTTTTAGTTTGATAGATGTTGCTTTGTAATTGGTCCCATTTAAATTTAATCAATATCTGATCAGTAGTTCTTGAAATATTGTCGATAACGTCTATTTTGTGGACTTCTTTGACGATGTTCTCGTTTAACCGACTTCAAAAGTTACCTCATAAATTCTTTCGTTGTGAGCCGATTTTGATGATTATTTTTTTATTTGAAAGCTGGTGCTTTTCATGTGGTGATCCTATTGGAATTTGATCAAGATCTGATCTCTAGTTTTTGAGTTATAGTCAATAATACATGTTTATTACATTAAAACTGATCAAGGTTCCAAAGATAAGGCGGTGACGTCGGTTTTTTTAAGCTTAGCTTGCGTTTAATTATTGAAGATTCCGTCTGGGGCAGTACCACACCATTGCTTGACATTAAACCGCCAAGCGGTAGTATGCAAACATTAATGTATTTCGGATTGAAGATCAATGTTTCCAGTGAAATTACATGGCTTATTGAGATTTGACAACTAACAACTAACCGTCGGTAACCTTTCATTTAATACCCATATTGTGGGAGTGTTTAAATATAACTAGTCCGCCATCTTGGGAGGTCCGCCATATTGGGTTTAGAGTGAAGTCATTTTATTGTTCGTATTTTCTTCAGCAAATCCGTTCATTAGAAACCCATATCAGGGGCGTGAAAAAATATGACTAGTCCTCTATCTTGGGCCGTTCGCACTATTTGATTTAGAATGACGTTACTTACATTTCAGTACTAGTGGTAGTGGATTATTAACCGCTAATTCTTAGTAAACGAGCATAAGTGTAGGCAAATCATATACAAAGTTGAAAAACGTGATTTTCGCCTTCGCTCCAAAACTTCAATAGAAGTTCTAGTAAAGTTTCTACCACTTTACTAGAAAATTAAGTGGCTTTGACTGGACCTTGACTCTTATACTTGACTTTGGCTGTGACTTGTGACTAAATTTATATGAGTACTTTTACACTTGAAATATATTATTACTTGACATTGGCTAAATGCACATGATTGCGAAGCCAAAATTAAATAAAAACAGATTTGACCCGAACATTCATACAAACATTACAATTTAAGTAAAAGCTAGTAATAAAGGAAAATAAATAGGTTGGCATATAATTATGATATACTTGATTATTTGTTTAGTAATTATTAAGTTAATGTTATTATTTTAAATTAGCACCCTATGAATAAATAAATAAATTGTGTAATCCTGTTACACAATTTATAGGGTGCTGACATCCTCGATTATAGATAGCACTTTGTTTCTAAACTCAAACAATAACGCAGGTTTTAAGGCGACTTGGTATCGAGTTGGCGGACTGGAGCCAAACTGTTTTTTTTTTTATTATTATTTCATGACCATGGATGCATAGTCCTTCAGTCGAAAAATTAAACAAATATTATCAATTTCTATTTTTTATAATAAAAGTCTTAGTCACAAGTCACAGTCAAAGTCAAGTAGTCAGTCATAGTCAACTCATGCCCTAGTAAAGTGGAAGAAACTTTACTAGAACTTCTATTGGAGTTTTGGAGCGAAGGCGAAAATCACGTTTTTCAACTTTGTATGACTTGCCTACATTTATGAACATTTACTAAGTATTAACGGTTAATAATCCACCATTATTACACATTAACACTCGAAGAATCACAGGTTTTGGAAAATTATACAAAATCAACAACGCCATTTTTTCACGTTCGCGGTAAAACTCTCGAGCCAAACTGTAGCCTTGTAGAATTGCCTGCATAGTCGGCGTGCGCGCTTTCATATATTTTTTAAAATTAACCTTATCCTTTTACAAAAACCATGAGTTCACAAAGAGGTTTAAATGTTTGTTGGGATTACACCCAATATTTTTGTAATAAATATCTTTTATACAAACAGAATAAAGTTGATTCATTCCACTGACTGGAACGGAAAATTTGGTGTTTTGTAGTAAAGTTAATTTGGATTTTCTATCGAGCCAAATTTATTCAATCGTGTATCACTGAACATATCCAAATAAAATATTTTGTGAACATTTATTACACATAAAAAAAACTGTTAATCGACCGTTTTTAAAGGTCAAATCTTTAAAATTCGTGAGGATGAGTCCAATTTGGAGCCTACTTCACCTTAAAAGTGCTTAAGACGTCTAAAATCTAGGAAATTCAATTTTATACTTCACTAAGAAGAAGTAAAAAAAGTCTTGGAAAGCCTTATCTTTTTAATAAGGTTCCGTACTTAAACGGGACATTATAACCTTCATAATCTGTTAGTCTGAACTAATCTGATCCTTAACTTTCGTTATGCGAACCGCAAAGAAATGGAACTCCCTGCCTGAGTTTATGTTTCCTAAAGTAGGTACAATATGGGAGTCTTTTAAGTCACGAGTGAATATGCATCTTCTGAGCAAACGTGCTACATCGACGACCGCATCGTCGCTTACCATTAGGTAAGATAGTACTCAAATGTATACCCTATTTTAGAATATTTTTGGGGGCTGAGTCACCCACGTCCGTAGGAGGATACCCCTTAAGTCTGACTCCCTACAAGTGGTCCCCGGGTGGTGCTAATCAGGTGACATCTGAGAGGTGGTAGAGCATTTTGTGAGTTGCTCGCCTGGCTTGCTACCAAAGTAGCTTACCACCATCAAGTTGAAAGTCTGCCGCCAAGCCAAATACGGTGTTCCGGCAGTTATCCTTGAGAGCCTGCGTATTCCAGGTCTAGTGTGCTTACCAGCTTCGATCACATCGTCACTTACCATCAGGTGAGATAGTGGTCAAACATTAGCCTGACACAAGTAAAAAAAAAAAATAAAAAAAAAAAAATATTATATGGCAATAATAATTGATTGTCTTATAGAATTTATTTTGTTTAAGTATATATAATTATATATATACCTTACTATATATTTTATTTTCTCATAACTTGTATTTACACCCCGTTTCACCAAATTATTAAAATCTTCTCCATTCAAAGGTTGTCTGGAAGAGATCGCTTTTAGCGATAAGACCGCCGATTGTACACTTTAATTTAAGTTTAAATTTTTTTGTAAGTGATTTTTGTAAGGTGTAACAATAAAGCGTTATCTATCTATCTATCTTGAAAATCGAATTGAGAGAGCTGAAGAGCTTGAAAAGAGCTAGCTGGTACTTTACAAAACCCCTGTATATGGTTATAATTTGTATACTAAACTAAATCAGCGAATAAAGCCAGCTTTTTTATGCTGGATAGGCAAGCATTTGACCGCTATCTCACCTGATGGAAAGTGACAATCAAAATCAAAATCGTTTATTTACATGGGCCCCAAAGAGGTGACACCCATGAAACTTAATAGCTCTACTGCCAGATGTGCAAAATGCGGCTGAAGATAGAACATGCTTGCCTAGAAGGTACCTATTCACCTCTAGATTTGAAGACACTCAGATTGTACCGATCAGTCTTTGTTCCGGGAACAAATATGCAGGTAATGAGTTCCACTCCTTCTGCTGTACAGATAATAACGCTTCATCATCATCATCATACTCAGCCTATCTCAGTCCACTGTTGGACATAGGCCTCTCCCAAGGTGCGCCACTGAGCCCGATCTTCGTCTCTTCTTCTCCAGTCGTTACCAGCAGCCCTACGTATATCGTCGCTCCACCTAGTCACAGGACGTCCTCTGCTACGCTTACCGATTCGTGGTCTCCACTCCAGAACTCGTCTACTCCAACGGTTGTCAGTTCTGCGGCATATGTGACCAGCCCACTGCCACTTCAGCTTGCTAATTCTTTGAGCTATGTCGATGAATAACGCTTCGCTGTACGGTAAATTCTAAATGGGATTCAATTTATTGTAAAGTGATACGGAACCTTCAGTGAACGAGTCCAACTAAACTTGGTCGGTTTTCCTTTTTCGAAACACGACACGGAAAACTCTATTTCAACTTTTACAAGAAAATATTAAAGTAACAACATGACTGTAGTCAGAAAAACTGCGCCTCCGCCAGACTTTTTCTTAATTAAGAAACTGACAAAAAGATGAATTGCCGCTTTGGAAATCTTAATTTACTTAATTAAGTTATTTTGCGCCGGCGAAAAACTGACCGAAAAACAATCAAGTGAAATCAAGTTAGGGGTTGAGTGCGAGCGATTAGCGGGCGAACTAGTTCGAAAGTTATCGCGTTTTTGCAATTTGAAGCCTATAAAAATTAACTAAAAAGAATGCACCTCATTTAAATAAGTTTTGTGTGTTTTTGCTTTTGTTCAGTAGGAAGATTGAACTTTAGATTATTTTATGTTTTTCGTTAAAGTTAAAAACATAGCAAAAATCAAAATGTAATGAAGTGAGCGCAAACTGAGCTTTTATTTATTAAGTTAAATATCTAAATAGTTTTGTCCTAAGTGATTTTGAGATGTCTTTGTGTTGCATAAAAATATCATAAGTAATAATGTATTAGATTTGATTTATAAACTATAGTGATACATTTTTAGAAATTAAAAATTATCGCTTGAGGCCGTGGTTGAACCCGCGGCCATAGGATGTCATGTCCTATTGCTCTAATTGCTGAGCTACCCAAGCCTTGCCTGAAGCGACGGAATTATCCTTTCCTTATTATAAGCGTCTTACGGGGACGTGTGACGTCATCTACCGAAACAGTTTTTAGAAACTACTACTACGGCCAACGAGTCTAACATTGCAGTTAGCTCCACATTATGTTATCTTAGTGTATCTTATCTTGTAATTAAAACATTTTTGTAACACGTTTTTCAAATCGCTTATACGCTGATTTAGCGGCCAAGCCCTAACTGCCGCGGAATTCTTGAAAATTTTCTCGAGATTTTTTTAATAAACCTCTTTTAAACCTTTATTAAGCAAATAACGTTATTCGGTTATATAATCGGATTCGCATTTCAATTGGTTACTTGATTAAAAAGTCTTGAAAAAGCGCTGAAATACTTTTACAAACAATTTTTAATCTGCCTCTTTGGGATTTTTCATCCAATCGTAACACTTTGATTAAATATTTTTGCAAACAGCACTGCAAATATTTCTGCAAATGGAGTTGTTCGGTTTTCCCCATGATATGTTTGTAACGTAGAATATTTAGATATGAAGAAAGCTTCAGAGTTTATTTACTAGAATTAGGTTTTAGAAAGGCAGACAGCGCTTTCATGCGTACAATATTTCAAGCTTTTATTTAGTTTCACCTGTCTCTTTTTCTGTCGATCTGTTATCAAATCTTGCAAGCTAAATAAGACCCACTTTCTGATTTCCGATTGGATTCTAATTTAGTGTACTTATGTATCTTTGTTGAAAATACAATGATATGGCACCATGGAGCTGGCCTGATGATGGAGACTGAACATGGCCATAGAAACGTCTGAACTAAACAAGATAAGCCCACTGAGCTTGGACTCCTTTTATTCGCCTTTGAGTCCTTTTTTATTTATAACTGGTAAACGCTTGATTTAAAAAAACTTTTTAAAATAATAATATTACTAGTTTTTCTTTTTGAGTCTCCAACGTTTGATGTCATATGCAGAGACAATATTATTGTATTCAGTTTTCAGTATTCAGTATTTCAGTATTCAGTATGTTGTAGTGTGTCCTGCGGTTTTGCTCTAGTTTATGATATAATTATGAAAGTGAATAAAGATACAAATGAGTCCTTATTACTAGAGTCACTGTAAGCTGAAGCCATGTCTTTGTGTAATAAACCCCGTATCTCTGCCATTTTTGAAAAAATAAATTAATTGATTCGACTTATACAAATGATTTAGTTATCGAACCTGTTTACAAAGTTTCACGAGAATCGGTTGAGAAATGCGACTTGTAGAGGAGAATAGCCGGACATCCACCGGACATACAAAAGCATTTTTGCCCAAGCTAAAACGGAAACGCTCACGCTCGCTAAGCTAGCAAGAATATTAATTGGCAAAAGTCAGAACAAATATAACCTGGATGGATATCATTCAGATTACCTATACGTACCTATATATATTGACGAACCAGTAGGTGCGGTGCAGAGAGCAGGCAAGTCTCTGCTCTCTGCACCGTGGGTCTTGGGTTCGATTCTAGACAGCAGCAATTTCCTTCCCATGGGACACTTGTGTTTCTGGTTCTTCTGTGTGTGATATGTGAATATTTCCGGCACCCACGATACAAATCTTTGAACTTAATGTGGATTTTTTTAAATGACAGCAACGGTACAGTACCTCCTAAATATATTAGCTAGATGATTTTTAAATAACACTATTTCAGATAACATATAGGTCATTGAAGATATGCGACGACGTTGAGGGAACAAGCGAGTTTGTACACAACGTCAGGATATGGATGAAGGATAAGATGTCCATAGCTGCCGTTAAGGAGGGAACCGACCAGCTTGTTGGAGTGCTGATTATGAGGATACAAGAGAAATGTAAGCTTTTATTGATTATTAACTTACTATCACACAAATTTTATAAATTTCTTAGTTTGTGTGTAAGTATATCTTTTACTGTGCATGCTGTCCGTCTATGGAATGCATTGCCTGTGCCTATTAGGCAGGCAAAGTCTCTTCCTATTTTCAAAACTTTAGTATATAAACACTACTTATCCATTTGAATATATGATATAACCTATATTTATGTAGTATATGTATTTTATTTGTACTTTTTATCATTTTAATTATTTTATGTAGTTTATTAACTTTACATATTATATTTATGTAAATTTGTACTGTATATTTGTACACCTCCACCGACCTCAGTTGCTACTACAATTACTGTCCATCCAAAGGTTGTCTGGCAGAAATCGCTGAAAGCGATAAGACCGCCCATAATATTAATTTCGTAGTTTTAAGTTTGTATCTTTTTGTTTTTTGGTGTACAATAAAGAATTTTGTATTGTATTGTATTGTATATTTGTTTTCTCTTCACGCAGTAAAGGCTGAACGGATTGGAATGGAATTTGAAATGTATATTGCTTATACCCCGGATTAACACGTAGGATACTTTTCAAATTAATTAACGCGGGCGAAGCCACGGGAAACAACTAGTTTTATATATAAAGAACTTTTGTGTCGTGGGTACCGGAAACATTCACATCACACACAATTACACCCAGAACCAGACACTAGTTTACCATGGGGAGGAAACTTATTTTTCCACCAGGAATCGAACCTAAGCGAACGCGCACCCAGCTAAACCAACGGGCAGTTTAATATTACTCGTAGCTAAGTCAATAAGATTTTAGTATCGTATATAATATATATGAGAATTTCGAGAAATAAATTTGATTGGTTTAGAAACTATTAGCCTCTTACAGACGAACGGACGGACAAAGTGCTGAACACCGATGAGTTAGAGACCTTGCTTTGGTCAGTCAATAAATAAATTATTTAATTTGTTTTAAAAAATACCGAAAAAGACATCTTAAGGTAGCAGCATATCGGTTGGTACTATATCGCTTACATTATAAGAGTGTGCTCATGAATTACACTACCTCCAGTTCATTCGAAGCGTTTCGCTTCTACGCTTATCATCCGTACAGCGAAGGTGTGGATCTTATTGCCTGCGCTTTTGTTCCTCGGTACAATCTGGGTGTCTTGAAGTCTAGAGAGAATAGAGACCTTCTAGACAAGCACAAAAAGGAAAGGGCTATGCTCGGGGTTTCTCTACGAGATCGAATCAGAAAGGAGGAGATCCGTAGACGAACGAAAGTCACCAACATAGCCCGGCGGATTAGCAAGTTGAAGTGACAATGGGCAGGGCACGTTGTACTGATGGCCGATGAGACGGAAAGGTTCTCGAATGGAGGCCACGGACTGGCGAGTGCAGTGTCGGAATACCGCCCACAAGGTGGACGGACGACATAATGAAGGTCGCAGGAAAACGCTGGATGGCCGCTAACAAACGTTTTTTTGGAGATCTTTGGGGGAGGCCTATATCCAGCAGTGGATTTCTTGTGGCTAAAATGATGAGGCAAGCATGATTCATCTTTGGCCGTATTGTCACTCCATCAGGTGAGAGAGTAGTCCAATGCTTGCCTGACCAGTAAAAAAAAATAACAGGCCAAGTGCGAGTCGGACTCGCGCACAAAGGGTTCCGTACCGTTATCTATAAAAACGGCAAAAAAAATCACATTTGTAGTATGGGAGCCCTCCTTAAATATTTGTTTTATTTTAATTTAATTATTTATTTTTAAAGTGAATATATAACTAAATGTTATGTGAATATTTCAAGCGTCTACCTGTTGCCCTTATCAATATAGAGCAAAAACGAGCATAAAAAGCACGTTTGTTGTTTGCGAGCCCACTTAAATATTTATTTTATTATGTTTTTTTAGTATTTGTTGTTATAGCGGCAATACATCATCTGTAATACATCATCTCTGAAAATTTCAACTGTCTAACTATCACGGTTCATGAGATACAACCTGGTGACAGACGGACGAACAGCGAAGTCTTAGTAATATGGTCCCGTTTTACCCCTTGGATAGGGAACTCTAAAAATGGACCCAAAAAATAATACACTCCTGTTTTACGATGGTACTCTAAAAGTTAGTTTTTGATTAAGCTCGGGGAACGGTTCTAGCTGTTATGCAAAAACCCATTCGGTGATAACACTCTTTTTTTTGTTAGATGCGAACCGAGGTGAATTCCGAACTTTAATCCTTTGGCATTTACTAGTTGCATTGCATCTAGATTGAAATTCACTGGGACATAGAATGTCCGGTTTTGCCATTGATAATCTCTAAAGGGGCAGAGTTGGTGTACCTTGTTTTCGTTGGAATGGACTATTTCATCGTTTATTGTACTGAACCAACAGATATAACAAACGACTAAAATTAATATTTTGTATTTTTTATTGGACGCTAAATAATTCCTGGGTATTAAAAAATAAATAAAAAAATATAACATAAATCAACCGAAACATATATGATAATACAACAAAAATCCAATAAATATATTTTTTGTCCTCATATCTTCTTCCCGCGTGAACCGATTTGAATTTTTTTCTTTGAAAGCTGGTGCTTTCCCAATGGTCCCATTTAAATTTGATTAAGATCTGATCAGTAATTTTTGAGTTATCGTCAATAATGCGTGTTAAATACATTGAATTTGATCAAGGTTCGGAAGATAAAGCGGCGAAGTCGGTATTTTTTAGACTTTGCTTGCGTTTAATTATCCAGCCTGTAGAGCACAAAACTTAGCCGCCCAAATCGTCCACGCCAACCAACCTCCTTACAGAACGAGGCCCCGGTCATTTAAAATTGTCATTGCCAAAGAGAGTTCACGTCAGGCAGGCGGCTGGACATAATACTCATACTAAATCTTACTCACATCATAACTTAGTGAAAAACTCATATTATTGACCCTGACTTTTTCAACATATTCAGGCCCCGTTTAGTAACTTTAGTAGATAACGATTCCCGCATTCTCGTGCGGCAAATAATGTTCTAAATTGAGCCAACCAGATAAATCGATCTTTAACTTTGCCAACTTCCAAAGAAGCAACAAAAACCTTATAAAGTGGGCCAACCATCTCTCAAGATGCGTCAACGTTACCTCACACAAATAAAGCTACAAAAAAAGTTTCTAAACTTCAAAAGAATATTAGGCAACTCGAGATTACGCGAACAGACGTTCGGCGGAATTACAGGAGTGTTCCCACCTTTATTTATTTAGCGCCCAGCTCTGAGCAATTTGGTAAACGCGCCCACAAAGACGAGTAATTCCGACTCAAATGTAAGCGAGTGCTTTAAGACACTGTGAAACAGTGATAGAGATTTGTGAGTACTACACAAAGTACTCATTTGCGGTCATAGATGGATAAGCTATGTTAGACAGGCACTAACAATCGGACTCTGGGGTCACTGGAGAAACTCTCCACCGGCTTGCACGGCCTTATGCTCCATTCATCTCCAGCCATCCGGCAGAGGCCCGGTTTTTACCGGAGCCTGCCGCCGGACCAAGATAGTGACTGCTAGCGCGACCCAGCTTGCCCCACACCGGCGAGGGCCTGCGAGGAGGATTATTAGTAGGTTCAAGCCCCACATACCCCTTTCAATCGTTTCATCCCTTCATCTCTGGGATGGAGAGGAAGTGCTAGGCATTTTTCCCGCTTGACAAATAAGATGAAAGGCCTTTGCACACGGATTTTGGGGTCACTGGAGCAGGGTAGAGTCAGGAGACCCTTACTTCGTGATTGTTTCCGGCACCCACAACTCAAGTCTTCGAACGTTATGTAGAGTTGTGGGTGTCAAAGCGTTTATGTCATTATTTTAAATAGGCTTAGGTTTAAGCTATCACCAGATATAATGAAATATAACGCTCAAAAAATCGTAAGTACTTACCAGAATTTAATCCCCATTTTAATATGAAATTATCACCAATAAACGTAAAGTCTGTTAACCTAAAAAAGGCAAGTATCTTTAGAATAATCGCTGAGCTATCCAAAAAGGCCACGCATGCACCAAATATGTACTCGCATTTTATTTAAAAATGTTATCCAAATATGTTGCTATAAATATATTTTTTCGTATTATAAATATTTTTGTATTAATTATTAAAAAAAAATAACATTAACCTTCTGTTATCCGATTCGGTTCTTTCACAGGAAATTTTATTTTATTTTTGGTGGCCATCTAAATTATACCCCAAGTTAAAATTTGGTGCACGCGTGGCCTTTTTGGGTTATGAAAAGTGTTTGTAGTGCAGGCATGACTAAAATAGCCCGAAAGATTTTGGTACAGGTTTCATTTATTTGTACATATTATATTTATTTGGATGAGGCTGTTTAGGGCAACGATTGCTTTTTTGGTGGTCATTAAATTTCATCCCTTTTAAATATTGTTACCCTACTTGACGGGACTAACTATTCACGGCCGGAAGTATCTGCTATGATGGCACCGACCCATCGCCGGAAATTGGTAACCGCCTCTTCCTTATCTCACAGGGTATCCGCTAAGATCCATTTCTGCCTTTAGTTATACTGTTACGAGTACCTTCAAAGGTTCACCTCGTGTAACGATTGTTCTCCCTTCCTTATTCGCCTCGATACCATCAACATTCCCTTAATATAGACCTATGTACCCCTATCGAC
This sequence comes from Lomographa bimaculata, assembly GCA_948107665.1. NCBI lineage: Eukaryota > Metazoa > Arthropoda > Insecta > Lepidoptera > Geometridae > Lomographa > Lomographa bimaculata. The sequence goes on along the minus strand of OX403608.1, from coordinate 8,655,200 downwards.
TACTTGGAATCCAATTTACGTACAAGACTTTTGGTGTAAGGTATGCGAGAATAGAAAAGTTATACTTTAGTGGTTATCTTTAAGCGAATAGATAGACAGATAGATAAAATAACTTTATTGATTCACTTTACAGAATGAAAAAACAAAGATAACAAAATAGCGATTTCTACAAGGCAAGTGAATGTGGAAAATTAATCCAGATTGCCATTTAAAATTTTATTTTTATTTTATTATCGTGATTTTAGAAGTATTTTGTATGACCAATATCCAAAAAGTATTTAGTATGGAATTAAAGTACTAGGCGACCATACACTTGAAATAGGTAAAAAAACACTTTTTCTAAACATGGCATTGCAGCGCATACCGGGTACAGCTACTATATTTATATAAATGTTGTAACCGGGACCACAGCTACTCGCTGTACCCCACGGCATGTAGTCATTGTAGTGTATAAATCAATTATTTAAAGAAATAAAAGTATCTCACAACTCTCTTAAAACTTTTAACTTGTACCACACAGCAAATCCTGTAGCTGAATCAGAATTCTTTTTACGAATGCAGTAAAAATTTAGGCTCAAAGCGTTCAAGGAATCTTCCCCTAATGTTACGGGCACGAACGGTATCGATACAGGGAAGTCGCATTCGATACATCGATATGTGAATAGTTTAGGGACAAGGTCGATAGCGGTGTCCTAAAATATCGAATTTATCGGTTATTCCAAATACCGATATGGGTTAGGGTTATTCACTGGTATCTAAGGAATTTTCACAATATGTGAAGGCAAATATGATATTTGAAGTTTTCGGGTATTGGGCGGTAATACAGGGTCTCATTCTCTAAACGTACGCAAAGCCACAGAGACTATGCTAGTACATATGTATAAATAAGAGACAATGAATTGGTTAATGTACCTTTACCAATTATAAAGAAACAATGATAATTTTTAAAGTAAAAACAAAATAGGCTAGTACCACGGACGTTTAATTTCATAATTATATCTCATTCATCTCATCTCTCATATCATCATAATTAGTTAGAAATTAGATACTAAAACACAGAAAAAATGCTTCTGAGAGAAGAAAGTTTTTGTATATTTTTTTCTTTTCAGAATTTACTTTTTTGACATATTTTTAATACAAAGTTAAAGTAAGATTTTGTACAACTAGGCAATATTTTAATTATCCATCGCAATGTTTACCCCCACCACTCTTTGTCATACAAAAAGGTTGCGGATCGGAATTTCAAAACCTCACAAAAACAAAGTTTCACTTCAATAAAATGGCATCCTACTAATATTATAAATCCGAAAGTTTGTGTGTAAGTGTGTAAGTATGTAAGTATGTTTGTTCCCTCTTCACGGATTTGGATGAAATTTGGAATGTACATAGATTATACCTAGGATTAACATATAGGCTACTTTTTAACTTGATAATAGCGGGCGAAGCCGCGGGGCACGGCTAGTGAAAAATAAATTTAAAATAGATTTCATAAAGAACGCATTTGATCGCTATGTTTAAGCTTTTACATGATCGTAGGTAGCATTATGTTGACTGGCCTTCCCATATATTAGCTGCGAGAACAGAAATAGATCGTAGAATTTTCTACGTCAGGATGGCAAACTACCACTGTGTTTACGGTACAGTGTTGCTAGCAAGGCAAGCTCGAAAATATGTCCTACCACCATTAATTTAATATCGATGTTGCTTTCACCGGAAGCGAATACCGCCATAGGATTCGAAACCGCATCCAAGATTCGAAACAGTGACCATAATTCGACACTGTGACCAAAAATTCGAAACCGCGACCAAGATTCTAAACAGGGACCGGAAATCAAAGAACGCTCTTACACGATGCAGATTTCATTGCTTTCGAAATCAGTGACGTTTAATTTAAATTTATTGCCTTTAATTGCATTCGAATAAAAACAATTTTTGATATAAAATTAGTTTTAGGTTGAAAAAAAAAACAATTTAACTTAATTGAAAATACTATCGATACCATCTCGATGAATCATGTCTCATCTCTAACATAGACATCGGCTAGACAGTTGACTCTTTTGCGAATACTAGATGTTATTCAGACGGTTTACTTTGAGTGTATTTTGATTGAGCTCGAAGTTAACATACGAATTGGGGAAACCTTCGTAACTGGCAGAACTATTTTCTTACAAACGCTGATTCACATTGACAGCTACACACTTTCGATAACTTGTGTTGTGGGTGCCGAAAACATTCACATCACACACACACAGTCACACCCAGAACCAGAAACACAAATTTACCTTGGGGGAGAAACTCTACTTTTAACCGACTGCGCGACGTAAAGTAGGGTAATATTTTTATCGTCCTATGCATGTTTGTAAGTTCCTTTGTGGCGTTCTAGAGACCAAATGCGTGAAACTTTATTGCTGTTTCTTACATCAATCAATTTGTTTCAATCTTCCAAGTGTAATGTAATTTAAAGTGACAACTAAACAATCAAAATCGATATCGTTTATTTACATGGGCCCTAAAGAGGCACTTTGAAAGTTAAAATAAAAACATAAATACGCAAAATAAAACATAACAAAATAAAGACTTGTCATAAGTTCATGGTTATCACCATGAATTTCCAGGAGCCATATCGTGAAAAACAAAAATGTGAAAGTCGACAGACTGTTTAGTGGGGGTACCATTAAAAGGGTACTAAAAATCATTTTAAAGTTTCTTTTACTATTTTTTTATTTCGAGTGTCAATTTAGGACATAATTATAATAATTTAAAGCAGGTTAGAAACCATTACACATTAAATGTTGAATACGTAAACTAAACTTCTTAAATAATCGCATAAAATATCTCATAGAACTTCAAATAAGTCTAACCCGAAAACTTAAAAAACGGAGAACATAAGTAATCCTACTTTCAGATACCCCGACACATTTACAACTGACTTCAAAAAAGGAGGTTATCAACTAGCATCCAGATTATTAATGTTTACGAATAGTATACATTTTTTTTTTATACTCGATAGGCAAGCATTTGACCACTATCTCACCTGATGGAAAGTGATGATGCGGCCGAAGATGTAGCACGCTTGCTTAGAAGATACCTATTCACTCTTGACTTGAAGACTCCCAGATTATACCGTTCAGGGAACAAAGACGCGGGCAATGAATTCCTCTCCTTCGCAGTACGGATGACAAATGTAGAAGCAAAACGCTTTGAGCGAAACGGAGGAATGTCTACCATAAATGGATGACGTTTGCCAGTCTTGTTGTTAGATGGTAAAACGGGCATGGGTATTAATTCGTGTAATTCCTGCGCACATTCGCCGAAATGTAACCAATAGAATACCGATAGGCTTGCGACCTTACGTTGGTGACCGAGACTTTGCAATTACACACAATGCACTTAAGTGATTTAACCCAGGTGAATAAAGTAAACGTCACCACTTTACTGTATGTTTTTTTTGTATATATGTTACGCGATAATACCACCAATTACCGCCATTTTTTATGTGTGTTATATATATTTATGTGTGTTATATAGGTATACCTCCTAACTTCTTCTCACGTGAACCGATTTCGAAAATGTTTAGTTTGAAAAGTGTTGCTTTCCAGTTGGTCCCATTTAAATGTGATCAAGATCTGATTAGTAGTTCTTGAAATATCGTCAATAATGCGTATTCTGTGGACTACATTGACGATGCTCTCGTTTTAAACCGACTTCAAAAGTTACCTCCTAACTTCTTTCCTTTCGTGCCGATTTTGATGATAATTTTTTTATTTGAAAGCTGGTGCTTTTCATGTGGTACCATTGAAATTTGATCAAGATCTGATCTCTAGTTTTTGAGTTATCGTGAATAATTGTGCAATACATTAAATTTGATTCAGGTTCCGAAGATAAAGCGGTTAAGTCGGTTTTTTAAGCGTTGCTTGCGTTTAATTATTGTTTGTTAGATTATAATTCAAAGGTGGCCCCATATAATTTTTCATATGATTTATCAGTATTGTTTTGGGATGTTTGAAAAACTTTGTATACTTTTTTCAAAATCCAAAATTCAAAATCTTTTATTTACATGAGCCCCAAAGAGGCACTGATGAATGTTAACGACCCATTTTTTATCGAAATCGATCAAGCCAAAACCAAAATATAAGCTGTGAAGTCGGTTTCTTAAAGCTTTGCTTGCGACTAAATTGTTTTTTCTATGGACGTTACTGTTTGTTCCACTCAAGTACACTCAAGTACACAAGTATTCAACTTAAGTACTGAATTTACCAATATATTGTTAACGTGTACACATTTTTATTTCCAGCTTCATTCTCAAGAACTTTTAGCAGAGTGAAGATCACCCACAACCCCCTTTATTCTACTGTGATGAAGTTCTACAATGAGATAGAAAAACCAGTTGACGTATACTCTAAACTAGGAATCAAGCGGTATTTTAAGATCTATGTGCTGGCTCTGAAAAATAGATATAGGCACAGAGGTAAGATATCACATTAATGTTATAAATCCGAAAGTTTGTGTGTAAGTATGTTTGTTTAATATTCATGTTGTAACGGTAACGCTGTAACGGCTGAACGAATTTGGATGAAACTTGGAATGTACATAGCTTATAAGCTATGTACATGTACTATGTACACAAGGTATACCTGGGATTCATAGAATAAACCACTTTTGGCTTTGAGTATGTTGTATGAATCTTGTATGTTTAAGGCCCCACGATACAAGTCATTGAACTAAGTGTGGGTCTGTGAATGTGGAAGAGTATATGTGTACATTTTTAACCGGGCGACCGCCACTGGGTGGGTCATCTTTGAACTTTGAACTACCCCCTGGCTTAGATGAGTGCGCGTTTGTCTTCAAAGTAGCGGGTTCGAATCTCGATGGGAACATAAGCTTCCTCCCCACGGGAAGTTTGTGTTTCTGCTTCTGGGTATGACGTGAATGTAGTGTGTGTGGTGTTAATGTTTACGGCTCCACGACGCAAGTCACAGTACTTTTAGTGTGGGGCTGTGAGTGTGAAGCGTTTATGAGTATTCTTTTATTTACCCTGGCGACGCCGGGCAGTGGTAGTAAATAAATAATAAAAAAAAATCTCTTCTAACATAGTTTATTTTGAGTAGGTAGGTATGTTTTATAACTGTTTTCTACCGACTTCACAAAAAAGGAGGATGTACTCAAGTCGACTGTTTTTTTTATTTTTATTTGTGTTACCTCGTAATTTCGTTCCAGGTGAACCAATTTCGAAATTTTTTTTTTGTTTATATACGTTGCTTTCTAATTGGTCCCATTTAAATATGATCAAGATCTGATCAGTAGTCCTTGAAATATCTTCAATAATGCGTGTTTAGTACATCTAATCTGATCAAAGTTCCGAAGATAAAGCGGTGAAGTCGGTTTTTTTAAGCTTTGCTTGCGTTTAATTATTCATATTCCTCAATCATTAGTATATAAAGTATACTATTTGTAATTATGTTTACGCGCACTTAAACATCACCCATAGATTGTCGATTTTTAAAATGTGTTGAAATATTTAATGTAATTTCTTTATTATCTGCAAATTCTGTATTTAGCATGATTGATGATAAATTTGCACTATTAAGATATGAAATACTAACAAAAACACAGAAAAACTAAATATTTTTTCTCCCAAAGGCAGGAATAATGATCACGTAAAACCAAGGCAATATCCACAAAAGTCTCAATACCACTTCATCGAATAAATCCAAGACTCGCAAAGCAATATAATTCTATTGAAATACCAAAGCTATACGATGATAAAATTCCTGTTTACTCCAAAAATGAGTTATCTATAGGCCTTGCCGAAAAAGTTTGATTGTCAGAAAGAGATAAAACATGCATAAGATTCATGGGGGTAGTTGCACAAGTATGTAGATATAAGATAGAAAGCGTAGTTTCTATTTTCACTTTTACTTGGCTGCTCATTCGGGAACTTTTCCAAGCAATGTGTCAGTAATTTGAGTTGGAAGTTAATCAAACTCTACTGACTCGTATATTTTTTTTATTTTTTTATTATAGATAGGCAAGCTTTTGGCCACTATCTCACCTGATGGGAAGTGAAGATGCGGCCGAAGATGTGACATGCTTGCCTAGAAGATACCTATTCACTCTAGACTTGAAGACACCCAGATTGTACTGTTCGGGAAACAAAGACGCAGGTAATGAGTTCCACTCCCTCGCTGTACGGATGATAAACGTAGAAGCAAAACGCTTCGAGCGAACCGGAGGTACGTCAACCATATAAGGATGACGCTTGATAGTCTGTCTTGTTGTTAGATGGTAAAAAGGGCAAGGGGGAATTAAATCATGCAATTCCTGCGCACACTCTCCAAAATGCATACGGTAGAATACCGATAAGCTTGCGACCTTACGTCGATGACCGAGACACTGTAACCTAGACTCGACTAGCTTATCATCGCCAATGAGCCTTTTAGCTCGCCAGTCGATGGACTCAAGAGCTTCAAGCTGGTACTTAGCGGATCCATCCCACAGGTGTACATCAGCCTTTACAATCCTACTAATATTATAAATCCGAAAGTTTGTGAGTAAATGTGTAAGTATGTTTGTTCCCCCTTCACGCTTTAACGACTACACCGATTTGGATGAAACTAAAATTTTAAGCGTTTGGTCGTCCTATGAAATATAAAAATCCAATTTATCTCTGTGATATTAACAACAGCTTTAATAGCATCTCACACCAACTATTAATCGCTTATGGGAACGAGGTGGCATGTTAGCTATCTTCAATATCAGAACTTTCACATTGAATCGGGTTACACAAATAAATTTGACCATAATAGAAGTATCTGTCTACTGCTCTTCTACAAGGCGCTTCAGTAGATTTAAGTTATTAAGAGATCAGTTGGACTTACTGCCATTCCTTCCGCTCATTCAAAACCAAAAAAAAAGACATGATTAAAAACAGTAATAAAAATAAAAAATATCTCTAAATTATTTAAATGAAAGAGAATTGGCAAGTGTCGTAGTCTCATGCCATAATCCAGATTGTTTGTAAGCCATCAAATATACAATAAAATAGTCTAAGATTTTACTCGCATAAGACACAGTTATTGTCAACCCAATAATAAATCCATTCTCCAGTCCATAGTTAATCAAAATAAAATTATTGTAAAGGCGTATGCAAACATAAACCGGCGTCAATTTCTAACGTAAAAGATGTCCGTCGTATGTAATTATATCAAAGGGCCTCTTAGCGTTGGCTACGGCTCCGCTAATGCCTGACAAAGGCCTTATACCGGGCATAGACCCGTAAGTTCAAATACATACTTAAATAATAAAAATATTATTATTTTGCTTTTAGGAATCGCCAAAGACATGCTAAAAGCGGCAGTAGCTCTGAGTGCAAGCGCCTTTGTGCCAGCCATATCAGGTAAAGAGTGTTTTTTTTATTTAAAAAAAAAAAAACAAACGCATTCACACTGACAGCCCCACACTTAGTTCAAAAACTTGTATCGTGGGTGCCGGAAACATTCACATCACACACACATTACACCCAGAACCAGAAGCACAAATATCCTTTGGGATGGAATTTGTGCTCCTGCCGGGAATCGAACCCAGGACCCACGGCGCAGAGGGCGGACACCTGTCCACTGCGCCAACTGGGTCGTCAGTTTTCAGTGCTACGTAGGTATTACTCTCACTACTAGAAGTACTACGACTTAACTATCTACCAGTGTAATGTTAATGTGATAGTGTAGTACAAGTGCTACCGTAAATAACATATACATTGTCTTCCCTACTACTAATTTCCTTCTTGTATGGTCTTAGATCCCTGAATCCCACACTAGGACAACCTGTGTAGTGGTTCAGTCTCTCCCTCATCTTAGTTGTTTGTCCGAGTATTTTAAGAACTAGACGATAAATTTAATATGAATTTGTTAATATGACGACCCAGTTGGCGCAGTAGACAGGTGTCAGTCCTTTGCGCCGTGAGTCCTGGGTTTGATTCCCGGCAGGAGCACAAATTCCTTCCCAAGGGATATATGTGCTTCTGGTTCTGAGTGTAATGTGTGTGTGATCAGAATGTTTCCGCTACCCACGATACAAATCTATGAACTTAGTGTAGGCCTGTGAGTGTGAATGCGTTTTAATTTTTTTTATCTTTCTTACAGTAATATGCTTAAGGTAAGGAGTGTTGTCTCACCACCGGCGATGAGCGAGAAACGATTATAGTGATTAATTTAGAAAGGAAAAATTATCGCTTGAGGCGGGGTTTGAACCCGCGGTTATAGGGTGTCATTACCTTTTTTTTTTTTATTCAAGATAGGCAAACGTTTGACCGCCATCTCACCTGATGGTAAGTGACGATGCGGTCGACGATGGAGCACGTTTGCCTAGAAGATGCTTATTCACTCGCGACTTAAACACTCCCATATTGTATTTATCTGGGAACACAGACTCAGGTAACGAATTCCATTCTTTTGCTCCATCCGTTGAGCTATTCAAACTCTGCCTGAAGCGACGAAATTATCCTTTCCTTATTATTAGCGTCTTACGGGGACGTGTGACGTCATCTTGGCGACCCAGTTGGCGCAGTGGACAGGTGTCCGCCCTCTGCGCCGTGGGTCCTGGGTTCGATTCCCGGCAGGAGCACAAATTCCTTCCCAAGGGATATTTGTGCTTCTGGTTCTGGGTGTAATGTGTGTGTGATGTGAATGTTTCCGGCACCCACGATACAAGTCTTTGAACTTAGTGTGGGGCTGTGAATGTGAATGCGTTTTTTGTTATCTACCGTAACAGTTTATAGAAACTACTTCTGCCTACGAGATGTTATGTTTTTCAGGTATTTTTACAACTAGTCGCAGTCAGCAAATCGCACAGGAAATAGGATTTGAGAAATTAAACGAAATATATTATGTGAGATACATCATTGACGATGAGGTAAATCATTGCATATTAATATTAGTAGGATTTACTTATTATAATAAAAATATCAATAAAATCAGTTGCCTTAATTAAATGTGTGAAAATTATCACTTGAGAACGGCTTGACCGATTTGGCAGATTTTTTTGTATTTTATTAAAAAAAAAATCTTTCATACTGTGGTGGTAGAGCATTTTGTGAGTTGCTCGCCTGGCTTGCTACCAAAGTAGCTTACCACCATCAAGTTGAAAGTCTGCCGCCAAGCCAAATACGGTGTTCCGGCAGTTATCCTTGAGAGCCTGCGTATTCCAGGTCTAGTGTGTATACCAGCTTCGATCACATCGTCACTTACCATCAGGTGAGATAGTGGTCAAACACTAGCCTGTCACAAATAAAAAAAAAAATACTAATCTCGCTTTGAAAATAACAAACAATACAAAAAATCAGCCAAATTAGATTTATTAATAAAAAAAAATCTTTTATACAAACCTTGCTTAGACAATATCGAACAAAACAAAAAAATCAGCTAAATTAGATTTATTAATCAAAAAACAATATTTCAAACAAACCTTGCTCTAACAATAACGAAAAAAACAAAAAAATCCGCCAAATTAGATGTATTAATCAGAAAACAATATTTCATACAAGTCTTGTCTGACAATAACGAACTAATCTTTAAGGTATCGCTTTCAGAAATAACTGAAAGCGATAAGACCACCGATTGTACTGCCCACTGACATTAAATCTCTGTCTGTGGTACTGCCTTATAATATTATTTTTGTATCTTTTTTGGTGTACAATAAAGCTATTTTTTATGCTGGATGATTTTACCACTATCGCACCTGATCGAAAGTAACGATGCGACCGAATATGAAACATGCTTTGCCACTTTACAATCTCTTGAATTTGTTGCAATATTAAAATAAAAATTACCCTTCTTTACCGATTGGCACAACACTATACTTTGTAATAGACATCACTTTAAAATTTTCTTAGATCTTAGAATCTCTCAAATAAATTACGTTTGCTTAAGAACCCGTATACATTTTTATGTCTGTATCGCTCGCACAATTCATTCATTTTGAGAAATAAAAAATAGGGAGCGAGTTATGGAAAATGTTGTCAATAGCTTTACTAAATAATTATGTAACGGATACTTTAAATTAATTTTCGTTTAAATACCTATTAATTAGACGAAGAAAGAGTGAAAAAAATATAAAATCAATTTGACATCGATTTTCTCCGCCAATCCAAAAGCTAAGAAAACGAATATCAGTTTATAAGATCCGTGATATTATTATTTAGAGATTATATTGACAACATTTACAATAACTCACACCGTCAGTTTTATATCTCAAAATCAGTGAATCGTGCGAGCGAGAAAGACATAAAAATGTATACGGGTATTTAAGTTAATTTTGTTTATTTTAAATACTAATTTTATCAGTATTATATTAACTGAAACATTCGTTTAACAGATAGCATTCTGGGACACAGGGCTGGGAAACTACGGCGCTGCTCTCATGGCCTATAGAATCCCGGACGTCGACGAACCCGCAGAACTAACACCTCAGCAATCCTCAAGATTCAACATTGTATTCCATGATGACGAGGAAATAGAAAAAGAAGCAGCAGTACAGAAAAAGTCTTAGAGCGTTCTGCTTTTGGCTCAACAAGTTGGATGTGGAATCCCTACTTATCATTGCATCACACTAATATTACAATAGCGAAAGTTTGTGAGTGTGTTTGTATGTTTGTGAATTTTTCACGCTCAAACGGCTGGACCAATTTTAATCAAATTTGGTATGGAACTAGTTGACAACCTGGATTAATACATAGGAAACATTTTTATTTCGGAGTTCCCGAAGATCCGGGACTTGCGGATATTGTAAATGCGAAAGTAACTCTGAACGTCTGTTATGCTTTTACGCCTAAACCACTGAACCGATTTTGATTAAATTTGGTTCAGAGATAGTCTAGAGCTTGAGGAAAGACATAGGCTACTTTTTATCCCGGAATTCCCGCGGGTCCGGGACTTACGCGGGTAAAACCGCGGGGCGCAATTAGTTTGTGATATAGGAAACATTGCACTTCTATTCTCATGAGGCTCTTCCTTATCTTTCCACTAGAATCTTTTTCTTCCATGCGAAACTTCTATTAACACTTTGCATCAGAGATCCGAGTGCATAATGTATATTTAGAAATAGAAATAGAAAAGTGTTTATTGTATCAACTGTGTACAGGGTTCTTACTAATAATACAAATGTTTAAGTCACGAGTGAATAGGCATCTTCTGGGCAAACGTGCTCCATCGTCGACCGCATCGTCACTTACCATCAGGTGAGATGGCGGTCAAACGTTTGCCTATCTTAAATAAAAAATAAAAAATGTATAACGAATCAAAATTTTTCCCCATTTCGGGTGTACAATATTGTTAACAAAAATACAGTTTGACAACAAAAAGATGAAATATATCAATTGAAATACTAAGCTAACAATTAAATTATTTATTGGTGTTATAATATACTTTTGAAATTAACCACTCTTTTAGGCACCTTTAAAATTTATTTACTTCCAAAAGCTATAATTGTAAGGGGATTTTATTTATTTATTTATATATTAAAATTTTCAGGTTGAGCATTACAGGTATTCCCAATTCACTCCCCAGTCCTTTACTAAACAAAGTTTATGAATTTTAATATACTGTATTAAATCAAACAATCACATAATTACCTACATTTTATAAGTTGGGCAAACACGTCTCTAAAATACTTTTGTCGTTCTGTAAAACTCAAGGTTTGTGCAATGAAACAAATCGGTTTGAATATGTTCAGCTCAAAGTTTTTTATAATATTAATTAAAATCTTATAACCGACTTATCGAACATTAAACAAGTCAATGTATTAAAAAAAAAACCGACTGAAATTAAAATGAATCTACTTTTTATTTATTTTTTTACCCTTTTTTATATATGCTCGATTGGCAAGCATTTTACCATTATTTCACCTGATGGAAAGTGAAGATGCGGCCGAAGATGTAGCACGATTACCTAGAAGATACCTATTCACTCTTGACTTGAAGACTCCCAGATTATACCGTTCTGGAAACAAAGACGCAGGTAATAAGTTCCACTTTTTCGCAGTAGGCGGATAATAAACGTAGAAGCGAAACGCTTCTAGCGAACGAGTAAAAATATCCTTCCTTTTGATACCTTACTCGATAAGTTTGGTGTTTTTTACTATCGCATTTCATATATTTTATGTTAAAGACACTTAAGTTTTTTAGACGTTTTTTAAGACGAATATAACGATACCTTAACTGTCGAAATCCACTTAGCCATTTGGATTATACGAGGTAATAAAGAAATTTACAAATATACATACATACGAAGCGCATAAACATAACCTTTTCTTAGCAGTCAGGTAATAAAAAAAACGATCCTACGAATCGGGAACCTTCTTCCTTCCAAAAAAGGTGTATTTTGTTTAAAAAAGGTGAAACCTTATCAACGTGTCAATTCAACTCGACAAAAAATAAAATAAAATAAAAAACAACGGGTTGCACTCCGGGACTGCCGGCGGAAGTGAAAACTTTAACATTAACGTTGTAAATAGCAGGAGCAGGCATACATTTTCGCCGCGCGGTAGAAAGAGAGGGGGATATTATGTCCTGACGCGAGTTAAACATTTTTTACCCATCCCCATTCTATTATCGGACGTTTGCCTATCTTAAATTAAAAAAAAACCCAAAATGTGCATAACGCCGCTAAAAAAGTTTTCACTTCAAAAATAAAAAAAAATTAATTAAACCTAGCATAAAAAAAGACAAGAGATGGAACATAGAAGAAGTAACGTATTTTTATTATTCGCTTATAGAAGGACGGTCGCTAACTTTACGACCTATAAAAACCATAAATAGAAATTTTCAACAAGAACGATCGCTGCGATAAGTATGTGTTTGGTCTATTAGGGTTATAAACTTTGGCCTATTCCATTCGAACAAATATGTTGATGGAGCAGATTTATCTTTTTTAAACTGTTAAGTTCATTGGCTTGAGCAGGGAAGTATTGCCGGACCTTGGCGTGGATACCCAGCTTCTTAGCATCCAGTTGAGCTCTGGCTTCAATGTAAGTGCCAAAGTTAAGATTTGACGATAGGTCTTCTTTTTTAACTGCAGACGAAAAATAAGGTGTTAATAATAGTTTGTAGTGTACCTGTGAATCTGGCTATCTGTGGCATCATAGAACAGAAGCGGCTGAATCGATTTTGATAACTTTTTTGTTTGAAAAGTGACTTTATTAAAACTGTTCTTACCTTTTTTTTTGTGAAATTCGGTGCAACTGTTTTCCAGATACTTCGAGGGTAACTAAATTTTTTTAATTTTGCCACTTGTATTTAAAATCTACGGTGTCTACTGGAATTTAAAAACTATAGTCAAAGTTACAAGTGTTTGTCACATGCATACTGAACGCATCTTATATAAGTTTGTGCGGGAAAATTTGGCGCAAGTTGCGGCAAAACTTTGAGCCGTGTGAGAATGCAATATCGTACAGGAACATTATAGAATAACGACGTTCTTTTTACTTTACGTAGTTAGAATATACGTATGCAATAACTATTATTAAATTCGTTGGGTATTGGTTATAACTTATAAGCTTTGGAGGTCTACAGGTCTAGTGTGTTTACCAGCTTCGATCACATCGTCACTTACCATCAGGTGAGATAGTGGTCAAACACTAGCCTGTCACAAATAAAAAAAAAAAAAAAAAAAAAATTCTAAAAAAATTCACAAATTTTTCACTTCCTCTATCCATTTAAATCCTACTAATATTATAAATTCGAGAGTTTGTGTATAAGTATGTTTGTTCCCTTTTCACGCTTTAACGGTTTAACCGATTTAGATGACATTTGGAATAGAACCTACTTTTTATCCCGAAAATCAGTGCGGTTTCTGTGGGATAAGGTAAATTGGTTAATTGTTTGAAATGAGATTTCTCTGCAACTGCTGATCAGATTTTGATGAAATGTAAGTAGACAGTTTAGGCCCTGGACTTAGACATAGGATATTTTTTTACCCAAAAATATTCCCGTGGATAGGGTAAATTTTAAATGAGTTTCTCTTTCAAATTTTCAAGGCTGGACAAGGTTAATGTGCGGATAACCGCACATTAACCTTTTCAATCCACAGGATTAACCTTCTTTATTACTAAAATAGCCGGAAGTTCTAAAAGCTGTTTACATCTCTAATGCTGTAGAAAAAAGCTTTATTCTATGTCTATGCGGAATAGGCACGATGATTGCAAAGCGACTGCAGAAGTCGTTTCATTGCAACAACAATGAAACTGAGCCATCACAATTACATAATTGAATAGCTGGTCGTCAACGAGTTTTCATCCAAAGAGCCAAAGTTTAAGTTTATTATTTATTCCTGTTTTGTTTCCAGGTACAACATCATATTTTTAACATTAAAATTATTGTCACTTAAAAATAATCAATTATAACGAAAAGATATGCTTCGAGATTAAGGACCTAAAAATCTTCGCTTGATCGAAGTACGCGATCGAACCCCCCTTTTTTTGAAGCCGGTAAAAAAAATGTATCGCTATTCTTCGTGGAAACGCAGCCAGTATTCTGGGCACATTTTCTTTGGTAAGGTTTGGTTTTTGGTCTACAATATTTTGGAGTGACTATGATATTATTTTGAATTACATTTGAAAATTAATAAATAGAAACAATGAACTATATAACGTACTTCCAAGACGATAGCCCAAGATCAAAAAGTAAATCAATGCCCATCAAAATTGATCGATGCTTACCAAAATTTCCTGGGTCCGCTTCCAACCAACTGACAATTTAATGAAATAGAGATTCTTATCCTCAGTGTTTCCGACGAAGTTAGATTAAATAAGTTATTTTTCTGTAAAGGAACTCTGAACATCATTATGGAACTTTATGAGACAAAAAGCGGGGCGATCGAGGCAAAAAGTAATTTAAGACTTATCTAGAGGTATCTTAGTACAATAACTGGATGTACAGAATAAATTAAAGTACTACAGAGGCCTGTGTTCTACAACTTTGTTTAGAATGTTCTCTAAATGATAATTGAGCTTGAGGGACGATTTTAGTGTGATGGCAGAAGTGGGTAAAAGAAACCAAGGATCGTGTTTTAGAGGTGGTCTATTTTTTATCGTGTCTGACGGTAGGCAGATATGTTTTGTTGTTTTAGAGGGTAAACTAAAACTGTATTTTAGTACAGGATATCCAACTAGACCAAGCATCCATATCATAATATGACATACCTCCAGTTTGCTGGAAGCGTTTCGTTTCTACGTTAATCATCCGTACAAAGTAGGAATGAAACTCCTTGCCTAGATCTGTGTTTCTCGATAAGTTCACTCGTGACTTGAAGACTCCCATATTGAGTACAATATGGGAGTCTTCAAGTCACGAGTGAATAGGTATCTTCTAGGCAAGCTTGCTCCATCGTCGACCACATCGTCGCTTACCTTCAGGTGAGATTGTGGTCAAAAATTTGCCTATCTTGAATAAAAAAAAGAAAAAACAATTCAATCTCGGTGTCTTTAAATCTGGAGTGAACAGGTATCTTTTAGGCATGCGTGCTCCATCTTGGACCACATCGACTCTCCATCAGCTTCTCACCTGATGGTGATAACAAGGATGGTAAACACGTATATGGGGTTGTTTACGAAAAGAGTGAATAGGTGAGGACGGTGGGTATTTAAATAAAAGTGTTTTATGTTCGTGCTTGTTGTTCCTTTTAGTTGTTCCAATGTTCTTCTATGTCATATCGTCGCTTTTCATCAAGACATGATAATGTTATATATTTACATTTGGAATATTTGTAGTATTTTATGCTATGTATTAATATATGTAGGTATATTTTAAATCAATAGTAAATAGTCCTTTTACTGCACTACCCCGAATTTTCCCGCATGTTATCGGATGACTGGCAGAAAATGCTGTATGAGCATTAAGTCCTCCGTGTACAACTATATTGTGCAAAAGAATAAATATATTATTACTATCTCACATTGTGAGATAGTAGGCAAAAGCAAGCTAATCGGAAATTTAAAATAGTAGCGACTGATATCATCACGTAGTAGTGTTGATAACACTCCGATATAATAAACGGGCTCCCATAGATAGACACTTAATCCATAGATAATTTCACACTTAAATAAATTCAAACTTATGCCAGAATACATGTCCAAAAAGTCTTATAATCCTATCAATATTATAAATGCAAAAGTTTGTATGTGTGTGTGAATGTTTGTTATCACGTATCTTTGTAACGAATAAACAGATGTTGATAAAATATTGAATGTAGATAGTTTACGTTCCGGAACAACACAAACTACTTTTTAACTTACTTTTTTTCTATTCATCATAGGCAAACTTTTAACCTCCATCTCACCTAATGGTAAGCGAAGATGTGGTCGACAATGGAGCAAGCTAATAATTAACACGGGCGTAGCTAAAAAATATAATTATCTTTAATGTCTATAATTTCCTTAAAAGTATAAAATCTGCAATACAGCTACAGGTGTAAGCCTATAACTGTCGACGTCCAAGTGATCCTCGCAAATTGGTCCAATTTACGTTCTACATCCGTCCGTTTACGATTTATAGATCGTAAAACACTTGAACAGTGACCCTTCATGGCTGAAGCATTATGGGCCATAACATAAAAAATAGGCTATTTGAAAGGATCACATGATTTGAATTTACATAAAGACCCTTAATAGGTGACAAGTGGAATGTTTTGCGCAAATATTGTTTTAGTTTTGATATTAAAACTGGTAGATCTAAACGCACTACGTTACTTTCTTAGTTTTAGCTTACGGGAAAGGTATCTCTACATAAAAAAACAGTCGCTTTCGGCGTCTGTCTGTCTTTATATCCGCTAACTCCTTAACCACGCAACAGATTTTGATGCAGTTTTCTACCAACTTCACAAAAAAGGAGGAGGTACTCAAGTGGGTCCTGGGTTCGATTCCCGGCAGGAGCACTAATTTCTTCCCTAAGGGGTATTTGTGCTTCTGGTTCTGGGTGTAATGCGTGTGTGATGTGAATGTTTCCGGCACCCACGATACAAGTCTTTGAACTTAGTGTTGGGCTGAGAATGTGAATGCGTTTGTTTGATGTTTTTTTTTCGTTTCAGGTGGTCCTATATAAATTTTATCAAAATCGATCAAGCCAAAACCAAAATATAAGCGGTGAAGTCGGTTTTTTTAAGCTTTACCGTTTAAATTATCTCATACATATTAACGGAATAATCATCATCGCAATTGTTTGAGGTTTTATTATACTTAGTACAGAGCATAAACAAAATCTTCACCTACCATTTTTCTTTGCGAGAAAATATTTTTTAATAAGATAGAAATACCAGGAATCCTGAAATAGGATAGAGCTTTCATCATAAATTTTATTGAAATTAAACAAGTGCATACGACGTAGGAACAACAGCAAAGCGTCACACGGTTTTTTTATTCGCGACAGGCAAGCATTCGACCACTATCTCACCTGATGGAAAGTGACGATGTGGTCATTTTTTTTTATTACAGACTAGTCAAATGTTTCACTACAATCACACCTGATGGAGAGTGACGATGTGGTTTTTTTTTATTACAGTCTAAGCAAACGTTTGACTCCAATCACACCTGATCGAAAGTGACGATGTAGTCTGATGGACACGCTTGCTCAGTAAATACCTATTCACTTTACTTTTGAACACACCCAAATTGTATCTTTCGGGAAACACAGATGACGGCAAAGCGTTCCATTCTACTGCTGTTCTATAAATTAACGAAGACGCGAAACGTTTCGTGCGAATGAATTTCAACCATAAATGGGTGACGCGACGCCTTCCTTCTGGATGTTAGGTGGAAAAAAAGTGAAGCGGGAATAAGGTTGTGTAGTTCATGAGCACATTCACCGTAATGTATTTTATAGAATACCGACAGGCTTGCAACTTTACGCCGTCGAAGATGGAGCACGCTTGCCTCTAAGATACTTTCACTCGAGATTTTGAAACTTGATTCTACGGAAAATACAGAATCGGGCAGAGTTCCATTCCTTAGCAGTACGTATAATAAATGTGAAAGCATAACGCTTCGTGCGCACTCGGATATCAACCACAAACCGATGTTTCACGGTATATATATACATATGTAAAACGGCGTGGTAAAATAGTACCAGGTAACCAGAAATTCAAGAAGCTACAACATAAATTTGATTGCAACCTGTTTCGGTTTGCTCTGCTCTTCCAATGCGCTCCAATGAGCCCAATTTATAGTTTTTCTTATACGACCGCAGTCGGTCACTTTTTATAAGTTATCGCTCCAGAATAAGGTAAAAGATAGTATCCGCTCTGTAATAAAAAAATACAGTATTCGATAGATCTGCTTTACTCCATATTAACTATTATTGCAAGCAGACCAGTTAGCTGCTCGTGCCTGTGTTAAGAACTCACAACACTACCCACTGTAGATATCTATCTACCTGCGTCGTGCGGGCGGCGGCGGCTTGAATGAGTGCTTATGACGATTGCTAAGAAAATTTCTATCAAAATTATCTGGTTTCTATGTTTATTGTGTATGTCAATTTTAATTAAAAATCGGAATAAAATCTAGTAACTGCTAAACAGTGTGAATCTGTGCGAATGACTGTACCAACACAAACCTCTTTTGGTTTAATGGTACTGTACCTACTATAAACAGTATGTAAAATTTTTATTAAATAAATTAAAAAACAAAAAAAATTACTATTACCTATGTTTTACTTAGATACGCCGCTTCAGTTATTTTCCATTTCTGATAGGCTGTTGACCTATTAAGCTATTTCGGTGTTTTTTTTTTTTTTTTTTATTTGTGACAGGCTAGTGTTTGACCACTATCTCACCTGATGGTAAGTGACGATGTGATCGAAGCTGGTAAACACACTAGACCTGGAATACGCAGGCTCTCAAGGATAAATGTTTACAGTTAAATTACAGGGCTTAAAAATAAATGTCTCATATCTCAGGGTGACGAGTGCTTTGTCACGCAGGAATTCGAATTATATAAGTGTATCGAATTATGTATGTGTAGTAGTACTCTGGATGGCACTAAACTATTTTTTAACTGCGGAGGCTTGTAAATGGCCACTTGTTATATATACAATATAATACAATAACTCTTTATTGACACCAAAAGATAAAATACAGCTTACAGATAAACTTATAAAATATAGGTACAATGGGCGGTCTTATCGCTAAGAGCGATCTCTTCCAGAAAACCTTTGGATGGAAATATAAACAAAAAGTGAAAGTAGGGATGGTGGCGCGATAAAATGAATGAAATAGATAATAATAATACTAAAATTTTAAACTACATAAACAATACATACCATTAAAAATAACAGAATGTCTAATTAAATAAAGTTACATAAAATAAATAAATAATTACACATAAGTACCTACAATACTATAATACATTTAACCTACACAATTCACATACAGTAATGATTAGATATTGGAAAGATAATTTTTTTTTAATATATTAAGACTTATTTTGTACCAAAAGCTGTAAGCCCCCCAAACAACATAAAATAAAATAAACTGTAAGGGGCAAACGTGACGCTTACCATCAGGTGAGCGACTTGCTCGTCTTGTTTATTAACGACATAAATTAAAAAAAATTTGGTTAGTTAACATGCTGGGCCTAGAACGGGTCTGTAGTATTTATTAATGCCCTGCGACTTCGCCCGCTATTATCAAATTATAAAGTAGCCTTTGTGTTAATCCTAGGTATAAGCTATGTACATTCCAAATTTCATTCAAATATGTTCAGCCGTTAAAGCGTGAAGATGGAACAAACATACTTACACACACACGAACTTTCGGATTTATAATATTAGTATAATTAGTATGATTAACTAAACTAAAACTATATACATCTGTACAACAAAGACCCATGTTACCTACAAGTCATCGAGCTTATAGGTAACTCAAGTGCTCAAGCCCACTACCAGAGGGTAGCGTTCCCATCATGCTGACGCAATTAGCTCTCTGTATTGCAATGCTAATACGTTAAGCCAAAACCAGCATTTTGATCACGCGTCGACATAACCAGGCGCGCTGATATTTTTTTTGAATAGCATCTTTTTTCCGTTTCTTTATCCACGAAGCCAGTTCTCAGTAGGTATTGTTACGTCACTCGCTGTATTAATAAATAAACTCAAAGCTCCAAACAAAAGTTCGGCCTTAACGCTACTTTAAACTTTATAATACCTAATTAAGAATCACGCCTTTTAATTTTAGGGGAAGCTAATTTGAATTAGTAAGTTTTAAGTCAAACTTTAGTACTTAGGCCTGCTTAATTGTATTACTTAGTCTGTATTTTCGTTGAATAACTGAGCAAAAATATCATTTTTAGAGATTAGTGATGTGCGGAATTGTATGTAAAATGTATCGATATTTTTTTCTAGCTTTGGTCGATCCTTTAAAGCGTATATAACATGAATGATGAATATAATATGATGATGAAATATGTTTGATGTGAATTTTGAAGTGAAAACTTCTTTATGCGCGTTGAGGGCTTTGTAATTCTGATCCGCAACCTTCTTGTGTGACGAAAAGTGGTGGGGGGGGAGGTAAAAACTGTAATAAATACTTAAAATGTTTCCCTGTAATACAAAAAAATCACTTCTATCGTGTGTCTTTACGACACACCCTGTTATTTTTGCGCATTACCCATGATAGGTAGGAACGTACCGCGCAAGCGGTAAATAACTGCATTGAATGTTTCAAATATTTAATCACTGTATGACATGTACAGTCAACTTGATAAATGAGACATGTTAGCTTTTGTTCACTATTTCACCTGTTGATATATTTACCATAGTAAATAATGGAAAGCACCCGCTTAACGTAAAATGAGAGAACAATTTTAAAATTTAAATAATTAATTAAAGTTTTGTTGAGGTTTCCTAATTTGTATCAATTTAAAACACTAACAAAATAAAAGTCGGATTTTTTACACGTAGAATAGAAGAGTAGCCACTATTACAATAGTGATGGACTTGCATTATAAATAATGGACTTCTCGTAGTCACAATGTGTGTATGTAATGTTTTATTATTCGAATATCAGACATGTTTCTTATCAACTAGTGCCTACGTTATAGAAATAAAATTTAAGGATCTAGGCTATCTATACATAACACAATTATTTTAAACAAACCCCCCAAACATATTTTTACACACTCACAAAAAATATTTGGCATTACAAACTAATAGTTTAACCTTTTTTGTGTATTAACAGTAAAATTGTTTGCTAATAATTTATTACTTAATTACAAAAACATTTGTATGACAAACGTTGCGTACGCGATAAGATCATTGTCATTTGTAATATTATCGATACATAAAGTATCGTTACTATTATGTTGTTTTTGAACGTCGAGTCAATAATGATGTATTGTATTATTTAAGACCAAAAACGGTATATTTGTCACGTCACTTCGATCATAACAAAATTTGAAAACAGGAAATTACAGTGTACGTTTTGTTATTCCAAAAGAGCCAGAACAAAATTTACTGTTTGCTGAGTAAATATTCAGACCGAGCTGAAATTAAGAGGCCAACGTCAATCACAATGATCTTTGGCTTGAGAAAGGGATGAAGATAGCTGATTTTAAATGAGCGAGAGAGGGATAAAAGAGTTAAAATTTTAATCAAAAACATCCATTTCAATATTATTTATTAGCGAGGCGAGAGGGTTTGGGTTGGCGTTGGAGATGTAAGAATAAATGCCAATGGATATGGTACTAATTTCTTCTTCTTCTTCTAAGTCGTGCACTCTTGGTCGTGGTTGTGGAGATGGACGTTCGGTGGAAACTGCACGATTCTCCGCGTCGATGGATGCTGAGTGTGTAATGCTTCGCCATTCGTTACGATTAGTGGCGTTTCGGGAGCACTGTGATATGGTGGCCTGAGTAGCCTTTTTTATGAGGTCCGTCCAGCAAGTTGGTGATCACCAACGAGCTCTTTTTCCCTCTACGTGACCCTGGACAACAAGCCTTTCTAGAGACATGCCTTTCTATCGTATAATGATAAATAAGTATAGATGTCAGGATCTCGGGTATAGGTCTCTAGATCCTTCTCAGCGACTACAAACCCTGACACCTGATGATGATCGATCTACACACAGACGTGTAAGGTCAATACGCCTCGCTCGACCCGCTCTCACCTTCCTTACTATTATTTTTTAACCTCTGACGCAAAAACGACGGGGTGTTATAAGGTTAACGTGTCTGTGTGTGTGTTTGTGTCTGTCTGTAACATCGTAGCTCCAAAACGGATGAACTGATTTAGATTTTGTTTTTTTTTGTTCGAAAGGTGAATTAGTCGGGAGTACGTAATCTTAGCTATGTTTGATGAAAATCTTTTTTCTGTGAAGTTGTTTTTCAGATAGAGCGACGTCGGGGGTTTTATCAAAATTTTAATTTTGTTACTTGTTTTAATTTACAATGGAATCTTATGCCTCAACGTTACTTGCATACCTTTTTTTATCTTAGATAAGCCGTTGTTTGAACACTATCGTACCTGCTGGTAAGTGATATTGATGTAACTCTGTTAGTTTCTAACGATGATATTTGGTTAAAGCCGACTCCATTCACGACGCAAATACCCGCTTAGAAGCAATTGTACATGCACATGTTCCTAAATTATTATATCCTACTTAATATAATAGAAGCAAAAGTTTGTGTGTCTACGATTTTGATGAAATTTACAATGTAGATAGTTTAGGTCCCGGAATAACACATAGGCTACTTTTTAACTTTATTAAAGTAGGCGAATCCGTAGTTATATCGTTTTTTTAAATATGTAGACTTTTTTATTTGTCAAGAGGTAATAGATAATAGATAACCGAAAGTAGAATAATAAAAATTTACAAAAATGTAAAACCGATAACCGATTACTGTTATAGAATATTTCCAACATGTTTTACCTTATACAATACATATTTACTAGTCTGTGGTTCACGGCGCTAAGTCTCGCCAAAGTTTGCTTTTGTTTTTCGTTGTCATAATTATGAACAATGGTCAGTCCTGGTTTAGGATTTTTCAAGTCACCTGAAGACAACTGACGTGACTTAACAACAGTTTAGTTATCACCGACTTGAATTAAGTTTATTCATCAAAAATCTTAACATTTATCTGAAGTATGAAAATTAAAACTATCGTGAGTATTACACATAATTATTGATGTTGTGTACGGCTTGAAACACGTCGAAAATGACAGTCACGCGCCGAGGCTCGAGCCGCTCGCTGCGTATCGCGCGTCTGATTCATCCTGATGAAGGACAACAAATTTGTCCGAAACTAGTCGACTACAAAATATTATAATAATAATAATAAACATTTATTGACATAAGTTTTTACATAAAATTTTATGAATCCATAGGCTCCTGAACTAGTGTTAGTGTGTTTCAGGTGCCAGTGGCTTCTCCCAATAATAAGTCTTATTATATCTTATTACGTCACAAATGTATAAATAATTAATGAGTCGAAATTTTCGACGTGTTTCAAGCCGTACACAACATCAATTATCTGAAGTAAATAAAAAAAGGTCTTAATATACCATATCCGTAAATAGGTTGAATAACTTTAGAAAATAATATTATCTTAACTTACAACTCTAATTTTATGTTTTCTTTAGATATATGTTATACCTGCTTTTACAAGCGTAATAAAGGCGAATCATTAAAGAGATGACCTTGAAAAACTTTATTAAGAAATAAATGTTAGCATCAATAACGGGATATTTACCGTGTATTTCGTGTGTTTTGAGTTTCCGATATTTTGGCATTTATAGTGAAACTGACCATGGTAGCTTAAAAACTTACATTGTATAAAGAAATGTTTAGTTGAAAAAAGTCTCCGATTTTTGTCGGAGGAATAAAGGCGGAACACACAAAAAAAGTACCATATCCATTATTAGACATTTAACCCTCAACGTCACCGAATCCCTCAATTTATGTAAATGAATCGAGTTTCATTCGCCCGTGAACGTCTGTCATTATCACAGAAATGATTCAATTCACCTCCAGTTCAGAACAGTGTTAACTCAAAAATTGTATTATTATTATTATGTCAAACGTCATCCATTTATGGTTGACATACCTCCAGTTCGCTCGAAGCGTTTTGCTTCTACGTTCATCATCCGTACAGCGAAGGAGTGGAACTCATTGCCTGCGTCTTTGTTCCCTGAACAGTATAATCTGGGTGTCTTCAAGTCTAGAGTGAATAGGTACCTTCTAGGCAAACATGTTCCATCTTTGGCCGCATCGTCACTTTCCATCAGGTGAGATAGCGGTTTCATGTTAGCCTATCCAGTATAAAAAAAAATATAAGGCTGACATATATACTTCGTTTTAAGGCATGTTCGCCTTAGTCGCTACCATGTAAAGAAATTCAATCGTATTTTACTAAACCCAAGTAGAAGAAGCCACGTAGCACCACCTATCGGTTGATAGGTTTTAATGATATTCGGGCAGATTTCCTTGAGAGCAGCATTCAATTTAGGCCTAGAATGTTTACCGCCTTGTGTTCCCGACGGGAATCGAGCCCGATACCTCTGCTTAGAAGACGATGGCGCAACCAACTAAGCAAACGCGCAGTTCATCATATTAATAAGTAAGTTGATTACCGTCTAACACATTCCAGTTACATTGAAGTCCAGTTCATCATATAATAAGTAAGTTGATTACCATCTAACACATTCCAGTTACATTTAAGTCCAGTTCATCATATAATAAGTAAGTTGATTACCGTCTAACACATTCCAGTTACATTTAAGTCCAGTTCATCATATAATAAGTAAGTTGATTACCGTCTCACATTCCAGTTACATTTAAGTCCAGTTCATCATATAATAAGTAAGTTGATTACCGTCTAACACATTCCAGTTACATTTAAGTCCAGTTCACATATAATAAGTAAGTTGATTACCGTCTAACACATTCCAAATTACATTTAAGCCCATACTAAGTTTGTCTGGACAATACAACCGACCTGCCATACGCGATAAGACCGCCGGTTGTATTATCATGAAAAATCTATAATTTCTAAAAATTGTTTAGTTGTACACTTTGTAAACTGGTTATACAATAAAGAGTTTCGTATTGTATTGTTGATTTATTTTGCGATTCTTTTATCCAAAACGAAAAATTCGCAGTTAAATTGCCTTCAAATAGATTTTTTCAAAACCTTATCTAAGATTAGACATCTATACTTTCACCTTTCCAAACTAATCCTAATTGCTTTCTTCACTATAAATCCTTTTGTATAAAGCTTATACATTTCTAGACTAGATAGAGCGTCTACCCTGTCCAAATTCAACAAAATAAAGATGAAAAAAGTTTTTCTATTGTGAATCACTATTTTCTAGTCTCTGATCTCGAAATCTAATAGGCCAATCAACTTTTAGATTGCTGGCTTACTAGGCGTGAAATACAATTTCTTTGATACTTAAATCTATTTGGTCAAATATAGTTTAGGATTACACAAAGAGACGCTTTAATAGTGATCTTTGTATGAATAGAAAGAAAAACGTCAATCATGAGTGATTAAGACAGAGGCGGTAAATATATTCAAGACCAAAATGATGTACCATGATGCACGTAAAGTTTATCCTACTGCTCCCAAAATAACACTGAACTGCCTGTTGGCTTAGTTGGGTGCACCTTTTGAGCAGCGGGTATTGGGTTCGATTCCCGTTGGATACACAAGTTTTCTCCTCAAAGGCAATTTCTGCGTGTGATTGTGTTTGTTGTGAAAGTACCATTCACGACACTAGTCATCGAATTCAGTGTGGGGCTGTCAGTGTGAAAGCATTTACTTTTATATGCCGATACTCTAAAATACTGTGGATTTTATTGTTATTGTGATGAATGGATAATGTCCTTCCCAATTAATAATGATTTAACAATGAGCATTTTCAAGTTCTTTTCAGACAGGCGGACAAACACGTGGCCTTTATTATATAGTTGCCTATATTATGTAAACAGAAAAATACGTGATGTTATGCCTACTAAAATAGTTAATTGAGCGAAGCAAAGTGTCTAAGTTCACTTGGGTGGTTCAGTGTTTTGACCGTACGTCTGTCCGTTCATCAGTCCGCACATGCACCCGTCAGTCTGTCAGAGGTATTTAGCGTCTAAGCGTAACACGAGAATAATATGCGTTATATATATATAGTACAGGATTACTTGAAAAATAAAAAACAGGGTGTGTCGAGGCAAGGAAACATTTTATAAATCATCACAGTTTTTACCCCCACCAACTTTCGCCACACAAAATGGTTGCGGATCAGAATTTCAAAACCCTCCTAAAGAATTGTCACTTCAAAAATACAGTTAGAAAATCAAACTTTCTTAAAAGTTTTTCCCTTTTACGCAAAATGTAGAAGCGAGGTACAATTAGTGAAGTATTGCGAACACGATTATTATATTTGAAAACTCGAAACTCACCTGTTCTTCTGAACCTATTCCAGTTTTTGCTTTTCAGTGTATTGATAGATATACATTGGATCGGCGCGCTAAATGTGTAATGGATATTCCATTAAAATGTCTATAACACACATATCGTTAAAAGTATTTGAAACATTGTTGAAAAACGAGATTCTAATACAATATCATAGCTTTTAACACGATGAAATCCAAAAACTGACGAATTGACGCCTATGAAATATTTATAGAAAAGTTTCATGCACTAACAAATAGTTATATACATGACATAAACGCTTTGACGCTTACAGCCCCACACTAAGTTTGACGACTTGTGTCGTGGGTGCTGGAAACTTTTACATCACACACACACAATCACACACTAATAATATTTTTCTTTTCAATTCAATAGGTTTGTTTTCAAAGGACTTCGTGATTTTGGCGTTTTTCGACCCCCTCTCCCCTTGGTGAGATGTCGTGAGATGTTGTTCGACCCCCTCCCCCCCACCTAATCTCACGTGAGATTTTTCAAAATGCGTATATTTAATGGGGGCTGAATCACCCACGTCCGTAGGAGGATACCCCTTAAGTCTGACTCCCTACACGTGGTCCCCGGGTGGTGGTAAGCAGGTGATATTTGAGAGGTGGTAGAACATTTTGTGAGTTGCTCGCCTGGCTTGCTACCAAGGTAGCTTACCACCAGCATGTTGAAAGTCTGCCGCCAAGCCAAATACGGTGTTCCGGCAGTTTTCCTTGAGAGCCTGCGTATTCCAGGTCTAGTGTGTTTACCAGCTTCGATCACAGCGTCACTTACCATCAGGTGAGATAGTGGTCAAACATTAGCCTGTCACAAATAAAAGTAAAAAAAAAAAAAGAATGCAAATAAGTTATTATGTGCTTGATTGCGTTGAATTTATTTAACACACATTTTGTTAATATTTTTTTATTTAAGACTAACCCCTACTAACTACATAATTTAGCCATAACTCAGCTACTATCAAACTACTGAGTTTTATTTACTTCATTAAACCCAATTCCCTCGCAATTTAAACTGTCTTGCAAAAAAAATTACGTGATATTTGCCGAGACACCCCCTCTCCTCCACGTGAGTTTGGGTGAGGTTCGGCTCGACCCCCTCCCCCCTAAACGCCTCACGTATTTAATGGTCGCCCCCTTTTGCAAAAAATATAATAAACGCTTTCACTCTCACAGCCCCACACTAAGTTTTGTGACTTGTGTCGTGGGTGCCGGAAACATTCACATCACACATCACAACCAGAACGAGAAACACAAATTTCCCTTGGGGAGAAAACTTGTGTTTCCACCAGCAATTGAACGCGATACCCGCTGCTTACATAGCGAACGGGCAGCCACCTAAGCCAAAATGTGTTTGTGATGTATGTTTCTGGCTACAGTACAAGTCTTTCGAACTGAGTATGAGTGAACATTGAACGCCTGTCTTTTATAATATAAATTAATAACATCCCACGCATGGTTGCTTAAGCCTTCTGATATTACCATAATTCTCATTATTATTAGTTCACCGTAACGGTTTCATTCCCCATGGTAACCGCTCAATAAAGTGGCAGTTAAATTTCACAGTCTTCTCACTCATATCCAGGGATGGATTCAAGTCTTTAGAATTTGCTAAAAAGTAGGAGCTCTAACGTATACCCTTAAGCGTTATAGTGATTTAGCTAACTAAATGTGACCTTGATTATGACCTTGAACATTTAACATCTTATAATTTGTGTTTCTGGGTCTGGGTGTGATTGTGTGTATGATATGAATGTTTCCGGTAGCCTCGACACAAGTCATCGAACTTAGTTTGGGCGGTGAGGCTGACAGTGTTTATTATCATTATAAAACTCGTTTAGTCTTTTGTAAAAAAAAATTTGAGAGGGAAAGCGTTTATGTTATGTTTTGTATGATCCTGGGCTGTTTTATAATATACGTGTCTGGTGGTAAAACTACATATAAGCTTTTTTATATCTGCCCCTTTGCCCCCACAGTAAGAACCTTGATACGTCCCTGTTTCCAATGCTATCATGATAGGAATGGCAGTGAACTGCGATAATTGTGTCGCATTAACGACAAAACGTGATTGAGGCTACAGTTTATAGTACAGCATGAGTCTATGGCTTTGCTTGCGTTTTATTTAACCGACCAAAAATGCATAGATAGATAGATAGATAGATAGACAAACTCTTAATTGAACTCCTTAATTATGACAAAAAACAAACCAGGAAATAATTATTTTCAAAAAAAGTGTAACAATAGAACTGCCCGTTGGCTTAGTTGGTTGGCGTTCGCCTTCTAAGCAGGGGTATCGGGTTCGATTCCCGGCGGGGACACATGATTTTTCCCCAAGGAAAATTTATGTTTCTGGTTCTGGTTGTGATTGTCTGTGTGATGTGAATGTTTCCGGCATCCACAACACAAGTCATCGAACTTATTGTGGGGCTGTGAGTGTGAAAGCGTGTATGTGTATGTTATGTTTATAGGCGGTTTTATCGCCAAAAGCGTCTCTCTTCCAGTCAACTTTTGGATGGAGAGGAATTACGCAATAGAGTTGGACATCGATGTTTAAGAAAACAACATTTTAAAGAGTGCATTTAATCTAAAAGTAATAAATTATGATATACTTTATTATAAGAAATGATAATTGAAAAATCAATAATTAAATTTAAAATTATTGATGTAATATAAATGAATATTAATATGATCGTTACACATATGTTACATACATACACACACACTACATAATATAAGTACATACATATTAATACCAATGTAATGAATAAATAATGGATACATGCTTAGTACAAACAACAACAACAACCAAAGCATTCACACTCACAGCCCCAAACTAAGTTCAAAGACTTGCAACATGGGTGCCGGAAACATTTACATATCGCATTCACAATCACACCCAGAACTAGAAGCACAAATGTCCCTCCGAAAGGAAAATTGTGCTCCTGCCAGGATTCGAAACAAGGACGCTTGGCGCAAAGGGCAGACACTTGTCCACTGCGCCAACTGAGTCGTCTTCTCTCTCTTCTAGTGCCACTCCATTTATTAAAGGTTGGCAGTCAGCTTTTTAAACTTCTTTGTCCAGAGCTAGTCTGAACAGCTGTTCTATAGTCTTACAATGACTTAAGGGAATTCCTTAAAACGGCTGAAAATGTGTAGATATTGTAACCGTTTTTTTATGTTTTTGCTAGGACTAAAGTTGCCATGTTTTTTGCTGTATAATTTTAAGCTTGAAAGTTTGACAAGTTAATATGTATAAGTGTTATTGCGCGAATTCTTATTATTATTCATTGTATTGCTTAAAGTCTGTTTTGTATGTCCTCTTTGGGCCCCATATAATAAATATATATAAATTAACAATTTTGAATTTGCAAAATTACAGCCTCAGAAATCGAAGCCGAATTGAAGCATAGTAGAAATATATATTGAAGGCAGTTGTGTATCCAACTACGCCAGCGGCAACAGCACCCGTATTATTTACCTAACATTTACTGCATTTCGGAAGCATTAGCTATCCCCATTAGGGTTCAGTAGTTCATTTAGATTTGTGTGCATTCGTGCATGCGCGCCAGATAACCCTGTCAGGGAACTTATGTGGAAATATCGTTTATTTTGGGTGCAGACATGTCTACTTTAACATAAACAACGTATTAATCCAACTTGATATTCTTATAAGTAGATGATGTATTCGTAAACTACTGCCTTTGATTGAAGGCTTTAATACTCCTTTGAATATTAAACTTTGCCTTCAATCAAAGGTGTTATGTTTGTTAGTTTTAGAACTGAAATGTATCCTTAGATTTAAAAAAAATGCATTACATACCAACAGAAGTAAATATACCAACAGCCCGTTGGTCAAGTTGGGTGCGCTTTTGCCTTTTGAAGCAACGGGTATCGGGTTCGAATCCCGGTGAAAACAAAAGTTTATTCCCCAAGGAAAATTTGTGTTTCTGGTTCTGGGTGTGATTGTGTCTGTGATGTGTATGTTACCGGCACCCACTACACAAGTCACCGAACTTAGTGTGGAGTGTGAGAGTGCAAGCGTTTGTTTGTTTATGTTTGTATGTTTAGGTTGAAAAAAGTATAACATATTTTTAAAGCGAGTAAAAAATGGAATATATCTTGAAAAACAGTGCCATATAAGTAGAGCTTTTCTCTTATGTAGAGAAAACTAAGTAAGACATATAAGTGCATCTTAAAACTCTATCATTAACCCTTTAAGCAAATCGTGTAGTTTAACTTTTGAGTTCACGAAAGTTATTGAACTAAAAGAAACATAATCTTAAAGCTGAAACATACTGGCGCAATAGAAAACCAACTTGAAATGTAAAGTAAGTACTTCAATAGGTTTCCCGGTAAGACATTGATTAAACTAAAGCTCTATCCACACATTTCCGGGTCAGGGCCTTTCAAAATCCGGGCCATCCGAGCTCAGAACAACGTTTGGGACTTTACATCCATGCCCCATGTTCACACATATTAGGGTAATCGGAATCCTGTATTCCGAAGATTTTGAGGGTACACATTTTGCTTTTTTCGACGCTTTTCTTTATGCCTGATAGACACGCATTTTAGAACCTTTTAACTTGATAAAATTAAGATGCGGCCGAAGATGTAGCTTGCCTAGAAGAAATCTTCACTGAAGACTTGAAGACTGAGATTTTACTGTTCAAGAAATTCAATGACGCAGGCAATGAGTTCCACTCCGTCGCCATACGGATAATAATGTAGAAGCGAATCACTTTGAGCGAACTGAAGGTATTTCAACCATAAATAATCAGGGTTGAGAATTTGACTGGTGTAATTGAGGGTTAGTCTTGTTGTTATTTGGTAAAATAGGCGTGGAGGAATTAACTTATGTCATTTACGTGTTTGGACAGCGTTTAATGATAAATAAACTGATTAAATTTTGTATTAGAGTCCATTGATACAGAAAAATTACTGGCACCATTCAAGTAGTAATAATTATGTAGTACAATAGCAATATAGATAGATATATAAATAAACTCTTTATTGAACACCTTAATTAAGACAAAAAATATAACAGAAAATAATTATTTACAAAAAAATCGGTAAAATAGGCGGTCTTATCGCTAAAAGCGGAAGAGCCCAGACAGTCCAGACCTTTAAATGGAGAGGAATTACGCAATAGAGTCGAACGTCGGTGGTTAAGAAAACAACATTTTAAAGAGTTCATGAATCTAAAAATAATTAATCAAAACATACTTAATTATAAGGAATGATTATTGACAAATAAAATAATATACTATAGACCACGGTTAACTTTTTACAGAGTAGTCAGATTTTAATAATTCTTTTTTTTATTTGTTGGTAGATTATACTTCAGAGGTGGTCCCATATAAATTTTATTAAAATCGTACAAGCAAGAACCAAAATATAAGCGGCGAAATCGGTTTTTTAGGCTTTGCTTGCGTTTCAATTATTTGAATATTGCGGGTTTTCACGAAATTTGATTAAAACCCTAAAATATGAATGATTGCCACGCGTGACCTTGCCAAACCGCCACAATATAATTTATGTAATATGCACCTTTATTTGCAAAAGTGAAAGGAGGATAATTGCCTACGGTAAAAATTGGTGGCTAAAATAGGTCGCATTGATGTATATGCCTATTATATGTATTATAGTTTTACTCAGTCAGATTTTTGTATTCTCTTTTTACCGCCACGAAATGTGTACTGACTAAATAAAAGCATTATTTATTTATTTACATTAGTAGCGCTTGTTCCTATTTTCGACAACACACTTTGTTTCTTTTACACATAATTGGGCGTATTTAGTTACAATGTTGATTTGAGAGATTATAAAACGAACTTTATTGCTTCGTTGAGAAAGAATGCTGTTTAAGACATAAAATGAACAAAAAGTACAACAAAGTTGCACTAAGAAGGTAATGGAAGACTAGATTAATCTTAAGTAACCTCCTTTTGACTACAGCGAAACAAAAAGGAGGGGTGGGGCTATGTTATGTATACGATAGCCATTTTGAAAATTTAATCAACACAGGCCTAGGGACCGCGCCCTTTTTTAACTAAGTTTAAACAATTAAACTGTCCGTTGGTTTAGGTGCGCGATTGCCTTCTAAACATGGAGTATTGGGTTCGATACCCGGCAGGAAACAAGTTTTCTCTCCAAGGAAAATTTGTGTTTCTGGTTTTGGTTGTGATTATGTGTGTGACGTGAATGCATCCCGCACTTACAGAAGTCATCGATCTTAGTGTGGGGCTGTGAGTGTGAAAGTGTTTATTAATTTTATTTAATAAATTAAATCAGATAGAACAATTGATCTTATACTACAACATAACTAAAACAAAATGAAGATACACAAATCGATAGCTTTAAAACGATTTTACGATAGCCATAAAACCATCAAGCCATAATACACTTCCGTTCAAGTGTCATACTTTACTACAACACGTCGGTTTTACTTGCGTCATAAATTACTAAAATAGTTATTATTTTATAACTTGATACTACATTATCCATAACCTTGTGCTTCTCCCATCAACTGAGGTCGACACAACATCAACTCGCTTGCAAATCCATTTTCGTTTTAATATATGTAGGTATACCTATAGCATCCAGTCGGCCAAACTGGTCTCATGCGTGTTACCTCAGCAGTTCAACGAACAAGACTCCTTACACCTACAATCAACATCAAAAAGTCAGAAGGTTATAAAGTAGAAAGTTTTTTTATAAAATAAAGAAAATAAACAAACGCTTTCACACTTTTAGTCTTGGGGCCTTTTCCTTGGGGAGAAAACTTGTATACCCGCCGGGAACCGAACCCGATACCTCTGCTTAGAAGGCAAAAACTCACCCAGCTAAGCCAATCGGTAGTTCATACTACGACTAGCGTGGAAAGCCATGCAATAATTTTATTTCTGTGCGCATATTCGAGTGTTATATATCTACTTCTTGCTAGTTCCACATTGAACATAAATTGTAATAATGATTTATTACAATTTATTTAAGGCAACTTGCATAATTAGCTTAAAAATTACCACCATCGGTTCTACGGCGTAGCACATGAACCACAATAATAATAAAGTCGTAGGCTCTATTTTGCTTTTGTTGCAAACAGCTACGCCGCGCGTAGCGCGCCGTGCTACAGTTGCTCTTGGGTAATCATATTTATTGGTAATAAAAAATCACAAGCCAATTAACATATAGAAATACAAAAGGAAATCGGATGAAAAAAAATTATGTTACAGAATAATAAATTGCCTTGTAAATATGTCAAAGATACTGAATTAAAAAAATATATTTGTTGTTCATCATGCCATTGTCTTTCTCTCACCAAATGGGATTAGTCTCAAACAGTCTCATAGCTGTTGCGCATTTTGTATAAATAGAGTTTGGTCTAAAGTCCACACATATTTCTTCTTATACACAGATAATACTAGTGTAACTAAGCAACTGTTTAAAAAAGACAAACTCGTTGTCCATGATGTATAAAGTTGTGAGATAATATAAATGGTTCAAAACTGTACTGTTTGTTACTTATACAAGGATCCAAATGAGAAAGATTTACTTTTTACCGACTTCCCAAAAAAGGAGGAGTGCTGTATTTCGAATGTTTTTTTTTTACAGGTATGTGTTACCTACTAACTTCTCTCCATGTGAGCCGATTTCGAAAATGTTTAGTTTGGAAGATGTTGCTTTCTAACTTCTTTCGTTGTTTGCCGATTTTGATGATTATTTTTTTATTTGAAAGCTGGTACTTTTCATGTGGTCCCCTTGATATTTGATTAAGATCTGATCTCTAGTTTTTGAGTTATAGTCAATAATGCGTGTTTAATACATTAAATCTGATCAAGGTTCCGAAGATAAAGCGGTGAAGTCGGTTTTTTAAGCTTTGCTTGCGTTTAATTAATGATTAATTTATATATATAAACATAAACATAAACATAAACGCTTTCACACTCACAGCCCCACACTAAGTTCAATGACTTGAGTCGTGGGTGCCGGAAACATTCATATCACACACACAATCACAACCAGAATCAGAAACACAAATTTTCGAGATAACTTGTGTTCCCGCCGGGAATCGAACCCGATACCCCTGCTTAGAAGGCGAACGCTCACCCAACTTAGCCAACGGGCAGTTCAATATCTATTTGTATATTAAAAAAAATCTTTTTTGCAAGTGTTACTGCAAAGGTTAAAATCAAGACTGAAAACAACGTATTACATATGTTTAAAAACTCACATCTAATAATTAGCAATTTTTTTAAACCCTGATTGATTAGCATTTTACTAATATTTCACGTAAGGCACGTTCGCTACAGAGTGATACACTTTAGGTAAGCAGCAACAAGTGTCAAAGGTGTGCATAATTTAATAATTAAAAAAAAAATCATCCGAGTGCAAATAAAAAATGCTATAGTCCTGAATCTGCATCTGATAAACGCACAGAAGGACAGAAGGTCAGACGGATGGACAAAACGCCCAACCAACTAAGTCAGCTAAAATACCTCGATTCGTCAATTAAAATACATTTAATATTGAACTATTTGCTCCAAATTACTTGGAAACTGACAACCAAAGGTAATTATTACAACATCGATTTCTCGTTATCGTTTGAACTGTAACAAGCGGGTCGCGGACCGACAGCTATCTCTACCTATATTTACTTCGATGGAAACATACGGGACATAAAATTACTTATTAATATTGAAAAACGGGATTCCATTACGTCTTTATTATTAAGTTTTTACAGCTCGTTGGCTAAGTTGTATGAGCGTTCACCTTCTAAGCAAGTTCGATTCCCAAGAAATCACAAGTTTTCTCCCCAAGAAAAATTTGTGTGGGAACAAATTCCCGGTGGGTACAGTGAATGGAATATTTGTGTTCTTGTTCTGGGTGTTATTGTGTGTGTGAATAGTGTTTCCGCTAACCACGACTCAAATCAATAGTTGCTTTCGACTCCTATTCTTTTAACAGATAATCTAAGAGGAATTCACATTGTAGATACAAAGTTGTTCTTGCACATGAGATGCGAAGAAAATGTATAGATTCTCTTTTATTTGCAAGCCACGTGCAAACGCACCCTTATTGAATTTATTATTATCAATTCAAAATAATTGTATGTTTACAAGCTTTTATTCTTATAGTATACCTACCAGCCTCGGAGTCTGTCTGTAATCAAATCTTGAAAATTAAATTTGACCCACTATCCGGTTTCTGATTGTTTTATTATAAAAATGTTTTATTCTGATTGAGCTGAAATTATGCATAACATTCAAATTGGATGACAATGCAATATTATAGCATGGAGTTGATCTGAAAATGGAGCTGGAAGGTGGCTATGGAGACTGTAATAAAACGACGCTTACCCATCTAGTTAAGGCTTGTTTGATTCGTCTTGACTGACTTGATGTTCTTGATAAGTATTGCCATACTAAATTTCTTTTATATTGAATCTGTGGTAGGTTCGCTCTCTTCGGCCAGGTCATTCGACTGAGTAAAATGTGCTCTTTAAACATGTAAATTACAGTACTGAAGGACCGTTTTACAATATTTTAAATAGTTCTGGACTTTTAATAATTCTTATTAAAACAACTTATAAAAGCTTCTAAAAAAAATGTATTTAGTTCATGTTTTTTAACAAGTTTTTATTCTTTGTCAGATTACCGCAAGGAACTGCCTTCTCTTACGTCAGATTTTGTTCGAAATGCATTTAACACAATTTAATTAGGAATGTAAAAAACATAATACGAAACAAAACAGATCTACGTATGTTTTCCCAATGTAGGTAGGTAACTTTATGGCCCGTATTTTGTCTAGCTTCATGTGTTTGAAATGCAAATGCAAATTTGAAATATCTTTGAAAGTTCCGCGTACAATGCATGCCTGAATTTTCTATGATATTTTGTCGGTAACTTGGCGAAGTTACATAGTTTATTATATTTGAGTTAAAAGTTCTGAGGAATGATGTATGAGAACGGTAACTTTTGAACTACAAATGAACTTTAAATAGTCAGACTGAGATCGCGCGCCTACATTTTACCTAATAGAGAGTTTAATAGCTTTATCGAACCCAATACCCTCCCTATACCCTCTGCTTAGAAGAAGAACGAATACCAAACTATACTTTTCGGTTGTTTATAATAAAAATTCTATGATTATAATAATCCTACTTAATATTATAAATCCGAAAGTTTGTGTGTAAGTATGTAAGTGTGCAAGTGAGTTACACACTTTGTTGTTTTCACATGTTTTTTCCCTCTTCACCACAGAGTACTTTGTATAATAATATACTAGAACTCTTTAACGGCTGAACGGATTTGGATGAAATTTGGAATGTACCTACTTAGCTTATTCCTAGGATTAACACATTGGCTACTTTTAAACGAAGCGAAGCCGCAGAGTATGGCTAGTAATATATATTATTTGATTCCTTCCAAAATTTCTAGGAAACAGATGTAAAGTGTTGCGCAGTGAGCGCCGTGACCTTCCGTCGTGAACTCGCCTGATGATGGGGATCGGACATCCCCGAAACCTAGGTCGCAAGAGTCGACCCTAAATCGTGAGTCAAGCCGTTTCATTTATATAAAGTATAAAGTGTTTTACTTTCCCTGATTTGTTTTAATTCTATGAATTTCGATGTCATGTTGTGTCAAAGCATTTATATCCTGTAACGTTCCTAGTTGTTCCTACCTACAAAGAAGTAAGGTTAGGTAAGGAAACAACTAGTGTTCACAATATTTAGTTTATTTAATTTTAGTAGTGAGACAAGGTTGGGGTTTACACTTAGTTGCGTTGCTCGACTGGATGACAACCACTGGCCTGAGATAGTGAAGGCGTCAGCGTAGGTGTAGTAGTATGCCCTTCTAAATTTTCAAGCGCCGACTTTAAATCGACGGTGGCGCGCCGACTTCCAAATATCGGCGTCGGTGGCGTCGACGTTACGGCTGCGTTCTATGCGTCGTAGCGTTCGCAGGCAGATTGGTAGGCAGATAGAGGTGCCGGTAGAACCCTGGAACCCGTCATAATTGGACGTGTTAGTGGAAATTCCATTTTTAATGTTTGACTGCTACACCATATGCGAAGGAAAAGCGAACAATGGTTGCCATGCGAATGAATAGGTTATCGAGGGTGAGGCAGTCAAACTTTATACAGAGAGAAGAAGAAAGCAGGTGAAAACATAGCACTATATTTTGGCTTTGCCTCGGTCGGGTAAACTATGTAATTAACAAAAGGTAAAGCGACTAAAGCCATAAGCGAGAATGCGAGATTTTTCAAACTAAGTCTTTGCCGTACACCTTTTCGTCCATAGGAATACCTACTTTTACATTAGCACCACTATAGTATAATTAACACAAGCACATTAGAATTTAATAAAGGTACAATAGGTAAATATAACTAAAACGGTTCAGTCATAGCATAACCGTTAACTCACTTGACATTGAAATCACATGTGTCCACTAAGTACGTAATATACTACAGCTACATACAAAATATTAATGTAACACTCACCCAATTGGGGTAACACGACACTTTTGCAGATAATGATACTTTTGTAGATAGAGAGAAACCTAAGGCTTCACAATTTTGTAGGAGTTATTTTAATGACTTGCGCTACGTCCGTGCTTAGGAATGTCCAAGCGACGCGTGGCCAGCCGGTCGGTCCGCGAGCCTCTTATTCCTCACACCTTCCCCGCACCTCACCTTGCGCGCTCGGACCTTAGCTACGTTCCGTAACAAGTTGAACTTAGTAAACTAGTAATTCACATTACTCTTACAACTATCGGTTAAATAGAGAAGGTTATTG
Organism: Lomographa bimaculata; assembly: GCA_948107665.1. Taxonomy (NCBI): domain Eukaryota; kingdom Metazoa; phylum Arthropoda; class Insecta; order Lepidoptera; family Geometridae; genus Lomographa; species Lomographa bimaculata. Next base: position 8,616,971 of record OX403608.1, on the reverse strand, counting down.
TAGTAGTTATCTTTAGTTTTTACTGTATTATATTTAGGTTGTAAATAGTATTTTATGTTTAGTTTTAATAATATTAATTAATTTAGGTTGTAAATATTATGTTATGCTTAGTATAGTTTTAATAATAATTATTATAGTAACTAGTTTTAAGTTATAAATAGTAGTTTCCTTATAATTTGTCCGTTGATGGTTAATGTTATGTTTTTCTAAGTAATAAAGGAACGAGTCGTTACATACCCCCCTTTTTAGGTTAGGATTTTTGCTAATTAAAATCCACTCACTGCCTAAGACTATAGTACTATTTCTACATTAAAAAATTATATAAAAATTTGTTTAAAAGTTTTATCCAATCATAATCAGGAAAAAAAAACTATGATTCTTTGTAATAAATTAATTTGAAATCTTTAATGTGCCATGAACCTATAGATTTACCGTTCATATCGGCTAATTCATACACAAGAGGCGATTTTTTAGAGAGTATTTTACATTTCATATACTTAGGTGCAAGTTTTTTCGAGAATCTTTTATCCTTATCACTTTGATAATAAGTCTTTTTCCAAATAATATCGCCTACATTAAATTCTGCACTTTTGCGCCTCCGATTATACGTGCCGCAGTTTCTTGCGTGGGATTTAATGAGAGAACTTTGTACTTGGTCAAAAACTTTCCGTAGTTTACCTATATTTTCGGCATATTCATCCCTAGGCGCAAATATTATATCCTCTGTTAGTTCAGCATCTATATAGTGCGATCCGCAAGTAACTAGTTCCCTACCATACACTAGGAATGATGGAGTATAGCCAGTTACCTCACTCACTGCTATGTTCAATGCTAACTGAATTTGTGGTATGTGCTTATCCCACGATCTATGGTCTTCCTCGATAAAAGTAGACACAACGGTCATAATAGTTTTATTGTAGCGTTCGACCATGTTTACCTGAGGAGTGTATTTTGGTGTAAAATGGACATTTGGTACTTTATATTGTGAAAACAGTTGTTGAAGTTTCTGGCTCACAAATTGTTTTCCATTATCCATGAGGACAGTTTGTGGCACACCATGAACCATAAATACCTGTTCCTCCACTATACGGGTAATAATTTCAGCAGTTGCACGTCTTATTGGGAATAAAAGCGAATATTTCGAAAAACAGCACGTAATTACTAACAGCATAGTATTAAGCTTCCTAGATGGTGGCAGTGGACCAACCAAGTCCATGCTTAACATTTGGAACGGTCTCGTGCAATCTTTAGGTCGACCCATGTGACCTAAGGTGGCATGGTTAGCATGTTTATGAGCATTGCAGACATCGCAAGAAGAAATTATATTTACTACGTCGGCATGCATGCCGGGCCAAAAGTATTTTAGACTTAAACGTTTATACGTCTTAAATATACCCATGTGTCCTGCGATAGGTTCTGCATGATTATTTAGGATCACAGATTCTCTAGCTTCGAGAGGCACAACTTCTTTTTGGCGCGCCACCGTCGATTTAAAGTCGGCGCTTGAAAATTTAGAAGGGCATACTACTACACCTACGCTGACGCCTTCACTATCTCAGGCCAGTGGTTGTCATCCAGTCGAGCAACGCAACTAAGTGTAAACCCCAACCTTGTCTCACTACTAAAATTAAATAAACTAAATATTGTGAACACTAGTTGTTTCCTTACCTAACCATACTTCTTTGTATGTAGGAACAACTAGGAACGTTACACTGGCGCCCAACGTGGGGCAAAACGACACTTTTGCAGATAATGATACTTTTGTAGATAGAGAGAAACCTAAGGCTTCACAATTTTGTAGGAGTTATTTTAAAGACTTGCGCTACGTCCGTGCTTAGGAATGTCCAAGCGACGCGTGGCCAGCCGGTCGGTCCGCGAGCCTCTTATTCCTCACACCTTCCCCGCACCTCACCTTGCGCGCTCGGACCTTAGCTACGTTCCGTAACAAGTTGAACTTAGTAAACTAGTAATTCACATTACTCTTACAACTATCGGTTAAATAGAGAAGGTTATTGTAGTAGTTATCTTTAGTTTTTACTGTATTATATTTAGGTTGTAAATAGTATTTTATGTTTAGTTTTAATAATATTAATTAATTTAGGTTGTAAATATTATGTTATGCTTCGTATAGTTTTAATAATAATTATTATAGTAACTAGTTTTAAGTTATAAATAGTAGTTTCCTTATAATTTGTCCGTTGATGGTTAATGTTATGTTTTTCTAAGTAATAAAGGAACGAGTCGTTACAATCCAATAAGCTTGATAGAATAAAATTTCAAAGACTTTAGTCTACAAGACATACAAATAAGAGGCAGAGAAGAAAGAAAAGATTCTACGAACCAATGTTCATTAATTTTCTATTTATGGCGACCACTGCTCCACTGAAAAATAAACCTAATCTAATAAAAATAAAACGTATTTTGGCGTGTTTGAAAGTTGTTTGGGTATTTTCGTCAACGTCCTTTTTCAATCCTAACCAAAATTAATTTTCTTTCAAATGCATCAAATATTCCAATTTTACGTGTCTTATATAGAACTAGCCTTGCCCCGCGGCTTCGCCCGCTATTATCAAGTTAAAAAGTAGCCTATGTGTTAATAACAAACATACTTACACACTTACACACAAACTTTGGGATTTATAATATTAGTAGGATACTAGCCGTGCGCTCAGCTTCGCCCGCTTAGTTAAAAAGTAGTCTATGTGTTAAAGGGTTCATTCCCGGTCGTCCCCACTGGGTACGAGTGGGAAAAAAAAGTTTCGTTCGTCCCCAGTGGTGACGATTGGAACTTTTTATTTCCCACTCGTTCCGCTATAGACCGAGAGTCTAAATGCAATAATCGCAACATTATAGTTAAAAATAATTAAAAAGGCCTTAGTTCTAATACTGTATTGTGGTGAATGTGGTGTATTATAGACATTCAACCTTATTTACAGTAATTTAAGAAAACATTAAGGAAACAGGCAAGCAAAAAAAAAAACCAATTAAAATACATATTTTAAACAAATCTTTTTATTTAAATATTTGAATCATTTAAATATTTATATTTTTATAATTTTTATCATTATCATTTGAATCATTTTTATTTAAATTAAATATTGAAATGTTTGTTTTTTAAAATCATTTAAAAGTGATAATTTTGAGATCAGCCGAGTTTTTTTAAAGTAATCAGAAGTTAAGTAATCAAAATCGGTTTATTTGTTACGGAAATACGTGGTAACAAACATTCACAATGCGAAGTTTTTTGCCAGGTTCTTCTCGAGATGGCTATAATTTTGCAAATCTGACAGTAGTCATTAACTTTCATGAGTGCCTGTTTGGGGCCCTTGTGAATAAACGATTTTGATTTTCACACACACACTCACCCATTACCTTTTGCATTTATAATATTAGTAAAAAAGGATGAACCCTGTTAGAGGCTTTTATGTAGTTTCACCTGCCCCGTTATCTGTCGGTCTGTTAATAATATTGTAAGCTAAATCAGACCCACTTCCCTGAGTCCTATTGGACTCAAATTTGGTGTACTTGTACATTTATGGTGACGATACAGTGATATGGTACCATGGAGCTGGTCTGATGATGGAGACGGAAGATGGCCATTAGAACTTCTGAACTGAACAAGATAAATCCAAAAAGTATGGGCTCGTTTCATTCTCTGGTTTTATAAATTTTTAGTCCTTTTTTACGATTGGTAAAAGCTTAATTTTGAAAAACTTTTACATGTTATAGATACATTTAATTCAGTTTTAAGAGGAACAACGTCTGTAAATTACGTTAAAATATTACGCTCATATTTCACTTTCTACGCTAATTTTGATGATTTGTGTCGTGGGTGCTGGAAATATATTTACATCATACCCAGGAATACAAATTTCCCTTGGGGAGAAAACTTTTGTGGCCAATTAGATGCCCTTCGCTAACTACCACTAACCTAACGCCAGCAGTCAGTTTGGCTTCCTTGTTGTACTCCAAATAATAATGATGTGTGTTCTAGCAAAAACTCAAGATTTTTATATGGTTTCATACTCAAACCAGTATGTCGAAACATATAAACATAAACGCTTTCACACTCACAGCCTTACAATAAGTTAACTGGTGCCAGAAACATTCACATCACACACATCCCATCCAGAACCAGAAACACATTTTCCTTGGGGAGAAAACTTGTGAATCCGCCGGGAATCGAACCCTGCTTAGAAGGCGAACGCCCACCCAACTAAGCCAGCGGGCAGCCCCCAAACTTTAAGATTTATAATATTATTGTGATGATATCGTTACCATTTATAGAACGGAATCTCTATCACACATTTTTTCATGACTCACCCAACCGGAACGAACCTGCAAAATATTTGGCGAACTTTCTTCAATAACAGATCTAAGGAAGGCTTTACACGAGCGCACAACCATCGAAATATCGAACAAACAGACTGCTTACATAGTGGATGAGACGACAGACTCATCTTCTACAACACAAATGTTTTGAGTTGAATTATTTTAAAGAAGTACAGAGTTATAGCTGCTACGCAAATCAAGCGCGGACAAGAGTCATTCTACACGGAAAGCGATCCCGTACACCGTCAGCTCAATGAAGATATTACCGGCTACAAAGAGAACAGTCTAACGTCATCCATTTATGGTTGACGCACTTTCAGCTCGCTCGAAACGTTTCGCTTCCACTTTTCGCTGAGGGAGTGGAACTCATTGACTGCGTTTTTTCCTGAACGGTATAATCTGGGAGGCTTCAAATCAAGGGTGAATAATCTTCTAGGCAAGCATGCTACATGGTTGGCCGCATCATCGCTTTTCATTAGGTGAGATAGAGGTTATTTAAAGAATATATGCTATATGCTTACGTTTGGGTGCAAGGTGCTATGTTGCCCATAGCTGTCAGTGTGGTACTGCTGTTGACCAGCTCGGTCACCACGGCCTCTCGTGCCAGAAAAGTGCTGGCCGAATTTCCCGCCACGCCAGCCTCAACGATATCATCCGCCGGGCTTTTACCAGTGCCAACGTTCCAGCCATTCTCGAACCGAATGGTCTGATGCGTGACGATGGTAAAAGACCTGACGGAATGACTTTAATTCCAGGGAGATGGGACGGCCTTTAGTGTGGGATGCAACTTGTGTCGATACTTTAGCTCCGTCACATCTTCCTGAATCACAGAATGGGGTTGGCGTCGCGGCAACTTCGGCAGAGCAGCGCAAACGGCGAAAATATGGAAACCTCGGCAGTGGTTACATATTTGAGCCGTTTGGTGTTGAGACACTGGGTCCGTGGGGACCGGGAGCTCATTCTATTTTCAAAATTCTATCAGAGCGCCTGGTTGAGGCGACGCGTGACCAAAATGCTGGCACTTATTTGGCTCAACGTATTAGCATTGCAATTCAGAGAGGCAATGCAGCCAGCATGATGGGAACGCTACCCACTGGTAGTGGGCTTGAGCACTTGAGTTACCTATAGGCTCGATGGCTTGTAGGTAACTTGGCTCTTTGCTGTATATAGTTTTAGTTTAGTTTTAGGAAATATAGGCAATTGGCCCGTAGTTTAAAGAATGTAAGAAAACATTTTATTAATATTTTTTAGAGCTTTAAAACTTTTTTATCTATAATTCTGGATTCCATTTATTTAGGTCATATTTTCAAGTAAGTATTGTACAAATAAGAAAGCTTTAGCTATTTTTTTTTAAGAATGATAATTTCTTAAAGACTTAAACAATTGTATAGCATCTTAAATTGAAAGTACTATATTGCCTAGTCTTGAATAGATTTGAATAAATAAAAAGAAATACACTAAATCAAAAACCCAAATCGCTCACGTGACGCAGGCAGGTATACTGAAGTGGGACTAGGCTGGACACGTCAGTCGTATGCCGGAGGAACTATGGGCCAAAAAAAAAACTTTATGGACCCCACAAAACGAACGACGCAGTGGCAGACCCAAAAGGAGGTGGCGAGACGACCTTGACTTATATTTGAAGGAATGGTTTTCCGTAGCGCAAGATCGCAAGCAGTGAAGAGAGGGTAAGGAGGCCTTTGCCCTGCAGTGGGACACCGTAGGCTCATAATAATAATAACACTAATGCAACCTAAAGGCACAAAAAAACCATCAACCCATAAATTTCAAACCAACCATCGGATCTCTTTATCAGTCGTATTCATCGAAAGTTCGACGATGAGTTCGAAATTTGGACAGTCGTGTAAAGAAACCTTTATATGCACACCTATCAAGCTTCCAAATATATGGGTAAGTAAAGACGATTTACGGCGGTAAATATAGCTATTACGTGGCATATAATGTTTAGACCATTTAACGCGAAGTTATGTTGGTATTGAGAATTTGAGACCGAAAGAAAAATAAATGACGAGAATGTGAGAGAATATTATATTCCAGGAAAACAGCTTTGAGCTAAGTGATTTTTTAAATTCGTGTTTAATTTTTTTTTTTTGGAAAAGTTACTTTGATAGAGTATGAAAAAATAACAATTTGGAAACCGATTTTTATAATGAGTCATTTTATAAGCTGTATTTATTGCAATCATTAAACGCACCGCTTTATCTTCGGGACTTTGATCAGATTAGATATACTAAACACAGGTAATAAATTAAAAAAAATACAGCCGACTTGAGTACCTCCTCCTTTTTTGTGAAGTCGGTAGAAAATAGATAGACGAAGCTGAATTATAAGGCGAGTATGAATAGACAATTTTGTAAGGGTCAATCTATCCCTGAGAGGTGACCGTATCTTTTTTTTTTTTTATACTAGATTGGCAAGCATTTGACCGCTATCTCACCTGATGGAAAGTGACGATGCGGCCAAAGATGGAACATGCTTGTATCTGAACCAAGTCGGAAACGTTATAAAGAAAGGCCAGCTCGAAAGTACCCGCAAACAACGAGCGTGTATTAAAAAGACTCATGAATGTAGAAGAAGCGAAAATGTGTGTCTGGAGAGATGTGGTATCTGCATATCCCTATGGGAAAGACAAGTGACTATATTATGTATGTGTTTAGTGTAACAATAGTCTGCAGTATGAAACATTAATTTATATTATTTTATTTATCTTCAACTAGCGAACCGTTTCGCGCGGGTTCAATTTCCGGTGAATCAAAAAAATTACATACAGACCTTCGGCCGCATCTTCACTTTACATCAGGTGATATAGTGGTCAAACGCTTGTTTATTCAGCATAAGAAAACATTGCCCTGACAATTACAAACACAACGAAAAAAGAATCAATCTAACCGGTCGAGCCGTTCTCGAGTTTTTGTGAGACTAACAAACGTCAATTGATTTTTTATACAAGGTTACTTTGAATTAGCGCTCCATACTCCACAGGGGAAAACACAAAAAAAAAAAAAACAATTTTTTTTTGATAAGTTTGTGAAGTGCCGAGCTACGATTACAACTAATTATCCAACACATAAACTCAAAAATAAAAAACAATACAACTAAAACAGCTGTTATTGTTCGCATGGCATGTATTGTTTCAATGACCAATTTTAATGTGAACAAGACCTAATCAGTTTTTTTTCAAAACAAATAATCACTTTTACACTCACAGCATTACCTACACTAAGTTCAAAGAGTCATGGTCATTCATAACCTACGAACTGCCGAGTCACATTGACAGCCGAGCCACACTTAGAACAAGATACACGAAATTCCTTTGAGGAGGAAAACTGTGCTCGTGACGGGAATCGAATTCGCTACCCACGGCGTAGAAACGAAGGACTCGCTTACTGTTTTAGTTGTATTGTTTTTTATTTTTGAGTTTACGAGTTGGATAATTGGTTTTAATCGTAGCTCGGCACTTAACAAACTCATAAAAAAAAATGAAAATAAAGTTTTTTTTTATTATTTTTTTGTGTTGCATTGTCGATGCCCTACCCCTCTGTGGAGTATGGAGCGCTAATTCAAAGTAACCTTGTATATATATAGATAGATAACAAGTTGACAATAAAACCCAGCAACTAAAAATTATGCTCTACGTTATACTCAACTAGCAGTGCTTCGCGGCTTCGCTTTTTTTTATCAAGTTAACAAGTAACCTATATGTTAATTCTAGGTATAAGCTATGTACGTTCCAAATTTCGTCCAAATCCCCGTTCAGCTGTTACTGATAATTTTTAGTGATTAGATATGGCAAAGATTTTTTTTCTGGAGTAAATACTACGGTTGCATTTGGGTAGATAGATACACCTAGTTTTTTTATTATTATAAACGTGAATTGAATTCGTTGTTGTTTGTTTAGATACGTTTCTAGTTATCCTTATTATAATATTGTTTTAAAACATCAACATTCTTAAAGACATTGGCAGTTGAAAAAAGTAGTTAATTAAAAGCTATACATAATCTTTGTTTAAAGTAAAAATCTGATTTATCATGCTAATAGAAGACTATCAATAAAATAATTAAACGCAAGCAAAGCTTAAAAAAACCGACTTCACCGTTTTATCATCGGAACCTTGATCCACCAGCTTTCAAATATAAAAAGAATCATCAAAATCGGCTCACAACGAAAGAAGTTGTGAGGTAACTTTTGAAGTCGGGTAAACCAGAACATCGTCAAAGTACGCATTATTCGTCACAAAATAGACATTATTGACGATATTTCAAGGACTACTGATCAGATCTTGATCAAATTTAAATGGGACCAATTAGAAAGCAGCATCTCTCAAACTAATAAAAATTTCGAAAACGGCTCACGTGGAGAGAAGTAATGAGGTAACAGACATAAAAAAAAAAAATACAGTTGACTTGAGTACCTCTTCCTTTTTTGGGAAGTCGGTAAAAAATAGGAATGAGTTTTCAAACAATATACAAACAATCAGTAAGATTAGCACTCACACTTATATAACACAAGTCATAATCATAAACTAGAGATGAACCGGATATCCGGCCTCAGCGTATGCGGTTAGAATAAAAGGTCGGATAAGATATTTGGTCTATGTAGGAAACGGAAACGTATTGAGTCTATAAAGACAGCAAGGTTTTTGTTTTATAAATATTTCCTTTTCAAATACACAAAGATGTAGTGTTACAGCATTAGTACGTTGTTTAACAGTAAAGGTTTTTTATTTTTATTTTTGAGAGAAGAAGCAAGCAAGTCTCTCGCCTTAAGGTAAGCAGGCTTACTTAGAAGGTACCTATTCAGTCTTGACTTGAAGACTCCCAAATTATAATGTTCGGGAAACAAAAACGCGGACAGTGAGTTCCACTCCTTCGCCGTACGGATATTAAATGTAGAAGCAAAACGCGTCGAGCGTCTTTATATTAAAATCAGTACAGGCGTTTTATCATGATTAAGTAATTATCTAATATCCTAATTTTCGCATGTATTTATCTAGGATATATACGTTATATTTTTTATTAAAACAAAGTATCTACTGTAACGGCATAGCTATTTTAGTTTAAATTGTGTCCATATTTGACCAAGAATATACCATAAGCTATTTCTTACCTCCTATAACCAGGGCAAAGTCAACGAATAGGTATATAATATATCTCGTTATGGGTAAAAGGCAATTATGTCAACTCTATTTGTGCAGCGTGGTAATTGCTAAGTTCTTGTTAATCTTCGAAAGGCAAGCATTTAACCACTATCTCACCTGATGGAAAGTTAAATTGCGGCCGAAGAATACCTGTTTACTCTTGATTAAAACACTCCCAGATTATACCATACGGGAAATAAAAACGCGGGCAATGAGTATTCCAAGCAATTAAATAAATGGATGACGTTTGACAGATTGTGTTGTTATTAGATAGCGAAACGAGCATGAATGAATGTGTGTTTTCCGGAACGGTGGAAGTTCCGGCCAAATTTTCGTCGTACGTCAAAAACAAAAACAAACAACACTATTCTAAAACCACCATTCCATTCGATGCCGACAAGGTGTTTCATTTCCTAATTTTAATAAAAAGCCAATGCTTTCGGTGAAATTTAGCTATTGTGCTTTGACACGCGATTTCGTGACTCGGTACGCTACTACTGTTGTAAATCAAATGAAGGCAACTGACTTTCTTTATTTGTTTTTAGCTGTGTTTAAAATAATGAATATATTAAAAATATTTATTCAAATGTATTGATAAAGTTTAACATAGAATTTGTGGGAGGGTTTAAAATTCTCATAGGCAACTTTATTGTGTAAAGTGGAGGTAAAAACATATTGATTACCCCACCACTTTTCGTCGTGAAGGAGCTTTTCTTGTTGCTTGTTTTGTCTCTGACTGCTTTTTTATGCCATCTATTTGCTATTTAACCGTGTATTTCTAAGGGTTTTCATCATGAAGCCATTTAAAAGCTAAATTAAACGTTTTTTTGATTTTTTAACAGAGGTCTATTACAGAATTCGTTTCTAACTTTTAGAAGAAACGTCTTAAAAAAAGAAATTTAATACATAACGAATTTTAGGAGTGGTGGATACTCCTTATATTCGTAGAGGGTTAAATGGGGTGAAAACGTTTGTATGACAGTTCCTTTTTTTTGAACTCATAGCGATGAAAATTGCGTATTTGAGTAGTTCATTAAATATAAAAAATTAAGCTGTCAATGTTTTTTTTGCCAGGGGTGCATTAAGGTGGTGTATTGGGGGATGAAAGTTCATGTCAAAAGTTCTTTATTTATGAACTTGTACTGATGGAAATTGGTATTTGAGTAGTTCATTTAAATAAAAATATATTATCAATTTTTTTAAGCAAGATTGCTTTAAGGTGTTGCAAGGAAAGCTTTTTCTGAAGTTAAAGTGATGTAAATAGTATCTAAGTAGTAAAATATTAAATGACTATTCTAACACGTAATTAACTCTATTATTATCACACTAATATTATAATTTCGAAAATTTGTGTGTAAATGTGTTAGTGTGTTATATGTTTGTTTTATCTTGACGCTGTAGCGAGTAAACTGATTTGCCTGAAATTTCCTATGTACATAGCAATGTACGGTTTCGACAGCGTAAAGCCGCTAGCCACGGCTAGTTATATATACACCTAAAACTAAATCTTTAATCAAATACTTCACAAGTACCTTGTTTTAAATTACAACAATGTATCTGCATTTGTACTCTGCTTTTTAAAAGAAGTTGTTTGTTCTACGATTTATATTGGAGTGTAAAGTAGAAATAAACCAGCTCTTGCTTTTAAAAGGAGTGTAGTTAAGTATATAAACTTATATATTGTATAGCTATTAAGAAAAACATGATTAATTAATTTGGTGCAAGCTCGCCTTCTAAGCGTATATCTGGTCCGATTCCCGGTGGGAACACAAGTTTTCTCACCAAGGAAAATTTGTATTTCTGGCTCAGGTTGTAATTGTATGTGATGTAAATGTTTCCGTCGTACGCGACACCAGTCATTGAACTTAGTGCAAGGCTGTGAGAGCGTAAAAACGTTAAAACTATGCAAATGTTGGCATGCCAAAGCAACTGCTTTTTAAACAAAACAAACGTTTTCCCACTCACATCCCCACACTAAATTAAAAGACTTGTGTCGTGGGTGCCGGAAACATTCACATCACACACACAATCACAACCAGAACCAGAAACACAAATTTTCCTTGAGGAGAAAACTTGTGTTCCCGCAGGGAATGGAACCCGATACCCCTGCTCAGAAGGCGAACGCTCACCTTACTAAGCCAACGGGCAGTTCTAACCAATGGGCAGATTTTTAACCCAGGTTTTAGAAAAACTACAATAATAAATAATTTTGTGTTTCTGGTTCTGGTTGTGATTGTGTGTGTGATGTGAATGTTTCCGGCACCCACGACACAAGTCATTGAACTTAGTGTGGGGCTGTGAGTGTGAAAGCGTTTATGTTATGTTATGTTTAAATCTCGAGACTCTACAAGCTAATCGATACTCTGCAAGCATATCGCAACTCAATGTTTTCCCTCGTCATATCAATATTTTATGAGACATTTTAAACCAATGAAGCAAAAACACGTTGTTTTTACAAAGAAACTCGATCGTGGTGTATTTAAATGAAAGGAATATTGAGATAAAATAAACATGTGAAAATGAGGTAGCATTTCTGGCTACAAGCTTAAATTGTAACATCGTGGAACGTTGTGTAATAACTTCAGCACCACGAAAAATGTTTCCGAATTGGGATATCTCGAGAACACAGACATTGGATATTTTCGGTTACTTTTGTTCCGACTATGGCCAAATACGGCACAGCAAATAGGCTTAATATTATAATGTTATAGACCGTTATATTAGTTTATGTCAATTTGTATGTTGTCAATCATCTTGTATACACGCGGGCTGTTGCTCGGAACCGGTTGTGCACCCTACGCGCCAGCAATGTGTACGGGGAGAGGACTGCTAGCTACTTAGTTCCTCGGTTAATTAATAAATTACCTACTTATTTGCTCAACATAATTACGCCAAAAAACATTAAAGTAAAGTTAAAACATTATTTTTTATCTAATCTAGACATACTTCATGATTAATAAATGCACTTACCTAGTTTTTCACTTTGATGTAGACTGAAAATGATAGCATTATCCCTACAAACCTTAGTGGTTTTTTAAATGCTATTACCGTTTGTTTGTACCTATTGTAAATATTTTAATTGGTAAATAAAGGAAAAAAAAATATGTATATATGTATGCACGTGTGTATACTAACTTACATGCATTTGTAACCTTCCTTCACAGCACCCGAACTAATAAACCGATGCTAAGGAGTTTTGCCGCAAAAGTGAAGGAATCTCGATGTCGGTTGTGCATTTTTTTTTAAACTGGTGATTCTTCGAGTGTTCTAATACCTATTCAAAGATACCTCACTCTACACAGTTCGTCGACTTTATTTTTTACAATAACGCGTTTGATTGAAGCCATATTAGATTTAGATTTCTGTCATGTATTTAGTGACAATCGCAAGATTAAGACAAATTTATTGACGTTAGAATCATCAAAATTGGCCTACGCGTTGGTTTGTCTCTGGAAAGCCTTGAAATGAAATGAAATGAAATGAGTATATTTCACACAAAATAGACTATACATAATTGGTCTTCATGGTTGAATCGTCCTTCTATTTTGCCATGTGTTGGCATGTGAAATTACATGTTAAATTAATATAATGACAATATTAAATTAAATTAATTATATTACATTAAATGTAAATAAAATAATTAAAATACAATGTCAAAAATAATAATAAGGAGTTAAGTAGAAATACAGTTATTGATTTTAATATAACATTACGATGTCAATCTAATTTAGTATTGAAAAAATCTTTCAGACAGTAAAAAGTCTTGTCAAGTAACCACGACTTCAGTTTTTTTCTAAACATTCCTATAGGTAGGTCTTTTATTGCATGTGGTATTTTATTATAAACTGTTATACACATTGGGTAGCAATTTTTTTTGTAATAATTTGGTCCTCGGTACTACATTTAATACTAGCCTTTCTCCACGCCTAGTGTTGCGTGGGAATATATCCGAGGCTTTGGTGAACAATTCAGGATGAATTCGCACAAACATTCCTATTATAAACATTCCAAACAAACATAAATACATAGGGTGATAAACATATTACGCTTCTTCGCGTCGCGCAGTCGGGTAAAAAGGCGTTCCTTAAAGTATGAAGCTACTGCGAACATACAGCTTTTAGACGTCTACTGGTAGAGATCCAACAAAGAGAATGCTAAGCGCTAAGGTAATATGCATTAATCCCTGGATCTCGCAAATGCATGAAAGACTTTTACCACTCGACTTACTAATGACAGCTTTGTGAGCTTAAAATAAAAAACATAAAACATTTATTGTCTGACATAATATGGTGTACCTACATGATAAATTAACCCATAGGCTCCTGAACTAGTGTCTAGCACTGAATTTCAGGTGTGTGTGTGTGTATGTGTGTGCTAACTTGTATTTCATGCCTAACTACGGGCCAATTGCCTATATTTCATAAAACTAAACTAAAACTATGTACAGCAAAGAACTAAGTTACCTACAAGACATCGAGCTTATAGGTATCTCAAGTGCTCAAGCCCACTACCAGTGGGTAGCGTTCCTATCATGCTGGCGGCATTGCCTCTCTGAATTGCAATGCTAATACGTTGAGCCAAATAAGTGCCAGCATTTTGATCACGCGTCGCTTCAACCAGGCGCTCTGATAGAATTTTGAAAATAGAATGAGCTCTCGGTCCCCACGGACCCAGTGTCTCAACACCAAACGGCTCAAATATGTAACCACTGCCAAGGTTTCCATATTTGCGCCGTTTATGCTGCTCTGCTGAAGTTGTGTGTGTGTGTGTATGAAGTGGGGGAGGGAGGATGTGTGAGGGTATGTTTAGAATAAACTGACATGCTTAGAATAATTATAAGTTTATATGAATAAAATCTTCTAACTGTTGCATTTATAAGTTGCAGTTATTTTTTGCTTATTAAATTAAAATTAAAATAGCGTGACTTACGCGATGTCGATGTCTAGATAGACAATTGTTTCACCTTCATTCGGAAGCCTTCTTCAGGATGATTCACGTAAGTCCCACTTATTACAGTTTTAATGTTATAGATTACAAATGTGCGTGGGTTTTGATCAAAACGTTATTTCCTTGATAAATATTTATCATAATATATTTGCTTTTATAATAGCCAAATTCTTCTGAGAATGTGTGACAAAATTGCTTACCAAAATTGCTCAACCTCTTTTTCTTCACAACAAGAACGAATCAAAACATTCCATGATGATATCAGCTAAAGTTTTTTTTTTGCCTTGGATTACACTAAAATAAAAATAATTGGTTAATTTGCTGGCTGAATTTCCCGCCACGCTAGCTTCAACGATAACACTCGCCGGTCTTTTACCAGCGCATATGTTCCAGTCATTCTAAAACCAAATGGTCTGATGCGTGACGATGGTAAAAGTCCCGCCGGCATGACTTTAATTCCATGAAAGATGGGACGGCCTTTAGCGTGGGATGCACTTTGTGTCGACACTTTAGCTCCGTCACATCTTCCTGAAACACAGAATGGGAATGGCGCCGCAGCAAATTCGACAGAGCACCGCAAACGGTGAAAATATGGAAACATAGGCAGTGGTTACATATTTAAGCCGTGTGGTTTTGAGATACTGGGCCCATAGGGACCGGAAGCTCATTTTATTTTCAAAAATCTATCAGAATGCCTGGTTGAGGCAACGCGTGATCAAAATAATTGACATTATTTTGCTTAACGTATTATCAATGCAATTCAGAGGTAGTGGGCTTCTGCACTTCAGTTACCGATAAGCTCGATGCCTCGTAGGTAACTTAGATTTTTGCTGTAACGATGAGTATAGTTTTTATAAATGACTAGCGATCCGCCCCGGCTTCGCCCGGGTGTCATTAATGAAGAACCGCTCGACCGATTTTGTGCAAACTTCACATTAACCATCTACTAAATAGTCCGAACAAAGCCTAAACATTTGGTTGGGATAGGTGAGCCCGTTCTTGAGTTATAAAATAACAACGAAAAGTGGCATTGATTTTTATATATATATATACAAAATACATAGATAGATTTACAGAAACAAAGGAAGCCGTCGAAGCAAACATTTCATAAGGGCCTCCGATCAAAAACCACAACAAAACCGTGATACTATTCGAATGTGGAACTAGTTTCGCCTCAGGGTGACAATATCCGGTGCAAAAACAGGATTCCACCAGATCCTCTTTGTTTCCCTTCTGTATAGATTGCGTTGTGATTTTAGTTGTGACATGAGTAATTAACTGTATGGGTAATTACATAATAGTAGAAGTACTGAGCGACTCCTTAGCTTACTTTTGTCTATTTGTTTGAGAATTGGAATTATTGATCATATTTTAAGTAGTGGCTCTGTGAGCTGAAGAAGTCGAAAATTCGAATCGAAATTTCTGAAATATGTTTTTTTTTACGTTTTCAACCCCCATATCTCCACCATTTTGAAAATTTTCCAACTAAATCGACTAAAAATTCTGTAAATATAATTATCTAACCTGCTTTTAAAGTTTTACGAGAATCGAAAAATTGAGGAATACGACCTGTAGAAGAGAACAACAGGAAATCCGGACATACGAAAGTAATTTTGCTCAAGAAACGGAGATGTTTCGTTCGCGCTTCGCTCTCACTCAGTCAATTAAAAATATACATTTGCTGTTGTTTAGTTGGGAATACGTACGCCTTCTAGGGGTTTCCTATCTATATTTATATCTATGGGATCGATTTCCAGTGGAAGCACAAGCTTACTCCCCAAGAACAATTTGTATTTTAGTTCTGGTGTAATTGTGTGTATGATGTGAATGGTGCCGGCACCCACGACACATGATATCAAACTTAGTGAGGGGCTGTGAGTGTGAAAGCGTTAATTTTTACCTTTTTAGATAGATATTGGTGCTAATTCTGTTGAGCACCGAACTAAACTAAACTAAAAATAAACTAATTTAAGTCAAAGAATACCTAAACGCTATTCTAATTTTACGTTGAACTTAATTTAAAAGTTCAAATGATAGGACTAAAACTAATTTTAGGCTAGTTTAGTCTAATTCTGGACAACGGAATCGGCACCATTGAATTTGATTTAAAAAATATAAATAGATTTTGGTGTATTTCATGCCATTTTTTTTTGCACTACTATCTTACCTGATGGAAAGTGATAAAGCGGGCAAAGATACAACATGCTTGCTTAAAAGATACCTAACTTCTAAATTGCACCATTCGGGGTACAGACGATAAACATAAAAGCTAAATGCTTTGAACGAACTGGAGGTACGTCAACCATAAACGATGATACTTGACAGTTTATCTTCTCTAAGAACTAAAATAAAACTGATTTTATTTATATAGAATTAGCCATGCTAGGCAGAACTATAGTGATAAATTTAGAAGGGAAAAAATTTTTTCTTTCTAAATTTATCACTATAGTTCTGCCTAGCATGGCTAATGCTATATAAATAAAATCAATTGATTTGGGAAGACCTTATCAACACAACGTTGAGCTAACTGCAATGTTAGACTCGTTGGCCGTAGTAGTTTCTATAAACTGTTTTGGTAGATGACGTCACACGTCCCCGTAAAGACGTTAGTGATAAGGAAAGGTTAATTGCGTCGCTTCAGGCGGGGCTTGAGTAGCTCAGCGGTTAGAGCAATAGGGCATGAGACCCTATGGCCGCGGGTTCAAATCCCGCCTCAAGCGATATTTTTTCCTTTCTAAATTTATCACTAAAATAAAACTTATGAAAAAGTATGTTGTTGCCTTTCCAAGCAGAAGTATAATAAATCAAAAATCGATTCCATCTAGATTCCACCTAGATTTTGTTGCAAAAGTCATTCACTAGGAATTTTTGAATTCTTCTTACTTTTTAAAGTAGGTTTTTAGATAGATCAAGTCTGTTAACTGTTTTTTTTGCTCTGTATATGAATTCCGTAGCTTTTATAAGTTAGGCCTATTAGTAAAGTTATTAATAGTAGCGTGACACACCACGTAAAACAATTGCTTCATAAATCCAAGTAAGCCCCTGTAAGGCTTTACACTCGACACCAGGAAAACATAACAAAGTGGCAGTTAGAACTGTTCCTGCATACGCAAACTCGAATCCTAAGTGCGCATAATGATGAGTCTACACTAGCGAAACGGCGTATCTTTGGCCGAAGTAAGACACTTAATCATTATGGTATTTATATTTATATACTTATATTATGTAGTTTACGTATTATATTATTATATGTGATAATATGTATTTATATCAGGTCATAATTGTACATGGGTATGTATAATAATGTATTTTAATTGTTATTTATAATTAAGTAGGTATATTATAATTAATATTGTTTTTAAATCTTGCACCTTTCTAAATTTTGTTATGTTAAAACACTGACGTCCAACTTTGTTGCGTAGTTCCTCTCCATCCAAAGGTTGTCTGGAAGAGATCGCTTTTAGCGATAAGACGGCTTATGCCGTCTTATCGCTAAAAGCGATCTCTTACAAAATACACTTACAAAATAAGTGTCACAATAATGTGACACTTATTTTGTAAGTCATTATTTTCTATTCTGTTTTATCTCACAAATATGGTGTTCAATAAAGAGTTTATCTATCTATCTATTATGTTGGTATTTTGTATATTTACAACTATACACCAGATAAGTGCTGTAAAACATAAGACTATAATTATGTTATCCAAAAGGGAAAAAAGAGGAAAAAAAATATGCAGATGGACGCAGGACAGAAGAAAATAGAAGAGGTTGGGGGACATATTTGCCAATTGGCAAACGGCCAAATATAAAAATGTAGGCAAATTTATTATTAAGTAAAACGTAATTTTCAAAAGTGTAAATGTTAATCATTATGTCTGAATTATAGTCTACGTGTACAAATTATTAGGTACTCGTTGTTAGCTTAAATTTGCTATGCTGATTATTTAAAAATCGGTTAGTGAAGAAATCTAATTTGATCCCATCATATCAGTCACTGCCATTATAACTGCTGCACACTGGAGGCATTTTATTAGAACGGAAGGTACGTGGGGACGCTAGTGCCGACACCGCTGCGCTGTACAGGGGGCGACTGCGACCGCAAGGCATCTGTTCAAAGCAAAAGCGTCCAGTGGTTGTCATGTAGTTATTAGATTTAACATTCACCGATTTTAACATTTTTATTCTTTTAAACGATATGTAAATACGACGACCCAGTTGGCGTGGTGGGCAAGTCTGTGCCCTCTGCGCCATGGGTCCTGGGTTTGATTCCCGACAGGAGCACAATTTTCTTCCCCAAGAAAGATTTGTGCTTCTGGTTCTGGGTGTGATTGTGTGTGTGATATGTGAATGTTTCCGGCACCCACGATACAAGTCTTCGAACTTAGTGTGGGGCTGTGATTGTGAATGCGTTTGTTCGTTGTTG
The DNA here is from genome assembly GCA_948107665.1 of Lomographa bimaculata. NCBI lineage: Eukaryota > Metazoa > Arthropoda > Insecta > Lepidoptera > Geometridae > Lomographa > Lomographa bimaculata. The sequence continues at coordinate 8,598,109 of OX403608.1, read as the reverse complement.
TTGTTTGTAAATAACAAACCTTAATATCGACTAGGAAAATATAAAACAAAAAAGATCTTATCGGTAAGATAAAGAAACGTGTTTTGTGATACGCCTGCTTGACGCAGTACCGTTGTAGACCGAGCCTTATGGCTCGCGGGCCGTGATGGATGACCTGCGAAGCGATGTTTGTACAACTGCTGCGCATTTATGCTGCCCTAGTATCCGAAGCGTTATAGCTCACGTGGTGCAAACATTCGCTTAGATTCAGTTTGTTTCGACTGTTTGTTAGATCAGAACAATCGAACTAAAAACTGTAAATACTCTGAGTGGTTATCAATCTGCGCTATTCCTGATAGCCCCAAGAAAATTTCAATACTTGAGCTATGTATCCTCATGAGTCTGTAATGACTTATGCAAAGCTTGTGTTGTAATGCTCCTTCTTGTTTGAATGGTTTAAATGACGGTGATCAAATAATAAAAGCCTAAAATCAGGTAAGCCACGAAGAACGACTGTAAAAGTCGTAAATATATATATGTTGTATTATATTTCTTTATAAACATGTTATTATAATAGAAATATTTCTGCCAATAAATATTTGCCAGAATACATAAACATTAAGGTCGACTAGTAATAGATTCCGATAAATTCAAACCCAAAAATCCGGTTCCCTTTTGTCATATTATCCTAGAAGACATACGTAATATACATGTGTTATTCATAGTCCTTTTAGGGTATGAACGCTATGATAAACATAAGCGATATATATTTAAATAACAAAAACAAATAATGAGCACACTTTTTTGTATAAAAAGCCTGAATTAAATCGCCATACTTTTATCTCGGAAAGTTGTCATTAATATAATTTGTGTTGTTTTAGTAACAAACATATAAATAAAAAAAATCACGGGTATTTCTCAAAGAGTCACTTTTAAGTCGTTATTTGTAAGAGTTACGCCGCCACCGCGCCCGCTACTGGACCCGCGTGGTGGTTTACGCCACTGACTCTGTCCTTATGAGATAAATCCATTAATTCCAGTATAAGGAACGAAATGGAGTGTGAGTAGCTATAATACGCAACTGGTTGTCATTAATAGCTGCCGAAACACCCTTTTTTTTTTACTGTGATAGGCAAACATTTGACCACTATCTCACCTGATGTTAAGTGACGATGCGGTCGACGATGGAGCACGCTTTCCTAGAAAATACCTATTCACTCTCGACTTGAAGACTCCAAGATTGTACTTATCTGGGAACACAGACTCTGGCAAGGAGTTCCACTCCTTTGCAGTGCGCATCATGAAAGTGGAAGCAAAACGCAAAACGCTGTTTGTATATGAGAATGGTAAACTACGACTGTAGCCAGCCAAGCGAGCATGAGATTATGCTCTTCCTACATGAAATAGCTGTCTGCTGCATTCAACGGACAGTTTTTTCGTAGGTAGAACTTGAACATAGACTTGGAATTTGATTAAACTGCATTACCTCCGCTTCGCTATACGCTCCGCTGATCGCTCCACTCGTCAGCACATTACGTCCCGTCATCGATCATCCGGGAGCTCACATCCGGTCCACACCCGGCACCCGTAGACTTGAGATTTTAATTGCCTCCATATTAAAACGCATGTTATTATATTACCCGTTTCAGGCACTGCGGATTGAATTTGTACACAAGTTGGAAGCCAAATTAGTTTAGGTGCTTGCTTTGTGGCGTTAGGAAGGATCAGGTTATTAATAAGAATACACTGTATTGCAATTAAGTTCATCTTTCTGGATTATTTTTATATTGTATGTACATTTTATTTTATGCAAAGTAGGCAAGCATTTGACCCCTACCTCACCTGATGGAAAGTGATGATACGACTGAAGATGTGATATGCTTGCCTAGAAGATCTATTTACTCAAGACTTGAAGAATCCCCTTTTTTATCTTCAGCGCCGACTATCTGTTTAGTTTTGTCCATATTTTTCCAGTTCAAATATTTTGTCGACAAAAATAACGCATAAACAATAAAATTGATGTGTTTTGTCCAACGATATTTCAACAGAACTCAGAGATGTCATATCTCGATGGTTTCGTCTAATGTTTATGTCAACACAATAATTAAACGCAAGCAAAGCTTAAAAAAACCGACTTCACTGCTTTATCTTCGGAATTTTGATCAGATTAGACGTACCAAACACGTTTTATTGACGTTATCTCAAGAACTACTGATCAGATCTTGATCAAATTTAAATGGGACCAACAGGAAAGCACATTCTATCAAACTAAAAATAAAAATCGGTTCACGTGGAACAAAGATATGAGTTAACAAACATAAAAAAGTTACATTTTCTAGTTCACTATTTTGGCGTAGTGCTCAGCGTGCCCAGATCTGCACTTGTCTTTGTTGAAGTTAAGATATCCTGAGTTCTGTGCAGCACTAGTTAGATTAAAATCAGTTCGTTGTTCTTTAGAAATGCTGTCTTTGCTTAAGTCTAAAATTAGATGCGACATTTCGTACAAATGAATACAATTGAAAGAGATTAATTAATGTAATAAATAATTTATTTGTAAACCATGCGTTTGCAAACAAGTGAAATGCTTACATGCAGTGAAATACGTCTGGCCGCAAGATAGCATCTAAAAAAACCCAAAATTATTTTAACTACTTTAATTAAAACGAATTACAAGAGATGACAACTGTTCGATGTTAGAAACAAAAGTGACTTAAAACTAGGTAAACTGAGGCTCGGCGCTCGGGTGTCCACGTTGTGCTGACGCGATGACTCGTGCAAGCGCGAAGGCACGTTGTGCTGACTCCAACACTGGCGTCATTCGTTGGCTGATGCAATATTGTCAGTGTATTGCATTATCGGTGCAACCTCAGCTTATTACGTGAGGGGTGAATCCTTAACATCTCCCCCCATAAGCTCAGCATCTATTTGAGGACTTTCGTTGAGAATAATGCTGAGAGAGGAGCAGGATCTGGTCTTCTGGTATCCTTTATCTCCGCATAGACCTCAGCTGTGTTCTGTCCGTGTTCTTTGGTCTCTGATACTCTGGCTATCTGTCGTCTCAAGATACATCTGCGAACAGTCATTATGATAGAGATCACCATAATGATAAGCATAATAAGATAGATGGGTATCGTGGTGTGATAGATGCTGGTTAATGGACTCTCGTTAATCTTCAGGGCAGGTTGTAGGCTTATCTCGGTGTTACTCGACTGTAGACTCTCAAGGTTGATTGAATTAAGAGTTAGCGATCCTTGGTTCCGGTGCTCTATGTCTTCGTGGAGTGGCATATCTATAATCTTGAGAGCTTGTCCTTTAATGCGATCATTTACATTGTTTATAGTGAACTGTGGAGTCTGTAACAAACAACCTTTCGGAATAATTGCCAAGTAGCTTCCTTTCATCATGTTATACTGATCTTGCATACAGGACAGGCGAACTTTCGTCGATGAAGGCAGGCTGATGACGTAATGCTTCTCGTCGAGGGATTCAAATGCAGCTGTTACAAGTGTGATTTGAGTTAAGTTACATGTAGAGTCGATCTGCTGGTCCATGATAAGATGCTGGATGCATTGCCTCTGGTTCGACGTCATATAGTGTGCTCGTCGTTCGCAAAGAAACCATGGATTTGACTTCGGGCATTCTGCCTCTATGTACATGAAATCATTCTTGTGGATTGCTACGTAAGGATAAGGAGGGATTATGACTTTACTATTCTTATTAGGTACTATGGAAAGTTTGTATAGGTTATATGTTATAGGAGAGACAATCGGGACCTTCAAAACTAATATTATATCATCGTTACTGTAATAGTATCCTAATTTAACTATGTCAAAGTAATCTCTAAAGCTAACGTCTAAAACCTCTTCTTCTTTATACATACTTCGTAATTTAGTCATTATATCCTTAAACGAATCTAAAGTTATCAATGAGTGGTGCGTGGTTTTTGCTTTTATGAATGACAGTGCGTTTTCTAGCCTATATAGTTCATCTGATAAGTTATCTATGTTATCTCCCAAGATGATAACGAACTGAGCTAAATGTGCATACTTAACTAGCTCTGTTTCATGGGTACCATCGCTCTGCAATATTAAATTTATAACCTTCTCAATTTTAGATTGATTGTCGGTTAATCTATTAAGCACCTTGGTGTTTTCATTTACCCAATGCTTACTGAGACTAACATGATTGTTAAATTCAGTGACTATACTATGTTCGTGATCCTGGAGGATTTGAATGGCATTGTCATATTTAGCAGCATCTGTGTAATCCAGATTTCCTGAAATACTTTTTATAATAGAACCTAGTCCGTCAATGAGACCTCTCTTACTCCGTTTGGGTTCAAAGGTAAAAAGCTGATCTGAAATTCTTTTGAGCTTAAAATTGAGATAAGTAACTTGAGGTTCGTAAAGCGACAAGGTTTTATTGTCAAGATGTGGTTTAAAGCTTTGCAACTGATTTTGAACGGATTCTATACTTTCTCTAATATGCGACAAACTAATCGTTTGAAGAAAGGAATGGTAATGGGAGATGACCTTTGAAGGCCCTAAGTTGAAGGGTAAAATCCCTGGTCCTTCATCCAGACTACTCAGGGTTATTTCCTCCGCTTGTGTCAGGCCCAGTATCAGAAGAAGTATCCTGTAACAACCGCGCACTATTAGGGACGCGTTTTAAGCGTGACTTGGCTACAGGACCTCTTTTCTTTTTCGTATAAATGTGGATAGGGAGATCGGCTAAAACAGTATCATGAGTGAAACGTGGAGCTAGTTTCTGTCTACTGGCTGCGGGGTTTCGAATAAATACGTTCTGCTCAGGTGAATACGTTATCTCTGGTTCGCGGTCTTTATTAATGTTTTCGGTAATCTCTGTACGGCGGTGAAGCGAAGTTTCATTTAAAAGATCGAAAACCTTATGCATCCTTTTGCGATGGTCCTGGACATATTGTTGTAATATATTTTCAGATAGGTTTATGTCTAGGGGATCTCGGGGATCCATGTGCCCTGTAATGATATTTAAAGGTCGGCATTTCGTGAAACTATGTATTGTACTATTATATGCTAAAATAGCGTATGGCATTAAGTTAACGAGAGGTTCACCTCGATGCTCTAGTTTCAGAATGCGTAAATGCTCTAGCAAAGTAGAGTGAAGGCGTTCAACCATTCCGTTCTCGTTAGGGGCGTATGCTAGAATCTTGTGGTGGATTATTTTATGAATTCTTATGAACTCCAGAAATACTTGATTTGTAAATTCTGTGCCTCTGTCTGTCACTACAGTCAGGGGGACTCCATGATGTGTGAAGAACTGCATGAGAGCTTGAACTACACTAACAGCTGTAGCATCCCGTAAGTAATATGCTTGGGCATATTTGGAGAAAGCATCGATGATAGTTAGGTACTTCTGGTTTTCAGCACTAAACAAATCTAAATGAACTATCTCAAAAGGTCTTGTTGGAGGTGGAACTATTTGAAACTTCTGATGAATGGGATTACGATCGTACTTAGCCTGGCCACATATGTTACATTCATTAATGTATTTTGTAACATGCTCCTTCATCTTTGGCCAGTAATATTTATAAGACAAGGAGAGGTAACATTCGTTTATACCACGATGGTTAGTTTTTCCTTCGTGATAGTTCTTTATGATCTCTTGTTGTTTAAGATAGTCTTTAACATTTTCTAGTTCGGATTTACATAAGAAAAGTTTCATAGATGAGCTTTTGAATGTGTTTTGAATGATAGGCAATATGGAGTACATCTCTAAAGGAGGGGTAATTAGCAATCCGGTCTTTACTTTGGGGTGTACATATTCTTTTATCATATTAACTATATCTTCCTCTAAGTTAGATTTGGAAACCTGAACGTTAGTTTTGGTATGACTTTCGAAGGGCTTGGAAACAGTTGGTCTACCTCTAATGTCCTCAACTACAGTGATGGAAATCTGTCTGTGGAATCTATTGAGAGGGTCATCCGTTATAGGTACCTCTAGTATAGGGTTCTCAGCATCTGTATGTACTGTAGCTGTACTAGAACCTATTATGCTAGGAGGTTTTTCGGAAAAATTAACAGCCACAGAGCTTACTTCGTCGTTATGTATTTCTACTCTAGACAAAGCGTCCGCGTTTGTGTTAGACTTGCCCTGTTTGTAAATGACAGTAAAATCAAACTCGCTTAATTTGAGCCGCCAACGAGTTAAACGCGAATTTGGCTCCTTGAGATTCATGACCCACTGCAAAGGCCTATGATCTGTGACGATCTTAAATTTTCTCCCGAATAGATAAGGGCGAAAATATTTCGTAGCCCACACAATTGCAAGTAACTCCTTCTCAATTGTACTATAGTTAATCTCGCTTGAGTTAAGAGTACGTGAGGCGTACGCAATTGGTTTGTCTGATCCTATGGTCCCCTGGGATAACACTGCTCCTATAGCTAAGTTAGAGGCGTCGGTGGTTAATACGAACTCTTTACTAAAGTCGGGGTATTGGAGTATAGGGTCGTTTACAAGAAGTGTCTTGCACTTCTCGAAACACTGTACATAGTCATCGCTTAGTGTTACCTTAGATCCCTTTTTAAGACACTGTGTCATGGGTTTCGTGATCTTCGCAAAATCAGGAATGAATTTCCGATAATATCCCAATAATCCCAAAAATCGTTTGATTTCCGTTCCTACTTATTACGTGTCCAAGGTAAGCCGTTTCTAGTTTTAGAAATTCGGACTGATCCATTTGTATTTTAAAGTTTGACTCGCGTAATCTTAGAAATACCTTTTCAAGGTTGACCATGTGCTCTTGTAGTGACGTACTGAACACTATAATGTCATCAAGATACACAAGGCATATGGTGTTTTGTAGATCCCTAAGCACATTGTCCATTACTCTCTGAAATGTGGATGGACTGTTCTTCAAACCCATGGGCATGCGAAGGAATTCAAAGCGCCCATGTTCGACATTGAAGGCGGTTTTAGGAATATCAACTGGGTCCATTTCGACCTGATAAAAACCGCTAGCCAGATCTAAGGTGGTGAAATACTGACAGTTCCCTAACTTGTCCAAGACGTCTGCAATATTAGGTATTGGGTATTTATCATCAATTGTTTTTTCATTGACTTTGCGAAAGTCCACTACTATCCGCCACTTGGTTTTCCCTGAAGCATCTGCTTTCTTGGGGACAACCCAAATGGGAGAACTCCATGCAGAGTTAGAAGGGCGGATAATGCGCTGCTCTAACATTTTCGCGATTTGGTCTTGTACCTCCTGTCTATGCACAAATGGGTACCGATAGCTTTTGGTATAGACTGGGACCTCGTCCGTTGTTTTAATACGATGTTTAATTTGATTTGTAAACGTTAGAGATTCTCCTTCTACGTAGAATACGTCGGCATAGCGCGCGCACAAGTTTTCTAAGTTAACGCGTTCTTCGACGTTTAGGTGATCGGTACGTAATCGCGAAACGACGTCATCGGCTCTTTGTCGTTGAATCGTAGTGCGCGTGCACTCAACATTGTGAATCTCGGCGCTAACTGCGCGATCCATAGAGAATATTATGTCATTACGAGTGGGATTATAGACTTCTAGAAGACCTCTGTTATTATTCACGGAAGTTACACAGTCGCTTATTAAACAGTTAGATATAACCTGTTCCATTACAAAAGCATCTCCGTTTTTGATGTTAATTGGCACGTTAATTAGCTTTGATGTACCGGCCGGGATAATATCCTCATAGAGATTCGCGTTCCGTGAATCATAGACCCTGATGGGGTTAGATGCGTTCCGAGTCGTGAGGGTTTTATTCTTATAATCGATCGTAGCTTCCCATTTATCTAAAAGATCTGACCCTATTAACCCATCAAAATATTCGTGGAACTTATAAACGAATAACGTCATTTCATTATCGTCTTGTAGTTCAGAAAAGGTAGGCAAAGTTAGCGAATAGTTACTACGACTTACAGCATGAACATTACATACTTCGAAAGGAGTGTAATTCAAAGGTAAATCACTGAAATATTTCTCAACTACAGCGGGGCTGATGAAAGATTGATTAGCACCTGTATCAATGAGTAACTTTAAGGGTGGTGACTTGACTTCTATGTAAGGGAGCTGACGTTGGGTGTGTAGGTTGACCTCTATTTTGATTTTCGTGACAGAGGGGCTTCCTGAAAATCCTGAGTGGGTTCAGGTTGCACGGAGGCTTCCTCTACTATCGGGGGTTCGTAATCGACCTCTGGATAAGGCTGGTAGTAGTCGGGTACCTCATAACCATAGGAGTATACCGGGTCATAAGTCTCGTAAGCTTCATAATTCTCATAAGGCTCATAGCTCGGTTCATATTCCACACACTGGTTAAAATGCATCTCCCTAGTTTTAAAATAGTTGGTAGGGGGAGGATTCCCAAACTTTCTCCAATCATGAGCGTTGGCAAAGGAAGACGGGGGCAAGTGTCTTGGGGTGAAGTGGCTTACTCCACTCATAGGCCGTGGTGCTGAAGGCACTTGGCGAGGGGCTATTTTAAAAGCGTTTTCATGAGCGTTATAATTTGGGGGTGCTGCGCGGAACATTTGTTGTGTGCGCGACGGGCCAGCTGGGCGTGGTTGGTTAAACTGTGGTTTCCAGATAGGCTGTTGTTGTGGCATAGTAAAGGGCCTGGAAGGGCCGTGCATGTTATAAGGCTTGGGTTGCATAGTAAATGGTTGACTAGGTGGCAATAGTAAAGGCTGTGGTTTAGTATTCAAAAACGATTGAGCCGCGGCGGGTTTCCTGTCTAAATAATCGTTACGGTTCTGCATGTATATTGTATTAGATTCCTCGTGTACAAACTCGAGGGCCTTTTCAATCGAAACAGGACGCATGCACCTAATACGGGATCCTAATGGGTCCTTTAACCCACGTAAGAAGGCCTGTAAAGTTAATTTCTTGTATAGATCTCGCTTCGCGTCAACCGTGGTCTGCACAGATTCGTGGAGTGAGACATACGTCATTATAGTGCCAAAAAGGTTTTGGCAACGCTCGTAGAACTCCTGAGGGGAACCTTGTCCTTGGACTAGAAGAGCCAAGTCATTGTAGAGAGCGGTCTCATCACGCTGGTCTGCAAAATTGTTTATTAATGCCGTCCTAATGCCTATCCAATCCTGAGGGATCCCGTTAGCGTTAATTAAACGGGCTGCATTCCCACTAACTTTATTTAATATGCCGTTAATGAGAGCCAGTTGGTTAAGTTCGTTTGATTGTTCGCCTCCAACGAACTGTACTACTAGCTGGTCACACAATCTTATAAACCTAGTAAGCACATTAGGGTTTCCGTCAAATTCAGGGACAAGGCGAAGGGCCTTAAATATAGTGTCTAAGTCTGCCATATTATTACAACTAACGTTATCTATGCCTCTATTAGCGTCTAACAAATCTAATCTATTTCTATTACTAGACCTAGGGGTCCGCGATTGCCTGGGATGGAAAATCTTGGATGATTACGACAACACTACAAATTAAGGAGAGCAAGCACAAGTAAGATTCAAGGTACTCACATAGACATCTGGTTTCTTTAGCGTATCTATGGCTGGATACAACTTCCTGCGACTCTGCGTAGATTCTGGATCCTCGATACTGGAGCTTGACAGCTACCCGGGACTTCGTGCACGGCGAAAGGGTTGATCTTCCTGATTCCTGGATTGCAAGGCGTCCCGCGGGATCCTACCGACTGCGCCAAATACGTCTGGCCGCAGGATAGCTTCTAAAAAAAACCAAAATTATTTTAACTACTTTAATTAAAACGAATTACAAGAGATGACAACTGTTCGATGTTAGAAACAAAAGTGACTTAAAACTAGGTAAACTGAGGCTCGGCGCTCGGGTGTCCACGTTGTGCTGACGCGATGACTCGTGCAAGCGCGAAGGCACGTTGTGCTGACTCCAACACTGGCGTCATTCGTTGGCTGATGCAATATTGTCAGTGTATTGCATTATCGGTGCAACCTCAGCTTGTTACGTGAGGGGTGAATCCTTAACAAGTGTATTGAAAAATTTAGTTTGCGTCGATACATGTTTTGCCTTTATAAGTAGGCGTACAAATATGGTGTAATTGGTCACTATGCCCCATAGTACTAACCAATTACAAAAATTCAGCATATTAATGATCATACATAATTCATAATATTTTGTCATGAAAGGAAATAGTAAGAATAAACCAACCGATTGCGAGTGTAACTCGAGCACCAAAGGTTCTATACCTCCACTCAAGCCCGACTCACACTTGAACATTGTTAGGGTTCCATACATTTATTTATTTAAATAAGTAACTGTACCTATCTGTTTATAATATTTTTATCATCTCCCTTTGGTTGTTTGGAAGAAATCGGTTTGAGCTATTAGACCGCCCTTTGTGCTCCTATGTAAAATTTTTTGGTGTGCAAATAAAGAATTTATCTATGTATCTATCTATAATGCACGGTATACTATAAACTATTATATAAACTTAAAAGAAGAAAAACCTAGATTGAAAAAAGAAAGAGATATAGAAAATTCTTGATTTAAATAATTAATTAATTAAACCTCATGCTATAAAAGCCCGATTTTAAATCTCCATTTAATTTAGAGCATGCATTTAATTTGATTTATTCAGTTATAAATTATTCGACGAACAGTTGCGAGGGTCGTTTCCGAATAAAAATCGAAGCAAGATGATGAATGCGAAGCGGTTACGGCAAGTTCCGATCACGTGGTGTTGCGGATATATATCAGCTGGAAACGCTGAAACTATAGTTTAACATTGGACTTACAATAAGATGATATTTGATAAATAACTAGCTGATCACGAAAAAATATTTAAACGCAAGCAAAGCATAACAGTTTTCTTTGAATGTATTCTAAAATATTGATAATAGCCTTCACTTGATTAAGGATCTGATGAATCTCATGTCTTTCTGTCATATTCTTATGTTTTGAAAGGAAAACTTCTTTAGCGGCGTTGTACACTTTTTTGGGATAGGTAAAAAATGTTAAACTCGCATCAGGACACGTGACCTGATCAAAAATTCGTAAGACGAAGGGAGAGTAGACCGCCGGCGTAGGAGAGGAAGTAATATCCTCTCTTTTTCGCGTTCCTCGCGTTTTATGGTGATGATGGTATTGTTATTTCAAAAATGCACAACGTTAATGTTCAAGTTTTCACTTCTGCCGGCACTCCCGGAGTGCAACCCGTTGTTTTTTTTCTACGCTATTCATTCACTCTGTGAAGCTGCAGACAGTCAGTACGTAGTGCCTTCTACAGATTCAAAAATTAAAATTTAAAAGTTGCTTACATAAAAATTAATAATTATACTAACTTATCGATCGGCTGAACTATTATTGACTAGCCGATAGACCTTTCTTCGTTTTAAAAAGGTTTAATATTGCTTATGGAACAAGGTTTATACGCATGGAGGAAAACTGCACAAGGGCTTTCTGGCGACTGCATAATAAAGATATATATATACCTATTTACCTAGGTTAATATAATTTCTGTATTAATTATTAAGAGTGTTTCTAATTAAAAAAATGCGCCGCCGAGTTTCTTGTCAGATTCTCCTCAAGATGGCTGTAATTTTGCGAATCTGGCAAAAGATTCATTAATGCATTTCATGCGTGCCTCTTTGGGGCCCATGTGAACAAACGATTTTGGATTTTATCTATATTCGACTATCGCTTCACTTGCAACTTAATAGGAATGTAGTAATAGGAAACGCTTTACTAGTAACTTGGTTAAGAAAGACTCGAGTCTAATACAATATTATTGTCGATTTGCTCGTTTCAAATTCGTCAAACTATCGTATACTAGAACTTCCAGCAACTCTATCTCCCGATGCTACTACACAGGTTGTTCGTATCGTTCAAAACCAGTGGACACATTCAATTTCATGGTTTGCCGCCGCGCGCGGTACAAAACGCCGGTTTTCTTCCCAATTTCAAATGATGTATTATAGCACAGGGGTTGGTCTGTGTCGATATTTTGAGTTGATAAATCTTTTTGTCTCACTTTAGAAGTATGAGCAGCTATTTTAGCTTTTGCGCGACGTTCGAAAATGTGCTCAAAGTTTTTATATCAGTTACTTTTGGTGACCTGTTCATTCGCATAATTTTACTTGTCATAAAGTTATTTCACATGCATATTTTTAGCCTATATCCTATTTTGACTACATTCTCGATATCCACGTAGAATCTATCTTTCACGGCGATTAAGTTGTGTCCACTGTCGTTACTTGAGGTAACCGGCCCAGTACTACATCAAAAATGGTCCGATTTGTTGAACAGAACTGTGACACACAACAACAGCATACATTGAGTTTCATGATTAATACTTACGTTTAATTTTTTTGATAATTTAAATGGCAGAATAACATTTGCTAATGGGTCAGTTAGTGTATAATAAAATCATCGTCAATCTCCGACTATTATCTCCTCTTTTATTATTTGTAGTGCTACTTGATGTTTGGTACTACAACATGCACTATTTCAACAATATACTTCAACTATACAACCTGTAACAAAAAGGTGTAGTAATACTTGTTGGTGTGTATGTGTATTGTGCCAGGAATCGTCTGCCAGAGAACGAAAGTCGAAATAGGACATATTTTTTTCCGTACAAAAATTAAAAAAAAATATTTTCAAATACTTTTGACAACCCTACAGTTACATGTGCGGCAATCGGAGATATTTGTTACGTATAAAAACTTGACCTTTGTCATGGCCTCCACTGTCAGACGTCTATGTCCAAAGGCTATGTGGTGTAGAACGGTAGCTGATGAAATATGGTTGCAAATGACATAATGTTTTAGACACTTTAATTCATCCTAACTCAATGTTAGTGGTGCTGCCGCGAATGCAGAAGTGTTAGACTCCATACATGTAGCTAGATGTGTGACTTGAGTATTACTACACCTTTCTGTTACACTTTGTATATGAAGCAGTGATTCGCCCCGGCTTCGCCCGTGTGCAACCCCTGCAGCGTCATCTGCTGGGCTGATTTGTGAATCTAAACCATCCAGGGCGCCACCCAAACGCATACAAAAATAATCATTTAAATCGGTACAGCCGTTTAGGAGGAGTTCAGTGACATACACACGTACAGTAGAATTATATATATAAAGAAGATATATCCATTTTATGTATAAAGTGCCCGCATCTTTTACTTTTTCTAGACTAGAAAAAAAAAAAAGACGTGGGTAAAGTATGTGAGGAAATGTGATTGATTTTTAGACAGAGTAAAGTAGTTAATTTATAAAAGATAAAATATTATTATTATTAATAGGTGGATGTTCTCCATACAACGCGTAGCTAACTGCAATCTTATAATCTTTGTGTTGTTGGAAGTTTCAAACTATTTCAATCGATAGCGTCAAATTAATAATAGGGAACACATAATTTCGTTGCTACAAGCAGGACTTGAGTAGCTTAGCGGCTAACCGTTAAGCTACTCAAGCCCTGCTTGTAAATATATGTAGAAATAGGGTATTTCAATCCCTCGCCCATACAAAAATTATCCTAATCCCATATTTTCATGCAGAACAACGGGTATCCAGACCATAATTTTAATATCGACAATATTGCCCTGTATTACTGTTTTACGCAGATTCATGGGTAAATGTTTTTATGAAGGTTACAGTCTGACGTTCCTATTTGAGTATATGGGGTATTAAATGCGTCGATGTGGAAATAAGGAATCTCGGTTGTAATATTTGCGCCTTTTATAAGCCGCGAAGCGTTAGAAAATTTGTGATTTTGATCTTTACTCCGAAATCTTTCTACATCCTATAAAACCTTGGCATGTCAAGTAATAGAATCTAGGCGAATTTCTGATTCTTATTCATTAGGCATTTTATTAGGCAGGCATCCGGCCATGATGTGATGATGCAGTCATGTTGTTCGCATCATCACTTAACTTCAGGTGAGATGGTGGTTAAATGTTTGCCTACCACAGATAAAAAAAACACTACATAACAGTGTTAAAAATAACAAAGACACAGACAGACGGACATCGAACTGATCCTATAATGGTTCTTTTCAACCTTAAAATGCCACAAAAGTATAAAAAAATAAGTAAGTTGTAACACAAAAATACATTAATTATTCAAGCAATATAATATGAACTGCCCGTTGAACTGTCCGTTGGCTTATTTAGGTGAGCGTTCGCCTTCTAAGCAGGGTATCGGGTTCGATTCTCGGAAGGAACACAAGTTTTTTCCCCAAGGAACATTTTTGTTTCTGGTTGTGAATGTGTGTGTGATGTGAATGTTTCCGGCACCCACGACACAAGTCATTGAATTTAGTGTGGGGCTGTGAGTGTAAAAGCGTTTATGTTTAAGCGTCTAATATAATTTCAGAATTTCAGTTAACTCCGTACTCTAAGAAACTCCTCCATTCACGTCCAAAATACAAATCCAGGAAAGGGCCATGTATGCAGAGTTCCCCATTAACTCTCTTGGGGCAGTGTTACCATAGCGTTATTACGAAATCAACTAACTATTTTCCTATTACATTAACTTTACTTTGATAAAAACATAATTTACTAAAAGAGTATTTAGTAAAAGGGTCATGGTCCGATCGTAGTCAAGTCGCGTGCCCTAGTAAAGTGGTATAAACATTACTAGAACTTCTATTGGAGTTTTAGAGCACAAGGAAATATTGCGTTTTTCTAACTTTATTTGATTTGCCTACTCATGCACGTTCACTATTTTTTTTGTGGGGTGAAAATGCGTTGCACTTCCCTTCCTTCCCAGGGGTGAAGGAAGGGGGTATGTGGGGCTCGAACCCACTAAAAAACCCCCGTGAGCAGTCCCTCGCTGAGGTGGGGAAAGATAGGGTCGCGCTAGCAGTCACTATCTTGCCTCGGCGGTAGGCCCGAGTACAAACCGGGCCTCTGCGCCCATGTAGGGGTGACCTTGCTCACCAAGGCCACCCCTCAGACTTGTGGGACCGTGCAAGCCAGTGGAGATTCACTATTAACGGTTAATAACCATAAATATGGCACATTTATGGTAAAAAAATCACAAGTTTTGTTAAGTAATATAAAATCGACTACGCCATTTTTTTCACTGTCGCGGCAAAATCTCGTTGAGTCTTTGCAAAAAATACAACTACAAAATTTATGTATAATTTGGTTTCCTTATGAAAAAAGTTAACTCATCAAATTGTGAATTATGTGGAACATTGGAAGATGTCTACCACTTGTTGATGGAGTGTGACCGAACAAAAAACCAAAGAGAGTCATTTGTGCAAAAGTATAACATACATAGAAGTAACATTGGAAGTTATACTCATATCTTAGCAAACCCATCAGCTGATATGGCACTTTCTCTGTACAATATAATTTTGCTCAGATGAAGACAAAGATTAGGGTATGATGGGGCTGGCATACCAAATTAGGTAAAAGTCCCAAAAAAAAGATGAATAAAAAAAAAATTATGTATAATGAAGTTATAGCTTGTGAACGTGTTAAACGTTTAATTCGTCATTATACGAGTACGTGAAAGTTAAGTATAATTAAGAATTAAACGATTTAAATTTATAGAAATATTTAGCAAAGGTTAGGCAGCACTTCACACCGGTTCTTAACTTATATCAAGCTCTTTTTCTTAACTTATATTAGTTCCATTCGTGTATTGAGTATTGCGGCCACCAGCTGTGGGATAGATCTGCTAAGTACCAGCTTGAAGATCTTGAGCCTTTCGAATTGCGAAAAAAAAGATTCATTGGCGATAATAAGCTAGTTGAGTTCAAATTGCAGAGTCTCGGTCATCGACGTAAAGCCACAAGCCTATCGGTATTCTACCGTTTACATTTTGGAGAGTGTGCGCAGGAATTAAACGAGTTAATTCGCACATGCCCGTCAAACTTCATCAATATATGGTTAACATACCTCCAGTTCGCTCGAAGCTTTTCGCTTCTACGTTTATCATTCGTACTGTGAAGGAATGGAACTCATTGCCCTCGTCTTTGTTCCCCGAACGGTATAATCTGGCTATCTTCAATTCAAGAGTGAATAGGTATCTTCTAGACCAGCATACTACATCTTCGGCCGCATCATCCCTTTCCATCAGGTGAGATAGTGGCCTATAAATTATAAAAAATGCACCTTTATATGCAATAGTGTAGAGGTGAAAATTCGCTGTAATTAATAAAGGTCCTTGTATTGACGTATGTGAGTCTTCAAGTCGCGAGTGAAGAGTCTAGACTTCTAAGCAAGCTTGCTCTATCGTCGACCACATCGTCGCTTACAATCAGGTGATAAAGTCAAAATATTACGAATCTTTAATAAAAAAATATAGTTTTAGCATGGATTCACACTCGTCAGATTGTGCGTACAATAAAAATAATTGTTATCCTAATTTTATTTCTCACCAAGCGACAGGGAAAGTATTTTCTACTGGCAATACTTTAAGTACAAGACTTCCCGCAACACCGGCTCAAAAGTCCCAACTCTCGCCATAATCTGTGGGATTTGTAAATTCATTACTCGATAAAAGTTGCCAGTGAATTAAAACCGAGATTATAAACTTTGAGGCCGATATAAAGTTGGATCAGATTTTTATGCCCTTTTTATGGTTTAATGTATGCATGATTCATTAAGTGTAATGTGAAGCTGCATGACACATGGTCTGCAAAAACGTATTTTTTTATGATAGATAGGTTAGCATTTTGCCGCTATCTTACCTGATGGAAAGTGACGATGCGGCCGAAGATGAAGCATGCTTATCTAGAAGATACCTATTCGCTCTAGACTAGAAGACTGAAGACTCGCAGGTTATAATGTTCGGGGAACAAGGATGCGGGCAGTGAGTTCCACTCCTTCGCTGTATAGATAACAAATTTTGAAGCAAAATGCTTCGAGCAGATATGAGGTATGTCAACCATATATGGATGACGTTGGTTTGTTCGTCTTGTGGTCCGATTAAAGAAAGGGCAAGGGGGAATCGACTGGTGTAATTCTAGGGCACACTCTTCGAAATGCAAGCGATAGAACCTAACGTCGATGACTGAGGCTCTGCTACTTAGACTCAACTAGCTAGTAAATAAAATATTGACTTGAAAACACACAGAATACACCGATTGGGGAACAAAATCGAGGGTAATAAGTTCCACTCCTTCGCAGTACGGATGATAAACGTACCTTTGACAAACATTTCAGATTTGTTTAAGTATTTTTGGCTTTATTTAGTAACAAACATTCAAACTATATTGTTGACAAAGATGCATGGAGGCAAACTGCACAAGCGTTTTCTGGCGACTACATAATATAGACACCTACTTACCAGTTGGCGCAGTGCAAAAGTCTCCGCCCTCTGCGCCGTGGGTCCTGGGTTCGATTCCCGGCAGGAGCACAAATTCCTTCCCAAGAGATATTTGTGCTTCTGGTTCTGGGTGTATTTGTGTGTGACATGTAAATGTTTCCAGCACCCACGATACAAGTCTTTGAATTAGTGTGGGGCTGTGAGTGTGAATACGTTTTAATTTAATTAATATAATACCAATATTAGTCATAAATAAGTGTTTTATACAAAATGAATGAAAAATGCTTCGTCGAGTTTCTTGCTAGGTTCTTTTCAAGATGTTTAGGCAGTAGGGTTTTATTAACTAACATGAGTGCCTCTTAGGGGCCCATGTGAATAAACTATAATAAGTATAATATAATATAGTGAATAGGTACCATACTAGAAACAAAAGGTACCTTCTAGGCAGGAATGTTCCATCTTCGGCCGCATCGTCATTTTCATCAGGTGAGATAGCGGTCAAATTCTTGCCTATCTAGGATAAAAAATATATATTTTTGAAAACATACTTAGAAAGATAAAACATATCCTTGATAACTCAATAGTGTATGTTATGACATGGATCACCATACCCACTAAAATCACAGATTTTTCGGCTTTTCTCAACACTCATCACAACCTTTCATAGTGGCCAAAAGTTCCGGCTTTTCTTTACAAACACCGTCTATATTCTGAGATCATATCACAACAGGAAAACGGCTCGCATAAAAATAAGTTGTTCAAATAGAACTGACCCACTTTCTGAGCAATTAGAGACCTTTCTTCATTTCTCACGTTCACGATTTATTTCCGATAAATAGAGGATAAAATTGAAATCATTGGCAATATTTTATACCAGCATGAACTTGTGATTCTTGTCGCGGTATTTGTAAGTTGTTCATATTTTGTCAAATAAAAATTGAGATATCAGTTTTAGAACGAAAGTTCCTTATCGCACGTTGCGAAAGGGGGCTAGACGGAAAAAATTAAGACCAAAAGTTGTAACGACACTTTTTGCTATAGTCTAAAGCCATACCACGTTCTCGTCCGATCACCGAAGTTAAGCAACGTCGAGCGCGGTCAGTACTTGGATGGGTGACCGCCTGGGAACACCATTTTTGCATGTTTTTTTATTTTGGAACAAAAGTTTCTTACCGCGCGTTACGAAAGGGGGCTAGACGGAAATTGAACTTCGTTCCATCCGGGGGTCCCTTGACACCTCTCAAGTTTTTTTTTATTCATGATAGGCAATCTTTTGAACACCATCTCACCTGATGGTAACCGACGATGTGGTCGACGATGAAGCAAGCTTGCCTTGAAGATACCTATTCACTCGCTACTTGAAGACTCCCATATTGTACTCATCAGGAAACACCGACTCAGGTAAGGAGTTCCATTCCTTTGCGGTTCGCACAATGAATGTGGAGGCAAAATGCTTCGTGCGCATTTGTGGAATGTCCACCATATAGCGGTGTTGCTTAGCAGTTTGTCTGCTTGTCTGATGATAGAACGGTTGTTTCTCAACCGATTCTCGAGAAATTTTGAGAGCAGGTTCGATAATTCTTATATTCTCGCATTCAAATACTTCACATAAAAGTAGGAGGTACTCAACCTCCTCCTTTTTTGTGAAGTCAGTAAAAAGAGAACTCATTTCAACTTTACGCTGTAAAGACTGCTTTGAGTGTTTGTTTATGTAAGAAAATAGTTAATGCACTTTTTCTAGACCAAAATGGTATGTATTTTGCACAATTTAGCTGTACACGGAGGACTTCATGCTAGTACAGCCAACGAGCAGTTCAATACAATATTATGGTGCATCTCAGATGCAAGTTAATATTTTATATTTGTTTTTAATTAAAACAGTCTTTAGGTAAAGCTGATACAATTTACAAGAACATAATCAAATTAAACAATTACCTAATTTAATATTTTTTTTATCTAGTATTCAACAGTTGTAAATAGAAAAGGACATGTTATATAACCAGAGAATCGTCAACTCGATGGGTTTATCATGTTAGTTTCAGAACTTCTTATGGCCATCTTCCGTCCCCATCATCCGACCAGCATAACGTATTGTTACTGAAGATAGAGTCTAATATATCTTGCAAGATTTAATCACAGACCGAGAGATAACGGGCAGGTGAAAATAAATAAAAGATTGTAAAAACGTACTTTTTTGTAATACTCAAATTTCATTAATTTCTGTATATCAGACGCAACAGTGTTTTTTACATGCAGTGATTTCGTTCGTCACTGTAACGTGACAAATCTGCAAATCTTAACAATATACTCAATTACATCTAGCTATGTAACTTTTCAGAGCGAATAAAGCTAAATTACCTCTACTGCAGTTTATAAAACTAAATAAAACCTCTGTTTAATCTACGAATCAAATATAATTTTCAATGAACACTATGAAAATAAAAATCAAGCTTCTCTCTAAGCTTTGCTTTGTCTCAATTAACGTATCCTTCTAGAGATAAAAGGAACGAAATCCTTCATCGTTTTCCAAACGAACTGCTATGATTTTAGCAATCGTAACTTATTGCCAAACGAATTGAAACTTAAAGCCTTCCAGATTACGTAGATGTTTCCGTGTCATGATATACTTTTACAACCTTTGGTTGGCTGATCGGAAAGGTATAAGAAAAATATGTGTCAGGAAGATTTCTCTTTCAATACAGGAAATTGAATAACAATTCCTCAGCTTTGAGTGCTTGTTTCCTGCATTGGTCTTTCGAGCTTTCATTTGTTGAGCCTTTGTTCTTGGATTATGTGACAATTTTGCCAAAATAGGCAATCAGGCTTTTATTTGACGTATTGCCCTCTATTAGTGATAAATGACTGCCTGGTAAAGTGCCGAAGAGTAAATAATACGTTGATATTTTACTATGTTGTCAATGATCTTCACGAGATATCTGTATATGTAGGAATCAGGAAATATGCTGTCGAGTCGATATGCTGAAAAACTTTTCAGTGATGGAATGTTTCATCGACAGCACTTTTTGTCGAAGGTCGCTTATGCGGAAATATATTTTGTTGATGCAACATTTCTTTAAAATCACTTTTCATCGGTTGGTCGTTCATGGATACAGTGCCTCTGACTCACGTGAATATTTATCATCATAAAACATTGATTATAATCCTATTTCTATTAACTATCTAAACTTATTTAAATTAACAACGTAACAAGTAGCTTACTATAAACCTTTTATAAGTCCTTTGATTACCTCTCTAAGGGTAAACTCGGTTAGTTTCTACGAATAAAGCCGTAGTTCTCTGGAGAATAGAAGTAGTTACACATAGAAATAGAACGGGGACCTGTGTGGCTAGCAGTGCTTTAAGTGTACCTATACAGAGAATATAGATATTTTAAAATGTAGTTAATTAGGAGATAGATCGGCGACGTAAGAAATCCTTACCACGATTACGTATTACTTTTTTATTAGATTTAGTAAGTTTTTTTTTTAAAAAAACTTCTTTAGCGGCGTTGTGCACTTTTTTGGGATGGGTAAAAAATGTTAAACTCGCGTCAGGACACGTGACCTGATCGAAAATTCGTAAGACGGAAAATTCGTAAGACGAAGGAGAGGAGGTCATATCTCCCTCTCTTTCTACCGCGCGGCGAAAATGTATGCCTGGTTTCCACTTCTGCCGGCACTCCCAGAGTGCAAACCGTTTTTTTTTTTAATCTTATAGCTATAGAATTACACCGATAACTTTCTTATTGTTTAATGATGTTACTTTCTTATTTAAATGATTTTTAATCAGGATAAAAAAAATTGCATAACGCACGCTATTTGCTACTTTTGGACTAAACTGATTCCGTACGAAAATTCACACATTATTGATGTCAATTATTTGACTTTCTTTAATTGCAGCCGGCAGTGAACTTTCCTGAACGGTTAGATCATAGAATATAATAGATTTTTTTACCGACTTCCCAAAAAAGGTGGAGGTACTCAAGTCGACTGTATTTTTTTTGTCTCCACGTGAGCCGATTTAGAAATTTTTTTTTAGTTTAATAGATGTTGTTTTCTAATTGGTCCCATTAAAATTTGATCAAGATCGGATCAGTAGTTCTTGAAATATCGTCTATAATGCCTATTTTATGGACTACTTTGACGATGTTCTAGTTTACCCGACTTCATATTACATTACCTCATAACTTCTTTCGTTGTGAGCCGATTTCGATGTTTTTTTTTTTGTTTGAAAGCTGGTACGGTGAAATCGGTTTTTTAAGCTTTGCTTGCGTTTAATTATTTATTGTACAACTGTATGTAAATCTTAAAATTGATTATCATAAGCATTGCACCAGCTACCCGTTTCGAGTGTACAATATGAAATTTGTCTAAAAAAGTACAATAAAAGGTGTTTTTGTCATGTAAGGGTATAAAAACATACTAACTGACACACACGCATACACTCACAAACTTTTGCGTTTGTATTATTGATAAAAAAATTGTGATAAAAATGATTGCAAATAAAAGTAACTTCATAGGGGTTGAAGCTTCTTTGTTTCCTTCATCACTGTGTGTTAGATTAACAGGGGACTGTCAAATCGCTTGACAGTCCCATGCTTCCTGCATATTCATATACTGTTCATTGTTGATTCCACTGCTCAAACACCATAGTCATAACACAAGGATGATTGGGTCCATCCAATGCTTTCAATTTCCGTCTGCGATCAGAACGGAGGGATTTTTGCATGGATAATGTAGCGACATGAACAGTTTGAAAAGATGTAAGAAAAATGTATAAATATTATTAAAATAAACACAAAATGTTAGTATAAATATGAGTATTTTTAAGTTTTAACTCTCCCTTGGATATATGATAAACAGAAATAGCTTGACGCTCACTTCTCCGCAACATGTCAGTATATTATATACCTACTATAATGTAAAGTAACAATTTGTAGTCCACAAAGTCACTGTTTTTAGACTTATTTGGTCCTGGGATCTATCTCAAAAATAGGTACACATTTAAAACTGAAACTTACGTATAATATCCGTTATATGCTGTACTTGAACAACAATTACAAAAATTTAACAATTATAATTATTATTGTTTAATTTTTGTAATTGTTGTAAAAACGTTTGGTCGTGGCGACAAGTGACCAAAATACTGGCTCTTATTTAGAACCAAAAAATAGTATTGCTATGCACAGCATTCTGGGCAAATTTCCTACTTGTCTTATTTACCTTTATTATTTATTTTTTAGATTGTTAACTATGATTAATAATAACTGATAATTAAATCATTTCACATTATTAAAAAAAGTTAAAGGCAATTAAGTTTATTGATATCTATTATGTAGATGTAGGTCTCAGTTCGGTGCGAACAACTAGTTATTTGGGGAAAGTAATCCAGTTTCCTAAAAGTGTAAGGTAATGCAAATCAACATTGTTTTGAAGACATAAATCTCGTGTCTCGTACCACCAACCATCGCTAAGTTTATCTTCAAACGCGGCGTCGCCGTAACTTCGTGTATAAAGACCGCACTTAAGTACTTTGCCTCGAGGCAGGCTTTATGTGTCTTTCAGATTTCAGTCCTAGGCTTCTATTAGTTGTTCAGATTATTTTGTAGTTTGTTCAATGTTTACCGCTTTATGATACCAGCGTTTCTTGCAAATAAAGTTTGTTTTTTGAACATTTAAGGTTTGATTTTGAACTGAATACGCTACCGTCAGACAAAGATACTGGAACAAACACTGAAAGGAAAGAAACATGTTTATAAATATATTTGAACTGCCAGTTGACTTAGTTGAGTGCAGGATCGCCTTTTAAGCAGTGGGGTATCGGGTTCGATTCTCGGTGGAAACACAAGTTTTCTAACCAAGGGAAATTTGTGTTTCTGGTTCTTGGTGAGATTATGTGTATAGTGTGAATGTTGAGACAAGCACGAGGCTGTGAGTGTATTTTTTTTATGCAGAATAGGCAAGCATTTGACCACTATCTCACCTGATGGAAAGTGATGATGTGGCCAAATATGGGACATGCTTGCCTAGAAGATACCTATTCACTCGAGACTTGAAAACTCCCAGATGATACCGTTCGGGGAACAAAGACGCAGGCAATGAGT
Source organism: Lomographa bimaculata (assembly GCA_948107665.1). NCBI lineage: Eukaryota > Metazoa > Arthropoda > Insecta > Lepidoptera > Geometridae > Lomographa > Lomographa bimaculata. The sequence goes on along the minus strand of OX403608.1, from coordinate 8,574,780 downwards.
TCCACTCCTTTGTTGTACGGATGATGAACGTAGAAGCGAAACGCTTCGAGTGAACCGGAGGTATGTCGATCATAAATAGATGACGTTTGATAGTCTGTCTTGTGGTTAGATGGTAAAAAGGGCTTGGTGGAATTAACTTATGTAATTCCTGTGCACACTCTCCAAAATGTAAGCGATAGAATGTATAAGAGTGTATAAGCGTCTGTATTTTATTTGGTCCGATGTTTTACTTGTTGATTTGGTCGAGTGTGGTAAGTTGGTTTGGAATGGAAACTGACTATTTGAGATAGAACGGATAACGATTGGTTGTAAGCGATAGATTTTTACTGAGTCGTCGCCAGAAATGGTAGAAGTATAGGTACCTAAGTGTAGGAGATGTTTTCAAATGATGATTAGATCATATTAGTATTAGTTAAAGAATCAATACTTTTGATTAAAACATTCTATCATTAATGGAGTATTTTTTCACCAGAATATTTGATGAATTTAAGCAGACTTTACCCAAGCATTACAAATCCTTCACATATTGCAAAGAAATTCTGTGGTTCCCTTAATCGCACCCCTCACCCTCTGGCTATACGATCTGTCAGAGCTTCCCTTGACGTATCGTATAGGAACCGATGATATATCGGGACTGACCCTTCTATTTCCATCAAAAGTCAATTTCCTGTTGGAGAGATATTGTTGGCAGAATTTTAAAGTTGCTTCTTTTTCTTATCGATACAAATGGCCAAACTCTACTAATATGATACTTGTTAAAATAAGTTGAACAAAATCAAATCAAAATCGTTTACTCACATGGGCTCTAAAAAGGCACTCATGATAGTTAATGCCTTTACTGCCAGATTCGCAAAATTACAGCAATGGCAAGAATTTTTCGAAGTAAAAATTGTTTCCAAAATCCAAAATCGTTTATTCACACGGGTAGGTACTCATGAAAGTTAATGATGTGGTATGAAAATTTACAGTCATTTCGAGAAAACCTGGCAAGAAACAAACATAGCGGCGAATTTTTTATTCTTTATTATCTCAAAACAAAACTTATTTCAGTTTCAGTCATATATAGGTAGCTAGGCGTGTCATTTACCATCGGGCACCTTGCCAATTTTCTTAAACACATAATATGTACTGACCTAACTCATACCCATATGACGTCAAACGTAGAGAGGTCACAAATATCTCTCAACTTCTGAAATGCACTTCGTTGCTCTCGGCTATAATAGACTGGGAGTTGCCGGCTCATAAATAAGCTCACTTTGCCTATTTCGGTTTTAAACTATCGGTGCAGCTTAATAGCGGAAAGTTGGATCGTAAAGCTTGTCACCGCGGTACTTTCGTAGGTCATATCGGGACAATATAATTCAAATAGCATAGAGAATATTATAAATTTTAGTGTGAATTGAAATACAGGGGCTGAGTATGAATTATGATTGTACTGGAATTATATGGTAGTATAGTTTATGCACTTAGTTAATAATAGTCTCCACTGCAGATACTATAAAGTTTTAAAGTAAATAAAACAGCCTTTTTATTTTGTAATTTTTGTTTACAGAGTACTTAATTAATCTTAATTCTCAATATATGTTTGTAAGAAACCCTTCACGAGTAAAGGCCTCCTCCAAGGAACTATATATGTATATAAAATGAATCTCTATTTCCTTTGGTCATCGCATCACGCGTGAACGGATGTAACAATTTCGCTAATTATTTTTTATTGTGTTAATTATTGTCAGGAGAAGGTTCTTATGAAAGAACATTTTATCCCTGAATTTCCACAGGGACTTACGCGGGTAGAACCGCGGGGTGCAGGTAGTGAACTTATAGTTACTATTATTGTATTTATGTATTCAGGAGATAGCGTAATTAGTCAATTAAAACCTATTTATTAGTCATTTAATGTTTAAATTTAAGATTACAAAAGGGGAATAAAACAAATAGCAATCAAAAATTTTGTAAACCACTTGCCATAGGAAAATTCTGGTCACCTGTCACCTCGACCAAACGTTTTGATAAATATTTAAAAATTATTGTTTATTTATTCAGGAAATCCGACATTTAGTTTTGAATTTGGTATTTGGTTCTATTTACCGTCAGTTAAAAATTCAAAATAAGAAACAGTTATAAATATTCATGTTATTGTTAATTACAAAACTTTATGAACGCCAGCTCCCGGTCTAAGTAAGTATTTTGCATTTGATTCAGCATTCAACCTCGAGCGGTAAACAGCTGTAATTAAGTAGAACGATGTACGAACTGCGCTGCTCTTAATGCACACACATACATACTTATTAATAGAGATGTGACAGTTATCCGGTAAAAGGTTACCGGCATCCGGAATATAGCAACCAATGAACAGAAAAAACCTTGAATGAGAGCACTACTTTCAGAATAGAATAGAAATAAATTATTTGAATTTCAAATGATTGCTTGTAGGGTTGTCTTGTGGGGTTATGTGACAAGTAGAGTACGAAACCGGTTTAAAAAAATATATGTTGGAAAACAACGATTTGGTAAGCCACCACAGTCACTGTTCTTAGACCTGTTTTGTCCCGGGGTCTATCTCAAATCGGTTTCACACTGAACACTGAAACTTACGTATAATATCCGTTATATACTGTATTTGAACAACAAATACAGAAATCAAACAACTATTATAAAGAAAAAAAGTTATAAGTAAGTAACCTCAAAAGTTTTTCTAAATGAGGCAAAAATTAGGCACAAGATCTTAGTTCGTCGTGAACCACTAGTTATTATTGTATAAACTACGATTTATAATAACACACTTTTCATCTGATTTTTCAGATATGATAATTCGGCATATAAATTCGTACCATCTCTACACGATATACGAGTTGGCAAAACTGTCACACGAAATTGAACTCAAAGACTCTGCACTAAAGTGACATTCAAATTATTGCAGAAGTTACTATTTACTCTTGCATTCTCATATTTACGTATGTGTGTGTTAAATGGGGTGTAGGTAATCAGTGACTTAATGGAAACGCTTTCAAAGAAAATGCTAAAGTTATTTCACGAATTTTTATGCATTTCTTGCAGCTTTTGGTACTTAGAATTTAATTAAGTTTTTGTTGAGCCGTAAAACTAAAGTCTTAAAATATTCGTTTGAGCCAAAGGCAATGGAACGTCTTAGTTACTAAATGCTGCATTTACTTCAATATATAAACAAATTGCAGTCTTTAGTGAGTTAAATTGAATTGAAATGGAAACCGTCAGCATTTACAGACTTCAATAAAAATTGTTGTCTGTAAATGCATTTTACTCGCTCCCTATTTATTCGCATAACATCGTAAGGCCTAATTTTCGATAGTCATAATTTAATAACCATATCTATTTATTATTTTGCTCAAATGAGCTGCATATAATTACTTAATACATATTGATAACAGCTTAAAAAGACCTAACCTATTTGAATCGAATTCGGGTTAATAAATATGTATGCAGAATATGATTATGACAAAGTAAAATTATGCAAATGAACATATCACTGGTTTTATTACTACTTATATATATTTTGATAGATGATCCTACTAATATTATAAATCGGAAAGTTTGTGTGTGTGTAAATGTGTGTGTAAGTATCTATGTTCCCTCTTCACGCTAAAGCGCTTCTAATCCGCTCATTTGGATTCTCCTGGAGGCTCATTTGGAGCGAATTTGGATGAAATTTGGAAAGTACATAGATTATACCTAGAATTAACACATAGGCTACTTTGTGAAGCCACGGGGCACGGCTAGTTAAATATAATACTTTCAATAGACGATCAATTGTCTATGAAAAATATCATCCTAACCTCATGGTAACAATTGAAGAGTAGGCTAAACACATAATATGAGTTTTGAGTTTGGAGAATACTACTAAATACAACAAGCCCGTTAGTAAACTGCCCGTTAGTTTAGTTGGGTGGGCGTTAGCCTTCTAAACATGAAGGGAGGGGTATCGGGTTAGATTCCTGGCGGGAACACAAGTTTTCTCCCCAAGAGAAACTCAGTGCGGGGCTGTGAGTATGAAAGCGTTTACTTATGTGCTGTGAAAGCGATTAGTTATTATTTAATTACAATAAACTAAGTCCCACAATTATGTTATTACATTCCCGAATTTAAAAACATTCGCTTAGCCCTTGGATGGAACACGATTCTCTGCTTGATATATATTTATTTTATTTATGTATATTGTCATTAGAATTATACGGTAGTTGATCTGTTACGACTCCGCAGGAGACATTAATATAGATAGCAACTTTTCAACCGACTTCAAAAAGAAGGTTCTCAATTCGACGGTATATTTTTTTTTGTATGTATGTTACGCTATAATCCCGCCAATTGTGAATCGGTTTTGATTTTTTTTTTGTTTGGTAAAGAGGTTCTTCAGAGGTAACATAAATTTTATCGAAATCAAAACATAAGTGGTGAAGTCGGTTTTTTAAGCTTTGCTTGCGTTTAAATTATATAACTTAGCAAGTCTTATAAAAGCAAACGCAAACTCAAACAGATACCCTTTTTATACATGTACATAATGCTGTTCTTTTTGTTAACCTGGTAACAACTCTTGTCCGATTTAGTACAAACGTCCTTACCGCACTGCAAATGGATTAAGTGCACTAAGAAGTAAGTAGCATCTATGTATATACGTAGCCAGTATTCTGGGGACTTTTCCTTTAGCAAGGGGTTTACAAAAATTTTAAGTACTATTTGTTCACCCACGTCCGTAGGAGGATACCCCTTAAGTCTGACTCCCTACACGTGGTCCCCGGGTGGTGCTAATCAGGTGACATTTGAGAGGTGGTAGAGCATTGTGTGAGTTGCTCGCCTGGCTGGCTACCAAAGTAGTTTACCACCATCAAGTTGAAAGTCTGCCGCCAAGCCAAATACGGTGTTCCAGCAGTTATCCTTGAGAGCCTGCGTATTCCAGGTCTAGTGTGTTTACCAGCTTCGATCACATCGTCACTTACCATCAGGTGAGATAGTGGTCAAACACTAGCCTGTCTCAAATAAAAAAAAAAAAAAAACCCCTTTTCTAATCTTATCTTGAGACTAGTTAAGTACTTTTAAGTAGCATCTGGAATGGTGTTTATATTTTTTGTCTCATAATTTCTCGGAAAGAACATGGACTTATCTCTGTAGTATTGTAGCCCTTTTTTTAGTTTTGGCTTCATAATCGTTGTGTATTTAGCCATAAAGCAATAACTTATAAAATGTTTCAAGTGTAGGTATCTATCACATATTTTGTAAATTTAGTTCTAGTCACAAGACATAGTCAAAGTTAAGTAAAAGAGTCAACGTCCGGTCATAATTAAGTCATGACCTAGGAAAGTGGTAGAAACCTTACTAGAACTTCTATTGGATTTTGGAGCGAAAGCGAAAAATCACGTTTTTCAACTTTGTATGATTTGCTACACTCATGCAACTTCACAAACTATTTACGGTGAATAATCCATCCTTATTACATATTAATATTCGAAGAATCATAAGTTTTGCAAATAAAATATATACAACATCGGTATAACTCCCCGCTTCCTCTTTTCATTCTTTACATATTGTAACCTACGGTTTGTAGCCACAATATATAATATCCTTGAGATCAATTTATATATGACATATTATAATTATGTCAATTTAATTTGAACAGCCCGTTGGCTTAGTTGGATGAGCGTTCGCTTTCTAAGCAGGGGTATCGGGTTCGATTCCCGGCGGGAACACATGTTTTCTCCCCAAGGTAAATTTGTGTTTCTGGTTCTGTTTGTGAATGTGTGTGAGATGTGAATGTTTTCGGCACCCACGACACAAGTCATCGAACTTAATGTGAGGCTGTGAGTGTGAAGGCGTTAATGTTTTATTATTTTAGGTTAATTAGTAGAGTAGGAACAATTAATGCTGTCTTGGAAAGTTTTATTAATGAACCCTGTGAGGTAAGAACGACCATAATAACATACACACATTAAAACGATACTAAACCCTTCTTTTTGTTTCACATTAGTCTGGTAGAAAAGGCAAGTCAATAATAAAATCGATGACGAAAATTCCACAAATCTGACAATATGAAATCCGAGGCCTTTCATTCTTCGGATATCTCAATAATATCTTCGTACAATGCCTTTTCAATAACCCTGATACACACGGACGGTAAAATTGGCGTGTATTAAAATATGTAGCCAAACAAAAAAAACTTAATTACGATGCGGCCTGCACGATGACCCAAATAATGCGTTTAACGATTTTTCCGGTTTTGAAATACGTATTTACGTATAAAACTATTGGTTTTTTTTATAGCATTTGCCATGCTAGGCAGAACAGAAGTACCTAGTAAATTTAGAAAGAAAAAAATATTGCCTGAGGCAGAGATTGAAACACTAGAGCAGTTAAGTAGGTATATTATTATGTGCTTTAGGCGTATATTATTATTTTTCAATCACAACATCGTTGAAACTACTCGACAACTGAACATATAACCGTAACGGTGCACCGCGGCTAAACCCGTGTTTATCTAGTAAAAAAGTACCCTATGTGTTAATCCTAAATATAAGCTACTACCATTCCAAATTTCACCCAAATCCGTTCAGCGTAAATATAAAACATACACACAAACTTTCGAATAATTAATTACTTTGTCGCTGGGCAACCATCGCCAATTAGAGATAAAAAGTCAAACATGAAAGATGTACAATAATTTTCAAAGATTTAAGGCAATGAGTGTGAAAATGTGTAAATTGAATCTTGTTCTTACCAAGATTGAGATACGGTTGAGTCACAAATGGGAGAAAAAAGTCCCTGAATCACAGAAATTTGTGTTACTGGTTCTGGGAGTGATTGTGTATGTGATGTAAATGTTTCCGGCACCCACGACACAATTAAAGAAGAAGTGATGGTAAAACCGTTTGTGGTTACGATAAAGCCAAATACGAGAAAACGCAAAGAAAAAAAATTCCTTCATTGCAAAACGTGCAATTTCATGACGAGCAAGTTCGCCATCCGTATGATCCTTCGATCACCTTTGCGATATCTATAAATCGAGCAGCACTCTGACCTTTGCGTTAAATGAGATTTTGGCCGGCTTTTGAAATATCGCATCATATCCTGAGTGTCGAGCGTTATATTCATGTGCGTCGTAGGGTGTCGTAGGGTTAACTTGGTAAGCTAGACTCAGCTTATTTTCTCTGCTCTTTTTTAGGAGCTCAAGGGATCCAATAACTTTAAGACTTAAGAATATTTATTTGTAACTATTAAGCGCGATTTCGTCTACCAACGACCAGCGTGTTTTAAATATCGCCGTGGATATAGATCCACGGACTTCAATGAGCGTCTGAAGTTTAGTTCATATGCGTCGTAGGGTCTCATAGGGTTAACTTGGTGAGATAGACTTTGCTTGTTATCTATGCTCAGGAGCTGAAGTAAGTTTTAGCTACACACACTCAGGCCAAATAAGAATTCTACACACAATGACAAAAACAAGTCAATGTTAATACATTGAATATTGAAATAAAATTTTTAGTAAAATTTAAAAAAATGCGTAGCTGCGACACACGTAAACCAACTTTTATACCTAATACATAAAAATAGGCGATCTTATGTAATCTTTTATTAATTAATTCTTTCATTTTGATACCCTACTCGATAGGTTTGGTATTTTTTTAAAGTAAGTAACTATCTCACTCCTAAAATCAGACATTTTTTTTCAGACACCAAAACCTATCTATCCCATCCAGCCGTTTGGAAGATACAAGGTAATAAAAAATACATAATATAGTACATATATACAAGATACGCGCGAAAATATAACCCTTTCTAGGCAGTCGGGTACTCTTCAGTAACTTTGAAAACCCTGCGTTGCACTGGCTTAAGACACATTACATTACATTATATGCTGAAATTATTTAAAACCGATAAGGTAGACGTGTCCTTGAGTGGAGACCGCATCTCGAGAAACTTTTGCGAGAACTCTCTCTGGCTAGGTGGAGCGATGACATACGTAAATTGGCTGGCAGCGGATAAAAGACAAGAGCTTAAGATCGGACTCAGAGAAGGTCGGTCTAAGTCCAGCAGTAGACCCATACAGGCTGATGAGTTAAACTGGCACCAAGCCTAATAAATATATATATTGATTTTTTATTATGTTAATTCATAGCTATAAAAACGCTTTCACACTCACAGCCCCTCCCACACTAAGTTCGATGACTTGTGTCGTGATTGCCGGATACAATCATATAAGTATCTATATAATCCGGGAGTCTTTAAATCACGATTCAAGTGAACAAGTATCTTTAAGGCAAACATGCTTCCTTTTCGATCGCATCGTTAGTTACTTAGAGTTGAGATAGTTGTCAAATGTTTGCCTATTCTGAATCAAAGAAGAAAAACCAGAAACTCATGTTTCCCTTGGTGAGAAAACTTGTGTTACCATTGGAAATCAAACCCGGTACCCGCTGCTTAAGGGCAAATGCGCTAAAGGGCTGTTCATTACATTTTTATCAAGCATATTTCTAACGTGATTAATATGTTTTTTATAGGAGCTTAACTCTCAGTTAATATACAATTCTATCAATGATTGAACACTTTAGAAATGGTGAAATTGAACTTACGAAAGTCAAACAATAATGCGAAAACTTGGAGGTGCGAGCACATTTACAAAGTTCAAACTTTTATGAAATAAAAAAAAGGTTTACTGCATTTGTTGAAGCATCGTTGTAACTGAGCCAGTACCGTTTCAAGTATCTGTCAAAAAATCCAAATATAATATTTATCCACATTAAACTGCCCGTTGGCTATGTTTGTTTTTTAAATAGTGTTCATCGGGTTTGATTCCCGTTGCATTGGGAACACAAGTTTTCTATCCAATATGTGTTTCAGGTTCTGAGTGTGATTGAGCGTGTGATGAGAATGTTTCCAGCACCCACGACACAATTCATCAAACTTAGTGTGAGGCTGTGTGTGTGACAGCGTTAATGTTTACATTACCGTCATGGTCTGTATAGAGAAAACAACGATTGTGTTATATCCGAAAATTTACGCGTCAAATGACAAAACGAAACTAAACTTATTTCAAGTCAGGAACGCCGTTTGCCACTATTTCACTTGACGGTAAGAAAAGATGTGTTCCAAGACGGTTAATTCTCAAGGATAAGTGAAATAAAATACCTATTTAGAACAAACCCAGAAAACTATATTGCAAAACCTGATATAAAGACCAATGAGATAGTGTTTTTGCATACTAGGGCAAGTAACTCGTACGCTCTAAATTACTTCAATTGGATCCTAAAACTGAACCCATGTTCAAAAGAATTTAACTTCAAAACTTGTAACAAGCACTATGATAATATATCTTCATATCTTGTCCCTTCGGCCTAATAGAAACGTGATTTGGTTATTAAATTCTTTCTTTCATGAATAGAAATTTCAGCTCAGTTGAACTGCTTGTTGGCTTTGTTGGGTGGCGTTCGCCTTCTAAGCAGGGCTATCGGGTTCGATTCCCGGCGGGAACACAAGTTTTCTCCCCATGGAAAATTTGTGGTGACTGTGTGTTGTGAATGTTTCCGGCACCCACTACAAAAATCATCGAAATTAGTGTGGGGCTGTGAGTGAAAGCGTTTATGTTTAGTTAGGTTACAATTTCAAATGTGTAGGAAAACGACTATACTATTTTTCAACCAACTTCCAAAATGGAGGAAATTCTCAATTTGACTGAATTTTTTTTTTGTACGTATGTTACGTGATCAATCCGCCAATTACGAATCGATTTTGATGATTCTTTTTTGTTTGGTAGAACATACTTCAGAGGCGGTCCCATATACATTTTATCGAAATTGATTTAGCGCTTTTTGAGAATATCAAAAAAAAAACAAAATATAAGCGGTGAAGTTGGTTTTTCAGCTTTGCTTGCGTTTAAATTATTTTAAAGTCGTTGTTAGTTTATGAAATCATCAAAAATGACTGGTCCGCCATTTTGCGTGTTCCGCCTTGTTGGATTAAGAATGACGTCACACAGCTAACCACGCATTGTTATCCAAACTAAACGTGAATTTCAGCTCAAAATTGAATTGCAAGACTCCACACGGACAAACATATATTGCAAGTTAAATAAATGCTTGTAAAAATATGAGAAATTGCAACGAGTTTCTTTGAGCGTCCATTTGTATAAAATATCAGCAAATATCGCCCTTTATTCCATGGTATCTAAAGAAACTGTAGACCGATTATCACTACGCAGTGAAGTGTAACGATTGTCTAAGTGATTTGAAACTCCATTGTTCAGAGCTATTAGTTGTTCAGAACAGTAACAATAGACTAGGAATTTGTGCAGATAACGTGATTTATACAGTTGGAGTTAATGTTATAAATGGCATTTACGTGGGCGGAATATAGATTGGTATTACAGTAAAAGGTTTATAGCCCTTGGCCAAGCATTTTCATTGCATATGAATAGATGAATACTATCTAATATATTTATTATCTAGTAAAAAAATGTAGCAGTAAAAATCGTAGATCACGAACCTTGAAGTCTGAAAGAACTGATAACTTAGGCATTGAAACATTTTAGGGGGCTGAGTCACCCACGTCCGTAGGAGGATACCCCTTAAGTCTGACTCCCTACACGTGGTCCCCGGGTGGTGCTAATCAGGTGACATTTGAGAGGTGGTAGAGCATTTTGTGAGTTGCTCGCCTGGCTTGCTACCAAAGTAGCTTACCACCATCAAGTTGAAAGTCTGCCGCCAAGCCAAATACGGTGTTCCGGCAGTTATCCTTGAGAGCCCGCGTATTCCAGGTCTAGTGTGTTTACCAGCTTCGATCACATCGTCACTTACCATCAGGTGAGATAGTGGTCAAACACTAGCATGTCACAAATAAAAAAAATAAAAAAAATCGTATATAATGGCACATAATATAAAGATACATAATTCTTTATTGATCCACTTAATAATTAGCCCGACTAAGAAAACGAGTGGTTGTTTAGTCAAAAGTTCGAGAATTAGAGTTCAACTCAAATAGGTATCTGGTGTTATTTCCTTGACACAGAATCCTATTTTATTCAGTGAAAGACTAAAATGTGTTTGCTAGGCTAAAAGTAGTTTACTTTGTGTTTTCTTCATATTGTTTAAGCAGAAGGCTCCGATAATATTGTTGCACGAAATACAAAGACCCGGCGATAACGAGGTTCTTTCATATCGTTTCGTCAACCTTTGGATGGAGAGAGGGATAATTTTATATAATGTGGTCGGTGTATAGATTTTTTACTATTATAGCGTGTTCCCTATTTTTGTGACAATCTAGCCAAGATTAGGTAAATGTAACTTAAATTTAACTAATCTAGTTTGGTGTGTTCTTTATATATAAATATCGAATTAAATGAATAGAAAACTACCGGACTAAAACAAAAAATAATAATAAAGTAATCAATATAAAATAACATTTAAAATTATTATTCAATATTTTTTCATTTTTTTTTTTATGTGCAACTAAATTATCATAGAATGAGGACCTTGCAGGAAACATTGCTCTTTTATCAGAAATACAGTTGAATGTCTGAAAATGATGTGATACTTTTCTAGACGGGCTCTTAAAAGAGTTCCTCTGCAAATTAGTCCATAATAGAGTAATAATGAGTACCTATAATATGGGAGTACTCATCCTATAATATTGGACGGAGATTTGCCGCGAAGGTGAAAAAATTGCGTTTTTAATTTTGTATAATTTTCCAAATCCTGTGATTCTTCGAGTGTTAATGTGTAATAATGGTGGATTTTAACCGTTAATGCTTAGTTAACGTGCATAAGTATAGGCAACTCATACAAATTTGAATAACGTGATTTTCGTCTTCGCTCCAAAACACCAATAGAAGTTCTAGTAAAGTTTCTACCACTGTACTAGAGCATGACTTGACTATGGATGAACCGTGACTCTTGACTTTGACTTGGGACTAGGACTTTTAATTTAAAATGTAAACTTAAACTATATAATTACTTGACACTGGCTAAATGCGTAAGATTGCGTAGCCAAAATCAAAATCGTCGACCACATCGTCACTTACAATCAAGTGAGATGGTGGTCAAAAGTTTGCTTATCACACTAATCACGCTAATATTATTAATCCGAAAGTTTGTAAGTGCATAAGTGTGTATGTTTGTTTTCTCTGCACGCTGAAACGGCTGAACGGATTTGTATAAAATTTCAAATATTCATAGCTTATACCTAGAATTAACACATAGGTTACTTTTTAACTTGATAAACGCGGGCAAAACCGCGGGGCTTAAAAATAAAAAAATAACAAAATTATATTATTTGATAGTAACCCGAAGAAAATGTTAACATGTCTGACTATCACAGATATTCTGCACATGATAAAATAATAAAAGCTATCAAATTATTTAGTTCTGACCAAATGCTAACAGCTAAAAATGTGAGAGCTTTTCTAAATGTTTATAAAAAGCTGCTTTTTACGCTTTTTAGGTAATATATCTCTATTTTTAATATCAAATCTTAAGGTACTCGCGTACCTGTCAGCACACAACTTTGAAATTACTTTATTACCTTCTTCGAAACTTAGTCTTCCTTCACTCTACCACTATCAAGCTACTTTTATACTTCAAGTTCATCTTTTGACGCAGAATTAACTTCAAAATCTCTGGAAGTGAATTTTTAATGTTCGAAAAGCAAGCATTTGACTATTATCTCAGCTGATGGAAAGTGATGATGCGGTTTAAGATGTAACATGCTTGCCTAGAAGATACCTATTCACTCTTGACTCAAAGACTCTCAGATTATACTCAAAATTGGGGAACAACACGCAGGCAATGAGTTCCACTCCTTCGCTGTACGGATGATGAATGTAGAAGCGAAACGCTTCGAGCAAACTGGAGGTATATCAATTATAAATGTATGACGTTTGACAGTTTGTCTTGTTAAGACTTCCTGACTAATAGCTCGAAGTTGCAAACTATTGTGAAATTGTTGACTCTACTAGCAGGTAACTCAAAACTAGTATAGTCTTGTAATTTTTAAGCTTTCGCGATTCGAACACATAGTTTAGGTAATATCTCAGGACTAATATAGTCTTTATTAAATCAAATGGTAAGAAAAGGGCTGTCTTATTTATTAACTAGCTGTCCCGACGACCTTCGTTCCGCCTAACAGTCAATTAATGTGCATGTGTAGAAAGCCATACCCGGCATGCGTTACAATGCCACGTGACTATATTATTACCTCCTTCATGTTTATGTTAGCCTAGTACTTTACCGAATCCGAGTGACGTATGAAAAAATGATTTCTATACACCTATAAAAAAATGTGACGTTCCTAAAAAGTGTCCTATGTCCGTCTCCTGGTTCTAAGCTACCTTACCACTAATTTTCAGCCAAATCGATTTAGCCGTTCTTGAGTTATAAATAGTGTAACAAACACGACATTCTTTTATATATAAAGATTGATATGAGAGACATAGACCATGAAAAATGATCATATAAAAACATAAGGGAAAACTTGACAAACTATGTACTTATAAGTTTCTATAAAACTCTTTGTGCGCGAGTCCGACCCGTAGTAATTCGGTTTTATTTTTGGTAATCCGGTGCGAATACATTATAATATAATACCTTTAAACGATCAATTCTTGTATATATGTATGTATATAATCTGAATCTCAGAAACGGGTCCAACGAATTTCATGAAATTAAGTATGCAGAGGGTTTCGGGGGGCGATTGATCTAGCTAGATGTTTCATTTTTAGAAAACTTCGTTGTCCAAAAACGTGGAAAAGTTTGGTCATCCAGGTAGTTTATATTTATATATACTATTATATGAAAAATAAAAAACATACAATGCTCATACATAGTACTGTATTCACTGACAAATCATTTGCTATTCAAGCAGTTCGTCTATGGAATGCACTGCCTACTTTTACAAGAAAGACGCAAACACTCGAGACCTTATATAAGAGTAAAAAAACATTATTTATCACAGCTTGTATGAAAATCATTACCATGTATCCATCACTAATATTCATTTATGGATATTAAGTATGTGTATTATATTTATATACACATTGTATATTGTTTATATATTTTGTATTTATTTTTTATTTATATATGTAACTAAATTTATAGGATTTATTTAATAACATTAATGATTATATTAATGTTTAAACTAATGCATGTATAATGAACATTGCTGCACCACCGATCACTTTTTAATAAATATAGTAATCCTCTCTATCTTAAGGTTCTCTGGAAGAGATCGCTGCTAACCCATGAGGCCGCCGATTGTTACTCTTCAACCGACTCCTAAAAAGGAGATTCTCAATTCGACTCAAGTATGTTACGCGATATCTCCGCCAATTATTAATCGATTTTGATGTTTTTTTTTGTTTGGTAGAGGTGGTCCCATATACATTTTATCGAAATCTGCCAAGTCAAAACCGAAATATAAGCGATGAATATAATTAAATTACGGCTATCACTCACGTCATTTGATCGATATTGTCGACCTAGGTTTCGAGCATGTAAGATGCTCTTCTTCGGAATGAGTTTACGCCGCGAGATCTTCGTCGCGATATCGTAATGTTTAATTCGCACGAAAACTTTAATAGTAAAATAAGCGATGAAGTCGATTTTTCAGGCTTTGCTTGCGCTTAAATTATTTATGTAAATAATATTAATATCTTGGTGTGCAATAAAGAGTATTTGTATTGTATTGTATTGTATCACTGTTAATAATTGATCTTCCAGGTCTCCGCCACTCATACCTCCGTTTCCTTACAAGAATAAAACCGTTTTACTCGTACGCGGGGCGCTTAAATTGGCATTAGCTGGGGCTCCGGTGCCCATATATTACGTTAACTGCAGGAACTTATGGACCTGAGAGATTTATACGAGTCGTAGGTGCTTATAGATTTTTTAAGTTTATTATAACAAAATTAAATCATGTTTTAACATATCTGGTTATCATAGCTTGATTACTGAACTGACCGTCGGCTTAGTTAACTGCGCGTCCGCCTTAAGCAGGGGTAGCGGGTTTAATTTCCAGTAAAAACACAAAATTTCCCTAAAGGAAATTTGTGTTTCTTGTTCTGGTTGTGATTGTGTGTGTGATGTAAATGTTTCCGGCACCCACAACACAAGTCATAGAACTTAGTGTGGGGCTGTGAGTGTGAAAGCGTTTATGCTTAGCGATTATGTTTTTTATGTGTGTGTGTGTGATATGTAAATGTTTCCGGCACCCACGATACAAGTCTTTGAACTTAGTGTGGGGCTGTGAGTGTGATTGCGTTTGTTTTGTCTTTTTAGTTCTGGGTCTGATTTTGTGTGAGATGTGTTTACGGTACCCACGACACAAGTCATTGATCTTAGTGTGGGGATGTGAGAAGAAGAAGAAGAATGTTAGTTTAGCCGTTTTTGTCCACCGGGGCGAAACCGATGTGGAACTTTTATTTAAAATAAACATTTTCACACTCACAGTCGCAAAAAATTCTAAGATTTATAGAGCAGGTGCCGCAAATTACAATCAGAAGCACAAATTTTTTTTTTGAAAACTACGATCACGATAAAAAAAAAACACTTCAAACACCGATTTCCTTCGATTTGTTCAAACACTGAGCACACTACCTTATCAGCTAGTCCATTGAAAACTGTGCAGAACACAAAGAGAAATCACTCCAATATCCTCGGAGACTGCATTTCCACAGACACAATAAAATTAAAGGAATAACCGCTGAAACCACTCGGAAAAATCCAAAAGGATCAGTGGAATCCATTCCACAGTAATAAGATCAAAGCGACGAGAAGAAACGTTCAATCCAATTAAATGGATGCAAATTAGTGTTTTGGGTCAGCTGTATTGAACAAGGTAGATGGGTTATTAATGCTATAGTCGAAGTGGAATGATGCCTGGAAAAAAATAACGAATTAAAACATAAGTTAGATTATCAAAACATAATGGAGATGTATTTTTTATTTAACTAATTGATAACAATTTACAAAGACGAAGAGCGTTGAAGTTCGGGAGCGAGGCACGTGATGTCACGCCTCTGTAAGAAGTGTACTGAGGTGTGACGTCACGCGGAATTTTAACGCACTATATCTTTGACATTTTTGTTTAAGTTTTGTTTAAGCGCCTCGGGTGCTTTGTGTATAATTAAACGCAAGCAAAGCTTTAAAAAACCGACTTCATCATCGGAAACCTTGATCAGATTTAATGTATAAACACGCATTATTGACTATAACTCAAGAACTAGAGATCAGACCTTGATCAAATTTCAATGGGACCACATAAAAAGCACCAGCATTCAATTTTGTATTTTTTTTTAATGATATTGCTTTTTAATTGGTCCCATTTAAATTTAATCAAGATATGATCAGTAGTTTTTGAAATATCTTCAATAGTGCGTGTTTAGTACATCTAATCTGATCAAAGTTCCGAAGATAAACCGATGAAGTCGGTTTAAAAAAAGAAAATTTACCGCAAAAAACGCAAGCAAAGCTTAAGCTTTGATTGCGTTTCATTATTTTAAGCTTTACTTGCGTTTCAATTATTATGTTAATTGACAGTGGCAAAATGCACAATAGTGCGGCGTCAAAAAATTATAAAAAAATATTGTAGTACATTCAAAATAATAGCATGATCCTTTCTTCCTTGTTCCAAGCACGTGTTGTACCCAGAACCCTTCTCTTCATTACAACGTCTTTGAAGAATCTTAAAAGGCGGGTTTTATCTAAACGGTTCCTAGCAATTATCTCCATATCCCTTTTGGTTTAATTAATTTCACAAAGTGTACCCAAGGGGTGCTCAAGCTATAACCGATATAAACAGGTTTGTGAAACGAAATGATCATCTGAGGTTTTCCGTAGATGGTATAGACAGTAATTAATGAGAGCAAGGTCACCCCTCCATAGGCGCAGTGGCCCGGTTTGTATTCGGGCCTACCGCTGGGGCAAGATAGTGACTGCTAGCGCGACCCTATCTTGCCCCACCTCGGCGAGGAACTGCTCACGGGGAGGTTTTTAGTGGGTTCGAGCTCCACACAGGAAAAGAAGTGGCAGGCATTAACCCCCCACCAAAAAAAAAGATAGTAATTAGTGAAAGATCGGATTAAGGTGATTTTTTGGCTGCGTCCTCATGCTTCGGTCTCATTTGAAGTGAAATTGAAATGAAATTATGTTTATTTATATGAATAGATAAACTCTTTATTGAACACTATATTTGTGATAAATCAGAATAGAAAATAATGGCTTGCAAAATAAGTGTAGCAATAGGCGGTCTTATCGCTAAAAGCGATCTCTTCTAGATATCCTTGGCATGGAGAGGAATTACGCAACAAAGTTGGACGTCGGTGTTTTAACATAACAAAATTTAGAAAGGTGCAAGATTTGAAAAAATATTAATTATAATATACCTACTTAATATTGTCTTAAATATAATAGGTAATTGTTCAAAATATTCTACCGTTTCCGAGTCTTTGAACTAAGTGTGGGGCTGTGAGTGTGAATGCGTTTGTTTGTTGTTTTTTTGTTGTTTCCGGTGTATAAACATTATTAAATAAGGTTAGATCAAAGAAATTTCGAAATTAAATCAATGTAGTATTAAAAAGAAATAGTTTTTTAAAAATAACAAATTTTGTTTTTTTATGCTAGATAGACAAGCATTTGACCACTATCTCACCTGATGGAAAGTGAAGATGCGGCCGAAGATGTGACATGCTTGAACATTTATATCAAGTAATTATAAAGAAATTAATATACATGTCCAAATTTTTTATATGTCAAAAATATATGTTGGTTGGTTGGTTATTAAATTGGGTAATCAAGTCAAGAAAAGACGTTTAATGATGAATTATAATGCCTGTTTGTTAAGATTAAACAAATACAGACATATACAACCTGTAACAAAAAGGGGTAGTAATACTTGGTGGTGAGTATGTGTATCGTGCCAGGAATCGTCTTCCAGTAAACGAAAGTCCAAATCGGACAATTTTTTTCCGTACAAAAATTAAAACAAATATTTTTAAAAGTATTTACTTTTGACAACCCTACAGTTGCATATGCGGCAATTGGAGATATTTGTTCTGTACAAAAATTAAAAAATATTTCTTGGCATCCCTACGATTACATCTGTGGCGCGTAACCTTGACCTTTGTCATGGCTACTACTGTCAGACGTCTAGGTCCGAAGGCTATGTGGTGTAGAACGGTAGCTGATGAAATAGGGTTGCAAGTGACATAATTTTTTAGACACTTTAATTCATCATAACATAACTCAATGATAGTGGTTCCTGTTAGACTCCATACATGTAGCTAGATTTGTGACTTGAGTATTACTACACTTTTCTGTTACACATTGTATGAGAAATTCGAAATACAATAGTTTTAGGTACATGTGCTTAAAGATATACATCATAATCAAATCTATAATTAATATAATTACAATTCAATAAATATGTCTAATCACTACTTTTTATAAATAAATGCTTAAACTCACTAACCAATATTAATTACGACGTATATATATATTTTGGTTTAAACTGCTTGTTGGCTTAGTTGGGTCCTGGTCTGCCTTCTAAGCAGCGGATATCGGGTTCGATTCCCGGTAGAAACAAAAGTTTTTCTTACCAAGGAATATTTCTATTTCTAGTGCCAGCACTCACATCCAGATGTAATGTGTGTGATATACATTTTTGCGGCATCTACGACACAAGTCATCGAACTTAGTGTGAGTGTGAAAGTGTTTATGTTTATGTCATGTTCATTAATCCTATTTTTCCTTCATACCAATTTTTATGGTTTACAGTTTTTCTTTTATAAATATGCTTCTTATTTAATATTATTTCTTGTTAATCTAAACAAAATGAAGCAATTCACAATACTACCACGTTTTTGGGTCGTTGCCTCTGAACTTTTAAAGGGGCAACATTTCCAATTAAGGTTTTACGTTTGTATCTGATTGCTCAGCACTTTCTTTCAACTTAAAAATAAAACATTTTGTGGATTATAGATAAAACATTTGTTAAAAAATGTAAGGATATTAATTACTAAACAATTTTCCATGGACTCAAATTAAAAACTTCATAAATTATGATTCTTCTTGTAATTTCGCACTCTATTCATTTGATGAGTTTATTCTTTATTTTTATCATTTATCATTACGACCACAAACAACCAATCATTTTTACAAGTCCAATTTATTAACCCATAGTTGGGAAAAGCTCTCTTTTCTAGCTACAAATGAAGTGAAGATAAATCAAATGATTAGATTACTGGCAAAAACACATTGTGTGAGCTAGATGCAACAAAATGTATATACACCTCGCACCTCGCTTAGTTCAGTGTTTCCAAAAAGAGCCAGTTTTCTTAGCCACTAAGATATAAAAATTCAAGCAATTTCTATTCTTTCCACTAGCTGTCGAGTCGTCTTGTTACTTCTGAATAGCCTATGGGGTCAACAGCCTAAACATCTTGTAGAGTGTCTTTTATAACCATTGCAACACGTCTATATAGCTAACCTAAGTCCAACGACATTGTCTCGTTTGTTACTAAAATAAACACTCAATATTTACCCTTTCTTGATAGAATTTCCAAACACATTATCAAAACAATCCAAACATATCAAAGATCAACAACAGCCGAACAGTATTATATTCGGAGAAGCTACGAGTATTTAGCTACATAAGCCCTAGACAATGTTTATAGCACTACTCGCGATAACATTCATAATTCGACTAAACGTGTTATACAAAAGTCATATGATGGCAATTTCAGAGGATAACGACTTGTTGTACCAGGCCTTGGGCAGAGGCTGTCAAAGTTTTGTTAGAAGTAGTTTGGGTTGAGGAGGTATGTTAGAAAAGTATAAGTTTGTATCAGAATGTTAGACGCATAGTTTAACATACTGAATGATAAGACTAAATATCCTATCCAACCTAAATTTCAATTTTCAATTTCAATTTATTTATTTCAATTAAAACGGCAAACACCAATTACATTATCGAAATCAAATTAATACAATAAAATAAAAATAAAATAGAATATAACAATGACAATAAGATGATACAAATTAAATTAAAAACAAATAAAAAAAAAACAAAATAATTATGAAATAGCCTTAAAATTTGTTACACATGTGGTTGCCCTTGAACTCTATCTTCAATGGTTTATTTTTGACAGTACTGTCGTGGTTTTATAATGTGGAAGCAAGTTCTTATCTACCGGCAGAAAAGGAGGAGGTACTCAACCGACCGATTTTGTTATTTTTTTGTTTGAAAGATGCTGTCTTCTAATTGGTCTCATTTAAATTCGATCAAGATCTGATCAGTAGTTCTTGAAATATCTTCAATAATGCTTGTTTATTACATCCTATCTGATTAAAGTTCTCAAGATAAAGCGGTGAAGTTGGTTTTTTTAAGCTTTGCTGGCGTTTAATTATTGTTTACCTCGACAGTCACGGAAGCTCTAGCGAGATCTCTATTTGCTTTGACTGGTCGGTTTGAAGTTCCATTTACTACTTTAGACACTTAAATAAATTAGTTGCAGGCCCACAGTACTATCTAATTGACTAATTTTAAAATGTGTGATAAATAGTTATCACACATTTTAAAATTAGTAGTGGTTGTAAATAGGAATAAAAGAGTTACATTACCAGACCGCCTAAGTCAAACTCATATCTGCACCTGGTACTTGTGGTTGGGTGATTTACGAACGAGGCTCCGGTAACTAAAAACAAACGTTTACTTAGTACTTGTATCTGAATGTAGTGTGAGGTCTCAACCTGAGGATGAAAATATTTTGGATGGAAAATATTAAAAGAATTTTAAAAATCACTACGTTAGTTCTCGAGTCAGTGAAGTCCATCTCTTACTCTTACTTTTTTATGCTAGATAGGCAAGCCTTTTACCACTATCACCTGACTCCACTATCTCCTGACATCACTATAACCTGATGAAAAGTGAAGATGTGGCCTAAGATATTTTTGGCCACGTCTTCACACTTTACAAGCGTGTTAATGCTTGCCTAAAAGATAACCTATTTACCTTCACTTTAGGGATGATAAATGTAGAAGCAAATCGCTTCGAGCGAACTGGAGGTATTATACATGCCTCTGTAATAGTACATTGACTGAAATGTTGAATTTTTGTCGAGTTTGTACATTTAATGTATAAAATTAGTAGGGACAGTCAGTCACCATATTGAGAACCACTGTTTTAAAGGGTCCAAAGTTATTGCGGTTATTTAGAAGATACGGGGCTAAACAAAATCAAGAATGTATAATACCATTTTGCTAACTAAGGTTAATATTAGTGTGGGACTAGATGAGATACAAGTCATTATAGGGTTTGCTGATGGCACATCATACTGTACCTATCCCGAATAATCTCATAATAAATTGCTGTTAACACATATTACTTCAACCCTACTTCCTACTGATATTAGGACTATCTACGGGCCAATTGCCTATATTTCCTAAAACTAAAACTATATACCTACAGCAAAGACCTAAGTTACCTACAAGACATCGAGCTTATAGGTAACTCAAGAGCTCAAGCCCACTACCAGTGAGTAGCGTTCCCATCACGCTAGCGGCATTGCTTTTCTGAATTGCAATGCTTATACGTTGAATCAAATAAGTGCCAGCATTTTGATCACGCGTCACCTCAGCCAGGAGCTCTGATAGTCCATTGTAAAAAAAAGAAACTGATAATTATTATAAATGTGAAAGTTTGTATGTGTGTGTGTGTATGTGAATGTTTGTAACCACGTATTTTCGTAACGAATTAATAGATTTTGATGAAATTTAGATGAAGATAGTTTATGTTCCTGAATAACACATAGGCTACTTTTTAACTTAATAAACGAGGGCGAAGCCACGGGGCACGGCTAGTATATTATATAATTTTAGCCTACCTGATGGAAAGCGATTATATTGCTTAAAATACTGCAACTTATCAAGCTGCCTTTTTACTGAAATCTTCTAATCTTTCTAATTTTTTCTTATCTCCTCTCTGAACTTGGTCACTTACTGATAGCTGCCTATTTACTCTACACTTGATGACCCCAGATTGACGAGATGACGCGGGCATTGAGTTCCATTCTTTACCGTACGAATGATGAACGCTGAAAATGCTTAAAAAGAACAGGAGGTAACTATGTTGTCGACAAATAGATGAAATTTGGGAGTTTGTCTTGGATCTTCGATGGTAAAATAGTGTTCCTTTTGTAACAACATCGTGATAGGAAACAAACCCTTGGTTTGGTTAACAAATTTTTCTATTGGTGTCAGTCATAGTGACGCGGAAATGTATTCTTTTATGTAGACTATCAAGCAAGTTTTTACAACTATCTCAATTCATTAAAAGAAATGATGTACGACAGTCGTGTAGTATGCTTTATTAAAATTTTTTATTCAGTCTACACGGAAAAAGACTTTGGTGAACCATTACCGGAAATCTCAGTAATAAAAAAAATGTTTTTGATTTAAATATGATAATAAAATCTTATCTCTGAACACATTTTCGAGTATACATTACTTTCACTGTGCGTAAATTACAATAAATTATAATAATAATTATAGGTACCTACTCTAATTAACGTAGGTAAGTAGGTATACAAGTTCGAACGGTTTTGTTTTTAGGGTTCCGTACTCGAAGGATAAAAACGGGACCCTATTACTGAGACTTCGCTGTCCGTCCGTCCGTCCGTCTGTCACCAGGCTGTATCTCAAGAACGGTGATAGCTAGACAGTTGAAATTTTCACAGATGATGTATTTCTATTGCCACTATAACAACAAATATTAAAAATAAAATAAAATACATATTTAAGGTGGCTCCCATACATCAAACTTGATTTTTTATAGATAATGGTAAGGAACCCTTCGTGCGCGAGTCCGACTCGCACTTGGCCGGTTTTTTATTTTCAGTCTTCCCATTAATTCTGTAACGTCAAAGAGCTGAAAATCCTCGACATGGATTTAAAAAAAAAACATTCACTGGATTCATTAAAATCACCCAAAGTTTTGTTATTTCACTTATTACATTATTAAATTTTTTGTGACACTAAAACTTGGCCTTCATCTGAAAACTATTCATGCATTGATTCGAAATTTTCTATGAAAAAGCACCAAATTTCTAACTAATTTATCAAATTAAGTTTTAGATCATCTAGTCTAACTCAATGCTGACCATTTTCTCAATTTGGGAATACGGTAGTCCCAACACGGTCCGTCGCCAGACGGAGTGTGAGTGAGTCTCCTTGGAGTCTCGTTAATGCTTGTGCCACTCTACCCTTGCAAGCTTTAAAATTAAGGGAAGGAGCAGTTTGAATCATTGGTTTTCAAGAGTTACATTGTAACACTGTCTCATTCACAGGTAGTATCTTTATGAGCGAGATTTTTTTTTTATAGTAGTAGTAGGAATTAAATAATTTTTTGTCGTTAATATTTTAAAGAATATTCTTATTGATAGTTATTTTTAGTTTATCAAAACACTGCCTTATTTAAAACATTAAAAAGCAGTGTTTTGACTTCCGAGTTGCGACTGCCTGCGTCGATGAAAGTAGGCGCCACCCCGTCGTCTTCAAAATGAATTGAACAGAGAATCTCTCGGTGTGTGATAGTTTTTCTCTATTACAGGCAGAACGTGGCTTGGAAGTTGTTAAAGAAAGTATTGTAAAATGGTCTATTGTTTTGTATAGTTTATCATTGAAATTATAATAGTAATCACATGTGAGTATTA
Organism: Lomographa bimaculata; assembly: GCA_948107665.1. NCBI lineage: Eukaryota > Metazoa > Arthropoda > Insecta > Lepidoptera > Geometridae > Lomographa > Lomographa bimaculata. Next base: position 8,551,064 of record OX403608.1, on the reverse strand, counting down.
CCCTTTTTTTTTAATTTCATCAAAAACCTAGCCTACCTAGTTGACGCATTTATTCGAAGTAGAAAATGTTGGCAAAAATATTGATCTAACATATCCGAAATTTAATGATTTTAAAGGCCCTAAGTGTGGGTTCATTTATTATAACATTTCTTAAAGCAGTTTAAGAACATAATCTTGAAGTGCATGTATTCAGTCTATATATAGAATGCACTTAAAAGCATTCACGTACACAGAGAATACGACTAAGAAGTACGATTCTGCATCTGATCCATTTGTGTTCCAATAAAAAAGCAAGTTCAAATCTTCCAGAGGTACGCATTAGCGTGATATATACAGTTTTATTTTAAAAGCTTCCAAGCAATATGTGTTTTTAGCTTATGACCGCCAAATAATGGTATCTAGTATTCTTTATTTGAACTGCCTGTTGGATTAGTTGTGTGAGCGTTCGCCTTCTAAGCAGGGGTATCCGGTTCGATTCCCGGCGGGAACACAAGTTTTCTCCCCAAGGAAAATTTCCGTTTCTGGTTCTGGTTGTGATTGTGTGTGTGATGTGAATGTTTCCGGCACCCACGACACAAGTTATAGAACCTAGTGTGGGGCTGTGAGTGTGAAAGCGTTTATTTATGTTTTTATAACATTAATCTCAAAGCTGTCAATATACAATTAAATAATGTTCTATGAGGAAGCTAAAGCCAAGTTTAATCTTAGCATTACAATGAGCGCAATCCTTAACCAAGTATAATAGTGTGTTTATGAGTCTTACAAACATATATATATATTAAGTATAATCCCAAATTATACCCACTAGAAGCTGTCTGCAAAGTTAAAGTTTATCGACTGTCATTTATTAGAGACAGAGTGAATATTTAATTATTCAAATTTAAATTAAGGCTATAGTTAGTGCTCAAGTTGTGGTCAGTTCGTATTATCAAAGTTATCATTAGGATTGCTAGGCGTTTTATTGAAATTAATTTAATTATTTGTTGACATCACCACTGTAACTTATAATATTGCCAAGTTATGAAATAAAACACGCCGCCGAGTTTCTTGCCAGGTTCTTCTCGAGATAGTCGTAATTTTGCGAATCTGGCAGTAGAGTCTTGAACTTTCATGAGTGGCTGTTTGGGGCCCATGTGAATAAACGATTTTGATTTTGATTTTGATTGATGAACGCATGCCTCGGCACCTTAATGTTGACTAATAGAAAAAAAACTAAGGTTTTTTTCATAAACATAATTAATTGTGATTTTTGTATTTGTTTAAGTACAGGATATATCGAAAATTATTCGTAAGTTTTAGCCATAAGTATGAAGACGTTTTTAAGATAGACCTCTGGACTATCTAGGGCTTAAGCCATTTTTTTTAACGGTTTCTTACTCTATTTGCAATACTCTTTTCATCGACACCCAATACGAGCAGGATAAACATTTTACAATATTTTGCCCATCACTTTTGTATACAGGTGCCTTTTTAATATTTTTGTTGATATCATTTTTATTATGAACCCTCATATTTGCATATTCTCTGAGAATTCGAAATTTTTTGCTTGTGTGGTTTGGAAGCTATATGCCCCTGGCAGACGGATGGATGGCCGGACGAACGAAGCGCTGAACCACCCAAGTCCACTTAGAAACCTCGCTTTGCTCGGTCAAAAACAAATAGACACAATATTCTTAGTAAACTTCTGCTTCTTATAATATATATATACAACGCCTCCAGGATCACGATCTAAGACCTTTCCATAGTGAATCTAAAAACTCAATAAATCAAGGTTCGACCACCTGTTCTGGCGTTTTATTAAAAAACTTCCCATTGTTCGAGAGGATTTTAATTCGGAAATTTTGAGCCTTCTCAAATTAATTCTTTCAGTCACTGAATGAATTATTCAAGCAGTCACTTGGAGGGATTTCAGAGAATCTCCTTTATTATGGCGTGGAGGGGCTTTCTTAATAATGTCGGTATTTTTTTGAGTAACGATAGCGATGGATTTCAACAAGGTCTAAAGTTACCTATTAAGTTTTTTATCTGATATGCTAGAGTTCGACCACTAGCCCACCCGTTTGTACGCAATGATGTACCAATTAGAAAATGCTTTTGTTTTTTTTAATTTATGATATGCAAACTTTTGCCACTATCTCACCTAATGGTAAGCGACGATGTGGTCGACGATGAAGCAAGCTTGCCTAGAAGATACCTATTCACTCGTGACTTGAAGACTCCCATATTATACTCATCAGGCAAGGAGTTCCATTCCTTTGCAGTTCGCACAATGAATGTAGAAGCAAAACGCTTCGTGTGCATTTGTGGAATGTCTACCATATTGCGGTGTTGCTTAGCAGTTTGTCTGCTTGTCCGATGATAGAACGGGGATGGGGGAACTAGATCGTGCAGTTCCTTGGCACACTCTCCGAAATGCTAAGTTGGCTATAACGCTTTATTCCAATGTTAGCGTTAAGTTTAACGCTAAGCTTGGAATGATAAGCTGCTGAAACATCATTTTAGTTAGTATTGCAACAAAATTTTCTACTTGAAGTGTACTTCTACTATATTTCGGTTTAGTTGATCCCTAGAATATTATCTACTATGCTTTGTGTAGCTACGGCAGAAGCTGTTGGTTTTTATCTCGACCGACCGGTACTCGACCCCGCGGTCGAGTTGCCACCATTAAATTTTCTCGACCACTCATACAAAGTACAGTCGGAGGAAAAAGTGGTGCAAACCAAAATATTATTATTTCTTTCATATATTGCAGAAATTATGTAAACGTCAAAAACTACCCAACCTTTTGATGTAGATTATTTTAATTGTAAGATAAAGCTTTTAATAAAGTGCTTTACATTTTTTTTTAATTTATAACTGTTTTTAGCAACAACATGGTTGTAGTGCGGCAAATAAACAGTCGTTTCTTTAGTAAATATATTATATCGCTTGCGGTAACAACATTTTGTAGTATAGCATTACTTATGGTACTAAGTATTCTTTGGTTTGTTAGAAATATTTTGCAAAAAGTCTTCTTCATTTATTTATTGAGTAACAAAACAATATGTAACTTACCGTATAGTTTAAGATCCGGCTGCAGAATTAGTGCTCTCATCAAGTGTTTGCCAGAAACCAAACTTTAACGCATATTTATGATTAGGAGAATATATATCTACCAGGTTGCCTGTCAAAATGTGGCCGCTAGTATTTTTAAATCAAATTATTGTGAATTGATTTTTCGGAAAAAAAATTCACTTGTTTTTTAAATAAAATATCGTCCACTATACGTATATAAAGACTGAAAAATCACGGTTGCCGTTTGGGTTTGAGCACTTGAGCTACCCATAAGCTCGATGTTTTGTATGTAACTTAGTTCTTTGCTGTATATAGTTTTAATTTAGTTTTAAGAAATATAGGCAATTGGCCCGTAGATACCCTAGTGATTACTTTGTAAAACATTTAAACAATTTGTGCTTCAATTCATACCACCATGTCTGAATTTACGTTATTTTTACCACAAAACACTGCATTTCTCTCATATTGCTCAATTAACTCTTTTAAACCGGTTTGGGGCGGATAAAAGCATATATTTTGAGTATTTTATTGACAGTCGTCATGTCGAAATTTTATCGTTTCGCGTTAAGCTCGTCACATGTCATAAAACAAAGGATTTAATTTTATATCTCCATTTCATGAGGGATACAAGTGAGTTATGTACCTTAATGAAGTTACGGCTTTTTGTTTGATGTTTATTCGAGCAGATTAAACTTTGGTAGAGTCCAAATGCAGTGTTTTTAACTCTGAATAGGACATGAAGAAACCCGTTATTGCGTGGGACAATTTCCGGATTATATTTTTTTAGGTACATACAAACCTTGTTTTACACACGTCAATAAATACAAATACAAAATACCGAATACATATACAAAACAAATACCGAATACAATACACTAGTCGTCGCGCAATACACTCGCGCTGAACTGAGATCTAGCACTTACATTTTGCCTAATAGAAAAAAACTTTTGAGGTTAATTGCTTTTAACTTTTTATAAAATGATAAATTTTTGATTTCTGTATTTGTTGTTTTAGGATATCATGAATAATATACGTAAGTTTTAGCTTTAAATGTGATGCCTACCAAATTGTTCTTTTCCAACATAGGTTTTTTCGAAACCCGGTTTAGTACTCGACTCTGTCTGGCAACAGTACTGACTGTTGCCAGACAGAGTCGAGTACTAAAAAATCCTGCCCCACGCGGACTCTACAAAAGAGTCCTACAACTACTAAACTAGTAAAAAATATGTGTCGATATTTGGTTTTTGGTGGTAATAGCTTAAACCAATTGAGGTTAATATATATACGAGTTTAAAAATGAATAACTGTTTTCAAACGCAAATATTTTCAAAACCTTTCATCAGATTTTGATCAAATTACAATGGGACTAACTATAACATACCCTTTCGAAAAAGACAATATTTTCCTAAATCGATTAATAAATGACAGAATTTAAAGGCAACATACATAAAAATAAAGATTCCGAGGAATTGAGAGCCTCTTCCTTTTTTAAATGTAAATTGCTGCTAAAGGTCACATTAGAAAATAATCTAGATAAGCGCCTTTTCTAAGCTTATTTAAGCTAATACGTTGCTCTATTAAACTTCCTTTGAATATTAATGGTCAGTAAGTACAGTCATTTGCAAGATATTAATCCGACGAGATTAAAAGAAGCCATTAGAAGGATATTGCGTATTTCAGAGTCCTGTTTAACAACTGTCTGATAAACTTGACACTTATTTTACTGTTGAAATTTTTGTGAGAATTAGACATTATCTAATATATAAAATTCTCGTGTCACAGTTTTCGTTGCTATACTCCTCCGAAACGGCTTGACCGATTTTGATGAAATTTTTTGTGCTTATCCGGTATCTATGAGAATCGGCCAACATCTATTTTTCATCATCATCACTTTTCATCATTATCAACGCGGGTGAAACCGCGGGGCGCAGCTAGTAACATTATGAAAATACGACTATCACTCACGTCATTTGATCGATATTGTCCACCTAGGTTTCTAGCATGTAAGATGCTCTTCTTTGGGATGAGTTTACGCCACGTCTTTTCTTTCAGTCTTCGTCGCGATCTCGCTTGAACGTGTCGCAATTAATCAAAGTGTCAAAGTTATGTAACATAACATAAAAGTAACGCATTCACACACACAGTCCACACTAAGTTCGATGATATTGATGACATGATATTGTGTTCGTTGGTGCCGGAAATATTCACATCACACATACAATCACAAACAGTACCAGAAACACACATTTTTTTTGGTAATAAAACTTGTGTTCGCGCCGGGTGTCGAACTCGATACCCCCCCTGCTGAGAAGGCGAGCGCACATCCAGCTATGCCAACGAGAAATTCAATTGATTAGACAATATAACATATTTTTTTGACAACGCTTCTGTACAGCCGCATCTTCAAATAATAAAAAAAAAATGTTATTTATGTATTTAGATTTTAAGACATGACCAAGTGTTCTATAATTATCCCTACGCTGAAAATAAATGTTAATGACATAATATACAACAATCGAGTTATCTAAGGGACTTGATATATACAAAAAGCCCTGGGCGCGCGGCCCAGTCGTTGTGAATATATATATTTTTTTTTTGTGACAGGCTAGTGTTTGACCACTATCTCACCTGATGGTAAGTGACGATGTGATCGAAGCTGGTAAACACACTAGACCTGGAATACGCAGGCTCAATAAAATGTATGGCGCCTAAAGGATATGATCAAATTATATAATATGTTTTTGTATAGTCTCTAGTGTAATAAAATGTACTAAGCGGACAGGAAGTGCGTATTTATACAGTAGCAGCGGCCGAGACTCGCCTGGGGCGCTTTATGTATCAAGCGTATATCCCTTATCCGTCAGATATTATTAATCAGAAAGTTGTATAACTAACTACAATTTTATACTCACCGCGTTTTGAAGTACCAACCTGAAATGGCTTTGGTAAGTAGGTTAACTAAAAAGGTTCTGTTCTTCAATACTCTGACCTATTTTGAGAAAGTATTCGCGAGACTAAAATGGATGCTCTGAATTTTTCTTCCTACTTGAAAAGACAATAAAAGATTTCTTGTTCACTTATCTATTCCTGGAAATCAAATTCTGTGATTGAAATGGAGATTTATTTTTATACTGAGGATCTTAAACAAGCATAAATTAGATGTAGTAGATACATTTAGGATATTTGGGGGTCTTCAAGTCAAGAGTGAATAGGCATGCTACATCTTTGACTGCATCGTCGCTTTCCATCAGGTGGGATAATTGTCAAATGCTTTTTATCAAATATAAAAAAATATCAAAAGGGGAATTTTTCTGTTTTCTATCCCTGAGAACTAGTCATTCCAGGGCGTATTTAAAATTTTCAAACGCCCTTTTAGCTAAAAACTATTCTATCAAAAGAAACGCTTTCCAAATGTTACTTTAAAACTTGTGCACAAAGGTTTCAAATTGCTTGTCTGTAATTTGCAATTACGGTTAGCGCTAAGTAACAATATAATTATTTTAAACCTATGTATTAAGGTCTGTTACATTTAGAATCTCAATCACAATCTTGAAACAAGTGATATTAAAGTCAAATGCTAGAGTATCATAGTAAATAATTAAACGCAAGCAAAGCTTAAAAAAACCGACTTCACCGCTTTACCATCGGAACCTTGATCAGATTTAATGTTTTAAACACGCATTATTGACTATAACTCAAAAACTAAAGATCAGACCTTGATCGAATTTCAATGGGACCACATAAAAAGCACCAGCATTCAAATAAAAAAAGAATCATCGAAATCGGTGCACAACGAAAGAAGTTATGAGGTAACTTTTGAAGTCGGGTAAACGAGAAATCAAAGAAAAACGAATCGTCAAAGTACGCAATATTGCTCACAAAATAGGCATTATTGTCGATATTTCAAGAACTACTGATCAGATCTTGATCAAATTTAAATGGGACCAATAAGAAAGAAACATCTTTCAAACTATAAAAAAAATTCGAAATCGGCTCACGTGGAGAGAAGTTATGAGGAAACATACTTAAAATAAAAAAAAAGAAAATAATTACAGTCGACTTGAGTACGCACTAACGTTCATAGGGTGCTCAAATCATGACCCTCAATTTTGTTGTGACGACGAGTAATTAATAAGTAGTGCTTATAAACATAAACGCTTATAAACATTAAAACTCACAGCCCCACACTAAGTTCGATGACTTGTGTCGTGGATGCCGGCAAAATTCACATCATACAAACAATCACAATCAAAAAAACTTAAATGTCTATGTCCTGGAGGGAGCTTAACTTCGACGATGTAGAATAGATGGCGCTGGTTGGAGAGACGTCAAGTGTTGTGCGAGTGGGTACTGACCCCCTATTCCCTATCTTTGTTGCAAACGGTTTCAATACTGAATTGACAAAACTCCTAAGAAATAAGGTTCATTTTTGCTTAATTCAAAAAGAAACCGCGTGCAACAAAGATACGTAATAGGGGGTCAGATCGGTCGGGCATAGATCGGTCTAACATAGCGCTTGAGTGTTGTTTGTGCTTGGTGTTCAATGTCAGTTGTCATGTTTTGACTTTGATAGTTGGTCGATGATGAAACGTCAGTTGACCAACGACGAGCATTCAGTATATAGATGAATCCTAATTATATTATAATAAGTTATATACCGAAGTTTTGCCGCAAAAGTGAAAAAATGGCGTTGTTGATTTTGTATAATTTTCCAAAACCTGTGGTACTTCAACTGTTAATACTTAGTGAACGTGCATAAATGTAGGCAAATCATACAAAGTTGAAAACGTAATTTTCACCTTCGCTCCAAAACTCCAATAGAAGTTCTAGTAAAGTTTCTACCACTTTACTGGAGCATGACTTGACTATGATTGAACCTTGACTGTTTTACTTGACTTTAACCGTGACTAAGACTTTGAACATGAAATACGCTTAAAATATGTTATTACTTGGCACTGGCTAAATGCAAAAGATTGCGAAGCAAAAATTAAAAGAAAATAAAACGACGATCTGGACAGTACCGGACGCGCTGCGTTTCTAAAATCCACCTCCAACTCGCGGATATATGAATATGTTCATTGTTAATTGTTGTCAATCGATTATATCGTGATTGAAGTTGACGCCCACAGTTTCATTTCCGCAATCCACGATGTCTGATGACGGTGAAGATATTGAACGGGACCGTTCAATCGAAGACCATTCTACCCTAACCCCGACATATAAATTACTTATATAATAGTCTCGGCTGTATAGCGAGCACGCCCAAAGTCAGTAAATTATTATTATAATTTGGACGAAGTTTCAAGTCGTTAGCGCAGCACTTATCTACTTGTAGTATGTCTTTGATGGCGTTTTTAGTTAATTGGTGCACTTAGAGAACTCTAAAATGAATAACTGTAAATGCGAGTATGTTATTTTAGAATTTTATTACAGACTAGCTGAAACTCGCAGTTTCGCCTGCGTTATTTACGTTAAAAAGTAGCCTATGTCTTATTCGGGAACCTACACTATCTACATTCTGAATTTTATCAAAATCAGATTATCCGTAACGGAGATTCATTCACACACACACACACACACACACACACACAGAAACTTTCGCATTTAGATATACCAGCTATAGAACCAGATACGATACCAGCGGCGTACTGCAATTTTTACCTAAGTTAACGGTTATAATCACATCAAAATATGTTTGTTAATTCTTCAGCTGGTTACCTTACCGCTGCCGCGGCACGCTCGCTTCGCTCGCTCGGCTCGCGCGTTGTTGGGGTCCTAGTTCTAAACTAACCTTACCTACTTGTCTGATTGTCTGATATGATTTTCAATAATATGGATAAAAACACTTATGATTAAGAATTTTTTGAAAACAAATATAAGAATAAAATACATTTATGAATATTATAGTAATTTATTCGAATGATTATGAATTTCGATCATTAGTATAAACAAATAATATGAGTAATAATCATTATGATTTAAAATGATATGAGAAATATTTTTGGACCGGTGATAGGAGTTGAAAAGTTATGTAAGACAATGCGCACCCTAAACACCCTAGTTAACATATAAATCTCGCTTCACTCGATCAACAATACACTGTTGTATTATTCACAAATTGTATAGGTAGCGGTTCGATAGCGATTCACAACGAAGTAGTTTAACATTTTCCCTGTTACATTTTGCTAAGCTCATCTTCCATTATTCGGAGATGCTATACTATTCTTCTTCTTAGGGACTTCATATACAAAGCTGCCAGGGTGCGCGGCCGGACGCTCGCCCTGTACCCGCGCCTCGGCCCCTACTGCTACGTCCTAGTCGCCAATAATACAAAATTATAGGTATACGCACGCTCTGTCCGCTCAGTATATTTTGTTTCACAAGAGCCTTTACAAAAGCGCGGGGGAACGCATTGCAGGCCCGCGCCATGCCGCGCCGTGCTCGTACTTTCTAATTTAAAGCGCCCTGGTCCCTGGTCGCGGTTAGGGCGCTGTGAAGATAAAATTTATGGCGCTAGTCGTGGCGCTCTTGACAGAGCGGTCGTGGTCTTCATGTATTATTATTGTCTGCTAATGCTCGCTTCACGATCTCTATCCATTTCTCTCTATTGTTTGCAAATCTGGTGCATTCATGCAAGGGGTAAGTTTTGCCGCCTAATGGTGATTTAATCTGGTCGGTCACTATCATGGGTGACCTTCTACGCGGTCTGGTGCCTTCCATTCGGCCGTGCACATCTAAACGTCTATTGAGTCATTTTCTCGTTTTGAGACGAGTCAAAGAACTGAAATATGCGAGCTTGTACTTGGACGGATAGACGTAATTTGATTCCGACTTCTTTGAGTATCGATAAATTGGTAGGTATTTTTAAATTAAAATTAAAACGGGAATTAGCGTGACTTACGCGTTATCGATGTGTAAATCGACAATTGTTTGGGCTTCATTCGGAAGCCTTCTTCAGGATGAGTGCGGAGCGCTCGCCGTCGCGTCCCACCTCGCACTGCGAGCAGCAGCACGAAGAGCGCGGGAGGATGGCGGGGGTGGTTGTGGTGGTGGGGGTTGAGACGGCATACACCGTATAGCAGGATCCTGCTCCGAAGAACCATCTTCATCACTGCTGCTTGATGACACCATTCTACTCCGGCAGGCGAAACTTATAGTGTCCCTACTCACTTTGTTGACACTGCCCAGAGTACCATGAAGACAAGTTTTCCAGCTTTGTGACAGAGCCCACCCTCTGTCTCGATTAAAATTTGGACGACGACTAATTTCTATCGCCTCGCGGATTTTACGAGGAACAAAAAACTTTTCTCTCGCTAAAATCTGGGCCTTGTCGAATCTTATGTAGTGCGTCGTGTCGGAGGACAGGGCGTGCTCTGCCACTGCGGAGCTGTTGCTGTCGATGTTTTTCATGGACCGGATGTGCTCTCTGAGTCTGGTAGACACGCGCCTGCCGGAGTAGAATGGTGTCATCAAGCAGCAGTGATGAAGATGGTTCTTCGGAGCAGGATCCTGCTATACGGTGTATGCCGTCTCAACCCCCACCACCACAACCACCCCCGCCGTCCTCCCGCGCTCTTCGTGCTGCTGCTCGCAGTGCGAGGTGGGACGCGACGGCGAGCGCTCCGCACTCATCCTGAAGAAGGCTTCCGAATGAAGCCGAAACAATTGTCGATTTACACATCGACAACGCGTAAGTCACGCTAATTCCCGTTTTAATTTTAATTCAAAAGTTCAAAATGTGCGTGAGTTTTTATCAAAATGGTAGGTATTTGTAGCTAGCTTCTTGGACACTGTATGTTTGTTACTTCTTCACGATCAAACATTTGGACCAATCTTGATGAAATTTGGAATTTTGATGAAATTTCAAATGTTCTCATCTTTGGGATGGCTCTGCAAAGTACCAGCTTGAGCCACAGACTATTGAACGCAGAGCCAAGAGACTAATAAACTGCCAAGAACTGACTGATGCGAAACTTCAAAGCCTCAAACATCGTCGTAGGGTCACAAGCCTATCGGTCGTTTATAGGATACATTTCTGAGAGTGTGCCATGGAATTGCAGGATTAAGGTTTATGGTTGATATTCCAAGGGTGCGTACGAAGCAATTTGCTTCCACATTTATTATACGTACTGCTAAGGAATGGAACTCTTTAACCGAGTCTGTGTTTCCTGATATGTACAATCTGAGAGTCTTTAAATCTCGAGTTCATCTTTTAGGCAAGCATGCCCCATCTTCGACCACATCGTCTCTTTCCATCGGGTGAGACAGTGGTCAAGAGCTTGCATATCGTAAATAAAAAAAAAATAGAAGTAGCCGACACCTTTGATTAACACAGGCTACTTTTTGTCCCGGAATTTTGCGAGTCCGGGACTTATGCGTATAAAACCACGAGGCGCAGCTAGTATTAAAGACAAGATTCCTTCGGTTGGATGGTTACCGCTTGCAGTGGTTCTCTGACTTTACAGTGACTTCGCTGGAAACTTTAATCCCTGCCCGCTCATGATCTATTGAAGGAAGAAACGTGACTTGCAGTCCTCTTGCGATTAGATAGCAATATTTATACGACCTTCGAGGAATACGCTGCTGATCGGTCGTTTAAGTTATGTTGTTGGTCATTTGGTAGAGGATATACTGAATAGGAAACATTTGTAAGCGAAATTCAATCCTATAGTCTTATAGCTTTATGTTATGATACTTTTATTCAAAGACGAAGGAAGCGAGGGTCTCACAGCGTCTCACGAAGTCATCGAAGCTAGTGCATGTCATTGCACCGACTGTCTACAACAAGTTGCCAGAGGACATTATTGATGCTACCACAGTAACTTATTCAAATATTGAATTAAGAAGTGGCTTGCTAAGCAGGTCTTTTATTTAAAGCTCAAAGTGATAACAATGGTAGTGGTGGTCAACGCAGTAAACGAGTACGAAAGCGGGTAGACCGTTTCGTATGCTCGTAAATCTATATCTTCATCCAGCCGCACTACTCCAGTTACTCCGTGATCATGATGCTTGCAACAGTGCCGAAATATCGGAAACTCAAAACAAACGAAATACATAGTAAATATCCCGCTTTTGATACAAACGTTTGTAGGTATTTTATTAATTCGATGAAATGTTTCATCCGCGGTTTTACCCGCGTTAGTCCCGAAGGATAAAAAGTAGCCTATGTGTTAATCCAGGGCGTCAACTATCTCCATATCGAAGTTAATTAAAATTGGTCTAACGGTTTGAGCGTGAAAAAGTAACAAACATACAAACACACTCACAAACTTTCACCTATATAATGATTGTGTGATATGTAGGTGTGATACCATTATGATAAAGAAATGTGATACCATCATGATATAATGTGATATAGAAACTATGGTTATTTTTTTTACATAAAATATGTATACTCTATGGGCCATTACTGTATATTACACACCCATATTCAATTATTTTGTCTATGAATGTGTCCAAGTAAGATTCTCTTGAATTTATCAACTCCGATGAGCAAAGGGACTCATTGGCGATAGGAAGCTAATTGAGTCGAAACTGCAGTCTTGGTCAACGACGCTATTCTATCGTTTACATTTTGGACAGAATACGCATGATACACATTAATTAATTCCTCCATGCTCCTTTTATCATCTACAGCATGACATACTATCAAACTTCATACATTTATATTTTAATTACATCTAGTTTGCTCGAAGCGGCCGTACCGCGAAGGAGTGAGTTCCCTGTATAATCTGAGAATCTTCAAGTTTAGAGTCAACATGTGTATTTAGGCAAGCGACATCACCATTTCACATCAGGCAAGTTTGTGGCTAAATCTAGCATATAAAACAATTTAACAATAATCCAACTTCGACAACGCATCACTTACTAAAAGGTAAGATAAGATAGTTGTCAAAAACAAACCTATCAAGTTAAAAAATATCTATATTTACCTTCATATTCCTTACCTATTTTCAAGCAAGTCAGTTGAATTGATACCCACAGCATATTCACGTTATTTCTAATGCAAATACAATTTGATACATTGAGATATTCAATTTCGACCAGTAAATGAAAATCTACGTTAACTCAATTATGAATGTACAAAGTCATCTTTCAATTCGATGCTCGATTACACAAAAAAAACTTTTTCAAACGCCGAACGCAATTACGCGAAATGGTTTTAAAAATTAAATAAAAGCCATAAACCGACTCAAAGTAATGTAATATTCAGAATTCCATTTAAAATCTTAATAAAACAGTGACAGACGTTTAAGCGGTATTCGCTCGATTTTCATAATAAAACTGCATATAATTGGAACTCAGACATTGAAAAGAATCGGTACTTACTGTAGAGTTGAACGTTCGCTTTTTATGTTAGGTTTAATGAAGCGATTCAAAAGCACTAAGGCCCGTGACACACTTCCTTTTTAAATAAAAGAATGCATGCTTCAATATAATATTACTGCTTTAGTTTGTACTGGGTGTGCCGCAATGAAATGCGAGGTAACTTAAACGTAAACACTTACCACAAAAAAGGAGAAGGTCCCAAATCGTCTGTATTTAAAAAAAAAAGTGTGTTCAGCAAAATCGGTTCACCTAGAAATTAGATCTATAACTCAGAACCGATTTTGATGACACTTTTTTTATTTGAAAATGGTGCTTTCCATGTGGTGCCATTTCAATTCAATCAATATCTGACCAATCGTTTCATCCTCAATAATGCGTATTTAATTAATTTGATCCAATCAAGGGTTCCAAAGATAAAGCGGTGAAGTCGGTTTTTTAAGCTTTGCTTGCGTTTAAATTATTGATACGGCTATATACAATAACGCCTTTGCAAGCTTTAAAGATAATGTGTTACGAGCCTAAATCCTAATATTTTCAGTTCTTTGTTTGGAATTAGCGAAATTTGAACATGAAAGGAAATAATTTACTCAAAACATTACAATAATTAACGTTCTCGTATTTGTTATCTCTGCTAATTATCTGTAATTTTTATATGAAAACTTGGACTTTAAATTACCTCACGACGACAGGTTGTTGCTTGCTTGACGTATTAACAATAGCAGGATATCCAAGTACATGTTTCAGATTGTGCAATGTTTCCAGTGAAATTACGGTCTTCAAGAGATTTAATATCTGATATCTCAGGAGTACAGCTTTGCCGCGCAGAAGTTCGAAATATATAAGTTCAGAACTCTAGGTGGCACTGAACTGTGATTAGCAAGCGTGACGCTTACCATAAGGCGAGTTATTTGTTCGTCATAAAATAACTTTGTCCGAATTCTTGAAAATTCAATCAGAACTTTTCACCTTGCACTAGTAAGCTTATATTTTTTCTTCGACCTAAGACCTAAGCTAAAGCAGAAACTTTTAGATAACTTCTCTCGCCTGGGACAAAGTTTAGTTCTTTAGTGCTAGCGAATTTTGTATCGACGAAGAACATACGAGCGGAGTTGCGATGTTGGAAACGTTTGAAATATTCTAGGTTTAGAAGATAATGATATGTTAGAAGTTTAGTTGTTCAGGAGTTATGTACATACAGGACTATGATAGGAGATCTGATACAGTTTTCTTAGATCGACGATCTAGGAGTCAATTGCCTACATTTCCTAAAACGAAACTATAACTATATACAACAAAGATCCAAATTACCTAAACGGCACCGAGTTTATAGGGAACTTAAGTGCTCTAGCTCACTTTTAAGTGGCTACACTAAGTGGTTAGCGTTCCCATCATGCTGGCGGCCTTACCTCTCTGATTTGGAATACTAATACGTTGAGCCAAATAATAACAAGCCTTTCGATCAGGCGTCGCCTCAAACAAGCGCTCTAATAAAATTTTGATAAGTGAACGAGCTCATGGTCCGCACGGTCCCACTTTCTGATACATAACATTACCGCTTTCACACTCACAGCCCACACAAAGTTCGATGACTTGTGTCGTGGGTGCACATCACACACAGATTCACAACCAGAAACAAACATTTTCCTTGAGGAGAAAACTTGTGTTCGGGGGAACACAAGCCGGGAATCGAACCCGATACCCCTGCTTAGAAGGCGAACGTTCGACCTACTAAGCCAACGGGCAGTTAAGTACATTAACTACAGTTTACTGAGAAATAGGACTTGGCATATGGCGATATAGAAAATATTATTAGGTGTTACAAAAGTGTTTATAATAACATCGCGCTTGTAGATCTTCTACCTCTAATTTAGGAAATATATGAATTGTGAGTTTAAAAAATATAACGAGCAAGTCGTCCTGCACAATAATCAGTTCAATTTTGTTAGTAAAAATAGAATTAATTAACTTTCTGATCCAGCAGTTATTCTACGACGACGTTTTTAATTAAACATTTTTCAAATAACATTGTATGCAAATCGTTAAAAAACATAAGGTTTAAAGTCACTAATGTTACATTAACAAATTAAATTATAATTGTTAAATTACTAGTTATAAACTTTTATGTAACGCATGAAGCAACTTATGATAATTGACGTTGCTTAGCGCAGTTTCAGTGCGATGTATACAGTCTACAAGATCTACTTTAGACTGGCAATACAGTACACTGCTAACTTAACAATTTAGATAGTCCTTAAGACAAAACAAAAAAGCTATCACACTTACAGCTCCGCTTTAAGTTTCCACGCTTCACACGCTCAATTCAAACCAGGAACACATACAAAAAAAATCCCCTCTGAGAAAATTTATTCTTACTTGGAATAGAACCTAGCATATTGTAGCTAGGTAGCATATAATATAATAGGCAGACATGTAACTAACTACGACAGTGAGAAGTTCGCACAATCATCGATAGCTCCCATTTCCCCACACTATTATTCTAGAGCAAATAGAAAAAGATAACACAAGCAAAGAAGTCTTAATAGAAATTCTATTCGTCCCTAACACGGCACATCCGCCGTTTATCTTGGAAGTCGTATTTTACAATTGGAATTTACGGTGCTCGACCGCGACCTTTCATTTGTTTTTCTTTAAAAGAACTTGGACTTATCGGTGAGTTGGTATTCGTATACCAACTCAACACATTGACCTTAGCATATGGGCTTGTTACACGAAGATTTAGGTTTGGCGCGCTAGAGTTATATTAAGAAACAATTGTTTCTTATATTTTATGAAAGAAATAACTATTTCTCTTTACTATATATTTACTAAACATTTTTACGCACTGCAACATTGGTGATGGTCAGTCCAGTTGTTGTAATCAAACTCAAAAATATGGATCAATATTTATGCCAACAAACCAAAAATTATGATGGGTTTATTATATGCATGAATAAAAAATTTATGTTTCATAATATCAACCAAATTATATTATTCTATTTATTATAGTAGATAATAAAATAAGAATCGCTCGTTTAGGGTTTAATACAATATTTTTCTCTAAATAAAGATTGTTTTTATTTTTTATTTTCGTGACATTGGTTAATTATTAAATTCTGTAAAATAACCGTATATACTACAGCATAAACCTGATTCAAAATTACTATGCTATAAATAATTAACTACACACTATATGTATACAGACATATTAAACAGAAAAGATCATTTATTTACCTACCATTACACAATTTGAACTCTGTCGTTTTTAACTGGAGTATACACAGGTGCAGATGGGCTGTTGAATGTAACATACGTGTACACTAAACTTGCAACAACACTTATATTCAATCCAACGAAATTTAGCCACGAGAACACATAGTCTCCACCAACCACCATACCTATGTATGTTACGAAAATATTCTTAAGACTTCCAACAATTGTTGTAGTCAAAGCTCCATTATATTCAGTACACAACATCATGCTATACGATAGTACAAGCCCCATAACACAAGACATAAAAAAATGGGCTAAGAACAGTGACCCATTCCAATTCTTGTAAGCCGCCACTTTGGATAAATCGCCACAACACCCGGCTAAGATAAATGCAGGGATAATCATAAAGAATGAATCGTAGTACAACAATCCGTACTTGCCCAGATCTTTGGAATCCAACATCTTTTTCATATACACTCCATTAGCTGCTGAAAATACATCATTAATTAGCACTAAAATGTATCCAATCAAAGAGAATGTAACATCATCAGCTGAGGCGATCATGGCTCCTAGCACCATTCCTAATACGCTAGCTTGCACGGAGTGAGATGGTCGAAGCTTGAGGATGATTATTTCTAAAAGCATAGTCATTAGTATACTGATGCGACGTAAGGCGGTAAACATAGGCAGGCTTAGTTCTTTAGTACTGCCTAGACCAGATACCATGTTACCGAGGTACAATATCGGAAGCGGCCATATTCGGGTCACCACTTTTGTGCTCAAAGTTGGAAACTGCACTAGTCGCAATAGTCTGCAATTCCACAGCACTACGATTGTCGCTACCATCTGTCCTATGCCAAGCACTTGGTACGATGGAAATTCGAACACTGTAAGAACTGTTTTATTCACAACTGTTATCATAGATGACGCTAAAGCGAAGAACAAGGCACTTGAAAATTTTCTGAGCAAGTCTTTATTATCGGTGCCATTATCTGCTTGGTCCAGCATTGTTTATTCTTTTAACTTTTTCGACATGTGGCAAATTATAGATAAATAACACGTCCTTTCAATACCATATCAACGATACTACACATGCTATTTTTGATATTGCTACACTTGACATACTTATAAACAAACAATATAGGTAGATTACCATTCACAACAGCTGTGCAAACTTGATAAGTAGTTACAAGTGTTTCTACCTTTAAGTGGTCTACGAGCATTAATCCAATACATGGAAAACAAGTTTTGATAAATAATAACATTATGTTCACAAATAGTCAAATATCGACGAACAATATAGTTGACTTAAGAAAATGCAAATTTTACAGGAAAGCCATAATATATAGAATTAGATTTCTACAAGAACGCTATGAACTAATATAAATGAATCGTTGAATGCGCAAAAAAAGAGCGTTCCAATCAATTACTAAGGTAATCGATATTAGTGATTTTATGGTTTTAGCGTTAACCTTGAACCCACGGCTTGTATAAAATTACATAAAATTATTAAACGCAAGCAAAGCTTAAAAAACTGACTTCACAGCTTTATCTTCGGAAACTTAATCAGATTTAATGTATCAAACGCGCATTATGGACGATAGCTGAACAAACTATTTATCAGATAAAAAACATCAGCTTTCAAATAAAAAAATAATCATCAATATCGGCTCACAAAGGAAAAAGTTATGAGGTAACTTGTGAAGTCGGTTAAAAACGAGAACTTCATCAATGTATTCCACAGAGTACGCATTATTGAGTATAACTCAAAAGCTACTGGTCCGATCTTGATAAAATTTAAATGAGACTAGATGAAAAGCACCAGCTTTTAAATAAAAAATAATCATCAAAATCGCCTCACAACGAAAGAAGTTATGAGGTAACACACATAAAAAAAATAAAGTCAAATTGAGAACCTGCTCCTTTTTTGAAGTAGGTTAAAAATAGGGTCTTGTACCCTATCATAATTGCTCTAACCTCTCAGCTACTTAAGTCCTGCCTAAAGTGACGAAATTATCATTTCCTTATTATTGAGCATGTTATTATTTAATAGATTGAATCAAACCAAAAACTCCGAAATACTATTAAATTACATCTTTGAAAAAGTTTTAAACCCGCTAAAAAGAAAATAAAAACATCTCTTAAAACGTCAAGAAAGCGTTCTTCACTTAAACAAGCCTTTACACTCATTTTAAAAATACATAATTCAGATAAGAATTAATTCCAGCTAGTTTGTGAATTCGAATGGAGTTCCTGCGAATGCCAGTTGGAGAAAAGGAATTCTGACAATGTAGAATGGGCTTTAACTTCAAGGATTCAAAAACTTTGGGAAAATACTCAGCTATCTTACATGCAGTCATGATTAGAAGTTAGCTCTGAAAACGCAGCGTCATGTGTCCCCAAATGGTAGCATTTATTCTGATAGATGATGATCGTTAATTTACATAAATTGTATTAACATTTATCAAGTGATTGTGACAGGACAGATCTCATCTACCGCTTAGATTACTATAGCATATCATCGGGTGCTACAATTTGGTGGATAATTGCGCAGTGAAATTATACCAATTCACACAGAAAGGAGATCATACAACGCGGTTTGTGACGTACGACCCCAATTTTTTTAAATATAAAAATGTTTTCAATTTGAAACATCCATGTGATAAGTAAGAAATAATAGGTATCTTATCTAAATCCCACATGCCAATAAATAACATGCTAGGTACACAACTAATTTTCCACTACAGTGATATCTCAAGCGACGCACGGCACCTTCGTTGGTCCACTTATTATATTTTGTATCCGGCAATGAACGAGGATGTTTTATATCAATCAATACGGTTGAATGGACCAAATTTAAAAAATCCCATCAAAAAACCGTCACACATGCACGCGGTAAAAATGTCTTCTCTCAACAGCTACCAAGCGATGACAGTCTGGTGACAGCTTCTTTCAAATGTCAAACGGCGGTATGACGTTTAAATTTACAGTTTCCTTTGGTTGCAAACAACTATTAACATCCCTTGCTTTTTGCTAACATTCTATCTCACCACAATTCTCTTCAACTGCCTGTAGGAAATTAGAGTGCCAGGTACCTGAACAAAGCTCATTTAAATTTCATATCCGAGTTGCATCCACTTTTATTCCGCAAGTTTCGCTTTTGCATAGTGACACTTTATTTTGCCACAATTCGCTTAAGATTGTGACTCTTTACGACCGTAATTAGATGTTTCGCGCAATGAAGAAGGCAAATTGTTTTGAAATTAAAAAAGACATCCAGTAACAAGTGAGTTTCACAGACGGCATATTGAGATTTACAAGTATTTGAGTTTTAGTTTTTGGACTTGAATGTGGAGACTCAGGACTCCAAAAATTCAGCTTCAAAAATTTTGTTGCATGGTGACCACAGCGTTTACAAACAAAAACAAATCTGTAATCAAAATTAAATAGAAAATAAATGCTGGCTCTATTGTGGGACAGGATGGGACGCTGTTACAAAACCCAATATTCTGTTTGTAAAATTGACTATTTTATAACTCGTACACATTCAAATGCGATAGTTTTGTGTTGTACATTCACTACAACGCCACATTATCATAATAACAGTTAGTTTAAAAGGATGGCTGCATGATCGAGATATTAAAATGTATAAAAAAGTGAGTTCTATAGTAATAGCTTAAAGAAAAGAGACGGGCGAGAGGCCGTTGCTCTGCAACTATATATGTATGCTTATAACTATATATAAATGTAAAATGAGAATTATTTATGAAATTAATTATTAATTACTATTTCTTTTACTTCTTCCAATGACAATTGACAGAGGTAATGAAAACCCAATTCGCTACATTAACATGAAAAAAGTACCTACTCAACATAAGTTAAAATGTTAATTTATTCCGAGACAAGCTTAATTAAATCACTTTTTCTTTGATACGTATCATTTTCATTTTAGTTCGATGACTTCCGTCTCGCGTTTCAGCGCTTAAAGCGCTTCTTAAAAAAACTTTTCCGCAATTTTCCTTGAAGATTTTGATAAAGGCAGATTTAGAGCAACTTTTTCTCGGAGGAGCTGAAACAAAAATTTTGCATATTCATGAAGGGGAAAGGGGCTCATTTGCAAGATTAATACTGAAGCCTTAGGGGTATCTTATAGCTTAAACAGCTGATTTGTTTCAACGGTGGCCGTCGCCGGCGCTAACCGTCGCTTTATTCAATTTGTGACTCGAGTTTTGAATTTTAAAACCGCTTTTGTTTGCACAGGGCATGAATAAACATTAAGGTTGGGTCTTTGAATTAGCTTCGATTAAGGAAGTATTATGAGGTTTTTGTTACTAGGTTCAAGACAAAAGATCTTAATAAAGATCTGAGCAAGGGTGCTCTACTTTAAAACAGAAACCCTTATCAGGGTTGTATTATCTTTAATCCTTGTGAAATTGGTTTTACAAAGTATCGAGATTGCCGGCATGTCAAAATTTAAGATAGGTAGGAGGGACCAAAGATTCTCTTTGACGGTGTTTGATTGAAATTACAATCCGCCGAGAAAATTGATAGATATTAACACTTATTATCTACTTTTAAAATATAGGTTTTTAACAAGCTTTTATTTAGTTTCTCCAGTTCCTTAGTCAATTTGTCGTAATCAAATATAGCAAGCTACATTAGATCTACTTCTTAATGTCCGACTGGACTCAAATTTGGAGTACTTGTGTATCTTCTAACTTTGATCAGATTATATGTACTAAGCACGCATTATTAAAGATTTTTCAAAGAACTTTTGATCAGATCTTGATAGAATTTTAATGGGACCACATAAAAAGCACCAGCTTTCAAATATAAAAATAATCATCAAAATCGGCTCACAACAAAAGAAGTTATGAGGTAACACACGTAAAAAATATAGTCAAATTGAGAACCTGCTCCTTTTTTTTCAAGTAGGTTAAAATAGGTTCTCGTGCCCTATTATAATTGCTCAACCCGCTCAGCTACTTAAGTCCTGCCTAAAGTGACGAAATTGTCATTCCCTTTTGTTATTGAGCATGTTATTATTTAATAGATTGAATCAAACCACAAACTCCGAAATACTACAAAATGACATCTTTGAAAAAGTTTTAAACCCGCTAAAAAGAAAATAAAAACATCTCTTAAAACTGGACTGGACTGGACTCAAATTTGAAGTACTTGTGTATCTTCAGCGACAATACAGTTTTATGGTACCATGGAGTTGATCTGTTGATAGAGACGGAAGATGGTCATAGGAATTTCTGAACTGAACAAGGCAAACTCATTGAGTTTGGGCTCGTTTAATTCGTTTTGACAAGTTCAATGGTTATATACCTTTTTAGTCCTTTTTTATTAACAAATGGTAAAAGCTTGATTTAAAAACGATAATCAAAAGATAATGTCATTACAAGCTGAATCCACAACTAATCTACGTACAGTACACTATAGGATTTTGGTAGCAATTGCTACTGTGACGAAAATGCAGGATGGAGACGAGAACGGCAAACACGTTTTGTTAAATACTTAAGGCACGGGTATCAGAAAGCATAAATTTTCCTTGAATAGGAGACATGTGCTCCTGTAGCACGAAGAAAAAGAATTGGAACAGCTAGACTAGTTCTCAGGAATATTATATTTTATTTTTAGAATTTATAAATAAAGTTTGTTATCTATATTTACAAATAAAAATCAATTAAAGTTTGTTAGTCTCACAAAACCTTGAACATCTCTCACAAAAACGTGAACGGCTCGACCAATTTGTCTGATATTTTTTTTGTTGTAAACGTAATTGTCAGAGCAAGGTTAGTATATATTTTTTTTAATCCACTGGATATTGCACCCGCTCAAAGTCGGGGCGGATCGCTAGTATTTTATAAATAAGCTTTTGGCCAAAGTGATGCTATGTAGTTTCAAAATAAAGAAAAAAAAAATTTTGTTCAAAGCGGGATTTGAACCCACGTCTTTAGAACACAGGTCCGAGTCCGTTACCACGAGACTATCAAAAAATCGACTCACGGCATGAACAAATATTTTATTTACTTATATGTTATTTTATTTGTATATTTATTTTTATTATATATAATTTTTTGGTATGCATTATATATTTTATTAAATTATAAGTACCGATATATTTATATATATATGTATATAATAATTTATGTATATTTATTATTTTAACTAATCATCTAACTTTCTTTCGTCTCTCACCCTCTCTATACCATTTTGATGCACGCCTACACCCCTCTTCTCGTCTACCATGTGTGTTTGACTGGTAGAGAATGCCCCTAGCATTAAGTCCACCTTTTGTACTTTTTGTGCAATAAAGAATTAAATAAATAAACAAATTTTTCCTGCTTTATTTCTCTCTAGTTTCCATTGATTCAAACGTACATAGGTAGTAAAGTCGATCTTTGAATGTAAGTATACCCCTAGGTAAATTTACAACCCTTTACTGACAATTTTCCTTATTTCGCATTGCCGCTATTCCGTGTCAAGCGTCATTGTGGTTTTTATATTTATTTTATTGTCCTACGTGTTCTGAATGAGGGATTTTTTATTCACCACCTACTGTTTTTATTGCGAACGCGGTGGTTTAAGGTTTTTACCCACTACAATTTTGGATTTTTGGTCAATAATGCATTAATCCTCACAAGATAGTATTTATTACCTTCTAATATATAAATATTTCATGTCACGGAGATTGTGGTCGCGCTACTCCGAAACGGATCGACCGTTTTTTTGTATATTTGGTAGGCATGAGAATAGGTCGTTAAGTTTGTTTTACTCTTTCATTTTTATGCCGATTTTTCTATTTTGTATGACCAATATCCGAATGTAATTCCTGTATTAGTCTTATAAGTCTTATAAAAAAAAGGCGAGTTTCTTGCTCGAGATGGCTGATATTTTGCGAATCTGGCAGTAGAGTCATACATTTTTTAGAGTGCCTCTTTGGGGTCTTTCCATGTGAATAAACGATTTTGAATCTTGAATTAAAATAAATGAGTATGGTAATTAAGTACTAGGCAACCATAAACGTGAAAGAGTTAAAACACTTTTCTTTTGAAACCTTGAAAGTGCGGTTTTAATATTGTAATGATTGTTAATATGTTAACCAGATGTTTATCCATTCAAATTACATATTATCTCCTGAACGACCCTTTGACGACCCTTTGACGACCCAGTTGGCGCAGTAGACAAGTGTCCGCCTTCTGCGCCGTGGGTCCTGGGTTCGATTCCCGGCAGGAGCACAAATTCCTTCCCAAGATATATTTGTGCTTCTGGTTCTGGGTGTAATGTATGTGTGATGTGAGTGTTTCCGGCACCCACAATACAAGACTTTGAACTTAGTGTGGGGCTGTGAAACAAATGAGAAGCTGCCTTCTGTGTGAAGTACTGCTCAAACTTTGCGAGGGTACCCAGTACCTTAGCGGCCGCCTGAGCTCTGGCTTCAATGTAGGTGCCAAAGATTCGACGATTAAAGTTGTGATGAATGATGACCCTATTAGAGCTATAAATAATTGAAACGCAAGCAAAGCTTAAAAAATCCGACTTCACCGCTTTATATATTGGTTTTTAGCGCATAATCAATTGCGATAAAATGTAATGGAACCACCTCGGAAGTATGATCTACCAAAAATAAAACATCGATATCGATTTATAATTGGCGGAATTATCGCGTAACATACATACAAAAGAAAAACATACACTCGAATTGAGAACTTCCTTTTTTGAAAACGGTTGAAAAACAAAAGAGACTTGGTAGTCATATTTATACTAATAGTACGTACAATACCGCGATCACGGTCCTCCACCACCGACAGAACAACTTCGCTCTCCCGACCGAGACAGCACAGCTATCTTTTGCATCTGTTTGAGAGTAAAAAAAATTATATTGTAAAAAACAACAAAGTAGGTAAACAGGTGCTTGTTTTACAGTACTTAAAGATATCGCATTGTCTAAATCCTGACTAACAGACACATAAAAGCCGATAGGTGTACTGTCGCCGGCAGTTCGGTGGAATTGCTTCGTGCTCAAGTTTTTGAATAAACGACCACCGCCGCAATTTGTTCGTGTTTTGTTTCCTTAGTTCTTGTAAGATACACACAGTGTACAAAATAAAGTAGCATATGTTTCAGCCTCTCATAATTATCAGCTCATTACGTTCCCACTGCTAGGACGTGAAGCCTTCTCTTACAGGGAGAGAGTATAACATGCTGTAGTCCACCACGATTTCTAAGTACGAGTTGGTGCATGGATGATACATGTCGAATTTGTGATTGTTGAATATCTCGGTGTGCAAATTTCACACATAACTTGAGAAAGTAGGACTAAAGCCGCTCCGGTGGGCTACACTGACTCCAGAGTCTCATTATACTTATATATATCCAAAACAGTGAAAAGTATCTCGATGTCTATTCATTTTTCTATCGTTCACCTAAAATAATTATATGTTTGTGTCAAATATAACTTGCGGTGGCTGGGTTTAAATCTGGGGCAACGAGAAGACAAGCTTAGACAAGTTTGGTTCGTTCGTTGGGTGCGGTGCGTGTTGCAATTCCTGCACGACGTAACTCACATGATAGCTACCACTCTACCACCTTTAAGTCGAACATATTATGGAACCAAGCGTCCTAAACTGTTTCAGCAGCTACACTTAAGAGCACCTACTTTTTCAGACGATATATGTCCCTATACTAACGGATTTCATTAAAATTTGGCAAAACATACAGCTTAATTTATAAAGCACTGTAGGGGCTACGCTTTATCTTGTCTAACACGAGTGAAACCTCATAGCTAGTTTCCTTTCAAGTTCTTATCATGTATGTTACCAAACTTCTACTAGTAAATTACCATCAAGTGAGATAGTGGTCAAACGCTTGTCTATAATGAGTAAAAAAAGAAGATTTTACGTGTATTATGATTTTCCGAGAACTAACAATATGATAAAAACAAACTTAGTATTGTTGTTTTTTCCTTTGACTATCCTACCTGGTGGTAAGTGACCTAGACCTAGAATGTGATTGACTGTTACGTACTTGTCTTTAATTACGATACATTTCCTTGTAGGTTTAGATGTCCATCTGTTTTGTTTATGCTGTGGTCCGTATTTGAATGAGTATACGGTGGTATTTAGGTCAGTGTCTTCCGGCGGTGTCTTGACACCTTGTGCAAGAAAATGTGTCTAGAGTTTGTTGCGGGACATAAACTAGACGGAAATGAGTTGTGTTTTGCTGCAAGTATTTAGTTTTACTGGTATTTGTTTTTAGGTAAAGTTTGTACATCTATCTATATATATAGAAATGAATCCATATTTTCTTTGGTCGCGCCATAAGTTGATAACACTTACTGATTTCATTCATATTTCTTTTAAAGTTTTCTATTACTTTCTAGAAAGATATTACGAAAAGATAAATTAAGAAAACTGCTCAGCAATGTGGAAAGATTGTAGTCAAAAGCTTGACTATCGAGCATAAAAAAAACTGAAATTATCTTATGCGGTATTACATCTAAAGCAAAATCAAAAAAATCTACATCAAAATCACATGGGCCCCAAAGAGGCACTCATGAAAGTTAATGACTCTATTGCCAGATTCCCAAATTACAGTCATCTCGAGAAGAACCAATGTATGGGTAGCCATGCTCTTTTACAGCTCTGATGCGTAGCGTCACACAATGACGCGGCAAAACGGCGTACATTTACAGGCACCGGCTACTGAACTATCAGAACACTTATAGGTGCACCAATAGATGGCGCTATACTAAAAATTTTGCCAAGTACTTACCAATTTTTTACAGTTCCACCATCTATCCCAATCAAACACCGCTAACTACCCTCACCCGAGCTCTGTTTTAGTTAAATCTACCTCAATCTGTGGAGCAATCAATACTGATTACCAGAACGCTGTGACAAGATTAATGCTTCGCCTTGGGCTGGGAATTTCAGGATACACTGGAACTTTGAAATATATATAAAAGTATCCAATGTAAGTTGAGCTGTTGTGAAAAGTGTGAGGGGCTGTTTATAAGGAAAGATTTAGAACCTTTAAAGATTGAAAGGGCAAATCACACTGGTTTGTTATTCGTATCGATGTGGCAATGTTCTAATATAATTGATAAATAATAATAATAAAAGGTCTTTCGTTTCTCTCACAAAGGTCTTATCAGCTAATTAGCAAATAACGTTAGTCTAACTCTAGCGTCAACTCGTGTTGTGAGAAAGTTGGTGCCTGCTATAGATTTAAAAATGCCTGTATTCATCGCAAACTTAACATTTTGGTTAGCACCTTAGTGTTATTAGATGTTTTAAGAAATTACAGACATTGTCGTCAACAACGAGATTAACATATTAGTGTAAAAGAGACTAATTCTTATAACTAAATAATTATGGCATATCGGCATGTAGTTACACGCCGAGATCATCGCCCAACTAAAATAAATACTATACAAAAACTTTTTATTGACAGCAAGAATAAAAATTACAGAAGAGAAATTACAGAATTACAGAGTACAGAATACAGAAGAACACATTTGCAACAACTTGAATGCTGATGATGACGTACATGTGCACTTACTAACTTCTTATTATTTAGGTAGGTATAATGTAGACTAGTTGTAGTATTATATTACAAACTTAGTGGCTTTTAAATGCTATACTATCAAATTTTTGTATACTTTTTAATTGGTAAATATTTATTTTTTTTTTTTACTTCTAGAGTACTTCTTACAAAGTACCCTATTATAATTACAATCTAGCCAAACTATGGCTAATCAGTAATTTAACTTTAACTTAAACTGCTACATTGCTAAACTAAGAATGTGTCCATTAACACTTTTCTTATTGTCTCTATTTAAGGGTAATACACTTTGTTCATGTGTTCTTTTGCAGCACTCTCACTATATATTACACTGATATATATTAACATTACACAAGGTAAATAAATGAAAAAAAAAAAACATGAATAGGTAGAGTTCAGTAATAGAGAGAGTTTAGTTCTGTATCAACACGAATCTATTCATCGTTATTTAGTAAAGGGGGCAAATAACGAAAGTGGGCAACGGACTAAAAAAAAGAACAGGCTTTCAAAAAGAGTTCAAAGATCCACAAATTTAAATAAGAAAAGGGACAGCAAACAGACCGCTAAGAGCATTCTCTTCTAGACAACCTTTTTTGCCTTGATAACTTAACCAAGTATTAGTATCTATCAAACTGGTTATTTATACATGAACTATCCAATTTTCTGGATGTACATCAAAATCGTTAATATTTTATTAATTGTTTTAGGTTATAGTATTAATACAAGGATTCAAACTTAGTGAGAGTTTTGTTAGAATAAATTGTTTGTTTGTAGTTGTTACTTTATTACCCTTCAAGTTCAGCTGGACATTCTGCGCCAAACATCACACCAATATTATAAATCCAAAAGTTTGTGTGTAAATGTGTTTGTTTTCTCTTCACGCTGTAACGGCTAAACAAAAATTTGGAGCTTAGACCTATGATTAACACATAGGCTACTTTTTAACTTAAGCTTTTTAGGCTAAGCCGCTGGGCATGGCTAGTTGTAAATAATCTGAAATGTTCTAACTAATTTCAAGTGTGTTTTTTTTTAATAAAATAAAAAATTAAATAAAATTTCATTCCCTAAAAACTGTACAGTATGTGGTTCTTATACATGTTCACAGATACAATATTTATTTACAAAGATATACTTTTTCAATGATTCCCAAACTAGGCCAGGGCCTGTGTCTTGGGATTCAGAGTATGTGTTACAGAACACAGAGTATTATAGTTGTGTACCACTGTCTACGCGTAATGTAATTACAATTTTGTAACAAGTGACACAAAAAACAGTAGTTATTTTAAGTGTGTGTTTGTGTGTGCTTATGTATGTGTTTGTGTGTGTTACGTTCGTCAGTTTTGTGTGATTGTGTCAAATAAAGTACTTAGTTTCTAGTTCTATTTAGATTGATATATTGATGTCATAGGTACGAGTATGTAAATCAGTTATTGGAAGTAAACTCTTGAGCAATGCCAATACTCTACCAATATTAATAATCCTACTCCGCTGCGATTCACAAGTTAATACGAATACACGGGTCTCCTGGGAACTTCCGGCACATACCAGAGTCATTAATTAGTCTATCTACTCGACTGAATCCTTTGAACTAGTATTAGTAAGGTACTCTGTTTTACAAAAGATTAAAGGTTAAATACGCTTGAATCTTTCGTCTCCTATACTGCCGTCATAAAAGACAAAAGACGTAACTTAAACTTTTGTCAAAATTGAGTTGTATACATTAGACATCTCTATTTTTTAGTAGATGTTATGACTTCAATATGCTATAGCATATGCGTCTAAATTAAAGGTAATATAATAGATTGCGTTTGAATATTTTAAAATAAAAAAATAATAGTAGTTGCGTCTATTTTTTCTAGATTCCGATGATGATAAATGAGTATATAACTCATTAATGTCATCCAAATCCGTTAAGCCGTTAGAGCGTGAAGATAAAACAAACATATTTACTTACTTTAACTTATATACACAAACTTTCTGATTTATAATATATGTGTGATTACTACTAAGCGCAAAAAAACGCATCGCAGATGTAAACATACAAATCACAAACACAATTACACTTCAAGTCAGAAACATAAATTGTCCCTTTACGAAAGCAGGCTACATCTAAATGGAGAAACAAATAGCGTGTGCACACAGCCATTTTCGACCTTATTGGCTAGGAGAACCTTACACCTTCACTCGATTTTCCAACGTGACTCTGTAACTAAAACTGCAATGCCCCAAAATGGCACTTAAACTGATTCTGCGTCACAATCGCGTCACTCCATACTGACGGGCGTAATTAGCTGGCATCAAAATTTGTTCCTTTACGAAAGCAGGCTACATCTAAATGGAGAAACAAAGAGCGTGTGCACCATTTTCGACCTTATTGGCTAGGAGAACCTTACACCTTTACTCGATTTTCCAACGTGACTCTGTAACTAAAACTGCAATGCCCCAAAATGGCACTTAAACTGATTCTGCGTCACAATCGCGTCACTCCATACTGACGGGCGTAATTAGCTGGCATCAAAATTTGTTCCTTTACGAAAGCAGGCTACATCTAAATGGATAAACAAAGAGCGTGTGCACACAGCCATTTTCGACCTTATTGGCTAGAAGAACCTTACACCTTCACTCGATTTTCAAACGTGACTGTAACTAAAACTGCAATGCCCCAAAATGGCACTTAAACTGATTCTGCGTCACAATCGCGTCACTCCATACTGACGGGCGTAATTAGCTGGCATCAAACGCTACGAATGGCGTTTCATTAACGGCTAAAATGCTGCCGAAATCGGGGATCAAGTTACAAGAGAGCGAGGGCTTGGATTAAAAGTCCACCTTCCTTTTCTTCCAGTGCCGGTCCATTTGTGTGTGTGATGTAAATGTTTCCGGCGCCCACGATACAAGTCTTTGAATTTAGTGTGGGGCACATAAAAAAAAATTGAAAGACAGTCAGTTTCCTAAACTTTTCTTTGTACAGAACTAGTCTAAACGGCTGTTCAACAGTCTTATTATCCATTCCATTTTCCATTCCTGGATTTTTCGGAGCCATGATAGCCATCTAGCGTCATCCGATCTTACTTTTGACAGGTATTTTGCCCATCATTATGGTTTGTACTTGGTATTTATTGTTGTGTAAAATGTGCCCGACATAAGCGATTCGTTGTTTGATAGTCCGAATAAATTCCGGTGTTTTACCCATGCGCTCTAAAACGACGTTATGTCCACATCTCAAAAACTTCCACTTTTTTACGTAGCTGTATCTTCATGCACTATGCCTCGCATGTTTTTAATCGCTTGTTTACTTTTATAACGTAGCTAAAAAAAAATAGTCTCACTAAAACTTTACGGTTGATATCAAAATAAATATTAGCAATTGCGAGCAATTAATTTAAAATTAATTTTAACCCCGGCATTTTGACGCTCTGCCTGTGACATCCATAATCCAATCACAACTGTTCTAGAGGAAAATAGACCAATCATTGAAATGAAAAATGTGTAAACTGACGTCTAGACGTGAGCGTGGGATTTGCTATTATTAATTTGCTATGCATTTTTATTTAATGTTCATTAAAGCATCATTAAATAAATAAGAAAATAATGGTATTAAAAAAATACAATGATACTAAAACATTAAAAAAAACGTATAATGTATATGTTAAGTTAAAGCGTACCTCGCAGTTTGCTCACAAGTTTGCGTGGTAGGAACAAATTAATGCGTTGTTAGTTTCCATGACGTCAACTTAACTCTCTAAAAGTATTTGACTTACACCACTCCCTTATCCACCGGCAGGCGACCGATGAATACTTCATTACTGCAGAAATAGGGCGAAGGTTGCCTTTTCAACCAACTTAACGTTTTTATTTCGTTCACATAACATACGTTTACGCCAATACGATCTGGATTTGTGAAAGAGACATTTTCGGAATATTTTTTCTTAGTTTGCGCGTGATTTATGTTGGTTCTTCAAGTGAAGTTTTTCTGAAATGTCTACATTGAGTTGATATGTTTAGCCAAAATACCTACAACATTTCAAGCGGCAATGTGGTGGCTTTTTTATCTATTAATGGTAAAATATATGAACATTCAATCGTAAATTATATTTACGGGCCAATTGTCTATATTTCCTAAAACTATGTTAAGAACTAAGTTACCTACAAGACATAGCTTATAGTTAACTCAAGTGCTCAAGCCCACTACCAGTGGGTAGCGTTTCCATCATGTTGGCGGCATTGCCTCTCTAAATTGCAATGCTAATACGTTGAGCCAAATAAGTGCCAGCATTTTACCACGCGTCGCCTCAACCAGGCGCTCTGATAGATTTTTGTAAAATAAATAATTCAAACGCTGGGGAGGTGCGTTTGAATTTTTAAAGATGTATCCTAGGGACAAATTGATTAGGCTTGTGACTAACGTGCTGGGTTATAGTTAATTTGTGCTAGAAGATACACTTTTTAATATCTAGCGCATTTATTTAATAACAACACGATATTAAATATCGTCTACAATTAAATTCAACATAATTCAATATGTTTTTCTCGACTGCTGTAAACTACTTATCACCACTCTACCATATATTTTATTTTTATTTATTTAATAAAAAAAATACATACAGTTTATAGTAGGTACAGTACCATTAAACCAAAAGAGGTTTGTGTTGGTACAGGCATTCGCACAGATTCACACTGTTTAGCAGTTACTAGATTTTAATCAACTTTTTAACTTAAAATTAACATACACAATAAACATACAATTATATATAAATACATATTATGAGCCACATTCAATAGTTATCAACTCGTTCAAACCTATAGTTGCGGTTGTACAAAAAACGACTTAAACCACATTAACAACAAATATGCAAATCAATCCAATTATTGGTATAGAAAATAATATACAAAACTATGCTAGGTTAAACGACTCCTCTTCACCAATGTCCTTAAAAACTTCACATTCTGTAAAAACCCAAAAATCCCTTTTTAGATGTTTTTCCTATTTGTTTTATCGGGTTTGCTAAAGCTTCAATAGAATTCTAATAAAATTCCGTCGCTACAGGATAAAATATATTTTCAACAATGCAGCCGTGGGTTCCATGATGGTTCCATGTATCTGAATTGAAAGAGTCCTCTTTTGATACGGAAATAGAGAGGTGTAAAAAAATGTGTGAAAATCCGTGGAAAACCGCTTTTTAGGCGAACTGTGTGAATAATTGTGACGACTGGCAGATTCTGCTACCCTGGTACATAGGGGCTGACATTCGAGGGAATTTTAGCATGCAAGTAAATTAATAGCAGTGCGATTGTGGCTCAGCGGTAACACGTGTAATTTAAATTTTACTCACCCTGGTTCGAACCCCGCTAAAAGTCCGAAGTCCCGTATAAATGACTTTCGTAACATACGAACGGTATAATCTGAGAGTCTTCAAGTCTTCAAGAAATCTTCAAGTCAAGGTATAAGAATGGTACATCTGCGGCCGCATCATCACTTTCCATCATTTGAGATGGTGGTCAAATGCTTGCTGTTCCAATATATAAAAATGCCTATAACTATATAAATCTATATAGCAATGCCCTAGGTTACCTACAATGCACCGAACTTATAGGTAACTCACTCACATTGTGGGTAGAAATTTCTTATTTTTTGTGATAGACAAACGTTTTACTTTTATCTCACCTAATGGAAAGTTTAGTTAGATGTGGTTCGCCCGCCTTCTCTCTCCTCCTCAGAAGCGGGGTCACTAGCGGAGAGTTAGGGGCTCTCCAACATCTTACATAGCTCCACACGTCTAGGTGGCTTTGATGAGCAAGGTCACCCTTTCATGGGTGCAGTGGCCCGATTTCTATCCGGTGTTTATGTGTGTGATATGAATGTAACCGGCACCCACGACACAAGTCTTCGAACTTAATGTGGGGATGTGTATCGAATTATTATTATTAATAATAATCCTTTCGGGTGAGTGCAATTTTCGATTGTCAGTGTCCAGTTAACGAAATAACAAACATCACCAATTTCAACAACACAATCCAACGTTATAACCACAACCTAGTTTTTACTTCTTTTGGCACTTTTGGGAAAAATAATGAGAGAGATTTTTTTCGATACGCGCGCACACGGTAGGGGAGACTGGGGCAAAATGGGATACTTAAGAAAAAAACATCTAACGAAGAAAATTAGGAACATAGTAGTTTTGGTAATTAGGAACATTAATTAAGCACCCACTTTCCCCATTTTGCCCCATCATCAACGCATAATGGAAAAAGCACGGGGTAAATAATTGGCTCTCAAGTTTTCGTGAGAACTGATATCTATATTCAAGGTAGTCATTTAATATCTTTTTCTCACAAAAACTTTCAATCGGGATATTTTTTTTAGGTATTTTTGTTTTGTTACGCTAAAGAAGTATAATTTCTTACATGCGTACATAAGTACACACACTAGTTTTTTAAAAAAGGAGGATCTCAATTCGACTGTCGTTTTTTTTCTATGTATGTACGCGATATCTCCGTCATTTATGAATCAATTTTGAAGTTTGTTTTTGTTTGGTAGAGTAAACATCAGAGGTGGCTCCTAATTTTTTTTAATCGAAATCCGAAATATAAAAGAGCCAGTTTTTTTAAGCTTTGCTTCCGTTTCAATTGTTAAGTTAGACAAAAACGTTTGAATCACAATTGAAATTTTCCATCTTTACTCCTGAACTTCGCTTGGAAACCTTGAATTCTACAACTGCAGACGAAATAACGCTTTATTCCTGAGAATTTCCGTAGAAGCAAATCTCGAAGCTTTGTACACATTCCACCAAAATCTACAAACGTTCTTGCAGCCGGAATGTGCACTAAGGTCACGCAATCATAGCAACGCGGTTCAAACGCGATGAAAGCGCGAGAATCGTAATGTGTTCGTTTCCATTGTTAAAGTTTAAACGGTTATCTGAAGTACAAAGCGTTGACGTCAACGCGAATACTGGCTGTTGTTAGTAATTGCAAAATACACATAAATTATTAAACGTAAGCACTGAACGTAAGCATTAAACGTAAGACTAAAAAAACCACTTCCCCGCGTTAGCTTCGGAAACTTGATCTGATGTATTAATCACGCATTATTCACGATAACTTAAAAACTACTGATCAAATCTTTTAAAATTAAATGCGACTAAAGAGAAAGAAAAGATTAAATGTATATATTTCAATATCGATTCACGTGAAAAGAAGTTATGAGGTAACACACAAAATACATTCGAATTGAGTATCTTCTCCTTTTTTGTGAAGTCAGTAGAAATATGTCTCATTTTCATTATTACACACTTATGTTTGACAACAATCTCTCCCATATGCGAGTTTGAAGCGGGTTGGCTACGGCTGGCCGGTGGACCGCCCGTGTCACAGCTACAAAAGGTCGCATCCCATTCTTATCGCGCGCGGATCATAAGCCGTACAAAAATTCTTTAACTCGTCAGAATGAGAATGGAAACGCACACTTGCTTTTTCCCCAATCCTGTGTAACATTTTGTTTCACAATATGCCGTAACATTTGGCTTAAAATATAAACCGTAGCGACGTACTTCCACGTAACGGGGGTGTATACACGGGCGATTTTAATCGGGACATTAAAATGGGATTTTACGGACTTACGCATTCAGATGTTGGTTATTAAATATACCTCTGTTCAGATATTTACCAGATAAATAATCAGAATTACCAGGTGCAGCTTGTAACAAATACAGTTTAAATTTTTGTGTATTGTTATTCATTCTGCTATAATCTGAATAAATTGGGATCGAGAATGCTATTTGTATTTTTAAATCACGTTCTGAGAAATTGTATGTTAATATAATAATTTAATAATTTTTTGCTTTTGGGGGAGTCGGAAAAAATTGCAAAGTCACACGCTACTCCTTCTAAGAAAATAATACACCGTTTTAATATTTTTCCTCTTAGAATAGTGGTTATCTAATACAGTTATCTCAACGGAATAAGTGTTAAATGTTGTAGAACTTAGCGGCTGTAATTTTGCGAATCTGGCAGTAGAGTTATTAAATTTCAGCGCCTCTTTGGGCCAACGTTTATAAATATTGTGTTTTTTTATATAAGTTTTGAATCTTGGCGCTTTTTATTCCATCCTATTATTTCAACCAAAATTATAATCTAAATAATGTTACACTTTATTTTTATAGGTATGCAAAAAAAGAAATGGGTACGATACAACAAATTGCAACTGGCAATTGCATGATCCTGTACGTCAGAGATTTATTTAGTTTAACATAGGTAAACTAAAACTTAACATAGGTACTCTTTACACAGAATAAAAAAGAAAACTAGTCATCAGTTGTCAAACGTTTTGATTTTACTGCTGGGATACCAGAACTAGATGAATAGCTTATCATGGTAACTCAAAGTGGGGCCGACAGATCAAAATGGTACGTTAAAAAATATCATTAAACAATACTTAATTTAACAGTAACACAAATTTTAAGCGCAAGCAAAGCTTACAAAACCTTTTGTACCGCTTTATTTTCGTAATTAAATACGCATTATTGAGGATAGCTCAAAAACTACTGATTAGATCTTGACGAAATTTAAATGGGACTATTTGGAAAGCACCAGCTATCAAATAAATAGAAAAAAAAACATCAAAATAAGAACAGTTATAAGGTAACTCACATTAAAAAAAACAGTTGAATTGAAAACCTCCTCTTTTTTATGGAGTTTTATAAATAAAATAAAAGGTCAAAAGAACAATGGCGAAATTTTAGTTGGCCTATGTTTGATCGTATTTAAATGTGAAATTAACGGAATTCACTCAAATAAATTACAAAGATTTACTAATACAACAGAAAAGGCAGACGAAGCCAGGTAAAAAAAATACACATTAAAAGAAACAAAACGATTACTTTCAACCATTTTTCATTTTTTTGTTTGTGTATATGCTGTGGTTATATAATAAGATGTTACCATGTCCATTGCCTTACCCTAGTGCATCTCTATATTCCTAAGCCGTAATGCTAATGCTTATGATGTATCCATAAAACAAAAAATACTATGGTAACTTACGTATGAACCATCAGCTGCCTGGAATCCGTCTGTCATTCACAGGTTTTCTAAAAACACCTGCGGTTGCGATTGCAGTCATCGACATTTAAGGGGAAAAATTAAATGTCATGGCAATACCAAACTGTCGTATGAATGACGTTTTCACTTTTGACGTTTGTTTTTTTTTCTTTTTTCTTTTAATATTAGCTCCGCAATCTTGTGCATTTAGCCAGTGTCAAGTAATAATATATTAGCTTAAACTTGGGTTAAAACGTAGTGGTGGCTCTTTGGAATGGGCTTTTATCACGAATTCACGACTGTCAGAACTGTTGGCGTATTCAAAAAGAGATCGGCAAAGTGTGCTGAGCCATAACCTACAAATATGTTTTGTTTAATATCTCTATAACTAGGCCTCCTAAATCGACAATTCTTTTAAAATGAAGCTCAGAAGGCAACGGGCCTTACGTAAGATATTTTTTTATCTATATACGATGCTATTTTACTTCAACTAAAATGATGTATGATAGTTCGCCATTGTTCTTTAACGGTCTATAATTTGGGAAAGTCTTCAAGTATCTTTTAGATATATCTTGTAGGCAAGCATGCTACATTTTCGGCCATCGCTTTTCACAGGGTGAGGTAAGGTGGCCAAACGCTTGCTTACCACGTAAAAAACAAGATTTTGATGCACTCTTCATAACATAATTTTAACTAGATAGACATAGACATAGATATTTATTGGTAATGTACATTACAGGTCATTCAGTAAAACATAAGAAAATTAAAAACAGTAGCTGGTACGTAATATAGAACATATTAAACCATATAAAATATAAATATTAGATATTAATAATATTGTCATTGTTATATTAGTTAACTATAACGGAACTAATAGTTCAGTTTTTTCTAAAAGTGACCTTACTCTTTTCACATTGCCCTTTTCAAGCGTTTTTCTTTGATACACTATATTTACATTTACGGCCTTGACCTTGCGTGGTGGTTGAAACTTGAATACAGTTTGAAGTACATTTACACAAGCCATTCATAAGGCACTCGCAGTGTTGTGGATTTTTATGTATAACTGTTGGCTTGGTGGACAAGTCTGCCCTCTGCGCCGTAGGTCCGTAAAATTGATGACGTTTGACAGTATTTTTTTTATACTCAATAGGCAAGCATTTGACCACTATCTCACCTGATGGAAAGTGATGATGCGGCCGTGATATGATGCTTGCCACGAAGTGACGTGATGCTTGCCTAGAAGATACTTGACTCTTGACTTGAAGACTCCCAGATTATAACATCTTATTATAGTATCTTCAAATATCTCATTGAAAAGAAAAGTATTAATATAATTATTAAAAAGCAGCTTTCTATCGGATTTAATTGCCTGAGCAAACAAGTTTTGTCCCTTGAACAATTTAGATATGATTATATTTGTGTTGTGATGGTTCCCGGCACCCACGACACAAGTCTTTGAACTTAGTGCAGTGTGTGTTAGGATATTATAATTGTCTATTATGATCGGAATTGGTAACCTTAGATCTCACGGCGTAATCTCATTCCAAAGAAGAGCATCGTACATGCTTCGAGCATGTACGATGCTCTTCTTCGGAATGAGATTACGCCGTGAGATCTTGTGTCGTGGGTGCCGGAAACCATCTCATCACGAATGTAATCATATCTAAATTGTTCAAGGGGAAAAAACCTTGTGTTTGCACAGGCAATTGAATCCGGTAGAAAGCTGCTTTATAATACCCAGGTCGATAATTTCGATAAAATGTCACGTTTATCAAGTTAAAAAGAAGACTATCTTAATATATATAACTCAAAGGTGACTGACTGACTGACTGAAATAGTGATCTATTAACGCACAACCCAAACCACTGGACAGATCGGGCTGAAATTTGGCATGCAGGTAGATGTTATGACGTAGGCATCCGCTAAGAAAGGATTTTGATTAATTCTACCCCCAAGGGGATAAAATAGGGGATGATAGTTTGTATGAAACTTTGTCAATTTTAAAATAATACTTCTTAACGCGAGCGAAGCCGCGGGCAAAAGCTAGTTCTAGGTATAAGCTACAGATCAGTTGATAATTTTCACCCAAATCCCTTCAACCTTTAAATTTTGAAGAGAAAACAAACATACTTACACATTAACATATTTTAACGTATATGAAATACTGTGCAGTATTCCATATACGTTAAAATATGTTGGACGGACCATCCGTGGGACGGATTCGCTATTAACCAGCTTGAAGCTCTTGAGTCAATCGACCGGCGAACAAAAACACACATTGGCGATGATAAGCTAGTCGAGTCCAAATTGCGGTGTTTCGGTCACCGACGTAAGGTCGCAAGCCTATCGGTATTCTACCGTTTCATTTTGGAGATTGTGCGCAGGAATTACACGAGTTAATTCCCCCATGCCCGTATTACCATATAACAACAAGATAAAATGTCAAACGTCATTCATATATGGTACACATACCTACAGTTTGCTCGAAGCGTTTTGCATCAACGTTTATCATCCGTACTGCGAGGAGTGGAACTCATTGCCCTTGTCATTGTTCCCCGAACGGTATAATCTGGAACTCTTCAAGTCAATAGTGAATAGGTACCTTCTTGGAAAGCATGCTACATTTTTTATGCTAGAGAAGCGAGCATTTGACCGCTATCTCACCCGATGGAAAGTGACGATGCGGCTGAAGATGGAACATGCTTGCCATGCTTTAGAATGTACCTTCACTCTAGACTTGAAGAGTTCCAGATTATTCCATCTTCAGCCGCATCATCACTTTCCATCAGGTAAGATTGTGGTCAAATGCTTGCTTATTTATGTCACTCAGTGGCCATAAGCAGCGAACATTTCCAATACAAAAGTATCATAAAAAACTTTTTAGTAACTAAGCACGTATTATCCTCTTACCTGATGGAAAGTGACGATGCGGCTGAAGATGGAACACTCTTGCCATGCTTTAGAAGGTACCTTCACTCTAGAATTGAAGAGTTCCAGATTATTCCATCTTCAGCCGCATCATCACTTTCCATCAGGTAAGATTGTGGTATAATGCTTGCCTATCTACGTCACATAGTGGCTATTAACAGCGAACATTTCCTATACAAAAGTATCATACAAAAACGTTTTAGTAACTAAGCACGTATTAAATTTGTCTCTGAGCTGCAACACGTAAAACGGCACGATGTTTCCTAACTTCTTAAACTTCTAAGACTCGACAGCGAAAATATCAAAATTTTAAATCCAACCATCTGAAATGAACAGTCTTGAACCTTTTGAAGTAAGCGTTAGAGCCACAGAATGTTACTAGAACTCCCACAATTGTTTCTAAAACCATTTTCCAGTTCAAGTGGAATTTCTTCTTTCAAATGCGGAGATTTTGCTGAGGACACAGAGCAGAAAACTCGTTTATGCTTCTACCTCAGCCCGTTGGGTGAACGCAGTGTTCAATGATCTGTGAGCAATTATCTAACGGTGATAGCTCAGTACCGCCTATCGTTACTCTGAAGTATATTGATGATTTATGTTCCTTTTTTACCCGATTGCCAAGGAAAGGTTTTGTGTTTCGCGCATATTTTGTATGTATTTATACATTTCTGTTGTACTGTAACTGTAACTGCCAAACGGCCGGAAGGATATCGTCAGTTGAGGTATCGTTATGTTCGTCTTAAATACCCAAGTGCCTTTCTTTTTCTCCAAGATAGGTGTTTGTAAAATTAAAACAAAATGGTGGATTTTTGACGCGAGAAAGTAATGCATTAGTAATAAATAGTAACCTAACCGATCGAGTGAAGTATCAAGATTAAAAGAGGATTACATAAAATCACATATAAAGTAGATTCATATTTGTCGCAGTCGGTTTCTTTTTCAATGTTTAGTACATTGACTTGTATTCGGATATACTTACGTTTGGTAAGTGAAGATGCGGTCGAGTATGAAATACTCCGACGCTGGCTCTAAATGATATCAGAACATACGTTTTTGTGATTATCGTGATCTACTTGACATTTGTCTACTCAAGAGTGCTGAACTATAATTTATTTTTGATGTGGTGTATTTAAAGCTAGCACAAATAGTGCTCTACCACTCAGCTCATTCCCATCGTAGAGTTTCAAGACAGCTTGAGTTTCTGATGAAGGTAACATCTTGATAAAATCCACGGTGAAAATTTGTCACTAACAAGTATCGAAATAGTTTACCATTTTTACCGACTTCCCAAAAAAGGAGGAGGTACTCCTTTTTGGGACGGTTTTTTATTTTTTTATGTGTGTTATCTCATAACTTCTCTCCACGTGAGCCGATTTCGAAAAAATTTTTATAGTTTCTAAGATGTTGCTTTCTAATTGGTCTCATTTAAATTTGATCAAGACCTTATCAGTAGTTCTTAAAATATCGTCAATAATTCCTATTTTTTGACGAATAATGCGTACTTTGACGATATTCTCGTTTACCCGACTTCAAAAGTTACCTCATAACTTCTGTCGTTGTGAGCCGATTTTGATGATTCTTTTTTTATTTGAAAGCTGGTGCTTTATGTGTAGTCCCATTGAAATCTGATCAAGGTTCCGATGATAAAGCGGTGAAGTCGGTTTATTTAAGCTTTGCTTGCGTTTAATTATTATGAAGTAGATCTATCGTCTATCCGTACATGGTTTTCTGACGGCCATCTTCAAAAAACCTACTCACTTCTAGAACCATCATTTACGACCCTTAACCTTATCATCACTTACCGACAGCAGAGATAATGATGAAACTAGGTGTATTAAAGGTCATATTATTATTTGACCACTATCCAGGTCTATGTAGTTATAGCAAAAGGCTAACAGAAAAAATATCTGCTTTGATGACGTCACACGTCCCCGTAAGACGTTAATAATAAGGAAAGGTTAATTTCGTCGCTTCAGGCGGGGCTTGAGTAGCTCAGCGGTTAGAGCAATAGGGCATGAGACCCTATGGCCGCGGGTTCAAATCCCGCCTCAAGCGATAATTTTTCCTTTCTAAATTTATCACTATAGTTCTGCCTAGCATGGCTAATGCTATATAAATAAAATCATCTGCTTGTAGTTCCAACATTAGATTTATCATACGCTAAAAAAGTTTATAAGTTCTTGATATCCCACGGAAACTCTCATTATAAATGTTTTGTCAATAACGGTATATTTACCATGAAACTCTGTTGAGAACAAACGATATATGTGGTAAAAAAATGTGTAAGATACCAGTTACATATTGATAAATTTTAAATAAATTAGTTGCAAAATGTAAGCTAAATATAAAACCTAAAACAACTAATATCAAATAAAAACTTACTCAGGTGAAAACATCAGATAAACTCCAAGTAATATTAGACACTCGACTCTGAAATGAGGCAAAATTTTTCAGAGCATTTCTTCGCAAAAGCAACGAACGCAAGCAATGAAAACTTAATGCTGAATGATATCAAAAGGTTCATAATAATAGTACTAGGCTGGCTTTAACACCCCCTTTGACATTGTAAGTGCTTTTTGTAGTGCAACCTTTTGATAAAAGCCATTGCATCCAAAGTAGCTTTTATACGGGGGATCAACCGAGAGCGCAGTGTGAAATTATTTTGTGATAAATTAAGAGCCAATGAGTTATTTCCACTGTCGTATGTTAATATTTTATGTTTGCGTTTGATGAGTCATGACGTCCAACAATTTTTTTCAATAAAAAATTCACTGGTAGTCACTAGCTACAAGCTACGGTCCACTTTTCTATATTTCTTAAAACTAAACTATTGGTATTTATTGGTAAATCTATAAGTAGGTAATATTATTTTGTTAGCTGTTTATATAGGTATATATTATATGTATCATGTATATATTCTGTATATGTGTATTGTGTATGTTTTTTTTTTATTTATTAATTTTTATTTGTTTAGATATATTATATTAGTATAGAACGCCACACCAACCCAAATCATCTTGCACATTTTCTGTTGCTTAAAGCGATAAGACCGCCCATTGTACTACCTCATATAACTGTATTATTTTAAGTTCTACAATTTTACTTTTATTTGGTGTGCAATAAAGAATTATTGTATTGTATTGTTTTGTAAACTATAACTATACTACTAAAACTAACAACTATATTTGATGGATACCCCATCATCCATCAGATATAGTTGTTAGTATTAGTAGTAAGGTAGTAGTAGTTTTTCTTCATTAAGAAAATTTCATAAGTTGTTTTATACATGTAACAAGTCATACTTTAAATAGTTTTTTGAAGTAAAGCTCTCACAAGTTGTAAATAAAGAGGATTAAAAGTTATATAACCACAGAACTTGTCAAGACGAATCAAACAAGCCGAAACTCGATGGGATTGCGAAGTTTTATTACAGAGTTCCTATAACTACCTTCCAGCTCCATCATCAGACACTGGTTACCATTGAAAGACAAACTTCTCGTCAAGACCATCCAAATGAGTCCAAACTCGATGAGGTTGCGTCGTTTCATTGCGAAGTTTCTTTGGCCACCTTCCAGCTCCATCATCCGATCAGCACCATGTCATCATGTACTGTCACGCGATTTACACATGGCTGCAAAATTACAGCTCAATTGGTAACCGGGAAGTGGATCAAATTTAATTGGCATGATTTGATGACAAATATAGGGACAGGTGAAACTAAATTGAAAAAGCTTTTAAAAAAATCACAAAATGGCACCATGTTTTTTTTGGATTTAATTCCTTAATATTTACTCTGATATATATTAAAATACGATCGGAGAACTTTTTAATTTGACTTTTTTCTCTGTGATAGGCAAAAGTTCTCACCTGATGTTATATGACGTAACACGCTTGCCTGAAAATACCTATTCACTCTTGACTCCAAGTTTGTATTAATGTAATTCAATGAATATCTATGAAAACACACAAAATAAATTGATTTGCAGGCCCCATGACATTTTCAAATACGCCAATCAATACTTTAAGTAATCTTCAACCTTATTCGCATGTGTTAAATTTGGTAACAGTTTGTGCGCCCACATTAAACTTACATGATTGTAAAATGGGTTTTAAATTGTAGTTGGACTACGTCATAAATGACGTATGCACAAAGCTTACCCAAGCTCCAACTCAAAGAGGGTTTTATGAACATGAAGCTTTTCATATTAATTTATTGCAATCTATAATAGTGACATACGGGTGTTTTTTAAGAGTAGCAGTTATTTATAGACCCTGTGAGGCACCGTAAAATCTTAGAAGAGAGGCGGACTGCAAGGTTTTGTTTACAAATAGTTATACTTGTTGGTCTGTAAACAATTTTCATTGCCATTTTCTAAACTTATGTAAGACTACTCGACGGTGTGGCTCTGTAAAAAAAATAAGTGAATCGGCCAAGAATATAAAATTTGGTGCACATGCCTGTACAAGACAAACGCTTAAATATTAAAACCCGATAGTACCCACAAACATAGTACAAAATGGTTTCCTATAAAGGAAAAACAATTAAATAAAAATAAAAAATACCAAAAAATATTCAACATTTTGCTTCATTAACACAATTCATATGTGCTATATACTTTTTTTTATGCCCGATAGGCAAGCATTTGATCACAATTTCACCTGATGGAAAGTGATGATGCGGCCGAAGATGTAACATGCTTGCCTAGAATGTACCTGTTCACTCTTGACTTGAAGACTTCGAGATTATACCGTTCGGGGAACAAAGACGAGGGCAATGAGTTCCACTCCTTCGCATTACGGATGATAAACGCACAGGGGAGACGCTTATTATATATTTTTGAAATGGTTATTTATTATTATAGAACGAAAGTTCCTTATCGCGTCCTAGTCGCGAAAGGGGGCTAGACGGAAAAAATTAAGACCAAAAGTTGTAACGACACTTTTTGCTATAGTTGTAAGCCATACTACATTCTCGCCCGATCACCGAAGTTAAGCAACGTCGGGCGCGGTCAGTACTTGGATGGGTGACCGCCAGGGATCACCGCGTGATGTTGGTTTTTGCATGTTTCTTTTAATTTTGGAACGAAAGTTCCTCATCGCGCGTTGCGAAAGGGGGCTAGACGGAAATTGAACTTCGTTCCATCCGGGAGTCCCTTGACACCTCTCAAGTTTTTTTATTTTTGGTTTTTATAAAATTTGTTTTATACATAAAAATCTAGCCTATGACACCTGGACAAAAGAGACAAGTTCAAAGTTATTCTTTACAATTATTGGATCATTAGTTTAATTTACACTGTACAAAGAGAACAAACGAACATACGTATATACATACGATGCTAAAATCAAAACCCTCTTTTTGGCT
The DNA here is from genome assembly GCA_948107665.1 of Lomographa bimaculata. Lineage (NCBI taxonomy): Eukaryota > Metazoa > Arthropoda > Insecta > Lepidoptera > Geometridae > Lomographa > Lomographa bimaculata. The sequence continues at coordinate 8,506,570 of OX403608.1, read as the reverse complement.
ACGCATTAGTAAAAAAACATACCTACTACGTTAAGAATACAATTATATAGTATAAAAATAATAAAAATAAAATAGCTTTTTATTTCCTGTTACAATAATAATCACTTAAATATTCTATATAATACTAAGCTTAAATCAAATGAGGATAAAATATGCTAACTTATATCTATATAAATATTAATTTGGTAACAGGAACCCCTCTCAAGTAAAGGCCTCTTCCAAAGATTGCCACAATAATATAATAACGTTTCTAAAATATTAAAAACCCTCTATATCATCATGTAAGACGTGCACAAGTTAAAACTTCAAAATGGATACGTTCATTAAACATCAAACCAACATATTCTGATTGTCAGTAGGGATCCCTATAACCGTCAAACCTGTTTCACTCCCACTCGTATCTGTAACCCATATCTGGAATTAGAGTACTGAACATGCATGATTGTCCTATAATTATAGGCAATTTCCATAATTTCTATAGCGCTCCCGTGCGTAGGGCGTTATCTCCGTGCGACGCAGTGATCGGGCTTCGCTATAATGGTCATTAGACCCCTGAGAATTGAATCGAGTTTGTAACATCGCTGTACGGTCTTATAGTCATTGAAATGTAGAATTGGAAGTGGATTTTACTATTCAAATGTTGATAGAATTATGTAGATGATCTATTTACCTTCTTCCTATCTATGATCGCCTGGTAACTTAGTAAAGACACTGGTTTCTAATGTCTACTACTAGTCTAGGAAAAAAAAAACAACTTATATAAATATAACTAGTATCGACCTTCTGCTAATTCCTGATCTTCTGGTATATTGTAAGAATTTTTTTATACAAATTTGGTTTATAATTTTTTTAATAATAATTGAAACGCAAGCAAAGGTTAAAAATAATTGACTTCACCTCTTATATGTTGATTTTCCCAAAAAGCGCTTGATCGATTTACTTTTAGCAGAGAATCAATTCAGCTTTTTTTATGCTCAATAGGCAAGCATTTTATCTCACCTGATGGAAATTGATGATGCAGCCGAAGATGTAGCATGCTTGCCTAGAAGATACCTATTCACTCTTGACTTGAAGACTCCCAGATTATACCGTTCGGGGGACAAAACTGAACTTCTTAAAAACAGTAGACCAAATTATTTGTACACATTGAACTAGACTATATAGCTAAAGTGACGTGACTGTTATTTTGGCCTATAATTTGACCGAAATTGCTGTACCGTGCCTTAGGAATGCGCAGCAAGGCAGGGGAGGAAACATGCTGATCTTCCTGCTTTCCCCTACCCGCCTCGTCGCACACATGCCTAAGGCGCACTACAGCGCTTTTGGTCAAACTAAAGCATCACTCACAAATTGAAAAAATTAAACCAACTCAAAATCGTTTATTCACATGGGGCCCAAAGAGGCACTTATCGAAGTTAATGCACTACTGCCTGATTCGGAAAATTACAGCCATATCAAGAAGAACCTGGCGCGAAACGTGGAAGCGCATTTTTTTAAATACTCTTGAATGAGTAGGTAATACACGAATTATATTCAAATCAAAATCACAATCGTTTATTAACATGGGCCCCAAAGAGGCACTCATGAAACTCTACTGCCAGATTTGCAATATTACCCTAAGTATATCATTATATATCATGTAGCCATCAGAAATTTAGTTCAGAGAGTAACATGCGATAAAAAAAAAACTCAATCCAATATTCGATAAGTCCTACAAAATTAAGTGTTTACTAAATCAATTTTTTTTTATGCTAGATAGGCAAGCATTTGACCGCTATCTTACCTGATGGAAAGTGATGATGCAAATTAAAGATAGTCTGGTTTTTATTGGAACGAGCCATTGCGTTGCTCTTGAACGATTTTATAACAACTAATATCAATTTGTAAACATCTAAATACACAAACTGAATTTGCGAACTTTACAAAACTCCGAAGTACGGTAACTGTTAAGTCAAATAACGGTAGCATAACCAATTAACAACATTGGTGGGTTTTAAGTTGCGAACTCTGTAATGAAGACAATCTGAGCCACAGCTGTATTAAATTGTAAAGGAATTTGATCCTTACACGTATGACAATAGCTTATATTTAACAAATATTTAACTAGATAATAAAAAAATAAATTTTAGAAATTTATACAACTTTAGGCGGCGTGGCGTTGACACCTTATGCCCTATTAGCTCTAACCGCGGAGCTACTCAAACCATGCCTCAAGCAACGAAATTAACCTTCTGAGAAAAGGTTCATAACAGTTTACCCACTGGTAGTGGGCTTAAGCACATGAATTAACTATAAGCTTTGGTGAATTGTAGGCAACTTAATTTTGAATTTGTTGTATTAGTTTAGGGACATATTCTAGGCCAGAAACGTATTATGACCCAGATACAGTTAGTAAATATGAATTAGTTAATATAAAAGTAAGAATGAGGTATGTAGTTTTTTGTTTCAGTTATTACCGTCTTATGACCCCTTATGGCCGCGGGTTTAAACAAGCGATAATTTTCCTTCCTAAAAGTATATTTTCGTCGAATATGTCAGTTTATGTAATTTTTTTTTTTTTTATGCCTGATAGGCAAGCATTTGACCACAATCTCACCTGATGGAAAGTGATGATGCGGCCGAAGATGTAGCACGCTTGTAGAAGGTACCTATTCACTCTTGACTTGAAGACTCCCAGATTGTACGGTTCGGGGAACAAAGACGAAGGTAATGAGTTCCACTCCTTCGCAGTACGGATGATAAACGTAGAAGCGAAACGCTTCGAGCGAACTGGAGGTATGTCAACCATATATGGATGACGTTTGACAGTTTGTCTTGTTGTTAGATGGTAAAATGGACTAGTTGGAATTAACTCGTATAATTCCTGCGCACACTCTTTTTTTTTTTAATTTTATGTATATGAACTGATCAACGTATTTTTTTTTTATTGACCGAGTCATGATTTGAATCTTAGTCATCTTAGTGCTCTAGTATAACATATGAATAATATAATATAATAATATATATATATGAATATAATCTTAGGTTAATTAGCTTTGTTAACTGCCCGCTGGCAGAACCGGTTGCATGTGTGTTTTGTGTGTTGGTACAGAGTTCCATTCCCGGTAGAGGAAACAAACTTTTTCTCTCCCAGAGAAAATGTATGTTTTGGCTGTGCGTGATATAAATGTTTTCATTACCCGCGGTACAAATCTACCTAATAAGTATGGTTTTGTAAATTTTGGTAAGTTTTAACAAGGTTCAGTGACAGTTTCATCTGTTTCAATTATTTGGATAGCATATTGTAAAAATATATGAAAATGCGATTGATAACGAAGACATGAGAAGACTGGGAATAAGGTCCCAGTTGCCAAATATAGTTTTTGATCAATCAACTGGGACCAAAAATTACGTAACGTCAATTTCCAGTCACCAAAATAATCGAATAGGCATTTATATTTATATTTATGTTATTTATAATTTTACCGTTACTTTTTGGTAAACTTTCGCAGCGATAAGGTCGCTTTTTGCTTGTATTAGTTTCTAAAAGTAATTTTTGTAACAGAACTTGCTATCACTATCACCCTTCCACTCATTTTGCTTTCAGATGAAGCCAAATCACAAGCAAAATAGCCGAGCAAAATGTAACGTCTGATTTAGCAAAATCCTTGAAGCTATTACGATCTACCATCATCTCGAAACTTTATCTTCATAAAGAAAATCGAAAAATATCGACTCCTTACTCGAGATTTACTGGTATCTACCCTCAATAATTCCGGCGGATATTCTAGTATCGCTTTCAAAATAATTGGTAACACGATACCTTGTATATTGAAGACCTTGGCTTTGAAGCGAATTGATTGCGAATTTTTATTTGTAGTTTTCGATTGAGTGAGACTTAATTCGATATTCCAATAGGATTTTTGGAGATTCAATTAAAATGAATGCGAATTGGTTTCTTTATAGGATTTGTGAATATTTGTGGTCGTGTAGGGCTTTGCCGTTATAATTTGTGATTTATAAGGCCTTTGGGGAAAACTAATTAAAATAAATAATGAAGCGCAAGCAAAGCCTAAAAAAACTGACTTCTCCGCTTTATCTTTGGAACCTTGATCAGATTTAATGTATTAAACACGCATTATTGACTATAACTCAAAGATAGAGATCAGATCTTGATCAAATTTCAATGGGACCACATGGAAAGCACCAGCTTTCAATTAAAAATCAAAATCGGCTCACAACGAAAGTAGTTGTGAGGTAACTTTTGAAGTCGGTTAAACGAGAACATCGTCAAAGTAGTCCACAAAATAGGTATTATTGACGATATTTCAAGAACTACTGATCAGATCTTGATCAAATTTAAATGGGACTAATTAGAAAGCAACATCTTTCATATAACATAAAAAAATCGGAATCGGCTCACGTGGAGAGAAGTTATGAGGTAACACACATAAAAAAAAGAAAAAAAAGTACACTCGACTTGAGTACCTCCTCCTTTTTTGGGAAGTCGGTAAAAATGGCTTGTTTCACCATCTCATTATAAGTTACAGTTAATTTTTCTGGCAGACAATGTTATAGTACAGTGCGATGGTAAATAATGCACATCGAGCAAAAGGGACACTGTACACTACCCGGCCGTTAAAAATGGACGGCGAGCTACAGAGGGAGATAATTGGTTAATTTTAGCTTAGTAGAGCGTCGTTTCTACCACTCAATGCATTAATTAAGCCTTGTTGCACTCGTCAGTAAAAAAAAAAAATCATGCGGCAGTCTTTGTGAACTGCCGATTGAAATGAAAACTAAGTTGTGAATTGTATCGTCGAGCTATAAGAAAGCGTTCGGGGACGATGACGCGAGTTCCATGATTTTTGTTCACTCAAAAAGTGCTCAATGCGCCTAAAAAAGTTTTCACTTCAAAAATAAACGCTTTCACACTCACAGCTCCACACTAATTTCGATGAGTTGTTTCATGGGTGCCGGAAACATTAACATCACGTACACAATCACAACCAAAAAGAGAACCTATAAAAAATATTCCATTACCAAATTTTCCTTGGGGAGAAAACTTGCGTTCCCGCCGGGAATTGAACCGATACTTCTGCTTAGATGGCAAACACTCACCTAACTAAGCCAATGGGCATTACAAATAGGTACAAATAAAAAAGTTATTGTACAAATTCGTTAGAGCACGGTGTTTACGCATTGTTTACCAATGTGTACTGTATGTATCGTTTGTTTTTTACTTGACTACAAAGCAATTGTGTTTTAGCAACGTAGGTATGTCTGCATGTTTGTTTGTTCTCTCACCGCGCCGAATCTAATAAACCAATTGCACCATATAATGCATTTTTAAATTTATTTTTAACTAAAAGCAGAATTGACGACCCGGTTGGCGCGGTGGACATGTGTCCGCCGGTGATGTTTCCGGCACCCATGATACAATTCTTTGAATTAGTGTGGGACTATAAAAAAAATTACAATTTTTCGGTTGCTATATTAAACAACGATACGAGTAAGTTTCTTGTTTAATGGTAAGCGCCAAGTTTGGCTATTAGAATTCAGTGCCACATATAAATTTCAACTTCAACAGTTCGGATTGTAGCACTGCAGTTTAACCTAAGATATTAGATTTTTATATTCTGTATGTCCTGGAATTTCACTGAAACATTGCCCTTGAATCCAAAATACTGTATTGTTTGCAAACTTTAGCATGGTGGTTAAATAACTGGCGATGGTGTAGTACTGGCCCAGACGAACTTTGCCAAAAAGAGTCATATGAAGAGCATGTTACATTTTCAGCCGCATCATCACTTTCCATCAGGTGAAATAGCGGTCAAAAGGTAATAATATAGGTATTATAACCTACAGGGTAATTAGTAAAATACCAGTTAGCTCTGTAACCCTGATTCTTGTTCTAAACTTTATTTCATTAGTTACGTTCGTACGATTTTCTTCTGAACGCTATATTTCCATAATAATTCAGATGCTATATTCTATAATCTTTAATAAATAGTTATTAAAAGTACACTATCAAAATAAAAAACTAAATCGTTTATTTTTATGGCCTCCAAAGAGGCACTCATAAAACTTAATGATTCTACTGCCAGATTCGCAAAATTACAGCCATCTCGAGAAGAATCTGGCAAGAATTTTTTTTTTCATTTTTTTTATCATTCATACATAATTATATTAACCTAGGTATATCTATATTATGTAGTCGCTAGAAAGCGCTTGTGCAGTTTGCCTCCATGCATCTTTGTCATTAATAAAGTCGATCCTCCAAAGAATGGCAACGCCGCGCCTCGTAACAGGCACACCAACGTCAGTTGAATCTTGATACCAAAGACTTAATAAGAGATGATAATTGATTTATTAGATAAATTTTAGTTACAATTTTAAATAGCCGTACCACAAAAATCGTTTGTCTCAATGGTTGTATTGATATCGCATTATGTTTCTGCAGTAAGTTTCTGAATAGGTTCTGATATTTAACATAATATTACACTGTATAGGACTACAAAAAAAATTAACATAATTAAACGCATAACTAATCTACTTACCTAATACAAATAATAATTGGTTATGGTGATAAATTTAGAAAGGAAAAATTAATCCCGCCTCAAGCGATAATTTTTCCTTTCTAAATTTATCACCATAGTTCTGCCTAGCATGGCTAATGCTATATAAATAAAATCAAATAATTGGTTATGTTATTAATTATACAATGAAATTGATTTGGCATAATCTCTTAAAAATTTACTTTCTAAGTAAATAAATCTACTCAGAAAAAAAAGCGCAAACAAAGCTTAAAAAAACCGACTTCTCCGCTTATATTTTGGTTTTGGCTTGACCGATTATATGAGACCACCGCTGAAGTATAATCTACCAAACAAAAAAAAAACATCAAAATCGATTCATAATTATTATTGGTGGAGATATCATACAGTCGAATTGAGAACCTCCTTTTTTGGAGTCGGTTGAAAATATAGACATAGTTGAGTACGTAATTGATTTGTGTCTATAGCCTAGATCACAACCACAAATAAATCAGTCACAAATATGCTTCACCAATAAAAACTAACTAGGTGAAAACAATTTGACAATGACATAAAAATAACAGACTATACATCGTAATCAAGTAGTTTCTTTTCAGAGACAACCATAGAATAAAAATGGGAAAGCTTTCCGCAGACACAGCTGCTACATCGGGACTTATTTCGATTCATTATACAAATGTAGGCGTCTGTTCCGAACCTAATTGGGTTAAATTAGCTGAAGGGAATCAATTACATTGATGAATAAAATTCATCCTCGATCCTCGCCTTTTTCTCGAGAATTGGGGTGAGGTCGACGCAAAAAATTGAGCACAGCTATCTCTATAGGTTTTAAGATGGCAGATAGAAATATTATAAGATAACTAGCTGCGCCCCGCGGTTTCACCCGCGTTGATAATGATGAAAAGTGATGATGATGATGATGATGAAAAATAGATGTTGGCCGATTCTTATAGATACCGGATAAGCACAAAAAATTTCATCAAAATCGGTCAAGCCGTTTCGGAGGAGTATGGCAACGAAAACTGTGACACGAGAATTTTATATATTAGAAGTAGTTTCTAAGAACATACTTTTACCATTTTTAAGTATATAAACAATTTTTATTTTGTGTAGTTTGTATATGTTGAATTTGTATAATTCATGTACAAGCATTAACTATATTTCAATATTACGTTAGACGACATATTCTGTAGTTTTTTTTAATTCTGGATAAGCGAGCATTTCAATGCACCGCTATCTCACCTGATGGAAAGTAGCGATGCGGATGAAGATAGAACATGCTTGCCTATAATATTTTGACGACCAGTTGGCGCAGTGGACAGGTGTCCGCCCTCTGCGCCGTGGGTCCTGGGTTCGATTCCCGGCAGGAGCACAAATTCCTTCCCAAGGGATATTTGTGTTTCTGGTTCTGGGTGTAATGTGTGTGTTGTGAATGTTTCCGGCACCAACGATACAAGTCTTTGAACTTAGTGTGGGGCTGTGAGTGTGAATGTGTTTGTTTGTTTATAAACTAATAAACTTATTGTGATATAAAATTATTTTTTTTTGGCAACTAATAACTAGCTAATATTATGAAAAAAACTTTTTTATCTCTATCATGTTATTTTTCCTACTGACTCCACAAAAAAGGAGGAGGTACTCAATTGGACTGTATTTTTTTTGTATGTTATCTTATAACTTCTTTCCACGTGAACCAATTTTAAAGGTTTTTTGTTTTGATCGTTAATAATGCGTGTTTAATACATTGATATTGATTCCAAGGTTCCGAAGATAAAGCGGTGAAGTTGGTTTTTTTATGATTTGCTTGCGTTTAATTATTTCAAAGAAATTTTATATTTAATTATTGTTCGGTGGTTAATAAACATGGCCAATAAATTTAATATGAAGTCATGACTGAAGTTTTTTTAAGCTATTGCATAGCTTCTATCGCGGGCCTTGAGCGTGGAGACCGAATCCAGAAATTCCGTAACGAAAATAACCTAACACCCCCTACTCCGACCGGCACAGCGGTGATACTTTTTAATTTTGCCATCTATCGATAAATAGCAGAACTTTTAATGGGTTTTTTTGAAATATCACGCTTGTCTCTTTAGTTCAGAAACTCGCCTCTAGGTGGCAGGAAAAAAAATACTGCATAAATAAAATAAATAATTATAGTTGCATAAGTTGATAAAAAATGCTATGCAATAGCTTTAACGCGGCAGTCCCCGAGTGCCACACGTCTTTTTTTTCAAAACGCTTACACAATTACAGCTCTGCTCTAAAATCAAAGACTTGTATCGCGGGAGCCGGGCACATTCACATCACACGTATCCTTCGTATCTCAATTATAGCTTGGTGAGAAAATTGTGCTCCTGCCGGGAATAGAATTCAGGACTTAATGCTTGAAAAGCACTTGTCAAGGTTGTCAATCCAAGTAAATTTCGATGCTAACCACTTGACCACCACCTCACCTGATGACAAGTGATGAAGTGGCTGAAGATGTAGCATGCTTGGCTAAAAGATACCCGTTCACTCTTTACTTGAAGACTCTGAAGGAAACAAAGATGAGAGCGATGAGTTCCACTCCTTTGCCGTGTGGATGATAATCGTAGAAGCGAATTGCTTCAAGCGAACTCTCAACTGTGATGTATGTCAACCATAAATTCATGACGTTCCACAGAATAGATAAATGTAATGAATACACAAATAATTGAAAATTCAATGAAAGTTTACACTGTTGACTATCAACTTTCACAACGCTCAAAAATAACACATTAACAAATGTATAAAAAAAAACAATATTTTTAGTAATAAAGAGCTTAAGTTGTTTTATATTTACCAACGAAAACGTTATTTTTAGCGGTTGATAAAGGAGTATTCAGACTCAACTATGCGATATCTTTACTGTGTTTCTATTATTGTGTTAAATTTAGAAATGAAAAATTATTGCCCGTTAATTTTAATGATAAGGAAATGATAATTTCGTCGCTTTAAGCAGGGCTTAAGTAGCTCAACGGTTAGAGCAATAGGGCATGACACTATGGCCGTGGGCTTAATCCCCGCCTCAAGCGATAATTTTTTCTTTTCTAACTTTATAATTATAGTTCTGCCTAGCATGGCTAATGCTATATATATAATATCAATTGTATTTGTATTAGCTTTATAGGCGGACTTTATAACAAAAGAAAATATCTATTCTATCATTGAAGTTATCGTAGTATCAACTAGTAACAAGTAACATTCTATAATACTACATACTACATACAGCACTTCTATAATATCTGAACTACGTCTTGCTACGATCTTAAGTGGTGGTATGACTTTTGCAGTCCACTTGGCGGTTGAAAGTCTGGCAATAGTGTGGTACTGCCCACACTATTGCCAGACTTTCAACCGCCAAGCAGTAATGTGCAAACATACTGTAGTGAAATAACAGGGCATAGATAGATAGATATATAAACTCTTTATTGAACACCTTAGTTATGTCAAAAAACCAAACAGAAAATAATTATTTACAAAAAAAGTATTACAATAGGCGGTCTTATATCTACAAGCGATCTATTCCAGACAACCTTTGGATGGATAAGAATTACGCAAAGGAGTTGGATGTCAGTGTTTAAGAAACCAAAATGTTAAAGAGTGCATGCATCTAAAAATAATAAATGAAAATATACTTCATTATAAGTAATGATAATTGACAAATAAAATGGCATACAGAGATTTAAAATTAAACATCTCATCGCGTTGGATTTTCAATCCAATTCAAAACTTTGAGTGGTACTGCACGTAATGTAGGCAAGCGTGACGCTTACCATCAGGAGAGCCACTTGTTCGTTTAGTCTCTGAACAAAATAAATAGATAAACATATCTGAGGATAAAAACCGAGGTCAATGGATTCCACTGCTTTGCCGATGTAAACTCATACTCTTTGTTACGCATAATTATGCGTACATTATGCATTATAGGACGCGACAACTTGTGGACCACGTGTTGCCAAATCTTCGTAGAGTATTTTAAGAAGTGTTGTATTTTATGAAGCTCTCTATGTTATCAAAAGATGTGCCAGAAAGAAACGTATCGGCGTATCTTAGTGTTGGATGCCAAAATTCACTTTGGGTCGCTATGCCGAATGAAATATGTAAGATATCGTCACACAAAAGATAACTAACATCGCATACATAAGTGTAAATGGCTCCTAATTTTTTAGACCGTCCACTTGAAAGAGCATAGTTTTACGACGGAACTAATTGCGGAAAGACGTAAAAGGAGATTTATTTCTGCGTTTACGACTTTAATTTTGCTTTTGACACCCAGTTTAGTTGAGTTTCTTCGGCTTGAAATATTGCTGAAGGAAGGACTAATGAAAACAGATGAATGAAGTGAAAACTAATTGAACTAAGATCGCTAAAATTACGTTTGCTTATGGCCCTTCTAAATTCTATTTGACAAATTGAGAAAGATGTTTGTTTGTATTATGTATAAATTATTGATCGAGCGAAGTGAGATCTCTAAGTTTACTTAGGTGGTTCAGCACTTTGTCTTTCCGTTCGTCCATCTGTCATAAGCAACTAGCGTCTAATAGGTGAGACAACCTTGAGTAGAGTAACCAGAATCTCAAGCTCGAAGAGATGGCACTCCGTTAAAACTAAAGTGGTTTAAATATGCGAGTCCGTTTAGGGAAGTGCGACTTCTCAGTCAAATTTGCTTTATTTAAAATAGTAGCACTGAATAAGCAATACTGGTCACGTTTTGAAAAGTTGCCAGTGGGGAGTAGCTCTCATTACAGTGCCATACAGGTCTAATTGATACTCAGCAAATATGAATACCTACAATCAATCATGATACATAAACATGAGGTGAAAATCTTAAAAGCATACATTAAAAAAATATGCATACACATTAACATTAACACTTTCACACTCACCAACATGTGTCGTGGGTGCCGAAGACATCCCCATTACACACACAATCGTCGCTTAGTTGGTACCAAGTACTAGTTACCACAACGCTGGCAATTTTTTATAAAAACGAAATATAATTAGTAAATTGCTAACTTACTTAACTACTTTGTTTTGTATTAACCTGATACTGTAACCTATTTTTTTTTCATCAACATCGTTTGTTTTAAAAAAATAAAGAAAATTATTGAAATATAATATTCCCTCTGGTATTGTACTTACTTAGAAATAGTTTTACCGACATAATTTATGAGGCACTTAAAATTTAATTTTACGTGGATATAACATTTATAATAAAGCTAAATTCCAGCTACATACTGTATGGTATAAAGTAATTTATAGCAGAACCAAAAATTAATAAAAGCAAGATTTACCAATAACATTTTATTAAAATGCGTTGTAAAGATAAATGCTACTGGATCAGATGGAAAACAAAAAAAATATATATCAGGTACATTCGGTAATAAAAAAATATTAATTTGCAGCAAATGGTGTTCCATTTATGATATTTTTAATTATTTTTTTATTCGACTGCGTGACGCAATGGAGGGTAATGTGTATATCGACCTATGTATCTATGTAAGTCACATGAAAGCATATTAACAAACATCTAAAATAGTGTTAGAAAAATGGATGTTTGTAAAAAAGCCTACAATAATATTGTTCGGTACCGTTAACGACCAAATGCCTATAAATCGAGCGAATTGAGATCTCTAAGTTGACTTGGATGGTTCAGCACTTTGTCCGTCCGTCCGTCTGTCAGAGGCATCTAGAGCGTCTAAACCATATAAGCGAACTAATTTTTATAGAATATGTAAAACTGCGGCCCAAGGCCAGAAATGACATTTAAATTAATATAAATGAAAATAACAAGTGGGCAGCCAAATTTTTTTTTTCCTACCTTTGTGGGGTATATTTGAAAAGGGGTTGACAAGTAGAGTACAAAACCGGTTTTGAAAAAATGATTGTTGGAAACTAACGATTTGGTAGGCCACCAAAGTCACTGATTTTAGACCTATTTTGTCCCGGGGTCTATCTCAAAAACGGCTTCACACTGAACGCTGAAACTTACACGTAATATTTGTTATATCCTGTTCTTGAACAACAAATACAGAAATCATCAAAAATTATTTTATAGAAAAAAAGTTATTAGCAATTATATTAACCTCAAAAGTTTTTCTCGATGGGGCAAAATGTATGTGCGTGATCTCAGTTCGACGCACACGACTATAGTAAATAACATTTTAGTACTATTAATATCAAAGAATATAATTTTTATAGGAGCATTAAGATTTATTTTGTTTGCATTTTACTAACTATAACTGCCAAATTAAATATTTTTTACTCTTCTACACTATCTCACAGTAAAGAGAAACAAGCCTGAAAACGGCTGTATTTTGTCAACAAAAAAACTGAAACCACTCTACGGCATCGCACAAAAGGTGAAAATTCTCTGCAGAATAGCTAAGATAGAAAAGAAGCTAAGCGCGAGGGTTCTGCACATTGAGTTGTATGTGATACTAGAGGTTATAGTGACACTTTTAATTGACCGAGCGAATTGAGGTCTCTATGTTGACTAAGGTGGTTCAAAGCATTTTGTTCGTCCGTCAGTCAGAGTGATTTAGCGTCTAAACCATACAAGCGAATAATTTCAAATTCTAAGAAATATGTAAAGTTAGGTAAAATACATATTTCTCAGAAAGGGAGGGAGAGGGGAGGGGCTCAACTGGCTGCTAAGAAGTTGGGTATCCTTGCTGAGGTCAGGCAGTACTTCACACCGGGGCAGCTTCTCATTTTATATCAAGCTCAAGTCCGATCGTCTATGGAGTACTGTGGCCATCTCTGGGATGGATCCGCTAAGTACCAGCTTGAAGGTCTTGAGTCTTTTGACCGGCGAGCCAAAAGACTCATTAGCGATAGTAAGCTATTTGAGTTAAAATTGCAAAGTCTTGGTCACCGACGTAAGGTAGCAAGCCTATCGGTATTCTATCGTTTACATTTTGGAGAGCTCAGGAATTACATCATATAATTCGTCCATGCCCTTTTTACCATCAAACGACAAGACAAACTGTCAAACGTCATCAATTTATGGCTTTGAGCGAACTGGACGTACCTCCAGTTCGCTCAAAGCATTTTGTATCTACGTTTATCATCCGTACAGCGAAGGATCTACTCCTTCACTGTACGGATGTCTGTTTCCTGAACGGTACAATCTGGGTGTCTTCAAGTCTAGAGTGAATAGGTACCTTCTAGGCAAGCATGTTCAATCTTCGGGCGCATCTTCACTTTCCATCAGGTGAGATGGCGGTCAGATGCTTGCCTATCTAGGATTAAAAAAAGAACAAAAAAAAACTACGACGACTAAATCGAGAGACGCATTCAATGCAGAACCATTTTAATGCTGTGAGTGTCGTTGTGAGATGTTGTGTCTACATTATTTATAGCTATGAAAGGAAAAATGCTCTTCAAAGCCCGCCTTAAGCGATATGTTTCCTTTATAATATTGTCACCTCTTCCGTCATTATAGCTATCCATATAAATATTTTATGATACGCCAGATAACGTGATGTGTTCTGTCTCGTTCAATTTTCTATGTTATTTCCCTGTTTAGGGAAAAACAGATTTATACTATTTTCACGGATTGTTTATCATGGGTGAAAAGATATTCATTTGCTATCATATTTCATGAATGGGCTGTTAGATTTACTTTGAGGATTACCAAGGGAATATCAGACGAAAGCTAATACTTATGATTAAATGAAAAGTGAATAAATAAATAGGTAGTAATATAAATAAACGTTTCACACTCACAGCCACACACTAAATTCGAAGAATTGTGTCGTGAGTGCCGGAAACATTCACATCACACACACAATCACAACCAGAACCAGAAACACAATTTTTCCATGGGGAGAAAACTTGTATTCCCGCCGGGAATGGAACCCGATACCACTGCTTAGAAGGCAAACGCTTAAAAATAAAAAATAAATTGTTCATCTTTGTGGTATTTTTATTTATTTGTAATTGAGAGATAAAACTAGCAAGTCACTTGCTCATTACAGTTCAGTGTAACCTAATTTTTTTTTGAACTTATCCTACTAATATTATAAATCCGAAAGTTTGTTTGTAAGTGTGTAAGTATGTTTGTTCCCTTTTAAGTATGTTTGTTCCTTCACGCTTTAACGGCTGAACGGATTTGGATGAAATTTGGAATGTACATAGATTATGCCTAGGATTAACACATAGGCTACTTTTTAACTTAATAATAGCGGGCGAAGCCGCGGGGCACTGCTAGTATTATATAAGTAGTTAGAAAATCCAGCGCGGCAGAGCACTGCGAGAGTTAGAGTTATTAAAGTCTTTTTACTTTCGTCTGTCTGCCTGTTCACAAACTGATATCTTATTTGTTTATTTTTTTGTATTATTTTCAAAGTTAATCTTAATAAATAATGATGATGATGATGATAGTGGCATAAACGTCATTGACATATTCGGTCTTAATCAACCGTTTTAAAGGAGCTGTATATAATTTTATTATGTAGGTTTAAGTTATTTAATTTAATTTATTGAATTGCACTAGATTTGGTATTTAATTTTATTTGTTTTAATTTAATAGTATTTTTTTAATATGATTTTATTTTGCTAATTTAATTTTCTAATTAGTATTTAAAATGTTTATATATTTAATAGAATGTTGACATATTATCTTTTATTGTACTATCATCCGTTAAACATGCTGTGTACACAAATTGCAGGATTGCAGAATCGATTTTTATTGTATTACCACTATTATTATTATTGTTCATTTCTGTTAACTGTATTGTGTGCCTAATAAAAAAATATAAAAAAAATTTGTTTGGAATTCTTTTTGTCTTATTTATTAGTTTGTTTGCCGTCGGTTACACTTATGTTTTTAGAAGATTATTTCACTGTGTTGCGCTTTCTACTTATGTTTTCATTATGCTTGTTTAACAACTGAGCTCGAGCGGTAAGGGTATACTGAAAACCAGCACTACGTTTTTTTTGTTTGATAGGCAAGCATTTGACCACTATCTCACCTGATGAAAAGCGACGATGCAGCCGAAGATGTAGCATGCCTGCCTAGAATATACCTATTCACTCTTGACTTGAAGACTGCCAGATTATACCCCGTCTATCACTTTTGTCAAATTGAATCGAAAATATTTTTTTATGTTCATTATGATGATTATTATGTATGTTCCAGATCTGTCTTGTTTGTTTTTGTATACAATGTTGTACTTGTAAATGTTAAATTTTTTTGAAATAAGTAAATATTGTTTACTTTTACTTTATTACAAATCATATAAAATATTAAAAAACTAAATATGCAAAAAAATCTAAGTAATAAATTTATAAATTTTTTGTTGACTTACTGGAATTTCGTTGAGAATCTACTGTATCAATTGAAATCAACCTAATAGCTCCTGTGTACTATGTGAAACCGACAAATGGATGAGCAGTTAACGCCTGTGCGATAAAACCGTAGTGCATATCACCACATACAATTCGCTGTATATGATTGTAATACACATTGGTACAAACTAGTTATAACTAGATAAAATGTAATTTTTAAACTTTCGCGATTCGAACACATAAAATAGTTTTTTAGCGCGATTAAGTCCCGAGATATTACCTAAACTATACTAGATAAAATGCTTTTAAGATACCTTCCTGTGACAGAATCGTATCGGATGACATTAGGCTAAGATAACATAAAAAAATACAATCGAATTGATAACCTACTCCCTTTCTTCGTTATTTTTAACCGATTTCAAAAAAGGAGGAGGTTATCGATTTGTCTGTATTTTTTATGTTGTAGAACTTTTTTCTAGGTGAACCGATTTTGATGATTATTTTTTTATTTGAAAACCGGTGCTACCCATGCGATCCCATTTAATTTGATCAAGATCTGATCAAGTAGTTTTTGTGTTATCCTCGAAAATGCGTATTTAATTAATTTAATGTGATTATATGTATTTTTTTATTCAATATAGGCAAACATTTGACCACTATATGATGGTTAGTGATGATGCGATCGACGACGGAGCATGTTTGTTCCGAATATAAAGCGGCTGTGCTTGCGTTTGAATTATCTTTAAGTCAATCCTAAAACCTTTTACAAAATTGTGTTTCACAGGAAGCGAACTTTACTTGGTCGCAGTACATTTTGTCGCATAAATGTGAATCAAACATCAATTTGTCGAGTTAACATAGTGCTTACTTAATTAAATCACAAATTTTAACGGTTTTCTTACCTAAATCCAAGGAACCCCAAAATATAACCACCCTGAGGCACGCTAACTATAATTGCAGCTTCAGGTTAAAAGGAGTGAGATGAAAGGACACTCCTTACATAAAGGCTCACAGACTCTGAATACGCTGACAACGATAACTCTGCCATTACAATCACCCTAATCCTGAGAGTTTAGAGGTTATTTTCGAACTAAGGAGTTAAAGTGGTGAGTTGGTGGGATCACAATGTCTAGTCTGGTCTGGATTGCCATGGAAGAGGTTAAGCGCTGTGACTAAAATGGCTCTGTGGTAATGCTCAATAAGACGTGCTTTCTGGCAGTTGTTTCGTTAATTACGAACAAATTATTAGCGTAGGATGAATACAAATACAAATACAAAATTTATTTATTAATCAAACCTAGTCACAACATGTATTACTTACGATCCCCGCACTAGGACAAGCCTGTACCGCGGGTAATCTGTATATAAACGAGATTAGCGTTTAAAAATTCACTAGACAGCACAGCACTATAATATATAGTTATTTATATACATATAATTCGCATTTATAGGAAGTGTTCTCAATCTACTATTCATTTTGATCTATGGTTACAACCATAGACTTTATTAATCTTCTTAAAAAAATATTATTATCAAGTAACAAACAAGGCATTTTTGTCATACAAAAAGTGCGATAGTATATTCAAAATTCGTACCTATTGTTATATATTTTTTTCAATACTTAACTGACATCTTTAGTGCCAGAATAAGTTGTAATTTTAATAACACTAACTTACCCACGTGTGTAGCGGGGCGGGGGCAAATCAAGCCGTTCCGCTCTCCTAGTCAGCCGTCAACACTCACGCTTCCCTCCCCACTTGCCGCGCAGTCCTAAGGCGGTACGGCATTTTCGGCCAAACTATAATCACAAAATCTCTAAAACAACTTGACTTTTGAAACTTGTAGGTAGTTTATTCTCGATATGGCTGTAATTTTGCAAATCTGATAGAAGAGTCATTTACTTTCATAAGTGCCTCGTTGAATAAACGATTTTGAATTTGAATTTTGGAGTGAAGATATCAGCAACAAAAAGAATTCTACGTTAGTATCGAAGCCAGGTTGGGTCAGGTAAAATAATCATTATCAGCCCATTACTTCTTCGGGTTTTCTCTTATGTTGACCAATAGATGGATGACCATCACCTAAAATGTTTATGGATCATGCAAAATTTCGCACGATGTTTATCTTCGCTATTATTAGAGAGAGTAAAAATTCCGTACATAATTAAATAACAACCAAAAAGTCCTTGTCAATTAAATAAATTCTTCTTTCATCGTAATAAAACAAAGAACCGCCAGAAGGAATTGTTCCACAAATTCCCGTCAAGTAACTCCGGGGTAATGTATTCACCACATAAACCGAGGAAGATTTTCTATGAGAAGCAAAATCTTTTAGGGGCATAAAATAGATATGGGAGCGTAAAGCTTTCGTATGCGTTTACTTTGGTAATTGGAGACTTAGAATAATGAAAGTGCAGCTATGACATGTCCTTTTGAATTTGGATATATTCTGTTGGGTTAGTTAGGTGTGTCCACCTTCTACCATTCCATTGATGAACACAAGTTTTCTCCCAAAAGGAAATTTGTGTTTCTGATTCTGGCTGTGATTGTGTGTCTCTGTGTGATGTGATTGTTTTCGGCACACACGACACAAGTCATTGAACTTAGTGTGGGGCTGTTTTTGTGTTAAAATTTATATTGACATCATATGTCCGGAAGCAAACGATGAATTCAGGTCTAGTGTGTTTACCAGCTTCGATCACATCGTCACTTACCATCAGGTGAGATAGTGGTGAAACACTAGCCTGTCACTAATAAAAAAAAAAAAATTGTTCCGGCCACTACTGTGTGATTCTCATTTATTAAAAATCAAAATCGAAATCGTTTATTCACATTCATTATTTATATAAAGTGTTAGGGTTTGTTAATTTGCAATCATAATTGGTATTTTATATCGATAAATATTATTTTATGTGGATAAGTCTGGATTACTCATGACACCACTGTCGGCAGATGATGCCAGCCAATCATAGAGCGGAATTTAAAAATTTGCGGGTAGGAACCCGGGTTGTGATTGGTTGATGTCATCGAGCGGATGGTGGAGCTGTAAGAAGCACATCAGTGTTAGTCGGGAGCTCGAATCGACAGGGTGTGCGAATTAAGAGAAGGATATAAGTGTTCAAAAGCAAGTTTATTGTTAAACCCATGGTATGATGGTGACCTATCACAAAAGAGGCACTGTAAGAATTACTGTACTGCCGGATTCGCTAAATTACAGCCATAATTATTCCCACTTCTTCCATTGGGTATGATAAATTCTAACTTAAACAAGAATGCATTAAATGTCATAGATTATCAGTTAGCACATTTTGTTTTTACACATGTACACACAAAGATTTTATGTTTTATAATATTATACTAGCTGACCCGCCCGGCGTTGCCCGGGTAAACAAAAGCTTACATATAAACGCTTTCTCACTCACAGCCTCACTGTTAAAGTACTATAAGTTGTGTCGTGGGGTCGTAAACAATTAACACCACACACACAACATTCATGTCATACCCAGAACCAGAAATATAAACTGCCCGTGGGGAATAAACTTTTGTTATTGTGTTCCCACCGAGATTCGAACCCGCTGCTTTAAAGACGAACGCGCACTCATCTACGCCAGTGGGTAGTTCAAAGTTCAAAGATTCCCCACTCTGCGTCGCCCGGTTAAAAACACACATAAACACTTCCACATTCACAGCCCCACACTAAGTTCAGTGACTTGTAACGTGGGGCCGTAAACATCCAAGATTCACAACATATTAAAAACCAGGAACACAAATTTCCCGTAGGGAGAAAACTTCTGTTACCACCGCGAATCGATCCCGCTGCTTTGAAGGTAAACGCGTACCCATTTACGCGAGTAGATAGTTCAAAAGATGACCCGCCCGGCGTCGCCCGGTTAAAAAATATGCAAAGAAACACACTTCCACATTCACAGCCCCACCCTAAGTTCAATGACTTGTATCGGGGGCCGTAAACATCCAAGATTAACAAAGTATTCACAACATACTCAAAACCAGGAACACAAATTTCTCGTGGAGAGAAATTTTCTAGGTAAATTACCACCGGTAATCGAACCCGCTGCTTTGAAGGCGAACGCGCACCCATCTACGCCAGCGAGCAATTCAAAGTTCAGGAACGACCCGCCCGGCGTCGGCCGGGTAGTAAATATTAAAAAACATACCCATAAACGCTTTCACATTCACAACCCCACACTAAGTTCAATGACTTGTATCAAGGGGCAGTAAACATCCAAGATTCACACAACATTCACAACATACTCAAAACCAGAAACACAAATTCCCGTGGGAAAACACCTGTGTTCCCACCGGGCATCAAACCCGGTGCTTTAAAGGCAAACGCCCACCTAACTACGCTAGCGGGCAGTTCAAAGTTTAATGATAAGACTAAACAAAAAAAAACAGTCGAATTTATATCCTCCTTCTTATGTTAGTCGGTTCAAAACATAGACGTATGCCGGATTACGCAGTAACTGTTCCATTCTGTGATCCACCGTTTTCACCCAGACTTAAACTTAACGATTTCTCCTAGACTATAGGTCCTAATTATGTGAAGTAAAGAGCAAATTACATCTACCTGAACTACGTAAGCCGATGAAATAGGTTTTTTTGATAAGGATTAATATTAAATACTTAAAAAAAGCCAACGAAATAGAAGCCGCTATTTTTTAATGTGCAGGAATTCGTAGTACGTGGCGGTACATTTCTGACCCGTCCCGTTCACGGGCGGGCTCCCGTGAAACTAATTTCATGATTTCTCATAGACTATTTATCCAAATCATATGCAGTAAAGAGCAAAATGTATCTACATGAACTACGTAAGACGATGAAATAGTTTATTTTGATAAGGATTAATACTGTATGTCTCAAAAAGCCAACTAAACATAGGCCGCTTTTTTTTCAGATTTTTAACAAAGAAAAGTATTTTTTCTGAGCTATACATACATGTTAGATATATGCTGTCGCGGACTTTTTTGTAAAACTCATGAAGGCCAACATTTTTGCCATACATTGTATTCAACTATGTCTTACCGTTTAGTCAGCGTACGCCGATAAAGCGGAAAGTTAGCAAATTTTTCTCCGACTTGTCTTACGAATATTATTATTTCGAACTGATAACTAACTTCTATCCCGACAAAACATAGCCTATGACACTCAGTGATAGTGTAGCTATCTATTGGAGAAAGAATTTTTAGAATCGGATCAGTAGTTTCAGAGATTACCTTTTACATACAAACAAACAAACAAACAAACAAACAAACAAACAAACAAACAAACAAACTTTACCTCTTTATAATATTAGTATAGAAGTATAGATGATTATTTTATGTTCATAAGACATATATGTTATGTAAACTAAGACAAAGCATAGTTCAAGTAATAATTTGTCTCCTTAAGCCACTGGTTTGCATAAACTTGGCTAATGCATTACCAGAGAACGCTAAAGCATGAGTGGTGTGAATGTGTGTGTTAATTTATAGTAATGACTGTATTAAATTCACTGTTAAGTAGAAGCTTGTACCTTATATTAATCTCTTCCGTAGTAGAAGTGCAAAATTAATGTTAAAACAGTGTTAGATTAGATTCGCCAGCTGTACTTCAGTTTTCTTCGGGTAGGTATCCATCCGGGTTTCAAAGAGTTGGTATTTAATTGGGCAGTAGAGTCTTTCATAAGTGCCTCTTTGGGGTCTGTGAATAAACGATTTTGATTTTGAGTATTTTGCGCCAAATATATTAAAAGATACGGTGTGTTTATGAAATATAATAATGTTCGTTAAGGCAGCCTTATCATCAGGTGACGAAGAAAGTAAAAGTCCTTGTTTTCTTCCTAAAAATCACAAAAAAAAACGTTGAGAAATTAACCACGATAGATGTTAGAGGCGACAAATCAATGGTACTATTGGTTCAGCGTGCAAAAAAAAAATTTAAAATCATAGAATGAGAACGCATAAAATTCACTAACAACAAGACTATCAAACTTCAACCATTTTTTTTTTTTGGATAGGCAAGCATTTGACCACTATCTCACCTGATGGTAAGACTATCAAACTTCAACCATTTTTTTTTTTTTGGATAGGCAAGCATTTGACCACTATCTCACCTGATGGAAAGATGAATGATGCGGCCGAAGGTGTGACATGCTTGATAAACTAACTATTATAACTATACTATTGATATACGTTTATCATCCTTACTGCAAAGGAGTGAAACTTATTGCCCGCGTCTTTGTTCCCCGAACGGTATAATCTGGGAGTCTTCAAGTCAAGCGTGAATAGGTATCTTTCAGGCAAGCACGCATGATCGCATCTTCGCTTTCCAAAAAAAAACAAAAAACTAGCGTCTTTGAATGTATGAAGACTATCTTCAGTCATAACCTCTACACAAAATTCCAACAGCCGTTTATTAACCTCTACTTAGACCTTCTCAAATTACAAGGTG
Source organism: Lomographa bimaculata (assembly GCA_948107665.1). NCBI lineage: Eukaryota > Metazoa > Arthropoda > Insecta > Lepidoptera > Geometridae > Lomographa > Lomographa bimaculata. The sequence goes on along the minus strand of OX403608.1, from coordinate 8,484,270 downwards.
ACATACAACTTTGATTAGGTAAATAGCTTCAAATAACTATAAAAGAAACGTAAAACATCGGCATCTGTTTCCAGAATAGCTACTTATCAGAATCAAAGCGAATAATTGACGCTGAACGTTTGGAAAAGTATTAAGTTTTATTTGTAATGGAAGGTTCAATGAATGTATCGTTTTAATAATAATCCTCTTTGATTAAACGTTTCTTTAAGAAATGAATGAGTTGAGAATATTAATCTTGCTTACAATTTATTTAAATTACTGAATACTTAATTTTGATCTATAGAATATAGATACTAGACATTTAAACGCAAGCAAAGTTTAAAAAAACTATTACACCGCTTTTTTTCGAGACCCTTGATTAGATGAAATGAATAAAACTCGCTTTACTGACCGGGTAACTCAAAAACTACTGGTCAGATTCATCATATCTGAGTAAAATTATGTATTAGAGATTAAGAATGTTTAAAAAAATGAATGAAAAAAATGCGCCGCCGAGTTTTTGCCAGGTTCTTCCTGAGATGGCTGTAATTTTGCAAATCTGGCAATATAATCATTGAATTTTATGAGTGCCTCTTTGGAGTCTATGAGAATAAACGATTTTGATTTGATTGATCAAATTCTTAATCAAATTTCCCTTTGATGTCAAAACTTGACTACAAGGAATCGAGCCCGATACCCTTGGCTTAGAAGCCAAACGCGCATCCAATTACGCCAGCGGGTAGTTCAATATCTTACAACAAAAAACCTGTTTTAATTTAGTAGGATAAAAAAATAAACAACCTTTTTATCTCACTAAAAATAATAAACGCTTTCACACTCCCAGCCCCACACTAAGTTTAATGACTTGTGTCTTGGGTGCCGAAAACATTAACATTACACACAAAATTACAAGCAGAATCAGAACTTATTACCTTGACGAGAAAAGTCAGAAAAAACAATGAAATCAAATAAAATAATTTAAAATGCATGACATCTAAACTGAAACCCCCTAATACAACCTGTAACAAAAAGGTGTAGTAATACTTGGTGGTGTGTATGACTATTGTGCCAAGAATCGTCTGCCAGAGAACGAAAGTCGAAATCGGACATAATTCTTTCCGTACTAAAATTAAAAATTATATTTTTCAAAAACTTTTGACAACCCTACTGTTACATGTGCGGCAATCGGAGATATTTCTTCCGTACAAAAATAAAGAAATATTTTTTTGCCAACCCTACGAATACATCTTTGGCGCGTGACCTTGACCTTTTTTATGGCCACCACTGTCAGACGTCTAGGTCCAAAGGCTGTGTGGTGTAGAGCGGTAGCTGATGAAATAGGGTTGCATATGACATAATTTTTTTCTAACTTTAATTCATCAAAACTCAATATTCATGCTGCTGCTGCGAATGTAGAAGTTCCTGCTAGACTCCATACATTTAGCTAGATGTGTGACTTGAGTATTACTACACCTTTCTGTTACACATTGTATATTTATCATTTCACTTCAAATAGACCACCCATAACCCCAACAACATATAAATTATTACACTCAGTATTATACATCAAACTGTACCAATAACTTGGATTAGATCCGGAGTGTAACTATCACTTAATCTGTGGTAAGGGCGATAATAAATTTATGTAGAACCCTGGATCGGTGTAAATTATGATTCATCGGTTAATAGTTGGTATCAATTTGATCAGTGGGGAACTATTAGGGTTGGGTAGGAGGGTTACAATTGAGGTGTTCTTAGATGAGTATTATGTTGGTACTAGCAATCTTCGCACGGGTGTAATTTCGACAAAAAAACATATAAATTGTTACTGTGAGTCAACTCTAACATATAGAGATATGCCATGTCAAAGTTTTCTTTAGGATTTTAGAAGAACCACTATTCTTTTCTCTTTTCGTCATTTTTATGTATCTCTTATGGTTAAGCCTACGTTAGCTATGTACTTATTCAGAAACTTGGTTACAAAATATTGTTTTTTTACTTACATTTAAACTTAATTAGGTTTTATAATATACTAGCTTTTGCCCGCGGCTTCGCTCGCGTTAAGAAGTATTAATTTAAAATTGACAAAGTTTCATACAAACTTTCATCCCCTATTTTATCCCTTTGGGGGTAGAATTAATCAAAATCCTTTCTTAGAGGATGCCTACGTCATAACATCTACCTGCATGCCAAATTTCAGCCCGATCCGTCCAGTGGTTTGGGCTGTGCGTTGATAGATCACTATGTCAGTCAGTCAGTCAGTCACCTTTGAGTTATATATATTTAGATATACATATATGTAATATATATATATATACAACATAACCGTATAAATTTGAACCATGAAAAAATACCTATCCGATGGTGAAATTCGCATCGAAATCCGTGGTGTAGTTTAGGAGAAATTAGCGAATAAACAGAGAGACTCGAAAAGTGACTTTGTTTTATACGACGTAGAGACTATACTAGTAGTATCCGGCATGCGTTGTAATTCCACGTAAAGGAAGTGTTTTCATCTTTAACATTTATAGTTGCCTAGTACTTTAATACCTTATTACTATAGTGTCTAATGAGCTAAAGACCTCGCGAATTTTTCGAAAGAACTCAATTATGTATTTTTTTACGTTACCGATCTTCGTATCTTCACCATTTTGTAAAATTGACAAAAACTGAACCAACATAAAAATTACATAATTATCATCGAACCTGCTCACAAAATGTCACGAGAATAGGTTGCGAAATGCGACCTGTAGAGGAGAACAACCGGAAATCCGGACATCCAAACATACGAAACGGAGACGCTTCGCTCGCAATTCGCGTTGGCTCGGTCAAAAATGTTAATGACTAAATTATTACCTCTTTCATGTTTATGATTGCCTAGTACAATTTTTTTTGCAACTTTTCCAATTCAAATTCAAAATTGTTTATGCCCAAAGAGGCACTCAAGAATTTTTATGACTCTATTACTGCCAGATTCGCAAAATGATAGCCATTTCGATAATAATATGGCAAGAAACTCGGTGGCGCATACTTTTCATTCATTTTTCAAATCATTTTCGTACCAGGAACGGGTTATGCCACTGCGCTCCACGAAATAGTGGACAGGGCGAGCGCTCCACGAGCACTTTTTCTCATTTGCCCGGTATACGCCAAAAAACTCACCAAAGTTAAATCATAACCTTTGATCCATTCTCGAGATATCATTAAATAAGCCATTCCATACAAAAAGTGTTAGATTTTTTAAATATTTTTTCATATTTTAATAGTTAAGCCAACAAATCAAAGATAATGATAATTGGTCCAGTCGTTCTTGAGTTACAAATGGTGAAACTAACTTTGTTTTAGTTGTGTTGTGTTAGAAGTGCCCGTTCAAGACGTTCCATTCGAGAACCTTTCGGCCCCATCGGCCATCAGTTCTGCGTACTATGTGCCCTACTCATTGCCACTTCGACTTGTTAATCCGCCGGGCTATGTCGGTAACTTTCGTTCGTCTACGGATCCTCATTTCTGATTCGATCTAGTAGAGAAGCTCCGAGCATAGCCCTTTCCATAGCTCGTTGTGCGACTCTGAGCTTATTTATAAGGCCCATAATTAATTTGATTTTACAATATATTACCTAAATATTAACATTATACGGTCAATAATAAAAAGAATAGCCAAACATAAGTAACAAAATTATAATATCGACATTTATATCTACTAATCAATTATTATTTTACCAAATCTGACAATTATTTAATTTACTAATTTTATCAATTATTTATTTATTGACATTCACTTGATAACTAACGATGATGCTTATTAAATTAATGAATACATGGTAATGGTGAATGGATGGTAAATAATATTTGTACACCCTTAAACAGGGTAGTTTGTAAGGATCACTTAATTTTCCACTACACGTTCTGTATTACCTACATTCTGACAATAATTGTTTGAGTTTGTTTGAATTTAAAAATATACTATATACATTATTAATATTATGTAAGCTACTGCACATAACTAAGTACAAAACTCACACATAAGTGCAAAGTCACGGTCTCTTGAAATATCTTTGTACAGCGTCAAGAACTCAACATCTACCACTCACAAAATTACTTTCTAATAATGTCGTCCATTGTTTCCTTAATAATTGAGACAAACTGAGAAGAATGCACTGGGACAAGCTGCTTCTCAAACAATACTAACCTTAAAAGCAACGGAAATAATGTTCAGAGTTGTTTGAAGTATTGAAACAAAAGGAAATATCGTGTTCAAATCCTATTTACTGTTTGGCTTCAAGAAAGCAAAGAAAAATGTTGACAATTTCGTATCCCTTGCGGTTGTTTAGTTTAATTGTTTTAGTTTAGAAACAGTTGTTCAGGCTGTTTGGTGTTGGCGACACAGAGGTACTCAAGTCGAATGTTTTTTTTTTTTTTTTAACTGTGATAGTCAAACATTTGACCACTATCTCACCTGATGTTAAGTGACGATGCGGTCGACGATGGAGCACGCTTGCCTAGAAAATACCTATTCACTCTCGACTTGAAGACTCCAAGATTGTACTAATCTGGGAACACAGACTCTCTTTTTTATTTGTGTTACCTCATAACTTCTCTCCACGTGAGCCGATTTCAAAATTTTTTTTTAGTTTGAAAGATGTTGCTTTCTAATTGGTCCGATTAAAATTTGATCAAGATCTGATCAGTAGTTCTTGAAATATCGTCAATAATGTCTATTTTGTGACGAATAATGCGTACTTTGACGATGTTCTGGTTTACCCGACTTCAAAAGTTACCTCACAACTTCTTTCGTTGTGCGCTGATTTTGATGATACCTTTTTTTATTTGAAAGCTGGTGGATCAAGGTTCCGATGATAAAGCGGTGAAGTCGGTTTTTTTAAGCTTTTCTTGCGTTTAATTATTTTATCCCTGAACAAAATTGTATACCTATTTAGACAATTAATTAGGCGTTACTTTTAGAAAATTCGTAACAACAAAGTTATTTTATTATATTTAGTGTTTATCCCGGTAAGGTTGTTAGGCTTCTAGCAGGATGCATACAGGCCGGGATAGTTTTTTTTTTATATTATGTAGTTTAGACAAACGTTTGACCATCTCACCTGATGGTAAGCGATAATAGTTAGTGATATTGAGGTTTGAACGTTAGTATTAGTATAGTGATAAATTTAGAAAGGAAAATGTATCGCTTGTGGCGGAATTTTAAACTGCGGCCATAGGGTGTCATGCCCTATTGCTCTAACCGCTGAGCTACTCAAGCCCTGCCTAAAGCGACGAAACTAACCTTTCCTTATTACTAACGTCTTACGGGGACGTGTGACGTCATCTACCGAAAGAGTAATAATAATATAATTTTTCCTTTCTAAATTTATCTGCCTAGCATGGCTAATGCTATATAAATAAAATCAATTAGTATTAGTACCGAGGAACGATTCAGAACTCCGCCGATGCCTCTGCTCTTGCCAAACCCTGTTCGACACGTGTATGGTATCTACACGAGGCATCCTCAGAAGCTGATGATTTGACCACAATACTAATACCAACGTTCGCACCCCAATGACATTTACTTTCAAGGCGAGCTTGCATACTGTTTAAAGCCTAACACATTTATCGGGATTAACACTAAATATAATAAATAAGCTTCGTGTTAAGTTTATACTAGTGTTTCCTAAGGCGATATTTCCTAGAAATTGATATGTTTAACTCTACAACGATGAAAAAGACTAAAGGTGTGTCAGGCGCTAAATGCAAAATTAGTTATCTGGATATGCATCAAAGACTGTGATAGAGTTCTAGAGTGGAACGGTAATCCGTCTGTCCATCAGAAAAACAGTGAATGATCGTTTATTAGCCACTATTTCACATATATTAGAACACTATAACATTTGAATTTAACACCTCAACAATTTAAACTATTTATCCCACTAACCGAAAGCAATAAGACCCGTATAAGCCACCGTATAAATCATTTCCCGTATAATATCCACCGTGGGTTCCAGTGGAACGCAATTTCGCGGGTGGCATTCAAAAATGGATATACGGCTTTAATATTATGTGTACAAAAAACTAGAGGTAACATTTATAACAAACGCATGTGAAGTACGTATAGTAATAGTACGTACAAGGTAACTTCACAGTGAATACACATATTGTTATGAAGTTATTCAAGTGACAGTCCTGACAGAGTTAGACGTGATATTTTGAACCTTAAAGTTAGATCATGCTTGTTTAGAAGAATACCTATTTAATCTAGACTTTAAGAAAAGTCGATATGAACAAATTGGCATAACCAAATTTTTGAAGTTGCTCTATCTGGAAAGCGGGTGCACCGATTTTGACTATAAAAACTAATAATTATTTCAATTAGTTCACCTTTCAAACAAAATCAAAATTTGTCCAGCTGTTTGGAAGCTACGTTGGCACAAACAGACATACACCCTACAAACTTATAACAAGCTCAAAAATACTGTCTTCACAGCTTTATCTTCAGAACCGGGCGGTGATCAGATTAAATTAATTAAATACGTATTATTGAGAATAAGTCAAAGCTACTGTCAGATCTTGTTTAAATTTTAATGGGATCACTTAGGGAGAAACAGCTTTAAAAAAAGCCTTTCATACCGTTAAACGACAACTCAGCTGCATGCTCACTATTAATGAACCGTGCTAAATGTGTAAAAACGCTTGCTCGCCTATGTACTCGTAGTACAATAATAGAAAACGGTAACATCATATGTAGAGAGACTTCTCTACTATTATATGTATAGCTCAATGAATACAGTTTAAGGCTGTGAGGTATAAGTGTATACCAAAACTATTGTTGCAATGTGGTTGGAATGTATCGTGAATGTGGTACTAGCGAGTGCCAAAGTATTAAATTTTATATAGTAATTTTAGTATAGTATTAAATTTTCCTGTGAATAAACGATTTTCAGTTTGTCGTTTATTCACATTGTCCCCAAATAGGCACTTATGAAAGTTACTTTACTACCAGATTTGCAAAATTACAGCCAGCTCGAGAAGAATCTGGGACATTTACATAAAATAAGACACTTTTGAATATAATACTACTAGTATTTTGTTAAAGAATATGATAATAGGTGATGATAGAGGATGATAGAATAATATAGTTAGAAGTGAATTGGTTTTTATCAGTTCATAAACATTACAATATTTATAGTTTTCTGAGTCTGGGCAAAAGGCCATCCTTTTCTTTTCTTTCGTGTGTAGATATATTGAAACACATGAGTGTCTTAATAAATAAGAATTATATGCTGGCTTATTGTTGAAGAATTGCTGATAGAATAACATTTTATAATAATAAAAAACAATAATAAAACATTAATGTTTTTTCGGGCCCAAACAAAATGCGTCATTGCCTTTTTTCGAGCGTCGATAAATTAAATCAATCTCTATTTATTTGATTTATAATATGAATGTCATAATATAATATGAAATATGTCTGTTTTTTAAATAATATATATACATAACTGTGCCTTACGGTTTCACCTGCTTTTGTCAATATAAAAAGAAGACTATGTTCCTGTTCTAGGACCTAGCAATACTATTCAACATACTTTTCATCTTTAATCATCTAGCAAAATATCTAAAATATCCACCATATTATTTAAAAGTCATTCCAAGTCTAGACTTTTTAGATATTTCTTTTATCGATCCATCTAGCCGATGAAAAGATGGGTACCTCGTTTCAGGAACTCTTGTAGACACACATCTCTCACCCACTGCAATATCCTCTATGCTGAGAGTCGTAACCACACACATACATATTCAGATTTAACATAAATGTGGTGCGCTTGTGCATAATGCAGTCGGTGTTATTTTTTCAATGCAAAATTAAGTTTTTCGGTATTAAAATAATTCTTCTTCTTAGTCGTAGCGCTCTTGACAGAGCGGTCGTGGTAGTCAAGTACTATTATTTAAAATATTGAAGTTCATAATATTTTTGTGCACAACTGTACTTACCCTTGATCGCTGCGATTGCACTTCTGGAAGTGTAATCTTTCAAAGAATTTCCTATTATAGTCAAAGACGCGACAAGACTTTCAATAGATACCTTCCCCTTATAATAAACGTAGAAATCAATGAGAGGAATTTCTTGAGGGCTTCACGCCGAAAACGCAAATAATTTGTATTATGAAGGGGACGAAAATGTTTATTTCCAAAATAACATAAATACTACAATTTTAAAGTGTTTGTGTCTATGTGTGTGTTTATTTAAGGTATTTCTGTAATGAATTGACAAGTTTTAATGAACTGCCTGTTGGCTTAGTTGGGTGCGTTTTTGTCTGCTAAGCATCGGGTATAGGGTTCGATTCCCGACATAAACATTTATGTTATGAAAATATAGTTCGGCCCTGGAATAGAAAATATGCTTTTTTAATACTATCCCTATTTACTCAAGCGAAGCTGCGAGAAACTGCTAGTAGAAAGAAACGCTTTCACACTCACAGCCCCACACTAAGTTCGATGACTTGTGTTGTGGGTGCCGGAAACATTCACATCACTCACACAATCACAACCAGAACCAGAAGCACAAGTTTTCATTGAGTAGAAAACTTATGTTCCCGCCGGGAATCGAACCCGATACCCCTGCTTAGAAGGCGAACGCTCACCCAACTTAGCCACCGGGCAATTCAAGAAGTTGGTATATAAAATTAGTTATCTTATTCTCTATGATATTTATCGTCTCTTTGTTTAGAGCTCGTAACAAAATAAACTTTTTCATCAAATTTTTTCAAAATAATCCGACAACATTAACCAAGGGAGCCAAGATAAAAAGATCTAAGAAAATCTGTTTAAAACAAGGAATGTTTTCGAAACAGGAACTGTGATTAACTCTTAAAAATAATCCGTAATTATATTAAAGTTTAGACGAGGCGTTTTTTAAACGCTTCATTTTACTATTCCGACACGACACAATTAACAATTTTTTACAAGCACTTAATCAGTAGTCATCAATGATTTTGCACTGCCCGTTGGCTTAGTTGGGTGGGTGTTTGCCTTCTAAGCAGAGGTGACAGGTTAGATTCCTGGCGGGAACACCAGTTTTCTCTTCAAGGAAAAATTATGTTTTTGGTTCCGGTTGTGACTGTGTGTGTGGTGTTAATGTTTACGGCACCCACGATACAAGTTATTGAACTTAATGTAAGGGCTGTAAGTGTGAAAGCGTTTATGTTACCTAGTAATGACTGGCGAAAAAAGAAACAACAAACTCATTCGCACACATAAACCTGCACTACAATTTGGTAGTCTTTAATTCATAAATTTGTGTGTATTTAGTGAATACGCATCTTCTGGGTAATCGTGCTCCATCTTCGACCGTATCGTCACTTACCATCAGGTGAGATGGCGGTCAAGCGTTTGACTAAAAAAAAACTTATTTAAAATTTTTTTATCGCGGGTACCGGGAATATTTTCATCAAACCAACTGTCACGCCAAAACCAAGAGCAAAAATGTTTTTTTGTGAACTGTGGGTTCTTTCATTAAAATGTTATTTAAATATTCAGACATAATAAACACGCTGCTACCCCATAAAAATAGGCATGCCGCGTTACTAAGAGTATTTAGTGAACAAATTATAAGCAATTGTTGTTACTTACAATCATTGATGAATTTTTTTAGAATTGATATGACAGATGTAATTTTATCAGTAGTAGCGAAACTAATACTGATAAAATGTTTGGTGTCGATTGCTTTGTTTTCTTTTACCTATATTTAAACAGCCGTTAGAATTAAAATGAAAACCGTTTTTTAGATAGACCTAAGGAGAAACATGTAGGTCTAAAAACACTGATTATGATATCCAACTAAATAAATAATTATATTTATTTTATTAGTATTCAACTAATCGTTATTGCTGTTTTCAACTTTTTTAGATGCCAACGTTTAATTTTTAAGCTAAATAAGCAAGCATTTGAACACAATCTCACTTGATGAAAATAGATGATGCGGCCGAAGATGTAACTTGATTGCCTAGAAGATACCTATTCACTATTGATTTATAAGTAATTAACTTTTTTCATTTGTTTTTCCATCAATCGTGTGCGTTAAAGAAACGCCGTGTCTAGAGGCACTGCCTCAAAGAGTCTTAAAATGGGAATCTGGGAAATTAAGACAAGAAGCAAGAAACTTAAGCAGTTTAGGCTAACGCTGTTATGAAAATAATAATTGCTATGCTATCCTATTGAATTTGGTATAGCCAAAAAAATATGAATCTTTGATTGTGGACCAATTACTATAAAGAGTCGAGCGTTCCGAACGGATATTTACGATATTTAGTGACTACTAGCGTGACCCTATCTTGCCCCACCTCGGTGAGGGACTGCTCACGGGGGGTTTTAAGTGGGTTAGAGCCCCACGATCCCCTTTTCTTCACCTCTGGAAAAAGACATGCTAGGCATTTCCACCCCTAAAAAAAACAAAAAACGGTTGCAATTATTATTTATCTATGTCCTATTCCATGGCTTTTTTATGTGGGGGTAAAATGCCTGGCACTTTTTTTCCTTCCCAGGAGTGAAACAAGGGGGTGTGTGGGCATCTAATTCACTACTTTCATTCATATTCTATGACCTGGGGTCAGACTACATATACCATCCATCCAAATACATAATATTAGTAAGATAGTGTGATGAAAACGGCTCTCGATAGTTTTAGTAACAACATAATCTCTTTCTATTGGGTACGATGTTGGTCAATTGCTTGCCTATATAATTGCCCAGCATAAAAAAAGTATTGGAATAAATACATTAAAATTGAGATGAGCAAATGAACATCAACAAAAACAATTGAATATCGGAAATAAACCCCGACCTAATATGTCAGGGTTTATTTCCGTTGAAGTTGATATTATCAACTTTCAAAAAAAGATTTGGTGTAATCTTTCTCGGCCCAACAAAACAATGTTCGCGACTTTGATGTCCCATAAAAATACGTGGCAACTGTCATTATTTTCCATTCCAGGTAAAATGTTGTATTCTAAGTTTTGTATTTATGTGTCCTACTTTACCCATCGACCGTAAACACAAATTTCAATGCAAAATTCAAACTAGCAATGTTCTCGGTAGGGCCATAAAAATACAATGCGTGCAACAATATATTGCATTGGAAAAGTAGGGTAGTTTGGTATTGGAGATAAACATTTGAATGACTAGCTGCAACCTACAGCTTTAGCTGTACTTTTCCTCGCAAAGTACTTTGTTTGTCCGACGTTCAGGTCTATTTATTAGCTTCACTGGTTTGAGTAAATACATTCTAAAAACACATCACCACTATAATAGGTGAATAATGATTAAATACAAGCCTGTCAGGTTGCTTGCTTGTCGTATAGACCAGTGGTTCAGTTGTAGAATTTTTCAGGCCGCCTGAAGGCATCCAACATTTCTTAATGACTATCGCCCAACTGTCGCCTTACGAGTGACAACCGCTTAGCGTGCTCTCCGAAGCACGGTGATACTCAGTTGAAAATCCCACAAAACGGTCAACCATCAAAGCACTGTGGATCGTGTCTGATTGACAAGGTTAATCAATGTTCAGCCTATCAGATAAAAAAAATGTTTACTTAATACAACTGCAAAATGAGACGCACGCCATACCTATTTCTGCCCATTCAGAATATTGAACTTCAATCGTGTTTGCACACTATTGCTTGAGATCAAATGACAGGCAACTAATCAAAAGTGAAATAAAAAACTCTTGCATTTATCGTATTATTAAACAAACCTAATCATAATAGTAGCTAAGGAGTGGAACTCATTGCCTGCGCCTTTTAATCTGGTAGGCTCCAATCCTATAAACTTTATAGGATTGGAGCCTACCAGATTAATAGCCTATTCTTCATAGTATAAAGAATAGGTCTTCTAAGCAAGCATACTACATTTTGACCGTATCATCACTTTCCTTTAGGATGGTGGTCAAACGCGCTCATCAAACGTAAAAAGAAAAAATAAACCTCGTCTTTGTAAAATATTATTATAATTTACGCGCAAACTTACTCCAAAAGTTTAGGCTATATTAAAAGCTATTTTGTATTTATATGATGTTATTATTAGTATAACTTTATAGTCTTAAATGATCATGTTGTCCGAAATAAATATATTTTGATTTTTTGATTTAAATATTTTCATTAAAATTAAGTGTAAGTACTTAGATCCCCATTTCACTGATTTATTAAAATTCTCCTCATCTGAAGGTAGTATGAAAAAACTGCTAGCGATAAAGCCGCTGATTGTGAATTTCAATTGAAGTAAGCATTATTTATCATTATAACTAACTAGCGATCCGCCCCGGCTTCGCCCGGGTGCATTTGTATGGGAAAAAGAAAAGGGCTATTTTTAGGGTTTTTCCAGCAATAATTCTAATTTTTCTCGCCGTAAAAACCATCCTTGAACTTCAACGAACATTTTAAAAAAAGATTTGGCCAAATTGGTCCAGGCGTTGTTGAGTTATGCGCTTACCAACACATTTTGCGATTCATTTTTATATTATAGATTAACGTAAGGTATAACAAAAAAGAATCATCTAATCTTACCACCAAAAGTACTGTAAAAAATTTAAAAAGAGAATTAAAATTTGCCTTTCAAATAACAACCCTCAAGAGTCACTTGTCGCTACCATCAGATTAAAGTCTAAGTAAAACCATCTTGTAAGTCAACACAGGCAAGATTATTCCCATAAACGAGCAGGGATATTGCCACAAACAGACCTTGTTAACTTGCAAATAGCCTTTTAAATTTGTTCCGAGCGTGCTTCGTCGAAATAATCAGCTACTAGGAAATATGAAGACCATTATTTTGAAACTTGCTCCCTTGTCATAATGCCTTCAATCTTGTGATTGGCTTGCCTTACCTTGCTACCTCTCACCCCAATATATCCCTTAATCTGTCGTAATACAGGTTAATTTTCCTTTTAAATTGGTGTAGAGAACCTTTCGAATTCAATTAACACGACCCTATGTTTTGTCCGTGTAAAATGGGGTATTGTTCGGTTGGAAATATTTTTAAGTTGTTTTGGTTAGAGATAATAAGTTACTGAATTATGCGGTCGCGCTTGAAGATAATAATTTTTTACTTTTAAAAAGGTTAAGGTGTTTTTTTTATATTGTTAGACGTGTTATATTAGTAGCAAAATATTTTTTTTTATTGAAATTGTATTTTTTTTTTGAAAATAACTTCGTCGAAATACCTGAAAAATAAATGTATCGATTTTGACCAATCATAGCTAAGAACACTTGTGAGCTACTTCATCTTTCTAGAAATCAAAAAACTTGGGAGCGTTGATGCCACAACAGGCACACGATACATATATATCCCCGTAAAACTTATAACACCTCTCTTTTTTCGTCGGGGTTAAAAACAAACAGTGTTTTGACGTAGTCCGCTTGGAAAAGTACTGAATATTATTGCGAGTTGATCACAGAATGTAACGTTACTTTACAGTCATAAAACATACAACACGTTAAATTACTTACCAGACATTGTTTTAATTTTTCACTAGGAAACTCTGTGAACAAATTGTGATGATTATCTTTTTTTATTTGTACGCTGGTGCTTCTCATGTGGTCTCATTTAAATTTAATTTAATCTCCACCGGAAGCTCTAGCACGTCGTAGGATGCTAAAGCGAAGGGCAAACAGTTTCCTAATCCACCTACTAATAATATTTTATTGGGATCGCGCTTTTAGGGTAACTATATCAAAAGGCCCCGGAAGCAACGAGGGACGCTTCAAGACTGCACCATCATGGTTCCAAAACTGGTGATAACTAGGTGACTGAAACTATAAATATTTTTAAATCCTAATAAGAATAATTATACGCAAGCAAAGCTTAAAAAACCGACTTCACCGGATCTACAGAACTTTGATCAGATTAGATGTACTTAACTTTGCATTATTGACAATATTTCAAGAACTACTGATCAAATCTAGATCAAATTTAAATGGGACCAATTGGAAAGCAACATCTTTAGGCTTCAAATATTTGTGTTTGACAAAAACATTTCGGAGGGTTTCAGTGCTTTTGAGATTAAAAATTTAATCTATAACACATTCGACCTTACAACATAAAACTAAGTTAGTGAAAATCAGGTTGATTTATACCTAGTCCACATAAATAGACAAATAGAGCTCAAGTCTCGCCAAGTCCGCATTTTCCCGTAGGTGCAATTTATCTCAATAATTGGGTACCGCGACGCAGGGAGGAACGATTTGTTTGAACAGTTTGAGCTACATGTATACTATAACTAGAGGTGATATTACATTGGTTGAATAATAAACAAAACAACAAATAATTTGCAAATATTTCCTAGTTACGTTATACTTGTTTTGTACTTTTGTCAAATTCTGATAATCTAAAGAAACTTTGTTTCATATTTATAAAAAAACGAATGTGCCAATAAGTGCTTCCACAATAAATAATACATTTGGCGGTAGTGACGCCGAAGCCCACAAAATCATCAAAATAGTTTATTTAATATTTAATAAAAAAAACAATTAAACTTGTTCTATAAGTTAAACAATAGCACCGTTTTAGCTATTATTTGGATACAAAAATTAGTGATTTGTGAAGTCCCAGCAGTTGAGATTTATTGTGAGAAAAGCGAAGATCACATAAGATTCAAAGTAGTATAAAAAACTACAAGTAGTTTAATATCTGCACCACAAGGATTTTGTAGCTTCGTAGGTTTGTTTCCAATCTCGATGCTGCAGCATAACAAATAGTACAGACTATACAATTATTAAAACAAATGACTTTTCACAATAAGTAATTGATTAATGCATTTACATTTCTATTAAAATACTTAAATATATCTCATTAGTATCTGTAATTTTTGAGACTAAAAGTGCTAATGGTGACATAGTAACATCAAAGTAATGATCTGGTCCAATATTAACATCGCCACACATGTCACCGGTGACCGGACCCTGCTCTGTATTTACTACTATGGTGATTGAAAAGTTAAACAAGTTTAGTATGTCACTTCTTGAACACGTATAGTCCAAAGGTTAAAGATCCACCCTTCATTGTGAAGGTTGCTGAGTGGGGCCGATTTGTTACGTGTCTGCGAGTGGCTTTAGTCAAATTAGATTCTTCAGAATAGTTGCAGGTGTAAGGTATCATTTTTCTAGCTTGTAGCTTGGTTTTGAATGCCTTGGTTTGTTTCAAGGTAAATTATGCGGAGTAACTTTGCTTTGTTGTTATTTAAAATTAGTTTTGTTAGGACTTGTGCTACTGTGTTAAAATTATGTTTTGTGATACAAAAATAACTGTTGGTTTTTAATTGCAGTGCAGTGACGGATGAATTTTATAAGCCTCTGATAAGTTTTTAAAAAGAACCAATTTAAAAGTGTCTAGATATAGAAAACTATGGGCCTTTATTATGAAAAGTTAATTATAACTTTACAAATAACACACTAGTTAAAGCTAGTTGTATTAGGTCGGGGTAAAAGATTCGTTGTATTTTACATACATATTCAAGACATTTTTTTATTTCAATGTTTATATACTTTGTAATTTGTGAAATACCAGATACTTTTTGGGACATCATTTCTACTATTAAGACCAACTTAATTAATTTTTTTTTAAACTATGATAGGCAAACATTAGACCACTATTTCACCTGATGTTAATGACGATGCGGTCGACGATGGAGCACGCTTGCCTAGAAAATACCTATTCACTCTCGACTTGAAGACTCCAAGATTGTACTTATCTGGGAACACAGACTAAATAAATTTATATCACCTATCTTCTCTTACTAATGTCTCTTAAGTCTATGATGTTAATTCTCAATTGGCGTCGACATGCATATTACAATATTTCGGCGCGACGAGAACAGAGTAGTTTATATACAACTATTAATATACATTTTATAAAATACAAAAAAATGAATTTAGAAGAAGTCGTGAAACTATATATCACACTTGACACCTTCTAACCAACAAGACCTAACGTAGAAAGCAGGCCCAAAACAATCTTACTTCCCTACGGAGCTTTAGTATGATGCATTGCAAGCATTGAATTTCGATGCAGTTTTCTTACCAAATACCTACTTCCAATCTGAGTTTAGAGCTTAGGAGGAAACGTTTTGTGACCATAAATTCCACTTTGCTCTTATTGAAATACGTGTCACGTGTGTTGGTAGTTAAGCTAAGTAGTATTTCATACAACAGTGATGTGCAAAAATATATAATTTGAGTCTTTTCCCGTGATTACGTTGCACAAATCTGTATAAAATGTTGTACTAATCTGTCCAGCATTGATATTGTCATTTGAAAATAAGATTAAGCACAAAGCGACAATGCGGTTAAAGACAAAGTACGCTGACTCAGTAAATATCTGTTCTCTTTCGGATGGGCGTATGTGAACGTGTGCTCACAAAACTTGGTTACTCTAGTTACCACGTCTCAAGCACATATTTACATCGTTTCAAAGATTATGAAGGACATAGATTTATTCTCTAAAATAAAAACAAAAAAATATCCCGTGGAACTACAGCTCATAGTTTTCCAACGAACTCTCGAGACTTGTATGGACAATAAAATGGCAATAACCCATAATATTAATGAGTTAGAAAAACTAATAACCGACACAATTATCTCCGAAACTCTTAATCATATCTTGATCACAGTAGAACCAACTAAAACGTATACCCTCCCAAATAAAATAATAATTTTCCAAATCGGTTCATAAATGAGTTCTGAGGTAATGCACATATAAAAATAAAAAAAACCAATTCCATCTCACTTTTTTTTTAATTCGCTTAAAATAAACAAGTAAACTAATATTCAGCATGTTCTCAAAATACTCGTATATCCGAAGCCACTTCTCATATACTCAGAGCCTCTGAATATATCATTGAAATCCCCGAAAGTTAAACAGCTCCCCAGAGAGTCTAATGCATCAAGCCATAAACCATGCAACCTCATCGAATTGATGTACCAACCGAGTTTTACTAGCTTATTCACTCGGCATCGATCGTAATTTGTTGCCTCCGCTGGACGAAAATATTTTATATTAGAGATAGATGGGTTTGGTTTGGCCGGATAAAGTTTTGGCTATAGTTTAAGTCTCACTGTACTACACGAAGAAAAAATTTGAAACAGCAAAACTACCAGAAAATTTTATGAAACATATTTTCTAGTATTAACTACATTAATTGCGTTCTTTTTTAAAAAATGCGCTAGTTATTACCAAATAACGAGACTTTTACTCACTCTTAGATTATACTGTTCAGGGAAAAAGATGAAAATACTTAAACGCCTTTTCGCGGCCAGATAAATCCTGACAGCAAGAATAGCTACTAGTCCGTATGCAAGCAAACAAACAATAATAGAGTATTTGATGTTCTGTTCGTCTGTCAGGTACCAAAGGTCTTCAAAGATTGTCAGGTTTTCAAAGAATATGTAAACCTTCAAACGTTACTTCCTTTGAACCATACCCAAAACCAAAAGTTATGTATTAAATGAATACATTAAGGGGGAAACCCATACACGTCCTGCTTGTGTAGGGTATTTTTTAAAAGAGCTTGGCATATAAAGTACCTACTTTTTAAATGATTAAAATAATCACCCGAAGATCGACCCGAAGAAATCTTTTCATTAGAGAAAAAACTGTTTTTTAGAAATAACAATTTAGTAGTCCACCAATGTCACTGTTGTTAGACCTATATTGTCCAGCGATGTATCTCAAAATATTTGAAGCTGATACTTGCGTATCATATCCTTTAATATCCCACAAAAAATTAATAATCATGATAAAGAACAAAAGTTATAAGCAATCAAATCCTCCAAAGTTTTTCTCTAATAAGCAAATTTAGTCGATAGATCTCAGGTAGTGGCGAACGACTAGTAATTATTTTTACGATTTAATTACGAGTATCATATGTAGTTCTACAGTATTTTCGATGTTTGGAAAAATCACCCGGAAACTGTATGAAATCTCTATATTATACCCACAGAGCTAGTTTGAGTGTGCAACTCAATTTTCTGTATCGAATTTATACGTGTACTGAATGTAATGTCGGCTTGTATGTGATGAGCGTGAAATAAATGTGCGAGCTATAGTTTGGAAAAATGACGTTGAATTTGTATCAACGTTTTTGATTTTTAACTGTATTCCATCGTCATTTACTATTGAAATCTCAAATGAAATTCTTTTTTTCTCTCCGTCTTTTACAAATTTGTAACGCCACATTATAATATATGCCAGCCAACACTGCCAAGCCATTTAGCCAAGCTAAAGCCAAGTCAGCTATAGCCAGCTAGCCAGCAAGCCAGTATCAAATCGAGCCATTTTGACTATTTTCAAATATTTTAATTTCCTTGTTTTACAAATTACAAATTGGAAGTATTATTAGGCCTTTCATACTTGTTTTCTCTGTATAAAAATTTAACAACTTTGGTAGTTATTTATTGAATTGATTTGCAATGAATATAACGCTTTCACACTCACATTCTCACCCTAAGTTAAATGACTTATTTCGACCAAAAACATTCACATCACATATAATTGTGCTTAAAATAACATGTGAAACAGCACATTTAGGTTTGTCAAATTATGATAAGTAGTTATAACCGGATATATAGTACTATAATCGGACCACACGACGAATTGACTAACGTCATCCATTTATGGTTGACATACCTCATGACCACTCAAAGCGTTTTGCTTCTACAAGTACATTTATCATAGGTACAGCGAAGGAGTGGAACTCACTGCCCGCGTCTTTGTTCCCAGACCAGTTTAATCTGGGAGTCTTCGAGTCTAGAGTGAATTATATTCTAGGTAAGCATGCTACATCTTCATATCTATCAGGTGAGATAACGGCCCGATGCTTACCTATCTAGCATAAAAAAAAGTTTAGAAGTTATGAAGGAACAGATGAACATACATACTCACATGGCGGTCAAAAATATAGCCTTCCCTTTCGCTTCGCCGTAGCAGGGTGAAATTCCATTAGAATTCAGACACAAAACTAACACCGTCTCTGTTGCGATTCAATATCACCTATACATGGACACAACAAATATATTTCCTCGATACTACCAACCTTAATATTGCTATTTTGATCGAAACCATTGCAGTGCGAAAATCCTTGATATTGTGGAATGGAATTCTTCGCTTGCTGTTCTGAGTGTAAATCTAAAATAGAACTAACGAAGAATAGGGTAAGGTACGAATTACTTTCAATTCTAACAACATTTTTGTAGAAATCTTTACGTGAGTGTTTAACTTTATTTTGGTTTTTGTAGTATGATTGGTAAATTAGTTTTTTTCAAATTCAAATTCAAATTTTAAGCATGGGTATTGGGTGCGATTCCCGGTAGGTTATACAACACTAAGTTTCTCCCCAAGACAAATTTGTGTTTCTGGTTCTTAATGTGATTGTGTGTGTGATCAGAATGTAGCCGGCATCCACGACACATTGCACTTAGTGTGGGGCTCTGAGTGTGAGAAAGCGTATTTGTATTTAATTAAACATAAAAATTATATAAATTAAAAAACATATCATAGAGAATCATAACGGCTTTAGCTCCGTTGTTGTTTATGGCTTTCCTAGAGAAGAAGAATAGTCAGTATGATTATATCACGACGCATAAGTAAAAATGGGAAAACGGACAAATACCAACTTAATCAAATATTTTATAATTTCGATCGTTGAAAAAATGTATGAAATCAAACGTTCATTTTGAACTCAAAGATCTGTTTTTTAATGTTTGATAGGTGAGATCTTTAGATCTCTACTAGTCAAGTCCTACCTAGCTTAACCAACAGTGGTAAACATTTTAATAAGTAAAACGGAGAAATTTGGTGAAGGATATTTCATCACAAGCTTATATTTAGTTTTACTTGTCCCGGTGTCTGTTGAATTTTACCCACATTCCGGTTTCTGATTGGGTTGAAATTTTGCATACAATATAAATAATATTGCATTGACATCCCATTTATATGGGATGTCAATGCAATATTATTTATATTGTTATCCGATTTATGTCATTTATTTAAGATTCCATTGGAAATATTAATGTATTGGTGTGCAGGTAAAGCATTTATTTATCTATCTATCTATTATAAGATGAAAATGCTTTGATGAAGGAAGTTGTCATGAGAAGATGACAATGTTATAAAACGACGCAATATCGAATTTGGGTTCGTTGACAAGACTAGGTGCTTTGCGTCTATTTGCTTATTTCTTATTGAAAACAAACTTTAAAAATCTTCCTTAGGTATTAAATATTTTTAAACAAGAATTGCTCAATCATTATTCATTAATGAGAAAGCAATAATTACATACTCTTTATATATCTCCATAAGCACTTGTTTTTCCCCAATCGTGACCGAATGCAATATATCCTACCCTCAACCTACTGTCAATGCCAAATACCTTTCACGTTGCCACAATGGCTCCTAAATAAAGAAATCCATTCAACTGAACGGAAAACAAGTAATCTCTTCGGAAAGGTTATAGAAGACACCCATTAGAGAGATAAATTACCTGTGTTCGAGCGCTATTCTTAAGAGGCGTTTTGAGACTTCGTCGGGCGCTAAAAGTTTTTTTACGTAATATAGTATACACTAGGGATCTATTTATATATATATATATATAGATAGATAGACTTCCATGATACATATATATATATATATATATATACAAAATAATTAATCAATTTACAAATTTAATTAATTTACTTCCCTAATACAATAAATCGTTGGTCGGCAGTGTGCCCAAAATGCAGGCTGCGTTACCTCGTTGTACAGCGAGACCTTATTGCTGGCAAAATGCAATCCAGCATTTTGGTCACATGTCGACTCTTTTAGTCTCCCAGCCAAATCTTTATAAATTTTAAGTGCACCTGGTCCCCATGGACCCAGCGTATATGGCACAAATATGTAACCTCTGTCGAGGTTTGAATATTTTCACCGTTTTGAAGATTCAGCTGCGTTAGCAGCGCCACTTGCCTGCTGCGATGTTGTTGGAAGATGAGACGGCGCCAAACTGTCGACACAGGTAGCGTCCCACACTAAGGGCCAATCCATCTTCCTAGTACTGAGTGTCATTCCATCGGGTCGTTTACAGCTCTTAAATTGCTGCAATATTGGCACTCCAAATGCCCGACGGATGACGTCATTCAAAGCACTGTGGCGACCTATACGACCAACACTTCTGACACACGAAAGCCCATGGACACCTAAGCGATCTACTTTTTCTTCACATGAGCATTGGTGGAGAACAACGGAAGGAGCAAAATATTACTTAATCTGCGCGTCACTTTACGTCCCTCCGTCAAGGCTCGTCAATCTGCGAAGCAGGCTAACGTAAACAAATGTGAGCGCATATATCACGTTCACTTCCCATTGAGTCACGGATGTGCGTTGGTGGTAAAATATGAACTAACGTCACGCCTTGCTTCTATGGGTGGTTATTTATATGCTCAATTTTTATAAGATAGGTATCTAAGAAAATTTGGGCACATCAATAATGAATATTAGAATATTCAAATTATAAATGAAATAAAACACTCAAAAATGTTGTAAACCACTTAGAGAAGGATAAATGCCCAGAATATTGGCTGCGTTTACACGTTGAACTTTTTGAGCTAAATAAGAACCAAACATTTGTTTAAATTAATTAGAAGTTAAATTGAAAATAGGGTTATTAAAATGTTTCATTCCGTTGAACTAACCGTTATATATAGCGTTGTTGGTTTTGCTTCTGCCTACTAAGCAGCGGGTATTGGGTTCGCAGTAGGAACACAAGTTACAAGTTAGCTCCCTTAAGAAAATTTGTGTTTTTGGTTGTGGGTGTGATTGTGTTTTAATATAAAGCCAAGTGTGAAAGCGTGTACTTTTTATTCTTGCTGGCCGAATAGAACAGCCTCAAGGTAGAAATAAATCCAAATAATACTTAATGACGGCATTATGATGGGCACGCTACCCACTGGTAGTCGGTTAGAGCACTTGCACCATTTACCCTGATACTTTTTACAAAATTATCGTTTACTGCTTATTTTTTGCCTAATAAGTGGAATTGACACAGTAATTTTTGGAGGCAGAGTAAGACTTAAAAACATATTAGGTACTTACTTGTTTTTAACGCATTCACTTTCATAATCCCACTATAAGTTCAAGATTTATCTTGGGTTCCAATCATTTCGTATACATTCAGAATCAGAAGCACAAAGTGTGTACTTCGGTTAGAAAATTGTGTCCCTGCCGGGAATCAAACCCAGAACCTGCGTAAAAAGCAACGGATTACCTACTGCATCTTCAGCATCGTCAGTTATATATAGCAAGACGTCAAACTTCCTTGAGAATGTTTTTGTGATTCACCGGAGCCTTGTTTTATGAACGACAGAAGCACAGAGGTGAGGTTGGGATACCAACCATCTCCTTATTATTATTTTAACTTATCCATTGAAATCCTAAACAAGAAAACCTTTTAAATCCGTACTTCCAAAAATACATTTTCAGTAACCAGAAACTGCTCACAATAATTTTGAACTTCCGTTACGGAAATGAAATTCCTTCATGCCTGCAACCGCTTAAAATTTCGAGATTCAAAATGCACCTGAACTGTTAGTATGAACTTGGGCAAGCTTTTACTGTTCGCGTTTAATATACAATTTCGTGAGTTCTGATCAGTCAAACGTATTTTTTAAGAACAGGAGACATTTAGTAAGTTCGCCTGATGGTACCATAATGGCACCCATGACATAGTGTGGGGCTTTGAGTGTGAAAGCGTCTATAAAAAAAGCTTATACTCAATGACTGTGACCACACTAGCATCCAAAACATCTGCTCCGAAACATTTTATCGTCATATTATATTTGATGTCTCTAGACATTTTTCACAATATACGAGAAGCATTATTAAAGCATTATTCAAATGCATTAAACATGAATAAATTCCATCAGTCCCCTGTCATCTCTACATAAGTCATCCATGTCCTAAGTTGACAATATTGATAAGCTCATGCATGATGCATTGTGTCTTCATATTTTTGTTTCGATATTTTAGATTCAAGGGACGTGAATGTTTGATATACAATTTTCAGCTCAAGGTCATTGCGGTCTGATGAGTTTAAAGTTAGTTTTGTGAGGGATTGCGTCTATATTAAGATAGTGAATTGCGTTTGTGACATTAAAGCGTGGCTTGGATAGCTTAGTGATGATTATCATGCCATCCTATGGCTAAGGATTATAGGACCGTTTCAAACAACCTTTTTCCTTTCTCAAACCTTGTTGTTTATATAGGGTTAGAACAAGGATCAGGGTTTAAGTGCATTCAGGTATTTTACAAATTACTCTGTTTAATTGATCGAGCGAACCTAGATCTCTAAGTTGACTTGGCTCGTTCCGTACTTTGTACGTCCCTCCGTCCATCCGTCTGTCAGAAGCATCTAGCGTCTAAACCACATAAGCGACATTTAAAATTATAAGGCTCCCATACATGTAAGTGGGGAGCAAAATATATTTATTTTTTTATGTATCTTTGTGGGGTAATGTTGAAAAGGGTTTGACAGTAGATTACGGACTGGTTAAAAAAAAAACTAAAATCAAACAATTATTTTATAGAAAAAAGTTAAAAGCCTAGTAACCTCAAAAGTTTTTCTCTATGAGGCAAAATGAAAGCGCGATGTCTCAGTTTGTCGCGAACGACTAGTTATTATGCATATTATTATTCCCTATCGGCCCGTATGTTAGAAAAAAAGTGGATTCGACACAAAATACAAAATATCTCTGAATAAAAAAGATGAAAATAAAAAATCTGTCTAATAAACGAATTCAATCCCCTGTCATCTCTACTGAGATTGGCTGGTTCAAGGCAATACATAAACATGTAGGTTTTTGCCGTCGAGAACGTACTCAGCTGAATTAGCTTCTTGCCGGTCCCTTCATTCATTTTTGCCGGTATTGGGTGCTAGGGTTGTCGGAATCAAATTGTTCAACAACAGAATATACCGTAACCGTACCGTTGACGACCCAGTTGGCGCAGTGGACAGGTGCCCGCCCTCTGCGCCGTGGGTCCTGGGTTCGATTCCCGGCAGGAGCACAAATTCCTTCCCAAGGGATATTTGTGCTTCTGGTTCTGGGTGTAATGTGTGTGTGATGTGAATGTTTCCGGCACCCACGATACAAGTCTTTGAACTTAGTGTGGGGCTGTGAGTGTGAATGCGTTTGTTTGTTTGTTTGTTTGTTTGTTTGTAAACGAGAAAAGAACGCCTGCGTTTCTGATTCAAGTCTTGGATTGGATAAGGCCATCAATCTTCAGTCTAATCTTTAGATCATTGTCTCTTTTTGTGACTGCACTTGTACTTTACCAACTAGCTAATGGAATACATTATATCTTTCGACAAGAATCTGATTCTCAACTGCGTACCCAAAGATACTGGACTTAAGTAAAAAATATTATGCGAGTAAAAAGTGGTAAAAGAACCGACCCTCGAGGTACCCCGGCATTGATTGTCACTAGATTAGTTGAGAAATTGTCAACGACAACTCAAATCGATCGTTCCCTTAAGAAATCTAAAATGCTTGTTACATTATTATTATATTTGGCTGTCCACTCTATGGGACCAATTGCCTATATTTCTTATATTTAATTAATAACAGCGATTTAATTAATCATAAAAAAGCTGTGTCAAATGTTTATTTATTTGGTAAGTAAAAATTCGTGCCAACCCTACGTCAACCTAAAGAGACCTTCAATAAAATAGGAGAGTGAAAAGTCAATCAACTTGTCTATACCTACATAAATACGTTGCGAAGAATAAAGGATCGTATTTAGAACAAGTATAGTAAGAAACACTAATGGATAAAGGTCGTCTAACACTACTTCTATACGTGGTACTTATATTTATGACTGAGCGAGAGCGCAGCGACAACGAAGCGTCTTCGTTTCAGCTTGGGCAGAATTGCTTCCGTATGTCCGGCGGATTTCCGGTTCTTCTCCTCTACAGCTCACATTTCTCAACCGATTCTCGTGAAATTTTTTAAGCAGGTTTGATAATAATATGGATTTTTTTACCGGTTCAGTTTTCTGTTTTTTTTTTGGTGCTTTTTCTTTAAATTTTTCTTACCGTGAAATCAAAGTATTTGAAAAAAAAAATATTGGAATCGACGAAGTCATTATCATGATATGGCGTGATTAACAGAGATTAATTTATATATTATTACTTATAACAATTACTAAATAAACACATACGCACACACAAAAATCGCAGACACACGGGCGCAAACACAGACACACATTAAGTAACAAAAATAATGATTTTATCCCTGTAACCTATCAATCTAGGTATGAGCGCTACATTCTAATTTCATTAAACTCATATAGCCGTTAAAGTGGAGGGAACTAACATTCGGGTTTATAATATTAGTAAGATTACCGTTGCACCAAACGCATCATTAACCCGAATATTTATAATCAATTATATCCAGTTCATGGTAGATTTAACCGGTTATTCCGCGGTTTAGCTGGCGTAAGTGCGATTCAATCAGCTTCGAGCTTGATTGACACTGATTGAATTAGGCACCCGCTCTGTAAATGACACACTGACGTTCTTTATACTGTGACGTGTGGATAAATACGCGCCACAGGTAAAAGTTAACAGTAGGTAAGTTTAATCCATTAGTAAATACGTCTTAAAGGAAATTTTATGAAATATAACGTCTCATATAGCTTCATCTTTGATTTATCTACGAAAGCATAGTAACTTCAAAATCCTTTTTCAACCTAATTCAAAAAAAGAGGTTTTCAAATCGACTGTATGCCTGTTTTTTTGTATGTATGTTATGCGATATCTCCGCCAATTATGAATCAAAATGTATTGCATACTATGAGATAATTATGTTACATTAAACTAAAAACTAAATAATGCCGGCAAATATTTTAGACAAAGATTGAGCATTGCCTTTCAACGTGGCAATTCATTGCCTGCGTCTTTGTTCCCTGAACAGTATAATCTGGGTGTCTTTAAGTCTAGAGTGAATAGGTACCTTCTAGGCAAGCATGTTCCATCTTTGGCCGCATCGTCACTTTCCATCAGGTGAGATAGCGGTCAAATGCTTGCCTATCAAGAATAAAAAAAAAAAATGCTGCCAGCATTTTGGGTACTTTGCCAACAGGTAGCGGTCTATTAGATTAAGTTTTGTACATATTTATATCTATAGTTATAGTAATTTTTGGTAAGTTTCAATTTAGTTTTTAGTTTTATGTAACAACATTATCCTATGGTATGCAATAAACCTCAAATAAGTACTTCAGTATCCTTAATTTTTATGCTTCTGACAGATATTGTCTGATGATATGATACTGTCTGAACATGTCAATATTGTTCTTCTCCTAAGCCTTTTCCCATTATCTGGGGTCGACACTCTTCATTTATTTCTATTTTGCGCAATCACAACGTCTTTTTCACTTGCCTTCAGGTCTTTTTCGATCGTCGTCAGCAAGGTGGTCTTCCACGGCTTCTTCGTCTGAACATGTCAATATATAACAATAAGAAATGACAATGCTACAAGAGGTACATGATATAATTCCTCCATGCCCTTTTTACCATCAAACAACAAGACAAACTGTCCAACGTCATCCATTTATGGTTGACATGCCTCCAGTTCGCTCGAAGCGTTTTGCTTCTAAGTTAATCATCCGTACAGCGAAGGAGTGGAACTCATTGCCTGCGTCTTTGTTCCCTGAACAGTATAATCTGGGTGTCTTCAAGTCTAGAGTGAATAGGTACCATCTAGGCAAGCATGTTCCATCTTTGGCCGCATCGTCACTTTCCATCAGGTGAGATAGAGGTCAAATGCTTGCCTATCAAGAATTAAAAAAAAGGTAGGCCAAGAATGAAGGCTTCTCAAGGAAAGCTGTTGGAGCACCACTTTAGTTTAGTGACAGATTTTTTTCCTTCAGAATGGTTAGCTTCCTTTTTGTTTTGGTTGAACGTACTAGTATTTTATAAACTCAATATTGATTCATACTTATATGTTAAGCTAGCCGTGCCCGCGGTTTCGTCCGATTTTATCAATTCAAAATGTAACCTATCTGTTAATAATAAGTATTAGCTATGTACGTTTCAAATTTCATCCTAATTTGCTCAGCCTTTACAGCTTGCAAAATACAAACATAAGTTATATATGAATAGAAATAAGTAGTATCATGTATACATTTATCGACTATTTTAGATTAAGAAAGCTTGATTAAGAATATGACAATTTTTTTACGAATAATATGTAATATTATATAATGTGTGTTTTTACTATACTAAGAATAAATGTATTTAATAAATCATCAATTGTAGATATGAAAAAATCATTGCACACAAATCTCTGATAATGTCAGAGACGCGACACGCTGGCCGGGCTTAAGCGCCCGGTACAAAAAAAAAACCATAAGTTTTACAAAAACTTTTGGATTTATAACATTAAAGTGATAGAGTCGATTGGCCTCAAAAGCGAAAGAGGTACATCTGTGTTGCTACTTATTCTTTACACTGTAGGCCACGTGCCTTAATTATCAGTAAATCCTCATTCATGACGTCACGCTTTCACTTGTACCGCGCACGTTGATTGGCGCTGCTGCCAATTAGGTCTTTTCCATTAACGCCCGTAAAACATGTGGGGAGTGTATGTAAGAAATGTTGTAAGTGATTATTAAAAATAAATTGGTTATTTCAATTATTACATCACATCACACTTCACACCAATATTATAAAGGTGAAAGATTGTGAGTGTCTTTGTATGTTTGTTATTTAACGTCGTCACGCTCAAACGGCTGGAATAATTTTGATAAAATTAGGTATGGAGGCAAATGATACCTTGAATTAACACATAGGCTACTTGCTATTTGTCCTGGAAATCCCGTGGGTCCAGGACTTAGTTAAGTTTACTAAGAGTCAACTAAGACAAGCCTGTCTCGTGGAGTCCTTAACACTAGGTTAACAAATATATTATGTCTAATATTATATGACAAGAACGATTAAGCAAATTAAAATATTAAAATAAAACTAAATACTTAAACAATTAATTTTGGTATTTTAATTGATAGCTAGGTACTGGCAAACCGTAATTAAAAATTGTATAAATTCACCTTTAAGTTTCAATCCAGTTAAGTTTTTGATACAATACTATTCAAACATAACACTAATGAGATATTAGGAACAATGAAATGTTCAAATCACTTCAGAAGATCCGATATCTAGGTACTAGAAATGTATGGTACCTACTGGAAAACAAGATCAAGAGAAAAAAAACTAAACCTATCGCGTAGGGTACCAAAATGAAGGAAATTATTAGAGGACTAGCTTTTGCCCGCGGCTTCGCTCGCGATAAGAAGTAATATTATTATTAATTAGGTATAGATCCCCTATTTTATCCCCTTGGGGGTAGAATTAATCAAAATCCTTTCTTAGCGGATGCCTACGTCATAACATCTACCTGCAAACCAAATTTTATCCTGATCCGTCCAGTGGTTTGGGCTGTGCGTTGATAGATCACTATGTAAGTCAGTCAGTCACCTTTGAAATATATATATTTGGACTACATAAAATTACATAACAAGTAGATTCACATTCGCAGTAGTGTTTATACATTTTTTTGTACTTGTTGATGAATATTATTTTAGAAAAATGTAGCGCAAATAAACACGGTACGCGTCAAAACCTAAACAAAACCGCGTGGTATTTTAACGGACCAATTTAAAACATTTATACCCACAATGAACACCCTAATGCCATTACGACCACAATCACATTCAAAACCGCCAAACAGTCCATAAAGCACCGAGCAATAGAATAATGCAGGGTAATCCTTAGCTTGCGTGTTTTGTTCAGTGTAAACATTTGGACAGTACTGAAGAATACATAACTCGGTTCCGCCGTAACCGTGGCCGTTTTAAATGACATTTTAACCCAGTATCTCAGCCATTTTAAAAAAAAAAACAAAATATAAATCGACAAATAAAAATATTTAATTATAGAGCCTGCTCAAAAAATTTCACGAGAATCGCTTGAGTAATGCTATCTGTAGAGGAGAACAACCGGAAATCCGCCGGACATAAGAAAGCAATTTTGCCCAAGCATAAACGGTAACGCTTCGTTCTCGCTTCGCGCTCGCTCGGTCAATAAAGAAAAATCTGTCATCTCTTAATCATAGCATAAAACAAAGCCATCTTTGAGAGTTAGCCATTCTAGGCCATGTAGACTCTTGGAACATTGACCAAATAATGGGAAAAAATTGCCAAAGTTTCCACCAGAGTGCTCTGTTTATACTTGTTAATCATAATTGATAATGTTACGAGCTAGGGTTTGGGATAAATACATGTATAACTACATCAATACAGTTAGCAATTTGTTTATTTTCGCACCCTCATCTGGAATATTCGAGAACCTATTTCTGGATCTTTCGATGGGCGTAACAATAGCTTGCATATCCATTAAATTTGTGGTCAAACGCATATTGCACACGGTGTAATATGAGAGATGCGGTGGTAGAGCAATAAAGTCTCAATTAATTATTGATTTAAGCCCCCTGTATGTTCAGCGAAATAGTGGTTCTAAACATATACATTTTAGTGGAATTTATTTAAGACTAAATAAAGGCTTAGATTTCAGACTAAAAGTCTTTAATATCATAGTAAAAACAAAGAAGTATGTCAACTCGAGGCCCGTAGGAGATTCAAATGCCTACTCTTGCCGAATACGCAGGGTTGTCACTATCTCTAAGTTTTATAGGTACCTATGTAAAATGTATATTATAACAAACCAATAAGTAGGTACCTTCTAAGCTGTAATTTGGCATGAATATACATACATATTGCATATGTGAAGAGTAATCAGAGAAGTAGTCTATATAATGAAGATAAAAGGAAAACTATCATAGCTAAGTAGGCTTTACAAGTTTACGAGTGATGATCGACCAACTTATAAAATGTACTTTGAAAAGTAAACATTTCGTACAAAATCCATTGAATATTATTTTTTAGTCCGCATTATTGTTGTTTCTACTATGTTAATATGCAAACTAGGATCCTTAATGATTTCTCTAATTAATTAAAAAACGAGTTTATCGTTACGACATTTCGATTTGAGTCATTGCCTTAAATAGCAATCTACGAGTGTCGAAATAATTATGTTTATCTTATATCAGATACTACCTAAAAAGTGAAATTATATTATTTTAGTTTACCTTACAAAAAAATATAGATTTTGAAGCGCTTTTTTGAAGTCATTTCACTGCTGGCTACTGTAAAAGTCATAATGGAAAAACTAAAGCGCAACTCTGATTCCCGGGTAACGCTTGAAGCTCATTTTCCTGTTGCCGATGGTATATTCTTTTGTTTACGAGTGTACCTTTTTTGAATGTAGGAGTAGGAGTTTTGGGCGTAGATGACTTAGCGAATTGGTATCGTAATTTTTAATGGAAAAACGTTTTAGGATCGATGTATTTACCATGTTTTATTTTGTTAACTTAATATAATTAATAATGTGTACCTTGTTAACTGCTGGAGTAATTCATATTAAGTTTGCACGACACAGCCTTGGGGGAACACTACTACAGTAAAATAAAAATGTGTGCGTGTGTGTGTATGTTTGTTTCGTCTTTACGTTGTAACGGCGCGGTTTAGATAATATTTGGAATAGACAGAGCTTATAATCAAGATTTACACAAAGGCTAATTTTAAACTCGTTTAACACAGGTGAAGCCGAGAACTATGCTAGTAGAATATGCATATGAAATTGTCCACTACTGAATATAAGGTTATTTAATAGCATGCCTTTTTACTGGTCACCAAGCAATCATCATCATCATCATTATCATCAGCCTATGGAAGTCCACTGCTGAACATAGGCCTCGCCAATTGCACGCCACTAAGAACGATCCTCTGCTTCTCTCATCCAGCTCCTGCCAGCCACCCTGCGAAGATCGTCGCTCCACCGAGCCTGAGGGCGTCCTTTACTACGTTTATTAATTCGCGGTCTCCACTTAAGAACACGTTTACCCTAACGGTTATTGGTTCTCCGGTTAATATGGCCAGCCCATTGCAATTTCAGTTTACTAATTCGCTGTGCTATGTTGACTACTTTGGTTCTCTGTCAAATAACCTCGTTCCAGATTCGATCCTTCAGAGAAACTCCGAGAACAGCCCTTTCCATATCTCTATTCTATATCTCTTCTCTCTATTCCATATCTCTTTCAATAAAAAATATTGGAATCGACGAAGTCATTATCATGATATGGCGTGATTAACAGAGATTAATTTATATATTATTACTTATAACAATTACTAAATAAACACATACGCACACACAAAAATCGCAGACACACGGGCGCAAACACAGACACACATTAAGTAACAAAAATAATGATTTTATCCCTGTAACCTATCAATCTAGGTATGAGCGCTACATTCTAATTTCATTAAACTCATATAGCCGTTAAAGTGGAGGGAACTAACATTCGGGTTTATAATATTAGTAAGATTACCGTTGCACCAAACGCATCATTAACCCGAATATTTATAATCAATTATATCCAGTTCATGGTAGATTTAACCGGTTATTCCGCGGTTTAGCTGGCGTAAGTGCGATTCAATCAGCTTCGAGCTTGATTGACACTGATTGAATTAGGCACCCGCTCTGTAAATGACACACTGACGTTCTTTATACTGTGACGTGTGGATAAATACGCGCCACAGGTAAAAGTTAACAGTAGGTAAGTTTAATCCATTAGTAAATACGTCTTAAAGGAAATTTTATGAAATATAACGTCTCATATAGCTTCATCTTTGATTTATCTACGAAAGCATAGTAACTTCAAAATCCTTTTTCAACCTAATTCAAAAAAAGAGGTTTTCAAATCGACTGTATGCCTGTTTTTTTGTATGTATGTTATGCGATATCTCCGCCAATTATGAATCAAAATGTATTGCATACTATGAGATAATTATGTTACATTAAACTAAAAACTAAATAATGCCGGCAAATATTTTAGACAAAGATTGAGCATTGCCTTTCAACGTGGCAATTCATTGCCTGCGTCTTTGTTCCCTGAACAGTATAATCTGGGTGTCTTTAAGTCTAGAGTGAATAGGTACCTTCTAGGCAAGCATGTTCCATCTTTGGCCGCATCGTCACTTTCCATCAGGTGAGATAGCGGTCAAATGCTTGCCTATCAAGAATAAAAAAAAAAAATGCTGCCAGCATTTTGGGTACTTTGCCAACAGGTAGCGGTCTATTAGATTAAGTTTTGTACATATTTATATCTATAGTTATAGTAATTTTTGGTAAGTTTCAATTTAGTTTTTAGTTTTATGTAACAACATTATCCTATGGTATGCAATAAACCTCAAATAAGTACTTCAGTATCCTTAATTTTTATGCTTCTGACAGATATTGTCTGATGATATGATACTGTCTGAACATGTCAATATTGTTCTTCTCCTAAGCCTTTTCCCATTATCTGGGGTCGACACTCTTCATTTATTTCTATTTTGCGCAATCACAACGTCTTTTTCACTTGCCTTCAGGTCTTTTTCGATCGTCGTCAGCAAGGTGGTCTTCCACGGCTTCTTCGTCTGAACATGTCAATATATAACAATAAGAAATGACAATGCTACAAGAGGTACATGATATAATTCCTCCATGCCCTTTTTACCATCAAACAACAAGACAAACTGTCCAACGTCATCCATTTATGGTTGACATGCCTCCAGTTCGCTCGAAGCGTTTTGCTTCTAAGTTAATCATCCGTACAGCGAAGGAGTGGAACTCATTGCCTGCGTCTTTGTTCCCTGAACAGTATAATCTGGGTGTCTTCAAGTCTAGAGTGAATAGGTACCATCTAGGCAAGCATGTTCCATCTTTGGCCGCATCGTCACTTTCCATCAGGTGAGATAGAGGTCAAATGCTTGCCTATCAAGAATTAAAAAAAAGGTAGGCCAAGAATGAAGGCTTCTCAAGGAAAGCTGTTGGAGCACCACTTTAGTTTAGTGACAGATTTTTTTCCTTCAGAATGGTTAGCTTCCTTTTTGTTTTGGTTGAACGTACTAGTATTTTATAAACTCAATATTGATTCATACTTATATGTTAAGCTAGCCGTGCCCGCGGTTTCGTCCGATTTTATCAATTCAAAATGTAACCTATCTGTTAATAATAAGTATTAGCTATGTACGTTTCAAATTTCATCCTAATTTGCTCAGCCTTTACAGCTTGCAAAATACAAACATAAGTTATATATGAATAGAAATAAGTAGTATCATGTATACATTTATCGACTATTTTAGATTAAGAAAGCTTGATTAAGAATATGACAATTTTTTTACGAATAATATGTAATATTATATAATGTGTGTTTTTACTATACTAAGAATAAATGTATTTAATAAATCATCAATTGTAGATATGAAAAAATCATTGCACACAAATCTCTGATAATGTCAGAGACGCGACACGCTGGCCGGGCTTAAGCGCCCGGTACAAAAAAAAAACCATAAGTTTTACAAAAACTTTTGGATTTATAACATTAAAGTGATAGAGTCGATTGGCCTCAAAAGCGAAAGAGGTACATCTGTGTTGCTACTTATTCTTTACACTGTAGGCCACGTGCCTTAATTATCAGTAAATCCTCATTCATGACGTCACGCTTTCACTTGTACCGCGCACGTTGATTGGCGCTGCTGCCAATTAGGTCTTTTCCATTAACGCCCGTAAAACATGTGGGGAGTGTATGTAAGAAATGTTGTAAGTGATTATTAAAAATAAATTGGTTATTTCAATTATTACATCACATCACACTTCACACCAATATTATAAAGGTGAAAGATTGTGAGTGTCTTTGTATGTTTGTTATTTAACGTCGTCACGCTCAAACGGCTGGAATAATTTTGATAAAATTAGGTATGGAGGCAAATGATACCTTGAATTAACACATAGGCTACTTGCTATTTGTCCTGGAAATCCCGTGGGTCCAGGACTTAGTTAAGTTTACTAAGAGTCAACTAAGACAAGCCTGTCTCGTGGAGTCCTTAACACTAGGTTAACAAATATATTATGTCTAATATTATATGACAAGAACGATTAAGCAAATTAAAATATTAAAATAAAACTAAATACTTAAACAATTAATTTTGGTATTTTAATTGATAGCTAGGTACTGGCAAACCGTAATTAAAAATTGTATAAATTCACCTTTAAGTTTCAATCCAGTTAAGTTTTTGATACAATACTATTCAAACATAACACTAATGAGATATTAGGAACAATGAAATGTTCAAATCACTTCAGAAGATCCGATATCTAGGTACTAGAAATGTATGGTACCTACTGGAAAACAAGATCAAGAGAAAAAAAACTAAACCTATCGCGTAGGGTACCAAAATGAAGGAAATTATTAGAGGACTAGCTTTTGCCCGCGGCTTCGCTCGCGATAAGAAGTAATATTATTATTAATTAGGTATAGATCCCCTATTTTATCCCCTTGGGGGTAGAATTAATCAAAATCCTTTCTTAGCGGATGCCTACGTCATAACATCTACCTGCAAACCAAATTTTATCCTGATCCGTCCAGTGGTTTGGGCTGTGCGTTGATAGATCACTATGTAAGTCAGTCAGTCACCTTTGAAATATATATATTTGGACTACATAAAATTACATAACAAGTAGATTCACATTCGCAGTAGTGTTTATACATTTTTTTGTACTTGTTGATGAATATTATTTTAGAAAAATGTAGCGCAAATAAACACGGTACGCGTCAAAACCTAAACAAAACCGCGTGGTATTTTAACGGACCAATTTAAAACATTTATACCCACAATGAACACCCTAATGCCATTACGACCACAATCACATTCAAAACCGCCAAACAGTCCATAAAGCACCGAGCAATAGAATAATGCACGGTAATCCTTAGCTTGCGTGTTTTGTTCAGTGTAAACATTTGGACAGTACTGAAGAATACATAACTCGGTTCCGCCGTAACCGTGGCCGTTTTAAATGACATTTTAACCCAGTATCTCAGCCATTTTAAAAAAAAAAACAAAATATAAATCGACAAATAAAAATATTTAATTATAGAGCCTGCTCAAAAAATTTCACGAGAATCGCTTGAGTAATGCTATCTGTAGAGGAGAACAACCGGAAATCCGCCGGACATAAGAAAGCAATTTTGCCCAAGCATAAACGGTAACGCTTCGTTCTCGCTTCGCGCTCGCTCGGTCAATAAAGAAAAATCTGTCATCTCTTAATCATAGCATAAAACAAAGCCATCTTTGAGAGTTAGCCATTCTAGGCCATGTAGACTCTTGGAACATTGACCAAATAATGGGAAAAAATTGCCAAAGTTTCCACCAGAGTGCTCTGTTTATACTTGTTAATCATAATTGATAATGTTACGAGCTAGGGTTTGGGATAAATACATGTATAACTACATCAATACAGTTAGCAATTTGTTTATTTTCGCACCCTCATCTGGAATATTCGAGAACCTATTTCTGGATCTTTCGATGGGCGTAACAATAGCTTGCATATCCATTAAATTTGTGGTCAAACGCATATTGCACACGGTGTAATATGAGAGATGCGGTGGTAGAGCAATAAAGTCTCAATTAATTATTGATTTAAGCCCCCTGTATGTTCAGCGAAATAGTGGTTCTAAACATATACATTTTAGTGGAATTTATTTAAGACTAAATAAAGGCTTAGATTTCAGACTAAAAGTCTTTAATATCATAGTAAAAACAAAGAAGTATGTCAACTCGAGGCCCGTAGGAGATTCAAATGCCTACTCTTGCCGAATACGCAGGGTTGTCACTATCTCTAAGTTTTATAGGTACCTATGTAAAATGTATATTATAACAAACCAATAAGTAGGTACCTTCTAAGCTGTAATTTGGCATGAATATACATACATATTGCATATGTGAAGAGTAATCAGAGAAGTAGTCTATATAATGAAGATAAAAGGAAAACTATCATAGCTAAGTAGGCTTTACAAGTTTACGAGTGATGATCGACCAACTTATAAAATGTACTTTGAAAAGTAAACATTTCGTACAAAATCCATTGAATATTATTTTTTAGTCCGCATTATTGTTGTTTCTACTATGTTAATATGCAAACTAGGATCCTTAATGATTTCTCTAATTAATTAAAAAACGAGTTTATCGTTACGACATTTCGATTTGAGTCATTGCCTTAAATAGCAATCTACGAGTGTCGAAATAATTATGTTTATCTTATATCAGATACTACCTAAAAAGTGAAATTATATTATTTTAGTTTACCTTACAAAAAAATATAGATTTTGAAGCGCTTTTTTGAAGTCATTTCACTGCTGGCTACTGTAAAAGTCATAATGGAAAAACTAAAGCGCAACTCTGATTCCCGGGTAACGCTTGAAGCTCATTTTCCTGTTGCCGATGGTATATTCTTTTGTTTACGAGTGTACCTTTTTTGAATGTAGGAGTAGGAGTTTTGGGCGTAGATGACTTAGCGAATTGGTATCGTAATTTTTAATGGAAAAACGTTTTAGGATCGATGTATTTACCATGTTTTATTTTGTTAACTTAATATAATTAATAATGTGTACCTTGTTAACTGCTGGAGTAATTCATATTAAGTTTGCACGACACAGCCTTGGGGGAACACTACTACAGTAAAATAAAAATGTGTGCGTGTGTGTGTATGTTTGTTTCGTCTTTACGTTGTAACGGCGCGGTTTAGATAATATTTGGAATAGACAGAGCTTATAATCAAGATTTACACAAAGGCTAATTTTAAACTCGTTTAACACAGGTGAAGCCGAGAACTATGCTAGTAGAATATGCATATGAAATTGTCCACTACTGAATATAAGGTTATTTAATAGCATGCCTTTTTACTGGTCACCAAGCAATCATCATCATCATCATTATCATCAGCCTATGGAAGTCCACTGCTGAACATAGGCCTCGCCAATTGCACGCCACTAAGAACGATCCTCTGCTTCTCTCATCCAGCTCCTGCCAGCCACCCTGCGAAGATCGTCGCTCCACCGAGCCTGAGGGCGTCCTTTACTACGTTTATTAATTCGCGGTCTCCACTTAAGAACACGTTTACCCTAACGGTTATTGGTTCTCCGGTTAATATGGCCAGCCCATTGCAATTTCAGTTTACTAATTCGCTGTGCTATGTTGACTACTTTGGTTCTCTGTCAAATAACCTCGTTCCAGATTCGATCCTTCAGAGAAACTCCGAGAACAGCCCTTTCCATATCTCGTTGAGCGACTTTAAATTTGTGGATCAGCCCAACCGTGAGTGTCCACATTAAGTAATCTTAACAACATTCTACTCTCAATCCGGATCTGTCTGTATCAGAATCAGTACACTGGAATTCGGTATATCGAACCATATGTATCGAATCAGGATTTTGACACGGTAAACATGAAAACATAACAGAAAAAAAAACTTGGACTAACTAATGAAAATTGCGCCGCGGCGGTGGTATTTCTAAGCCCTCAACGAAAAAGAGGATTGTTATAAGTTCGTAGTGTATATATGTGTAGTTCCCAAATGGCTAGACCGATTTTGATTGAGTATTTTTTCGTTTAAAAGGTGACTTGCTTGAGAGCGTTCTAAACTATGTTTGGTGAAAATCGGTGCAGCCGTTTTAAGAAAGAGCGTCAGCGATATTTTAACCGACTTCAAAAAAGGAGAAGGTATGTATTTTTGTTCGATTGTATGTACTTTTTTTATGTGTTTTCACCGATTTCTTCCCCATTTGTGGACCGATTCTCAAAATTATCTTTTTTGTTTGGTAGATTATACTTCAGAAGTGGTCCCATATACATTTTTATCGAAAACGATCAAGCCACAACCAAAATACAAGCGGTGAAGTCGGTTTTTTTAAGCTTTGTTTATGTTTAAATTATGATTGGTTATAATTTCATTTAATAGTATTTATTACAATTTTCATGTCGCTACTTATTTTGTTAGAAATTTTCCTGTTATTTTTTTGTTTTATTATTTAAGTTTGTTTGTTAGTATCTCAGATCATACATCTTGTTCGATATATCCTGAAATTCTCTCCTCATTACAACACGATTATTCAGGACTGCCTAGCTTTATATAATACTACCACAAGACGCAAACGTTTTATTTGTCGCAGTGCGTCAATGAAGCCGTGTGACGAATTGCCGGAATATGCTGATTCCTACGCTTTCTTTGAGGCTAATTTGAATGTATGAAGTTGAAGCTTATTGTGGTGTTACGGAAATGTTACAGTTGAAATATAGGCTTTATTTAAGTTGAATTAGGTATTAATTTGATATTCTTTGTTACTATGAAATCTTCGTTGTACGTTTGCTTTGTCTCTATTAAAATACTTGTCGTTCGCGCCAAACTGAGATCTCGCGCTTACATTTTTCCTAATAGAGAAAAACTTTTGACACTGAAAAAAAGCCTAAACAAAATCAATAAAATAAAATAAGTTAAATCAAAGTAAAGTGATGCCTATCACACTTCAATAAACCACAGTCAACTTTCCGAAATTACGGGTTCATAGCGTTGTGACAATTTCGTACCAATCAATCGAACGGTTTCCTGTATTACGATAATTAGCCTGATTAACATACTCACGTATCAGGTGATTTGGTTCAATTGCAAGTTGATAAAATTTTCATTTAAATTTTATCGTGAAAAACGTGTCTGTAAAATAGCAGTTGTTTTGTGCAAAGTGTCTACATGTACTCGCAAAAATATTTAGTTTTGCGTGTTTTTTAAAGTGATTAAGATAAGGTAGCATAGGTAACATATCTTATGTCAATTGTTTAAGAATATTATGTTGAACTTTCTATAGAACCAATCTGAAACAACATTACTTAAAATTTAAAAATAAATCGTAATCGCTTTATAAATAACGGAATTCAGAGGTAACAAACATAAGAAAACAGAAGAACTGCTCGTTGGCTTAGTTGGGTGGCGTCCGCCTTCTAAGCAGGGGTATCGGATTCCCGGCTGAAACACAAGTTTTCTCCCCAAAGGAAATTTGTGTTTCAGGTTCTGGTTGTGATTGTGTGTGTCATGTGAATGTTTCCGGCACCCACGACACAAGTCATCGAACTTAGTGTGGGGCTGTGAGTGTGAAAGCGTTTATGTTATGTTTGTGCTTAAAAAGAATAACAGGAAAACATTGAATTATTCATCACAGTGTTTACCCCCACCACTTTTCGTCACACAAGATGGTTGCGGATCAAAATTTTAAAGTTCTCCCGAATAATCAGAAGTTTTACTTCAAAAAGTTTGAAAGCGTTTAAAAAAAAGTATTACATGCATTATGTTTCAATGAACACTTAAAACACGAAAATTTCGACTTACTTTGTAGTCGACTAGTTTCAGACAAATTAGTTGTCCTTCATCAGGATGAGTCAGACGCGACACGTGGTGGCGAGCGGCTCGGGCCTCGGTGCGTGATATAAATTTATCCTGATGAAGGACAACTAATTTGTCCGAAACTAGTCGACTACAAAGTCAAAATTTTCGTGTTTTAAGCCGGATATAACATTGAAACATAATGTGTAATACTCACGATAGTTTTAACTTTAGTATTACATGCATATGTATAAAAAATTTGCATCCAAGTTTATATACACAATGTCACACACATCTTGTTGTGGTTATTTAGTCCTAGAAAGTTAATTAAAATAAAATCTGCTTACAAAATTCATACGACTAAAGTCGAACACCATTGAGATCAAAAGCTGTTTTGTTTTACTGCTGATACTGACATTACTTCATACATAAGCCACCGTGCAAGTCCAATGTGGCTAGGTCGAAAGTAGCTTTGTCAGTTAATTATATCACCAATACATAAAAAAAAACCCATTGCTTACGTCACCGCGATTAATATCCCAATTCTCGGTACATTCACTAATTTAGTCAGATTTCGAGTTGGGTGAAATATTGCAAACAAACTGGATTGAATGCAGAAATAACGCGATTTACATATTGTATTTAATATTTAAATAACTGAAACTATTTCGTGCAAATGGATTGATTCTCAGAAATAATTCCAATATCGTATGGACTTAAGCCAAGGATTCTAGAAAAGATTTACAATGGTTGCTTGTACCAATATCAAAATTAAAATCTGGGGGTAAAAACAGCTGTCAATTGCTATTGACAGGTAACAAACAGCTCTCTAACGGAAAATCTTTTTACCTACATGGATAAAAAAATTGGGACAACTAGACTACTGAAATTCTCAGAAACAAAAATTTTATTTCATTTCTACAGTTTACTTGTTCAAAATGTTTTTCTCCGCGTAGAAATATTTTGCAGAGTCCGCCTGGTACAGTAACACACCATTGCCAGACATACAACCGCCAAGTAGTAGTGTGCAGTAACATTACTGTATTTCGGATTGAAGAGCGATGTTTCCAGTGAAATTACAGGGCTTAAAGCAGCGCTGCAGTTTAAACTATATACCTAAGTTCAACTCTGAGTGGCACTGAACTGTAGTAGGCAAAGTGATGCTTATCATCAGGCAACCAACTTGCTCGTCTAGTCTCTCAACGACACAAAAATAATCTACCAGCACTTCGTCCTAGATACGACTGTCGGCTGAATGTCTTTGGTGTCATTTTAATTGCAACTGCAGATACTACT
The DNA here is from genome assembly GCA_948107665.1 of Lomographa bimaculata. Taxonomy (NCBI): domain Eukaryota; kingdom Metazoa; phylum Arthropoda; class Insecta; order Lepidoptera; family Geometridae; genus Lomographa; species Lomographa bimaculata. The sequence goes on along the minus strand of OX403608.1, from coordinate 8,443,631 downwards.
GCATACTGTTTGGCTCAGGATTAAAGGTCGTACATCTGGTAGAATTATTTCATCGCACTACAGCCAGGTGCAAATTAACCGATCTGCGGAACTGTCGGACAAATTGGCTGCGGTGTGGGAATGCAACGGTGAAATGAAAAGTCGCTGTTTTGACACTTGTGACGTATTGATGCGGTCGACTGACTGATTTCGTTAGGCGTGGCTGAAAATCGGAATAAGATTTTTGAGGGTTATGATTTTGGTTAAAGAGATTTAAAACTCGTTGCTAGAGTTATAAAAAAACCTTTTTTGTTAGGGGAAAATGCCTACCACCTCACTTTTCCCTTCCTTCCCAGGGGTAAAGGAAAGCGGTCCATCTCCCGACAAGGATGAGACCCAGGTATCTGGGTCCCAACCAAAATCCGGTCCTCGTCCAGCTCGATCTTTGTTCTTGGAGAGGGTCCCTCCTGAGGCCCATGGAACAATAGGGTCTCGGTCTTAGAGAGAGTGCTATAAAAAGACTCGCCTAAAGCTCAACAAAGACTTCATCACCATGTGAACGTTAAACACTGTGATGAATAATTAAAATGTTTCATTGTGATACAAAAGTTTTACTTCTATCGCTTATCTTTACGACACACCCTGTTTTTTCCTAAATAATTAAAATAATCTCAAAGGAAAAATAAGATCCAAAATTTTTACCAAAACACAATTTTTATGCTGTCAAAGAACTTACAGCTGACGCATTGCAGCTTGAAAAATAAACGTCGAAGTTATAACTTTTAAATTATCTGCAGTTTTATTTGACAACGTGATGGACAGATCAGTTAAGTTTATGTAACTAGAATTGTTGGCAAGCACGCTTTGAATTTAATGGATTCAACCTATTTTTCGTTTAAAAATAACATTGATTTAGCAGGCGTTTTTTTTTTTTTTTTTTTTTTTTATGTTGGGTAGGCAAGCATTTGACCACTATCTCACCTGATGGAAAGTGAAGATGCGGCCGAAGGTGTGACATGCTTGCCTAGAAGATACCTATTCACTCGAGACTTGAAGTTTTATTTTAAGCCGTTTCTATTAATATCTTCAAAAATATAATTATTAAGACGAATTATATGAACCCACGCTCTTTATGATGATGATAAAGAAAAATAATCTAATTAGAGCTGCTTTATATTACGATGTATCAACAGTTTGAAAAGTAAATAAAATTGACATTGGTAAAAACATTGGCCTCGCTTGCAAAAAAAGTACACAAAAAATCCGCGACACAATTTATCCCACATTTATATTTAGCAGTGGCAAGTCTTTGCCTTCTGCGCCGTAGATTCTGAGTTCGATTCCCAGCAAGAGCACTTCCTTACCAAAGGGACATTTGTTTTTCTGGATTTTTGAGTGACTAATTGTGTGATAAATAAACGAATGTAAAATCGGATTTTTATTGAGTCAGTTTTAGTCAGAATCTTTGCCAAGTATCAAACGGTTTGCTAGCAGCAGAACTATCCTCAAATACTAAACTTTCTAGAGATTATATTCTAAGACTAATGAAAGAAGTTGAAAAGTGTGTATCTTAGACGTAAATAATTAATACGTTAATACTTCTACTACACTAACTTCTACTATAAGTTTCACGGGTGAATTTGTCTGTCTGTGACATCGAAGCTACCAAACGGCTAAACTCATTTTGATTTAGTTAACTTTGGCTTGAAAAATGATTTGATTAAAAGTATTCCTAACAATATTTCTTTTTCTTTTTTTTTTTATTCAAGACCGGCAATATTTTGACCATCATCTCACCTGATGGTAAGCGACGATGTGGTCGACAATGGAGCAAGCTTGCCTAGAAGATACCTATTCACTCGCGAATTGAAGACTCCTATATTGTACTCATCAGGAAACACCGACTCAGGTAAGGAGTTCCATTCCTTTGCGGATCGCACAATATATGTGGAGGCGAAACGCTTAGTGCGCATTTGTGGAATATCCACCAAATAGCGGTGTCGCTTAGCAGTTTGTCTGCTTGTCCGATGATAGAACGGGGATGGGGGAACTAGATCGAGTTCCTTAGCACACTAAAAATGGAAAATCTGTGCAGCCGTTTTCGCAGATAGAGCACGGGCGGTATTTTCATCACTTTTATTTTGCCATTGTTTAACAATACGATTAAAAATTTAAAACTGGCAACTCGACCGCGCGGTCGAGTTCCGGTCAGTCGAGATAACAACCAACTCGATTATTCAGATCACCTTCCAGAGGCAATATTGACATTTCATTTAAATAGACTTTGAAATTGCTACTAAAATTACAATGTACAATATTACACGTCACATTGTAGTGAACAATAAAATTTTATGGCACTTTAAGTTATTCAAACCAGAATTGCCCCGATCAATAGATAAAATTCGTGTATATCATGAAGATGCAACTCCTTACTACGAATATATAGTAAGAATTTGTTTACTTACATGTCATACATTGGCTCTACTAGTATATAACTATCAAACTATGATACCCGATAGCGTAGTTAGTTGCGCTACTGCTTTCTAAACATCGGGCATCGGCTTCAATCCTCTTCAGCAAAAAGAAATAAAAATCTAAATCAATTTATTTAATACAAAATAGAGTTTACTATCTCGAGTTTAATATCTTGTTATATTATGACGCATAAAATATAGTAGAGTTTTTACTACAGATAACTAACAAAGAATGATGTCAATGAATGTGATTATTTATTTTAGTCTTGATTAATGCGTCATTTTGTAAGTTACATTTGCAATAGATAGAGCATTGAAAAGTTTAATCCAAAGGTCGTGGTATTGCTTTTTTTAAAGACAAGGTCCCATGCGATTCATGCACTCTTTAAAGTGTTGTTTTCTTAAACACTGACGTCCAACTCTATTGCGTAATTCCTCTCCATCCAAAGGTTGTTTGGAGGAAATTGCTTTTAGCGATAAGATATTATTGATACACTTTTTTTGGAAATAACTATTTTGTTTTGTTTTTGTCTTAATTAAGGTGTTCAATAAAGAGTTTATCTATCTATCTATCTAGTAAAAATATTGCCAAACGACTTCAAAAAGCCCAAATACCTTCAAACCGCTTTGCAAACAGCCATCGCATACTCTCCAATAGTAAACGCAATAGTTATTCGGTTGTTAGGCTCGCTCGTTTAACCAAATTGGCGGGCTTTATGGCATTAACACATGGAAATTTCCGTTTCCCGTTTATTCCTACCTTTAAGGTGCTAACGACTTCGGTCAAAGTTGAATGGTATTTTTTCGGCAACATAAAGTTTGATATTCCGCAGGTAATGTAAGGTGATTGTACTGTATTTTAGGTTGTTTTTGGAATTAAACAGTAAACAAAGTTGTACATTCGCAGCCCCTCACTAAGTTAAGCACAAGGCGTGGACATGGTGGATATTCCTCCGATTCGAACCAAACGATTCCCCATAACTTATGTTTTGTGAACTGCAAAAGAATGAATCACCCTGCCTTCATTCTTGTTTCCCGATAAGCAAGCATGTTCCACCGTCGACCGCATCGTCGCTTTCGTTATCGGTGATATTGCGGTCAAATTCTTGCCCATAGGCCATAAAAAAGACTTGTAACTTGGGTGCTAGAAACATTCACAAATCACACACACAATCACACCCAGCACCGAAACTCAAATTTTCCTTGGGAAGGAAAAATTTCCTCAAGAATCGAACCCATGGTAGCTATTTCTAAAAACAATAAGGGCCAAATTCCTTAAATTGAGCCGATTTACAATAGTAATATACCTTTTTGTGCCGGTTGAATTATTGTACGTCTTGTGATATTATAAAAATGTAGGTACCTAGTTTAAGGTATTGTCTCTATCATAGACTATAGCCTTAAGTATTTTTTGCTCAATTAACAATTATTATTATCATCATATTACGCCCTCGACTATTTCTCTCCAATTCTATTTAAAATGTAACAACAAGTACTGCATTATTAATGGAAATAATCCCAATAATTAATACTGACAAAACATTTCCAACCATTTCAGCAACCACAAAAATCGCCCAAAAACCAATTCATAATAATTGTACGATGTATTGGATATGATGATTAAATCCAAAATTAATGCCTCCACCTCTATTGAAACGTTAATTGCCTTTCACGTGACCGCATTGGAACCCACATTTTGAAAGGTGGATGTGGAAGGTTAAATATTTAAACACAAAAAGTCAATTAACACCAAAACTTTGTGTTATATCCAACCTTAAAGTGTTTTCAATGAATAAATGAAATATTACATTGATTGCGTCCAGGGAAATGAAGATACCAAGGATTTTAAAAACTCTAGGGATAGGCACCGCAAAATCACGACATTCTTGACTTACCTTCTTACATCCTTTTATGATAAATAAAGTCTATCTGACACTCAATTGAACACATATTGTGACAAAACAGAACAGAAAATAATGACTTACATAGTAGGTGTAACAAAAGTTGGTTCTATCTCTAAATACGATCTCTTCCAGACAACCTTTAAATGTTTTAAAGTTAAAACTATCCCGTGTGTTACATTTAATGTTTCTACTCGTATGGTTTAAAGCCACTCTCCTACGCGTATCGCGCATCTGACTCATCCTAATGAAGGACAACTAATTTGTCCGAAACTAGTCGACCTTTTTTTCGTGTTTTAAGCTGTATCGAACTTATTGCGGGGCTGTGAGTGTGAAAGCGTTTATGTTATAACCTTTAAATACCAATTTTGAAATACTAGTTTCAGGTATCCATCATTCATATACACTGTCCTAACTCCGAGTGAAACCAAAACAATTTTGACGCATAGTCCCCGCATGCCATTCGCTCATACTAGACAAGATAAACTTCAGTCTCCTTCGATTTATTATGTAAAACGTATCGGGCCCTTGAGGGCCGTATGTGGATGCTGCTTTAAGTAGAACGGGTATGCTTGGTATTTCTTGAGAAATTGTAAGCGATGGTGCTAGAAGTATATTATGTATGTAGAAGTATGTTAGAACCCTGTTCATGACTCCAATTGGAATCGCCAATTGTCTTCGCTGTTACGTCCATGCATAGCTATGGAATCACACAATCTGCACTAGATTATTAGATGGTAATATTATTATATTCTGTCTTTTAATTATAATCTATAAAGTATATGTATAAAGATTTTTTTAAGTTTCGTGTCTTTTTATCGCTGTCCTGACGCACGTGATGTCTTGCATGAGTTCCGCCTGAATACCAGTTACTGGGTAGGTAGGAGGGTTTTGCCAACCTACTTACCTAGTTATATGCTGAGTCAGAACCTCGTTCGTGACATCACGCGGCGTTTATTGTTTATTAATATATATTTTTATGTGCTTTGTCTTGTTGTTTTATGTCAATAATATAACTTGTTAGCGTACATTTTATTTTGGACGTGAGGACATGAGAGTTATTGAAAATGTTTTAATTTTTGTACGGAAAGCAACAATACAATTTTACGAATAGGAAACTCACTGAGTTGTATTTAAATTTAGTATAGCATACAGGCAAGCTTGTGTAACGATGAACCTTAAACGTGGTATGATATGATTAAAGTGGGACAATCTTTATTTTAGATACCTTTAAAATATTAGGGTATTATTAGAACAAAAATCAGAGTCCGAGAAATTTTTATTATCTAATTATCCTGTATATTGTTACATTTTTTATGCGAACCGCAAAGGAATGAAACGCCTTGCCTGTGTCCGTGTTTCCTAATAGGTACAATATGGGAGTCTTGAAGTCGCGAGTGAATACTGAATAGGTATCTCCTAGGCAGGCGTGCTCCATCATCGAACAATTGATCACTTACCATCAGGTGAGATAGTAGTCAAACGCTTGTCTATAATTAATTAAATATATATATATACACGTATAGGGTAATGGACAATTTTCCTCCCCTAAGCAAATGGATCTTTAGATCGTTTGTTATGTGAAAATATGAATATAACGAAATATATGAATATGGCATTTACTGAACTTATTTAGGCTATAAGTGCGAAAGCGTTTGTTTTGTTTTTAGCCGATCGAGTCTTTGCATCAGTACATGCTCTTCATAATAAAAAAGTCTCCTATTATTTAAAACATGTATTCCAAATTAGCTATGCAGTCAAGGAGCCAGTCTAAAAATGTATGCCAAAAATGTGGCTATGTCTAGCATGTTTTTATGGCCAAACTAGCTGCGCCCCGCAGTTTACCCGCGAAAACCATGCCAAATTTCATCAATATTAGTCCAGCCGTTTGAGCGTGAAGAAGTTACAAGCAAACAAACACACTCACAAACTTTCGCCTGCATAATATTCAGCGACGATAAAAAATGCGCCGCCATGCATCCTTGTCATTTATGTTTTAGAATAAAGATTGTGTTTTTTTTTTTTTTTTTTATTTGTGACAGGCTAGTGTTTGACCACTATCTCACCTGATGGTAAGTGACGATGTGATCGAAGCTGGTAAACACACTAGACCTGGAATACGCAGGCTCTCAAGGATAACTGCCGGAACACCGTATTTGGCTTGGCGGCAGACTTTCAACTTGATGGTGGTAAGCTACTTTGGTAGCAAGCCAGGCGAGCAACTCACAAAATGCTCTACCACCTCTCAAATGTCACCTGATTAGCACCACCCGGGGACCACGTGTAGGGAGTCAGACTAAAGGGGTATCCTCCTACGGACGTGGGTGACTCAGCCCCCTAAATTTTTTATTTTTTATGTTTAGTAAAACGTTTCGTTTTTGCTCAAGTAAAGAATATGACTAATATAACACGTATTAACTAACCAAAAATAACTATAACTCGATATTAATATTTACAAAACTTAATATAATAGACCTCTGCCAGTTGGCATAGTACCCAAAATGCTGTTGCGACGTTGAATGGCAATGCTCAATCTCTAGATTGTGTACTTGGTCGTCGCCATCTCAAACCAGTTGTTTTAATCATGTCAAATGGTTATTAGGAAACCATACGTTTTTTTAGCCTATCTACAGAGTACTTAAAATAATAACTCGTATACGAGTACCTACATCTGTAGAAAAGAAAGCATTATCTTGATTACAGGAAGAAAATAATGTCCAATGGCCAGGTGGAAAAAATTTAAGCATTCCCATCACGCGCTCACATGCTATTCCAGTCTCTGCATTGCTGATATACAGATGAAAGGAGTATGCTGTCTTGGGAAATAGTTTTTACTCTTTAGGAATTCTTGATTAAACATAAAATAGATAAACATAAACGGTTTTACACTTACAGCCCCACACTACCTTCGATGACTGTCGTGGGTACCGGAAACAGAATCAGAAACACAATACAAATACTCTTTATTGCACATCAAGAAAAATATTAATTAACAATAGAAAAAATAACAATATAGCAGTACAATCGGTGGCCTTATCGCTAAGCAGCGATCTCTTCCAGGCAACCTTAGGATGGAGAGGATAAAAAACTTTAACAAAAAGTACAACAAACTCAATTTTTCTTGGAGAGAAAACTTGTGTTCCCGCCGGGAATCGAACCGAATATATCGATAGGTTTATTACTTATGGTTATTTATTACGTTTGATTTGATTTTACATATAATTTGTGCAATAAAACTAAATTTTTTAGGTACCTCTTAGTTCCATGGATTTCATTACAAAACTCATGTAGTGCCTGATTCTGGTCATGTGACCAAAAAGCGTAGTAGATCAAATGGTAGCAGTGAAATTTAGCATGGAGTTGTTTTTATCCAATCTAACTTCAATCCAATCCAATCCAAAAGCTCATAAGTTGTTTAATTGATTTTTTGTTACTTAATCACACCGAGACTACTGAACCAATTGGGCTCAAATTTGGAACCTAGATTGACAGCAATCTAATATCACAAAAAGGTCATATTTTAACTTGATTAATGCGTAGCAGTAGGGCAAAGCTTGTTTGAAATAAAAAAAATGTCAAGTCAATTGATGTTATTCATCAAACCGTACTATTCGTTAAGTATGTGTTTTGCTAGTCGTTCGTCTCTGTTTTTACCGACTTCCCAAAATAGAAGGAGGTACTCAAGTCGACTGTTTTTTTTTTTTTACCTCATGTCTTCTCTCCACGTGATCCGATTTCGAAATTTTTTTTTAGTTTGAAAGATGTTGCTTTGTAATTGGTCCCATTAAAATTTGATCAAGATCTGATCTCTAGTTTTTGAGTTATACTCAATAATGCGTGTTTAATACATTAAATCTGATCAAGGTTCCGAAGATATAGCGGTGAAGTCGGTTTTTTAAGCTTTGCTTGTGTTTAATTATTGGGTATCAGCTATCCGAATTCAGTTGCTTTCAACTGGTTTACAGGTCGTTTTTCCAACTTGACAACAAAACATCTTACAGCATGTCTTCTGCTGTTTTAGAGGACGTCATTTTAATAAGACACAGACCATCTTTTATCACGTTTGCTAACTTTAACCGCTTTTGGAGGTCGTAACTCCAACTGGTCGCAGGTTGGCCTACGGTGAATTTGTTTTCTTCAGCTGTTTTTTGTAGATCGTCTCTTTATCTAGACAAAACTCGTCCTACATCACGGTTGTTGACTTAATATAGTTGATAGTCTTTCTTAAATAAAAAAAAACATAGACTACTGTTCATTTTTGTAAAGTGTCACTAGCGTATATCGAGTATTAAGTGAATTAGAGGCCAAACAGACCAAATTCAGGGTAAAAGGCCACGTTGCGAATACAGAAGACATCCGCATAGGCGACTTGTGAATTTTTAAATTTTGTTACGGTACCAATTTAAAGCTTTGTTTATATTTGGATGCAGTACTTCTAAGATTGTTTTAAAAAACGTATCAAGAAAGCAGGTTGTTTCTTTGGAGTTTTATTCCAGATGTTCGTTTTTATTGCTGGTTTCTTTTATGTCGCACTAAGGAATAAAACATGCAACATCTTTAGTCTGATGGTAAACGTCACGTATGCTTTCTACAACTGTGGTACTCAAAATTTAATTGTTTATTTATTTCATTGTTTATTATTGATTTGTATTTTAGTATTAATAAATAACTATGTGAACTATAAACTCAAATATCTTATTGGGAGTAAAGCGATGTATTGTTTTTTCAATAATAGATATCTTATGATAGTATTGTAAAAAAATATGGTACCTACTTACCCGAGGTCACATTTGGGTAATGACTTACAGCATATTTAATTGTGTTTGACAAAAACCCACAAATGATTTGAAAAAGTAAAATAAGCACGCAGTGTTTAAAACAATGTTCGTATATTTTTCTAACACAAGAACATCGCAAAAACAAGGCATTAGAAAGGGCCCAATTGTACCCTTTTAAAATGCTCCAGTACACGTCAGGTTCCCATAATTTATCACGCCAAATATAGTCTGTCTCAAACAAGAAACAACTTAACTGAGAGTGCAGAAGTTACAGATACTAATTTGTGGCAGTTGATTAAAAGAGAATAGTACCACGTTGGTAACAGATAAAACGGGGGGATATTCAGGATCTCTGCAACACTGATTGTGTAGCTTATTATATTGTAGAAGGCAGTGAGTTTGTTGATCGAGCGAAGCGAGATTTTCAAATTGACTTGGGTCGTTGAGCACTTTGTCCGTCCGCCCGTCCGTCTTTCCATCCGTCCGTCCGTCCGTCTGTCAGAGGCATCTAGCGTCTAAACCATATTAGCAAATGACTTCAGATTCTCATAGAATATGTAAGACTACGGTCCAAAGCCAGAAATGACGTTTAAAATAATATAAATTTAAATATTAAGGGGGCTCTCCATACATGTAATTGGAGAGAAAAATATTTTTTATTTTTTTATCTACCATTGTGGGGTGTTGTTGAAAAGGGATTGACAAGAAGAGTACGAAACCGGTTTGAAAAAAATCTATGTTGGAAAATTACGATTTGGTAGGCCACCAAAGTCACTGTTTTTAGATCCATTTTGTCCCGGGGTCTAACTCAAAAACGGCATCATATTGAATGCTGAAACTTACGTATAATATCCGTTATATCCTGTACTTGAACAAAAAATTCAGAAATCAAACAGTTATTGCATAAAAAATCGTCACTTTCCATCAGATGAGATAGTGGTCAAACGTTTGCATATCTTGATTAAAAAAAGAATACCGGTTCTTATCTGCGTCGAATCCGTTCGTTTGGAAATTTAAAACCGAGTGACGAAGGTACGGTATTCCTTTACGGACACCTCGATTTGTTCGCATACTTAAATCAGTTTTTTTTCTTTTTGACTAGCTTTCAATGTTGCCTGAGTGCTTTGCCGAGATAGTCTTAAAAATTCAGTAGATAAGTACTTTGATACTTCAGTTGCTTTAACATTTTACTAAATTGAGCAACATGGGTAAACTCAGACATACTCGTTTAAATGCATTCATTGTTTCTCATATTTGTATCAAAGGTCCCGAAAATTCTAAACATACAACCAATGCCTGTTTACAAATCAAAGAGTTGCACTAAATCGGATTAACAGAACAATTTTCCTACTTCCTACAATAATATCCTACTAATCCTACTAATATTATAAATCCGAAAGTTTGTGTGTAAGTTTGTAAGTATGTTTGTTCCCTCTTCACGCTTTAACGGCTGAAAGGATTTGGATGAAACTTGGAATGTACATAGATTATACCTAGGATTAACACATAGGCTACTTTTTAACTTGATAATAGCGGGCGAAGCCGCGGGGCGCGGCTAGTAATATTATAAAGGCGTCAGTTTGTGAGTGTGTTTGTATGTTTGTTACTTCTTAACGCTCAAACGGACTACTCGGAGGTTTTAAATTAAAATTAAAACGGGATTTAGCATGACTTACGCGTTGTAGATGTCTTCCGAATGAAGCCGAAACAATTGTCGATTAAGACATCGATAACGCGTAAGTCACGCTAATTCCCGTTTTAATTTTAATTTAATAGTTCAAAATGTGTGTGAGTTTTTATCAAATTACTCGGAGGTAGCTGATACCCTGGATACACATAGGCAATTTTTTATCTTTACACAGTGAGTAGCACCGCGGGGTGTAGCTAGTTATTTTCCAAAATTAAAAATCCCTCGAAATAGCGGAGTTGTTAGTGTTTATAAAGATTTATCGTGTTTCTGTAAATAATAAAATAAGTATCCAGTTTATCAACTGACAACAAAAATTAAGGTTATAAATTAAAATGTAAGATTTTTTTTGTTTTATTAAAAAATTATGGTGTAAATAGTACATAATACAAAAACATAAAGTACGTTCGTGAACAAAAAAAATCGATTCATAATTGGCGGAGATATCCGTGTCCTGCTTTTCAACAGACTTGAGAAAAGGAGGTTCTCAATTCAACTTAACGTATGTTTTTATACGCGATATCTCCGCCAATTATGAATCGATTTTAATGATTTTTTTGTTTGGTAGATTATACTTTAGAGGTGGTTCCATATAAATTTTAAAGAAAGATACGCGGTGAAGTCGGGTTCTTAAGCTTTGCTTAAATTTAATTATTATTTTATTAATTTCATTATTAAACGACTATAGACAATTAATAAATAAACTGTTCGTTACAAAAATTTAATATTATTTCGACCTTATCCGTTTCAAATTCTTATCAAGTTGCGATATTATGACTATAATTCAAATAAGGTTTAATATAAACTAATCATAACATATCATACATACATAATCATAACATATAATTATTATTATTAATTAGCTGTTTTTTCGTCACAACAGAATTTTATCCTATACACGTGCCGAAAACGTTAAGTACATCTAACAAACAAGATAATTAAAAACAATTTCAAAAGAAGTCTCTAAAACAAACGTAAGTATTAAAAAACTTATTTTCTTTTGAATTTATTAATTGACTTATGCGCTTTGTTACTGAAATTACTGTCAGAGCTCATTATTGATAATTGGATTTGAAATAATAAGAAGTAAACGTGATTAATTACTGAACTGTAATGTTCTTCATTAGTTGAAGTTGAACTTGTTTCCATTGCTACAAACATAATATCGGACGGCTTTTAGACTGACGTTACGGTTTGAATGAATTCGTATGTCATGTTAATTACTGTAGAATACACAAACATCTAAGCTCTCGCTTAAAATAGCATTACTTTACTTGGCTTTATACAGTACAATACAATACTATAATTCTTTATTATTTTCGCTCTTTTGTTGCACAAATCTACCATATATTTTTAATAAAATATATATTATAATATAAAATGAACTATACTGAAATGAAATGTATTTCTTTGGCTCTATGAACAAGATAAACGTAACATAAAATAGAAAACAAAAACAGCTTACAAAACAACACAATTTAGTTAAACGTAACAATAAAGTGCCAAAAGGATCGTGACTCAGCATTTTTGCTAAGTGTAACACTAGGCGTTGATTATCAGTCAGAAGTCACAGAACCCAGAGATGGCGGATGTAAAACACTAAATATATACATGTAATTATATTAATGCTTGATATCATATGTTATATTAAACATATAAAATACGTTATAAATAACAAATAAATATATGAAATTAATTTAAATATAATGTAATATATTATATATATAAATCTACATATATACATTTACATATATAACAAAAAACAAATAATCAAAGTTAAAAAAATCTAAATTAATAACTAAACTTAAATGGGAAGTATGTACTCAGTAATTTTAAGCTTCGCTAAGGCATGCACTTAATTAGAAATTAAATTTGTATAATTTTTCAGTAAGTGAATTGCTGCAATTCTTTTGAGAAATAAACATCTTTAACCACATTTGTAAAACTTAAAATAATACGGTGTGTTATATATAATAATAATTATAATATTTTTTTTATAAACCATCAAATATACAATGTAATACTCTTAAGTTTTTGCTCGTATTAGTCACAGTTATTGCAACCCAATATCATCCATCCCCCAGTCCATAGTTAATAACATATAATTATTACTGTAAAGGCGTATGCAAGCATAAAACGGCATCAACTTCTAACGAAGAGATGTCTGTCGTATGTTTGGATACGCCTGATATGTTATTATTGAAATGTAATTATACCAAAGGGCCTCTTAGCGTTGGCTACCGCTCCGCTAATGCCTTACAAAGGTCCGGGCACAGACCCGTGAGATTAAATAAATACTTTTTGGATAATAATCTTTATTCAGAAATTTTCATCCTATACACATAATAATCACATGAGATCCATTTTATACATTCAACATTGCAATAACCAAACCATGGGCCCAAACTAGGCAAAGCCTGTGCATATGTGTTAGTGCAATGGGCGGTCTATCTTATCATTACAACATTTACAAAAAGTACCTACGTACAGAGATAAGAACACTTTCACCGATCCAGTTTTTTTAATGATTACGTAGCTGTACAAGACAAACTGTCAAACGTTATCCTTATACGACTGACATCCGGCTCGCTCAAAGCGTTTTGTTCTACGTTTATCATCTGTACAGCGAGGGAACTCATTGCCTGCGTCTTTGTTTCTTGAACGGTACAATTTGGTTATCTTCAAGTCTAGAATGAACAGGTATCTTCTAGGCAAGCATATTACATCTTCGGCCGCATATTTACTGTCCACCAGATGAGATAGTGGTCAAATGCTTGCCTATTCAACATTAAAAAAAACGACTTCACCGCTTATATTTTGGTTTTGGTTTGATCGATTTCGATAAAATTTATATGGGACCACCTCTGAAGTATAATCTACCAAACAAAAATAGAGTTTTGAGGATCGGTTCACAAATGGGGGAAATCGGTGAACATACATAAAAAAAATATTACAGTCGAACAAAGTAACTCCTCCTTTTTTAAAGTCGGTAAAAAAACATTGATGTCTATACAATATTTTTTTTATGCAAAGTAAATTTAAAATGTTTTACATTTCAGTGCTGTTACTATATTTTTATTTTAAACTAGCGATCCGCCCCGGCTTCGCCCGGGTGCATTTGTATGGGAAAAAGAAAAGGGCTATTTTTAGGGTTTTTCCAGCAATAATTCTAATTTTTCTCGCTTAAAAACCATCCTTGAACTTCAACGAACATTTTAAAAAAAGATTTGGCCAAATTGGTCCAGGCGTTGTTGAGTTATGCGCTTACCAACACATTTTGCGATTCATTTTTATATTATAGATATGACTTACACTTACAGTAACTGTTAAGGTTCGATTATTCAAATTAAGTACAAACTATACTAGCCAAGTGCTAGTGATACTGGTGCATTGAGAGTTCAGTAGTCTCATATTAATATGTAGCACATATAAAAAAAAAAAAAAAAACCTCTGACAAGTTTAGTTTGCTATTTTGGCTAAATTTATTTTTCAGAGTTTTATCTTATTTTGAGGGCATATTTTGCCCACCGGTAGGCCCTGCGCCTTATGGTACTTGCAAGGTATTGTTTGTAGAACTAGAGATAATCGCTAATTCGTTTTATAAGGGTATTTGTTTTCATCACATTTTTGACATTAATAGTTCTATTTGCTGCTAATTTGTTATTTTTGTTTTCATGGTAACGCGGCTGCGCGCCGGCGCTTTGCGGGCCACGTCAAGTCATACTGACTGACGTCTTTAGAAATCCTAAGATTACTTTATTTACTTCTGTAAAATGGCTCTTTGCATGCAAATAGTGACGAATGCAGATGTCTTAAGTAGTGTGTCGCAAGAGAGCATGGTTCTGTGTACTTTGTGTCCCCAGGCTCGTTATTTTAAAGGTCAGAGGGGCTTAAAAATTCACAAAACTAAATGCCATAAAATCAATGTCCCCCTTTCTTTACGAGTTAATGAAGAAAGTATCAATAGTAGCAGTTTAACGAGCGCTGCTACTCCTCCCAAACCGTTTTGGGAGGTATTGAGCGTGTACAAAAATTCGGCCCCTATTTTAAAGCGCATTCCGCGAGGCGCACGCATTTCAGTTGCACAGTCTCTTTCAAGGGCAATTAAGAAAGTTGTTTTTCAAAATTCATTAAGTGCCTGGGAACATCTATTGACTTTTTCATACCACGTACTTTACGTATCTTTTGACCCTAATAACAAAACGTCCCTTACTAATAGAGTAAAGGAAAACTGCGTAAAGTACATGGCATTGGAAGACATTTCTTTCGATTCTTGCATGATTGTCCCGCCCATAAGGCGGGATAATACAAATTCTAAAAATAAAGATAATTTGGCGACTTATAAGATTGTAGAGAACAAAATTAGTGATGGTGACATTACAGGGGCAGCACGAGTCTTGTTCTCTAGCGACACTTTAGCCCCTTATAATTCGGATACGATACAGTCACTTCGTGACAAACATCCACCCGCGGCAACAAATCTCCATTTACCTGATCCACCTCAACAGAATGACGTCACTGTTGAGGCGACCGCTCAGGATGTTGCTGCGGCCGTTATGTCTTTTAAAGGTGGGTCTGCCGGTGGCCTAGATGGCTTAACACCGCAAATTCTAAAAGATCTTTTATGTGCTAGTTCTGGCGAGATTGGTGAGGCTCTTTTGAAAGACCTTACGGCTTTAGTTAACCTGATGTTGTCAGGTCAAGTCAATAATGACGTCACAGATATTTTGTACGGCGCAAATTTATGCGCACTAAACAAAAAAGATGGTGGCATCAGGCCTATAGCGGTAGGCACCACATATCGCCGCCTCGCGGCTAAAATCGGTTGTAAGAAAATGTTTGCTTCTTTAAGCAATCTTTTTCAGCCTATACAGCTTGGTTTTGGTTCGCGGGGCGGATGTGAGGCTGCTGTCCATTCCCTTAGAACATTTTTAAATCAAAATTGTGGAGAGGTGTTGCTAAAGGTGGATGTTAAGAATGCTTTTAATTCTGTTGATAGAGGCACCCTTCTGACCCAGGTGAAAGATAAAATTCCAGAGTTATATAATTTTATTTGGCAATGCTATGGTAAACCATCAAAATTAATTTACAAAAACGATGTTCTTTTGTCTTCCGTTGGATGTCAGCAGGGTGACCCGTGCGGCCCAGCAATTTTTTCTTTAGCTGTCAATCCGATAATTCAACGTCTCCAATCCAAACTAAATGTTTGGTATTTGGATGACGGAACTCTGGGAGGTGATGTGAATACTGTCTTAAGTGATCTAAAATTACTAATAGATGAATTTAAAATGATTGGGCTTGAACTAAATTTTTCAAAATGCGAACTTTTTGTTTGCGATAACTGTTCAGACAAATTATCGGTTTTACAAAAATTCAACTCATTGGCTTACAATATAAAACTAGTCGACAAGTGTTCACTTCGCCTTTTAGGTTCGCCGATATTAGATGAATCAATTTCACCTTTTGTAGAAGAAAAAATTCAAAATTTTAAAAATTCTTCCGACCGATTGCTCAAAATTAACACTCATATGGCTTTTACAATTATTAGATTTTGCCTTTTTGTCCCAAAATTTACGTATTCTTTAAGATGTTGTCCGCTATGGAAACATGGCGCGCTCCTCGAGAGCATGGACAATATCGTAAAGAATACTCTTGTATCGGTTTTGAATATTGACATAGATGATAGGGCTTGGTCGCAAGCTTCTTTACCTGTAAGACTAGGAGGCTTAGGTATTCGGAAAATTTCTAGTGTTGCGTTACCGGCTTTCTTGTCCTCAGTTCATGGTACTTCTAAATTAGTCGAAAAAATACTTTCACATAGTTTGGGTTCTTTAGAAATTTCAAACCAGACTGAGGCCACAAGCGCCTGGGAGATGGCATGCCCAAATACCGGGCTCCCAGTGAGGCTATCCTCACAGAGACTGTGGGATCGGCCGCTCTGTGAACTAGCACGGAAACATCTTTTAGATACGTGTCCTAGCGTCACAGAGCGTGCTAGACTTCTAGCAGTTTCTGAATGGGAGTCAGGGCTTTGGTTGCAGGCCATTCCCTCGCTTAATACTGGTACTCTTATGGATCCATCTGCTTTCCGTCTCGCTATATGCTTACGTTTGGGTGCAAGGTGCTATGTTGCCCATAGCTGTCAGTGTGGTACTGCTGTTGACCAGCTCGGTCACCACGGCCTCTCGTGCCAGAAAAGTGCTGGCCGAATTTCCCGCCACGCCAGCCTCAACGATATCATCCGCCGGGCTTTTACCAGTGCCAACGTTCCAGCCATTCTCGAACCGAATGGTCTGATGCGTGACGATGGTAAAAGACCTGACGGAATGACTTTAATTCCATGGAAGATGGGACGGCCTTTAGTGTGGGATGCAACTTGTGTCGATACTTTAGCTCCGTCACATCTTCCTGAATCACAGAATGGGGTTGGCGTCGCGGCAACTTCGGCAGAGCAGCGCAAACGGCGAAAATATGGAAACCTCGGCAGTGGTTACATATTTGAGCCGTTTGGTGTTGAGACACTGGGTCCGTGGGGACCGGGAGCTCATTCTATTTTCAAAATTCTATCAGAGCGCCTGGTTGAGGCGACGCGTGACCAAAATGCTGGCACTTATTTGGCTCAACGTATTAGCATTGCAATTCAGAGAGGCAATGCAGCCAGCATGATGGGAACGCTACCCACTGGTAGTGGGCTTGAGCACTTCAGTTACCTATAGGCTCGATGGCTTGTAGGTAACTTGGCTCTTTGCTGTATATAGTTTTAGTTTAGTTTTAGGAAATATAGGCAATGGCCCGTAGATTAGACAAGCACATATTAATATGAGACTACGGAACTCTCAATGTCCATATTATAATGCTGCATATTATTATTACCTATAATGATAAATCATACTTGGCTAGTTTTCATTATTATGTTACTTTGCTGAAAAGTTTTCATTATACATTTAATTTAATCTGTTTGAGTTTCACTATGAACGAACAGAAAAGAAAGTACATTTTTAAACAAAACATTTTTAAAACAAAAACATACCGCGTACGAAACCGAAAAAGATACACCTTAGATTCTATATTTGTAATGTAAAATGTAGACATATATAACTAAAATCAATAGATAAGTACAGTCTGGTAGTGTTCAAGTTACGAGTGAACAGGTATCTTTTATTATTTTCTACACATTTTCAATTTACATCAGGTGAGAAAGTGGTCAAAGGAGATGTTTTATTTTAGGCCAGCACTATGTACCATACATAGAAAAATAGGGAAAAAATATTGCATTTTCTTAAATATACAAATTAATTAATTTACAGAAGATTACAGCTGTACACTCAAATTATTATTATTAAATCTGTAACCCTATTTTTGGGGCAGTCATGACAAGAAGATACTGAATACTCAGTTTCAATCGAGTAACATATTCTATAGTCCTATTATAATTATAACGAAACACAAATATTTTAGAATTGATATGTTGTTTACAATAAATGATCAATGACACGTCAAAATGACAGTTCAATATTGTCGCAATCCGCCATTTGTAACCGTGTTGTGTTACTATTAATGTACCAAGATATTTTAAATGTACATTAAAACGAAATAAAGGTAAAGAAAATAAACATTCAAAAACGGTAACAATATTTTATAGCTATATGTATGTATATGGTACATGGTACTGGCCCAGGCTCCTTCAATTTTGAAATATCTCTTTTGCCTAAATAATAAAAACACAACTAAGGAATGCTTTGCTGGAGCTTTACTTTTGGACAAGAAGTCAGAGCTTCAGAATTAGTAATAAAATGTCTAATGCCTCCGTACAGTCGGAGGCATTTTACATTGATAAATAAAGAATCAAAACCAGTAACCGTGGAAACAAACTCATAGCAATATGACCTCTAGACGTGTAAAATATGTAGTGAGACGTCAAAAATCATATTACCTCTGTGTGCTCAACGTGTGAACTCAAAAAGATAATGAAGAAATCATTGATACATCAGTCAAACGTAGTGATGTTGAAATGAAGTGATATATAAAAACCGGCCAAGTGCGAGTCGGACTCACCCACGAAGGGTTCCGCACCAAGCCTACGGTGTCCCACTGTAGGGCAAAGGCCTCCCTACCCTCTCTCCACTGCTTGCGATCTTGTGCTACGGAAAACAATTCCTTCAAATATAAGTCAAGGTCGTCTCGCCACCTCCTTTTGGGTCTGCCGCGGCGTCGTTTGTTTTGTGGGGTCCATAAAGTTTATTTTGGCCCATTGTTCCTCCGGCATACGACTGACGTGTCCAGCCCAGTCGCACTTCAGTATACCTGCCTTATGTGTCACGTCAGCGATTTGGGTTTTGGAGCACATTATGGTGTTGCGTATGCGATCTGTGAGCTTTACGCCCAGAATACTGCGCTCCATAGCTCGCTGACAAACCTCTAGGGCATTATTGGCATTATCTCTACCATTATCTATGAAAAATTACGTTTGATGCATGTTTGCATGCAATATTCTGGAAATATTTCGAGCGTCTACATGTTGCCGTTATTAATATCGAGCAAAAACTAGCATAAAAATTACGTTTGTAGTATGGGAGCCCCCTTAAATTTTTATTTTATATTGTTTTTTAGTGTTTGTTGTTATAGCGGCAACAGAAATACATCATTTGTGATAATTTCAACTGTCTACTATAAATTAAAAGCAGTTAGCAGCTGTCTAAACTAAACTATCAGCGCCACAATTAACTCACCCATAAATAAAAAAAAAAAGTTTTTGATTGATCTTTTTTTATTCTGCTCAGTTGTCAATTCTAAACCACCCCCTGCAGGATTGTGCCCTACTTACCAATGACGGTATATAAGAAAGATTGTATTCGCGTAAAGAGTGTGCTAAGAAATATCCTTAAGTAAAATTGTAGACTTACCTAACCTTAGAAGTACGAGTAAATGGTCCGAACTTTTACGACTTCGAAACCCCTTTTATGAAAGGAAAGTTTGTTTTAATGCTTTAGTGAAATATGAGAGTATAAAGCTCGTCGGAAGTTTCAAAAGCATAGCTAAATAATTAAATTTTAATTAGGGTACGTTGTTTTTTAATCCCGGCTGGGCAGGTATTTACGTTTTCATTAAATTTTCTATTATGTTAGACTAATTACATCATACTTTTTTAACACTTTCAAAATTACAGTCCCACACTAAGTTCAAAGACTTGTATCGTGGGTGCCGGAAACATTTACATCACACACACATTACACCCAGAACCAGAAGCACAAATTTCCCTTAGAAAGGAATTTGTGCTCCTCCCGGGAAAAGAACCACGGCGCAGAGAGCGGAGACCTGTCCACTGCGCCAACTGGGTCGTCTATAAACCTAAATAAGTATACTAATACTATAAACCTAAATAATTAAACGCAAGCAAAGCTTAAAAAACCGACTTCACCGCTTTATCATCGGAACCTTGATCAGATTTAATGTATAAACACGCATTATTGACTATAACTCAAAAACTAGAGATCAAACCTTGATCAAATTTCAATGGGACCATATAAATAGCACCAGCTTTCAAACAAAAAAAAAGAATCATCAAAATCGGCTCACAACGGAAGAAGTTAAGAGGTAACTTTTGAAGTCGGGTAAACGAGAACATCGTCAAAGTACGCATTATTCGTCACAAAATAGATATTATTGACGATATTTCAAGAACTACTAATCAGATCTTGATCAAATTTAAATGGAACCAATTAGAAAGCAACATCTTTCAAACAGAAAAAAATTTCTGAATCGGCTCACGTGGAGAGAAGTTATGAGGTAACACACATACAAAAAAAAAACAGTCGACTTAATCAAACAAACAAACAAACACATTCACACTCACAGCCCCACACTAAGGTCAAAGACTTGTATTGTAGGTACCGGAAACATACAAAAAGTTTGTATAATGTTAGCATATCGATCTATCTCGATTATAATTTCAATAATAAACCATAGAAAACCATAAAACATTTTACATTACTTTATTTAAGAACTTCCACGCCATGTTCTGCCTGTAATACGATAGGGATACCTTTCCCTTTCAAAATCTGTCAAGCTCAGAGCTCCTCTATTCAATACTTTTCTGACGACAACGGTGGCGCCCACTGTCGTCGATTTAGTTAACCTACGCAGGCAGTCGCAACTCGAAAGTCAAAACACTGCCTATTAATGTTTCAAATAAGGCAGTGTTTTGATAAACTGGAAATAACAGTCAATATTTATTCATCATCAAAAACTTAAGCTTTATTTCTAATAGTCAATAGGAATATTCTTTTAATTTTATTTACAACAATATATGTTAATTTTGTTTGAAATAATGTCTATTGACAAAATTTTACCACACATAGTATAAATTACTATACCGAACTGCCCGTTTGCTTAGTTGGGTGCGAGTTCGCCTTCTAAGCAGGGGTATCGGGTTCGATTCCCGACGGGAACACAAGTTTTCTCACCAAGAAAATTTGTATTTGTGGTTCTGGTTGTGATTGTGTGTGAGTGATGTAAATGTTTCCGGCAGCCACGAAGTCATCAAACTCAGTGTCAGGCTGTGAGTGTGAAAGCGTTTATGTTTGAAATTATGTTTATTGTCAAAATTTGACAAAACATAGTATTTACTAGAGTCCATGCGCGCTCTACTATTAGTAGGAAGGTGGTCAGTCAATTGCATGCCATGAGTTCTTTTTTAGAACCCGCTTTCCTCCCCCCGCTTTTAGGTAAGACACTTATACAAAATTAACTGAAGAGGAAGCGTAGGACTCTTTGCAAAGACTGCTTGGAACAGTATTTGAACAGATTACCGTATTTGAACGGCAATGTTTCCAGTGAAATGACATGCATAAAGATATTTAACATCTATCATGTCAGGGTGACGTCCGCAGTACTTTGCGGCAGGATTTTGAACTAGGGTTTTTTTGATGTGAGTGAAAAAATGGCGTGGTTGATTTTGTAAAATTTTCCAAAACCTGTGATTCTTCGAGTATTAATGTGTAATAATGGTGGATTATTAACCGTTGATACTAACTGAATGTGCATAAGTGTAGGCAAATCATACAAAGTTGAAAAACGTGATTTTCGCCTTCGCTCCAAAACTCCAATAGAAGTACTAGTAAAGTTTCTACCACTTTACTAGGGCATGACTTTACTATGACTGGACCTTGACTCTTTTACTTGACTTGTGACTAGGACTTATTACTTAATATGAAATACACTTGAAATATTATATGATCACTTGACACTGGCTAAATGCACAAGATTGCGAAGCCATAACTAAGAAGAAGGAAGGAAGATTTTGAACTATCTCTGGGTGGCAATATCAAATCAAATCAAACTCGTTTATTCACATAAAGTTAATGATTCTACTGGCAGATTCGCAAAATAACAGCCATCTCGAGAAGAACCTGGCAAGAAACTCGGCGGCGCATTTTTTTCATTTTTTTTTTTTCAATAGTTCCTTAACGCTAATACATAATTATATTAACCTAGGTATATCTATATTATGTAGTCGCTAGAAAGCGCTTGTGCAGTTTGCCTCCATGCATCCTTGTTATTAATATGGTCGATCGTTTTATAGTAAGCTTTCTTAAGGAATGCCCGTTTTATTACATATTTGAACTTTCACAGTGGTAATTCAGTTACTTAGGAATTATATTATTATGTAATGGGCAAGTGGGACTCTCGCCATCAAGCGAGTGATATGCTAGTCTCGTTTCCCAATTACATTAAAAACCTTTCACAGAGCTGTAACGTTTTTTTAAATATTTAAAAGAGAGAATGTTTGGTAACCTTGATTGTTTTGAATAAGAGCGTCTTCTCGAAACGAATTATCATCAAGTTATTTAGTTCGTTGAATTATTATTTATTCGTCCGCTTCAACCAACATTCCAACTAGATCACAGACTGAAACAAATTCAAGGTCTTGAAATTCGAAATTCTACTAAAACCAGCCACTAAACTCTATCCACTAACAAAAAGAGATTTATAACGCAAACGACACCCCCAAAACAAGATGAAGTTTCAATTATATAAATTGATGGCATTAAAACTTCAAAGTGACGCCTGCGGGTGCCTCTTTATCGGATACATTTTGTGTACTGTATGACCAGTACTTAAACATATACTTTAATAGTGTTATATACTTTAAAACTTATCAAAATATCACTAAGCAATGCTTAGCTACCTCTTAGTTAAGCAGCTCTTAAGCCCATAATCAATTATTAACTTTTTTTCACTCATAAACATTAGTTAGGCGCTGTTTAGTTGAGAAACGCACAGAGAATCTAAAATAATCAACATTTACATGATTATTACCAAAATAGTCGATTAAACATGAAATTATACTAATACAGCTGTCAAAAATGTGTTTTAATTAATCCGTTGAATTGAAAATGCAAGACAGGTAACATTCAACGGTTTCCGTAGTAAACAATTTGGCGCCTCACGTAAAAAGTTTTTAGTCATTTATTATTGAAAGGATATCCTCATATTATTGAAAGATATAATTGATATTTATTATTGAAAGATATGCCTCTTAACAATCTTCTTCTGCTTAGCGTTTGTTTCAGCTTGTGCCAGAGTCTGCTTCACAGATGCCTCTTAACATTGGCGGTGTTTAATTTTGACAACGGTGTTTAATCTTTTAACGCTAAATCACGTTTGTGAGTGAAATTTTTGTTAAACTGTTGATAAGCAATTGATAAAAAATTAGGAGGAATTGATAAACATCTTACAGTCTTACTTATAAACTCAAGTAAGACTGTAAGATGCTACGCAAATTATTTAAAGAAAAACGCAGTTAGGTTTTTGAATACTTAGTTTAAAGTAGTACAATGCATTAGGTATGTTTACTTGTTTTTTAGTTACTTAACACGTTTTATGTCCACCATACTAGTGTTAAATATAATTCATTTAGTTCTCTGCAACTATTCGTGGAATTGTATTGTTGAGGTCCTTAGCTTTCTGTACAGAAAAAACATTTCTTCGATAACATTCATGTCCACACGTCCAAAATAAAATCTACGCTGTTCTCACAAGTCCATAAAATATATAATCTAATAATCTATTTAGGTTGTGTAACTACATAGGTAGCATAGACGTACCGTAAGAGACAATTTGCGAATCAATTGGAGTCATGAACAGGAAACGAACGTGTTAAATAGCTAACAAAGAACCTGGTAGGTCAAACTACGATTGTTTGAATTGATCCGACGTCAAAACGACTGTCGATCAATTCAGTCGATTCGATGTTCACAAGAAAAGAAAATCGTTTATTTCGACGTCAATTGAAAGATAATCGATGCCCGGAATAGACCCCCTGATTATAATGTCATGCAATAATATACGGTGGCACTCTAAACTTTGAATATACAATAAAATGATTCTTATTCTTATTCTTGACGAGTATTTCGCTAAGGCACAGTCATTCTCCTACAAATACTAACACGTTTAACAAGTAAATGTACTTAACATTTTAAAAACCCGACTACGATAAATGTTAACCTACTGTTTATGCTATTCTATATCCTACTCAATAGGTTTGGTTATATTTTTAATACTTTTTAGCGCCAAAATTTGCCGTATCGTTTTTTTATATTATACATGCATACATACACGATATGCAAATAGCATAAGCCTTCCTTGGCAGTCGGATAAAACTACTGACTTATATAATAGAGATGTGACAATCTGGGTATCTGGCTCTGGCTCACTTCTGGGTGTGCTTGATGTCTTGACATAACATCTCATACCTACGCTTTATTTGACGAGTAAAATAACACCTACTTTTTAAGTAAAACTTTACCGATATTTACTTCTATTAAAAATATGATTTATCAAACAAACACGATACAAAAGCTAAGAACTTTTAAATAAAAATAACTTTTACAATGTTTTTTTAATTTTAATTAAATAATTTTTTTTTTATTCGTGACAAGCTAGTGTTTGACCACTATCTCACCTGATTGTAAGTGACGATGTGATCGAAGCTGGTAAACACACTAGACCTGGAATACGCAGGCTCTCAAGGATAACTGCCGGAACACCGTATTTGGCTTGGCGGCAGACTTTCAACTTGATGGTGGTAAGCTACTTTGGTAGCAAGCAAGGCGAGCAACTCACAAAATGCTCTACCACCTCTCAAATGTCACCTGATTAGCACCACCCGTGGACCACGTGTAGGGAGTCAGACTTAAGGGGTATCCTCCTACGGACGTGGGTGACGCAGCCCCCAAAAATATTTATAATGATTCGTTAAAGCTACGACACTGTTTCATTAATCTACGCCAGCTCTTTATCAAGATAGTGGACAATTAGTGGAATCTTTTGTAACCTAAAGCCTTTTTAACTAAAAGATTTGTTAGAACAAGGATAATAATAGATTACAAAGTCATTGACTATCAAGTAAAAATTTATGAAAAAAAAAAAAAGTTGGTTAAACATTTAAAATAATTCTTAATATATTTTATGAAAGATAATGTAAGCGTTTTCTGTGATACATGATGATATGAAAGGTAATAATCTCCCCTACTTATTGTTACATGTTCAGTATCTTCTAATTATGCATATAAATACAAGCTGAGTTGTGAAATAAATGAGTTATTGGATACCTACTTCTTGAGTTTACTTTTAATAAGAACTGAAAATTTAACGAACTCGAAAATGTAAATCGAGCAATTCCTTAGTTGACAGTTTACTTAAAAATAGCAGGCAAAGGAAACTCGACCTTATTCCCGAAGATAGTCATATCACACATATACAAGAAAAGTTTTTTTTTAAATCAAGCTTATACCAGTTGTAAATAAAAAATTACTAAAAAATTATAACCAGATAACTTCTCAGAAGAATCGATAGTGACTGCGTAACTCGAACATAAGTTTCGTGATCTAGAGCTAATATAAAAAATGATGAATGATGCATCGCCGAGTTTTTTGCTAGGTTCTTCTCGAGATGGTTGTAATTTTGTGATCAGGCAGTAGAATCCTTAATTTTCATGAGTGCCGTTTAGGGGACCATGTGAATAAACGATTTTGATTTTGATTTTGAATACACTTATCGACGATGCGGTCGACGATAAAATAACATTGAATAATATTATTATTTCACAGCTCAAGTTTTAGTTCATAAATTTCTTCATCTTTTCTATGCATAAATAAAATCCTTCTTCCCTTCTTACTACTTCTTATGGAATATAACCAGCGCAAACTTCAAAACTGTAAATAGTTCCGTCTTTTTCATTAACTCTTTCATATAACAGTTAATTAAATCTCGCTTTTCTCATAATCCTTGTGGAATTAAACGGAGAATTTCCCAAGTCTTGAAAGCTTAAGTATTTTGAATTATACATATTTAAGCAAGCTTTAAATATTCTCAAGTAGTTTTAAATCAAACACTTGGATATAAAATACTGGATAGATAATTCATTAGTGAAATTTCTATACATTTTGAAGTTCCGTTCCGTGAATTCTATGTATTTCTTCTAACATAATAGTGGTTAAAAGAAGGCCCCATTTTTACGCGTAGAAATACATTTAACAAAAACGGGACAGGGCGGAGGCTTGTTACAGCATATAAGATCAACAATTGTAATGTTTAAAAAAAAAATACTTTCACTATGTTGTAAACCTAAAAACAACTATCAACATCCTGACACATTGAGAGAGAGTTCCAAAACGAAATTCTTTTAAACTGTCAAGTCAATTTTATAGCCAAGGAAGCGTTCCAAATATAGGTGAAAATTCCACGAGGTGTTTTGGAACGAGCATCGAGTGAATTTCACCCTCTGTCAAGTTTTCACCTGTTTTGGAACACAGCCTTAAAAGCATTTATCTAATATATAAAATTCTCGTGTCACAGTTTTCGTTGCCATACTCCTCCGAAACGGCTTGACCGATTTTGATGAAATTTTTTGTGCTTATCCGGTATCTATGAGAATCGGCCAACATCTATTTTTCATCATCATCATCATCATCACTTTTCATCATTATCAACGCGGGTGAAACCGCGGGGCGCAGCTAGTAATATTACAAAAGTCACTGAAAATACACAAAAACATTACAACTTGCCAGCACGTATTTGATGTGCAAACTTTGTCAACTAAAAAACCAACTGCAAATCGCGAGTCAATTGCTACATTGAGGGTTCTGTACAATATTTTTAGTTGATCTATTTCTGTTGTTACGCTTTTGCATTAACATTATTATTGCTTACTTTTACGACAGTAAAAACTCTAAAAATTTTTTTTTTTTTTTGCACTAATTATATTTCTGTTGAAACATCCGCTTTAGTAAATATGCCAATATAATGTATATAAATATACATATTATATGAGGCATAGTAGTAGGATACATCTTTTAATAAATTTCTTTTTTTTCTGTATAAGCATTGAGTCCTCCATATAGAGCTGAATTATGTAAAAGTAAAAATAAATAAAACTATATAAATATTTTATATTAAAGTTATTCAGCCTTGCCAAATGTATTGTAATTTTTTTTAATTACATAAATAATATATATTTATTTACATAATATTTCATTGTTTCATTTTTAACAAACATTATTCTAGAAAAATAAATAATTTATCCTAATCCTAATAATATTATAAATGCGAAAGTTTGTGTGTGTGAATACGCGGTAACAAGCGTATCTCCGTAACGAATCTGATTTTGATGAAATTTAGATATTAGATACTTTAGGTTCTGAAATAACCCAAAGTTTTCAATAAATATTATTTATTGTGACAAATAAAACTATATTAACATAAGGTTTGATATTTATTTTATTATTACTTTATGTAACAACATAATACAGCAAAAAAAAACAAAAAAAATCCCTAATTATTTTTTAATTCCTGCAAAAATCACTTCAAGTGAATGTAAAAAAATAATTCATTGCACAGATTCTTAGAACATGCTTTGTTAGTTAGTTTACACATCTCAATTAGATAAAATGTAAAAGTCTTCACTTATCATTCAAACTAACCATAATTTGTAATTAACGGTAAAATTTAGGGGACCAAAACCATTAAAACAAGTTTAAAAAAAGTTAAATTTCTTCTAAGACTACCATGGCTCAAATGGTCTATTCTAGCATCGCCTTACAGCTTTGCACCCATCTACCCATCACACTTTATATTAACTAACTATGCATAATTACATTTAAAGAGTAAAATTATTATTATTTAAAAAAATTGCTGACTTCTTACAAGTGATAGTTACAATTAAATCACTTTCTGTAAAATTAATATCTACTAGTAATGAAGTTTTTTTTAATTAAATTTGTGGTCAATACAGAGCCTGAGTCCGTGCCCTTCTTAACAATACATTAATCAATTCATCTTAGCTATATTATGAACAAAACTAAATTAAATTTGTTATAGTCCCGTTCGAACTCTTTGGTTACGGAACTCCAATATAATGCTACTATGACAATTCGGTGTAATAACACAGAACACTAGTTTTTGCTAACGTTTTTTATTTTTGCCGTTCTCCAAAGACGGTGTAGTGTACAAAATATATCAATTTATTTTTTTGCTTGCAGCTTAGAAAGTACTATTCATTATTGTGCCCATAAACTTACGTAATTGTACGAATCAAAGAATACAATTACAAAGATCTATTATCTAATTTGATTACTATTTGAAACCGATAAAACTACGAAGATATAAGGTTCAAATTTGCCTAATTTGAATATACTGACTGAGTTAAGCTGAGGTTGGTATTGGCTGTGATGGAAAAGAATACATGAGCCCTAAGGTCAATGAGTTGAACAATAAAAACAAATCAATATCCAAAAAAAAAGATCCGTCTTACTTTAATTACTTACTTATACGAAGTAGATACTTATCACTTGTTAAGTTTAAGACAGTTCTTAGTCCCGTTCCGTTAGCTTGGTTGGGTGGCCGTTTGCTTTCTTAGCAGGGGTATCGGGTTCGATTCCCGACTGGAACACAAGTATTCACCCCAAGGGAAATTTGAGTTTCCAGTTGTGGTCGTGATTGTGTATGTGATATAAATGTTCTGAGCACCCACGACACAAGTCATTGGAGTTAGTGTGGGGTTGTGAGTGTGAAAACGTTTGTTATTTATTAGTTTACACACACAGTTTACGCAATAAAATTATTTCTAATTCCCATTAGGACGATACAGCGATGAGGGTGTAAAGGTTGCGTAATGTTTTAGCCCTGGGCAAGTTTCACATTTATTCCAGGATTGAAATATATCAAACGATTAATGTTTTTGGGACAATGGTATCAATTAAAATTTGGAAATGGAAATTTACGACCATGTAACAGGTTTGAATGCGTTCAATTGTTTTACTCGTAAATGGAGTTTTTTTATGAGTAATGTTCTGTTTTACAACCGACTTCAAAAAAGGTTTTCAATTCGACTGTATGTTTTTTTTTGTATGTCTGATACGCGATATCTCCGCCAATTTATCAATCGATTTTGATGTTTTTTTTTTTTTTGGTAGAGTACCTACCTATACTTCAGGTCCCATATAAATTTTATCAAAATCGGTCAAGCCAAAACCAAAATAATTATAAGCAATGAAATAGGAAAACAGTTTGATCATCACAGGACTTTCTGTTTTACCTGACTGCGATGATTTCGAATTCAAAATTCTAATTCAAAGTCTTAGGCTAGGATTTTTGTATTTTTTCAGCAAACCTTTTCGTCTGTCATCTTGCCATCCGCCATGTTGAATTTAGATTGACGTCACTAAGCTTACCCTGCATTGTCATTCAAACTAAACGTGCATGCAAAACTTCATCTCAATAGGTTGAAGATAACTGATTTAAAATTCAAGCGCAATATTTGACCCGAACATACATACAAAAATTGCAATTTTACTGGGTCCTGGGTTCGATTCCCGGCAGGAGCACAAATTCCTTCCCAAGGGATATTTGTGCTTCTGGTTCTGGGTGTAATGTGTGTGTAATGTGAATGTTTCCGGCACCCACGATACAAGTCTTTGAACTTAGTAAAGGGCTGTGAATGGGAATGCGATTGTTAAAAAAAAACTTTAAGCGTAGGACCGATCGGGATTCAAACTAGAATGCTTAAGATTTAAAAGTAACACAAGTTACCACTGAACCACACTTATTCTAAAACCTTCTAGACTGTAGGCTTTTATTATCCTAAATGCTTTGATTTACATCTTTATAAATGAATGCAGAACTGTCCATCAAATCAACTATTCAACATCCTACACTCAAATCTCGATCTTACTACTCCGATATAAATGCGACCTGAAACAATACAAAATGATAAAAGTCACTTGTCAGCTTTTGGCATGACACGTAGATTGCCTTTTGTGATGTTTTGTCAATGCTCAGCGGACCATGATGGAAATTTCGACGGTTTTTGGATGCACGTAGATATTTGAAGCGTGAAAAGGAAGATAGGGATGTTTGTTCGAAAAAAGCTCATATTTTTGCTTGGTTTTATAGCAAAACAAAATATTCTGTCGTGAAATAAGCACATAGAGTTGGATTTTGTTTGAAACGGCTATTTTTCTGTAGGTTGTAATACTACAAATGTCCTAAAGAATTTCTAACTAGAATCAGTAAAATGCGTATCAAAGTCGCATTTCGTAGATTCTGTACCAACAGACAATGATTCCTATCCGACATGCACTTAGATAGATATAAGAATAATAAATAATTTAAACGCAAGCAAAGTAAAAAAAAACGGCTTCACCGCTTGTATTTTGGATCTTGTTGATTTTCTCAAAAAGTTTTTATTGATATGGGACCACCTCTGAAGTATGATCTATCAAACAAAAAAAAATAAAAAACGACGTGTGGCACTCGGGGACTCTCGCGGTAAAGCTATTGCATAGCATTTTTTATCAACTTATGCAATTATAATTATTTATTTATTTTATTTATGCAATATTTTTCTTCCTGCCACCTAGAGGCGAGTTGCTGAACTAAAGGGACAAGCGTGATATTTCAAAAAAGTCATTAAAAGTTCTGCTATTCATCGATAGATAGCAAAACTAAAAAGTATCACCGCTGTGCGCTGTGCCTATGACGACCAAGTTGGCGCAGTGGACAGGTGTCCGCCCTCTGCGCCGTGGGTCCTGGGTTCGATTCCCGGCAGGAGCACACATTCCTTCCCAAGGGATATTTGTGCTTCTGGTTCTGGGTGTAATGTGTGTGTGATGTGAATGTTTCCGGCACCCACGATACAAGTCTTTGAACTTAGTGTGGGGCTGTGAGTGTGAATGCGAGAGTTTTTGTGCCGGTCGGAGTCGGGGGGTGTTAGGTTATTTTCGTTACGGAATTTCTGGATTCGGTCTCCACGCTCAAGGCCCGCGATAGAAGCTATGCAATAGCTTAAAAACATCGAAATCGATTCATAATTGGCGGAATTATCGCGTAACAGAAATCCAAAAACAAAACATACAGTCGATTTTTGAACCTCCTAATTTGAAAAAAAAACACGTTACTAAGTCCTATAATTTTGTTTTATTGTTTGTAAAGATATGGTTCCCTGAATCAATATGTACAGTAGTTTATCAAACTTTTGGAACGTCCATACAAATTGTACCTGTTTATCAAATTTTCAACCTTTATTTCAGCTATCCCAATTAGTGGAATTTTAATATATAAGTTTTTTTCTTTATATTAAAACGTCTTAGTTAAAATAAGCGCCACTTATAAATCAGCTAAATTAACACATTGTTTGTAAAGGTTTCAGTCAACTACTTATTACGGTTCAAAAGAGCCCATGCAAACAAATATAATCACTAGAAAAGCTAAACATGCCTCCTAATGCAGTGTGTCGTCGGAAAACAATTTGGTACACGCCATCCGTGCGGTCTTTCTTTCATTATCTTACACATTTATTTGTATTATATCCATCTTTTTTACCTCTATACAAATATGTACTCTATAATTCGAGTGTTAAAGTTCAATGTCGCACGTTTAATAGCGGATGTTATGACTTTTTGCAAGGGTTAGGGGCTAGTTTCAGAGGGTCTTGCTATGCTTTTAAAGCGAATTATTTTGAAAAAAGCTACGGAACAGTTTTATTCGAGGAAATTTTTAGTTCTTTCGGGCTTAAGACTTAAGAAATCCTTCTTTTGATTTTTAAGATTAAAGAAATATCTATCGGATTTGCGCTGGATCGGAATAATCGGACGAAGGAACGGTGAAGTTTTCTCTGTAAGTAACTCGTGTAGCTTTGGGAGATTTCTCTGAAAGCAAACTTATTTCTGAAAATTGGTAGAGCATGAAGTTGTATTTATAGTCTAGCTTTGGGCACTATTTTCTGTACAAGATGATGTTGCAAAATGTGGTAAATACATTATAATTACTGCACTGCCTCTTAAGAATAGTTAATGAAAACTTGCTGTTGATTTTTGGCAACAGATTCAAGTGGCTCCTTAATTAAATTAATGATTTAAATGATCCCAGTTGACCTTTTTTTCTCTTATAAAACAACAAAAATGGTGGTGGAACACACAATGGCAAGGTACATTTCTAGTTTACTAGATATGTATAGCGTTGTTTTTTTTTAAATTAACTCTGCCTAAACTATATATTGAAGCTTGAAATTTCTGTTTGTATACTTAAATAAATATCCTCCGTAAGTAAGTTACACTTTTTTTTTTCTAAAGATCTGTAATATTTGTTCGGTTTGTAAGTTTAAATTGTTGGTTTTCCAGTATATCCAACGCACCCAGGTACGGTATTTGTTGGGTGCAAGCAGCAGCTTAGAAAGCAGTATTGGATTTGGTTTTCGGTGGGAACACAAGTTTTCTTTTGACCCTATACTACTATTAAACTAAGTTTGAAGCAGAAAGAGTGACCACGTTTACCTTTTATATGATGCCGTGGTACTTGCTCTATTTAGTAACTTCATAGTATCTTTATTTGTCGCAAAGAATAGCATGTTTAATAAAACCCGTCAGAATAATTTGCCTCAGAACAAAGCTACCGCTATTTTCATCACAATTTCGTAAAGCAATAACTTTACCAAACTCCATGATAAGATTTACGCGGCAATAAGGGTTACCTTACGCCGACGCTAAATAATTTTGATACCCATTATTTATAGGTCCGAAATAATAAACATGACAAACGATTTATTGGACAATATCAAATAAACGGTGTAAATGGGAAATTTACGTTCGAGCAACGTGAAGCGGTTGACGACAAGTGCATGAAATTAAAACTTTTAACTGCTTTAAAACATGTATTTTACGGAGTTGCCTAAAATTATTTTACTTGTAGATGAGTTGTGCCTCTACCATACAGTCTGGAAGCATTTATTGCATTATTAAGGTAATTGCCCTGACCGCTACCAGTCTTACATTTCCAAGTCCTGCAAAACGTTGTGTGTTTTATCGTTAAAAGATTGTGATTGAACGCCTTTCTGTGTTTTTAGACACTGCATGAACAACAGTGATTGTGAGAAACAATGTGTTTTATCGAAATCAAATAAATGATTTCTTTTTTCTGAGGCATTGTTGTCACTATGAAGTAGATGAGTAAGATGGATAGATTGTCTTGTGTGAGAGAGTAAAAGAGGTCGCAGCGTAATGCATATAAGCATGCATGGGTATGTATATATGCGGCTTCCAATTAGATTAAAACAGTGTTGTTCGGTTATAACTTCTCTATTTAATTACTGGATACTGTAACAAACGTCTTCGCGAGATGTTCTACCATCTCTTAAGCACCTGTTATAAGCAGAGCTTCTAAGGAACTTGTGAAGGCGCCCACGCGTCACTAGAATAGCAGCATTAGTTCATTGCAAGCGGACTAGTTATGATTGGAATAGCGAAGTTTCTAGAAAAAATACTAGACTTAGATAACTTAAGTTTCATGGAAAGTGCACTTTTGAAGTGAAAACTTCTTTAGCGGCGTTGTGCGCTCTTTGGGTAAACATTTTTAAACTCGCGTCAGGACACGTGACCTGATCGAAGATTCGTAAGACGGAGGGAGAGTAAGACCGCCGCGGGCGCAGCGTAGGAGTGGAAGTAATATCCCCTCTCTTTCTACCGCGCGTCGAAAATGTATGCCTGCTCTTGCTGTATACAACGTTAATGTTCAAGTTTTCAGTTCCACCGGCACTCCCGAAGTGCATCCCATTGTATTTTTTTGCGAATAACCTATTTAACAAACCCGTAGGTTTATCTTCATATAGTAACTTTACATTATCTATAATTGTCACAGAGGTAATTACCATGATTGCGATCTAAATAAATCTAAATAACATAAAAAAAATACTTTTCACTTTGCTCTAACTCCATTTTTATTAATAGGTACGGTAAAATACTACAGATAATATAAACATGACACAAAATAAAATACGATTGCTTTTTTGCGTTTTTTAGTCTGTACCATTAAATAATATTTAGATTAGTAGAAAAGCATCAACATTCGATAAAATTTTGAAAAACCTCAAATAAAATGCACCCGTTGTAGACGTAGGTATAAAGTATAAATCAAAAGACGAAAAACATATTATAAGTATTAATGTCATCAGAATTAACAAACTAATTTGAAACTATAAACATTTTTAACCGAATCAAAAAAATGTATGTTAGTTTTCTGTAAAGTTGGTTAACGGACGATAATTTTGCGTGATAACGTCATAAGATAAACGCTTAGGCCGACCGTACCTCTCTATCGCTTGTTCCGCGCACTCGCTTGCACGCTCAGGCACAGGCGGAACGTGACACTTTTTCGTGCGTGCAGCCGGTGTTCATCGATTTATAACGTTATCACATCAAAAAAGGAGGATGTTCTCAATTCGACTGTTTTTTCTATGTGTGTAACCTCAGATTTTTTTCTGGGTGAATCAATATTGATGATTGTTTTTTATTTAATTTTGAATGTTGATGCTTCTTATGTAGGTCCTTTTAAATTTGATCAAGATGTGACCAGTACTTTTGAGTTATCTTTAATAATGCGTATTTAATAGACATCGACTGAAATGATGATGTTCACATTTTGTTTATTTGATAAGGGATGGTGTCAAGATGATCGCACATAAAATAGTCAAGATCAGATGAAGAGTTCCGAAGACAAAAAAGGAGGTACTCAAGTCGACTGTATTTCTTTTTTTTATTTATTTGTGTTAGCTCATAACTTCGTTCCACGTGAACCGATTTTATTATTTTTGTCCCATTTAAATATGATCAAGATCTAATCAGTAGTTCTTAAAATATCTTCAATAATGCGTGTTTAGTACTAATCTGATCAAAGTTCCGAAAATAAAACGGAGAAGTCGGTTTTTTTTAAGCTTTGCTTGCGTTCAATTATTAAGGCTTTGCTTGCGTTTTGGAACTTGTCTCAAGAATTGAATAATGTTTTGATTTACAGGAACCATCGACATTCGATTAAATCTCAACTTTGAATCGTGAAACTTCAGAAGAAACTGCACCCGTCGCAGACGTAAGCAATAATAAAGTCGAATTTATACTCTCTACGCGACTTCCCGACTTCACGAACTGGATTCGAACGCGATAAATCGGCGCGCGAATGGGATAGACCAAGTTTCGATATATTTAGCTTCGGGACAACCCAGTTCTAGAATTTCGAGATAGTTTTGGGTTGAATTTTCGAATGTATATGATAGGATCGAGAGATTGAGATTTATAATCGATCGTTTAATAGTAGGCCAGGCTACGGGGTTAGAAATTGATTGAACATTGAATGTGCTAGTGAAATTCTTTACTGTACACCAAATACAGTTAGTTACAAGGGTAATTAAAAAAAAACTAAAGTACAATGGGCGGACTTATCGCTGAAAGCGATCTCTTCCAGTCAACCTTTGGATGGAGAGAGGGATAATTTTATATAATGAGGTCGGTGGTGTAAAAACATAATAATAGACATAAATACAACTTACTTAGATACCTGTCTATATATGTCGCGTATCGCGGCTGATATAATAATTTGATGTTTTTTATATATTTTTACCCCTATATATTTTTTTTATGCAGCATAGGCAAGCATTTGGCCGCTATCTTACCTGATAGAAAGTGATGATGCGGCCAAAGATAGGACATGCTTTTCAATTGATACCTATTCACTCGAGACTTCAAGACTCCCAGATAATTCTGGGAGTCTTGAAGTCTTAACCGTTCGGGGATCAAAGACACAGGCAATGAGTTCCACTCCTTCGCTGTACGGATGATGAACGTAGAAGCGAAACGCTTCGAGCAAACTGGAGGTATGTCGACCATAAATGGATGACTTTTGATAGTTTGTCTTGTTGTTAGGTGGTAAAAAAGGCATGGTGGAAATAAATCATGTAATTCCTGTGCACAATCTCCAAAATGTAAGCGATAGAATACCGATAAGCTTGGCACCTTACGTCAGTGACCGAGACTTCTCCGCCATTTTGAAAATTCCCATAAATTCAATCGATAAAAAATCCAAAAAAATATTGACTCTGCTCACACAGTTTCACAAGAATCGGAATCGTAAGCCGGACATCCGCCGGATATATGAAAGCATTTTGCCCAAGCTGAAACGGAGACGCTAAACTTGCGCTTCGCTCTCGCTCCGTCAGTTCTTGCAAACTTGTAATTGTATCAATCAATTACAAGTTTGCAATTTTAGCACGACTTTAGAGTCACAATCATCGGCGAAAAATGGCAAGCCTGTCAATGTCTAAAATCACCGAGAGTGTTCAAGCTACATGATCTTATTCCCGCATCACATTCCTGCTATAGAACATCTAAGCAGATAACAATGCGATATCCTCTTATGGTTAAAATACATAGCATACGCACAAAACGTTTCGCTTCCACTGCATTATAACTTCAAAAAAATGGAATGTCATGTCGTCTACTATTATGTTACCCGAAAAGTGTAATATGAGAAAAGTGTAACTTGATCAAGAAGAGTGAATAGGTAGGCATTAACTAAGCATACGTGTTTCATCTTCGACTGCATCATTACTTTCGATAAGGTGAGATTATGATCAAACATTTACATCTGGGGAGTGAAATTCCAACGGATATCTGACATGCAAACATGTAATTTCATTTAGCTCTACGAATAGAGTTTAGAAGCTAAAGTTTCTTGGATTTAATGCATCTTGCTTTGTGTGTCAGTGTAATCCCGACACTTGAAAACGACTACAGAGGAATGCAATTCATTTCAAGCAATTAAAGAATTAGCTTCATTTATTACACATTGTAAGTATCTTAGGTCTTTGTTGCATATGGGTTTCGTTTTGTCTTAGGAAATAGAAGCAATTGCCCCGTAAATAGCTACACATAGATTCGTGTACACAATTTTTATAGTTTTACTAGGTTGAATATATGCAGAGGAAGTGCAAAACATATTAAGCAATTTTAGATGTTGCTTTATTTTATGTGCACAATATTTTTTTGAGCACAATTTTATATGATTTTTTTTTTTTATATCTATATTCCCATATGTTCATCGCTAAGCATAGTTAGCTTGTGAAGTCAGATTGATTAATCTTACTTGTCTTTTACGTAGTGTCTAATGTTTTTTTTTTATTTCATATGTTCTAAGCTTTTCTAAATTTTCGTAGTCCAGTACACTGCAACCGCGACTCCAAAAAATAAGCCTCGTTTAGGTTATTAGTTGAACACGCGTTAGGACATTGAGGGCAAGAGATTAATATCTTACCAGTGTACACTCCATTCAAGTAATATTTTTTTTTCTATGGCAACAATTTAAATGATAGAGATGTAACTGCGAATCGACTGACGACTCGGAATGCTATCGGAATGCATCGATTACACAACTCGGTTCGAATCACTGAACGACCGCCGACGACGACAGTGCTTGGCACTGAGTAAGTGAAGAGCGAAAGCGATGTTATGATCGTGATGATCAAAGTATCTAAGCTATATAATAGTCAACTGAGTCTAAAACAAAACAATAGGAAAGATATCACATATCCCTTAAACTTAGGTTCACAATACATAGCTAAGAAATTGATGTTATTTTTTGCAACTTAAGTCTTGCTCTCTAAGCTTGTCGCCTGAGACAGGACTTGAGTAGCTCAGTGAGTAGAGCAATAGGACATGAGACTCTTTTACAGTCGTACTCATTTACAATCGTTTCGGGTTCAAACCCTGCCTCAAGCGATATTTTTCCTTTCTAATTTTACTACTACAGCTAACAAGTATTTAAATACTCAAATTTTTATTGATTCCATAATATAAATGGGTTCTTAAAATTACATAACACAGTTGTTACATACTGAGATCATTATTGATCCTGTCGGGCACATGCAACATAAGGTAGAACTTATAGAAGGGTTTTATAGAGGGGAAGATAAATCATTTATATCAAGTCTTATAAATATTCTTCCATAGAATAACATTTGGATGTTAATAACCGTTTTAGGTATTTTATAAATGGTAATTCATAAGTCACTGTACGCCGCGGTGTTACCCGCAGTGTCGGGACAAAAAGAAGCTTATGTGTTCCAAGGTATGATACCACCATAGCAAATTTCAAAATTGGTCCAGCCGTTTGAGCGTAAAGAAGTAACAAACACACAAGCACACTCACAAACTTTCGCCTTTATAATGGTAGTGTGACAACACGCTGTTTCTTTGCTTTATCTGTCTATGAATTTTAAAATATCATTGGTATACCTTGTTTTCGGTTTTTTTACGGGTCCATTCTCACCTTCTTTAACTGGTAATTTTGGTCTAAGTTTCCTTGCAGTCATCAATTATTCTTTGAGCAATCTTTTTTCATTGACCAATAGGCTGTTTTAATAAATAATATTCCGCTACCGCTCATATCTAAGACCATGCCAATTTTATCGCTGTTGTAGTCGTCTCGGCGCACTATGAAGTGCAAAATCGCTTTAATTATAGTACTGTCGATTTCACGGTCTAGTGGTGTTCCGGCATACGACGGAATTAGCTCGTATTGAAACTCGATGTCCTAGTTTTGGAAGTTTTGAAAACGGTTCGATTTTTTTTACTACCCATGCTCGGAAAGTAAGTCAATAATCACTCGAAAAGGAAGTATTTGCCGCTCTAGTTCGAGACAAGAATATAAGTAAATTAACTTAAACTTCCTTAAGAGATATAAACAGCACGATACTCTCTCAATTCACTATTTCTTTATTATATATTCAAAGCTTGTTTATTTCTTTATTTATGACTTCCTTGTAGGGCTTTTTAAAAAGTCCCATTATTACATTTGTTTTTACATATTATAATTTTACACCAAAATCTAAAGTAGAATAAAATAAAAACGAATGCAAATAAACCAGTACGAAAATGCCTAAACCCCTAATAAAATAAATTTTAGGGTCAATGTGAGGTAAATAAACCGTGGAGCATAGCTAGTTTAATCTATATTTAGATTTAATTAAATACTCAATTACCCATACTTTATTACCCGCCAATAACTTTGAAACCATATTGTGTGTTAAAAGGGCTCGGT
This sequence comes from Lomographa bimaculata, assembly GCA_948107665.1. Classification (NCBI taxonomy): domain Eukaryota; kingdom Metazoa; phylum Arthropoda; class Insecta; order Lepidoptera; family Geometridae; genus Lomographa; species Lomographa bimaculata. The sequence goes on along the minus strand of OX403608.1, from coordinate 8,404,396 downwards.
ATGAAATTTTAATTATTTTGTCTAGACACGTATAATCAGATTATTTTGCGTATGCTTCAATGCTCTATCTGCAGCCACTTATTTAAGTAATACAATTTTTAGAGACGCAATTAAAGTAAATATTTTCTCTGTGTTTTTTTTTTATTTAAATAAAATTAGCAACAATTTTCGACTATGATCTCACCTGCTGCTAAGGGACGATGCAATCGACGATGGAGCACGATAGAGTCTGTGTTTTCTGATAAATATAGTATGGGAGTTGTTAAGTCACGATTGAATAGTCCATCGGGTGAGATTGTGGTCAAATGATTGCGTATCGTACATAAAAAAAAGTCCCTTGTGACTCCCATATTTTATTTATCAGGAAACACAGACTCAGGTATGGACTTCCATTCCATTGTGGATCGAATAATAAACGTAGAAGCAAAACGCTTCATCCGCATTTATGGAATATCTACCATATAGCGATGTCGTTTAGAAGTCTGTCTCAATGTTCGGTAATAGAATGGGGATAGGGGAATTTGATTGTGTAATTCCTTTGCACACTCTCCGAAATGTATCCGATAAAATATTGAGATACTGATTGCCCCCATGCGACGATGCCATAAGTTTTAATTATATTTTTACCTAACATGATATGTCTACATTGATAGGTTTGCGCTTCACTACAATCTTACCTGCTTGGAAATGATGATGTGATCGAGGGTAGTAAACGAAAATGCCCTTTAAAACATCTTAATAATAATTAATATATCTTAATAAAACATCTTAATAATAATGTCTGGAAGAGATCGCTTTCAGCGATAAGACCGCCTATTGTTACACTTTTCTAAAAATGTACTGTTAAAATTTTACTATTTGTGTTATTTATTATTTAAGGTGTTCAATAAAGAGTATATCTATCTATCTATCTATTTAATAATTTTCATCTTTTACTCTTACTTCATTTCGTTATAAAGTGAATGACCTTTCATGTGGGGGGATGATGTTGACGTCACATTTTGGTTTCCAGCTTCAAGATACTTAGACATTCAAACATCTGTGCTATGATTCGAGGTTTGAATAGCGTCGAGCCAAATTTGAATAAGATCAGTATTAAAGACATGGAAGTTAACAAACAGAAGCATATTCAGGACACAAACACAAGTACATTATTATCTAGGCAAATACTATCTCCGGACTGATAAAAAAACTCTTGATGATCATAAACATTAATGATCGTAATTCATCAGTTCATTACTTATGAATTATTTTTTTTCGAACAAGGTATTTGATACCAAATGTCATTCATATTTTTATACATATATTTCATAATTTATATCATATGTTCGAAGATGTGGCATGCCTGCCTAGAAATTAAATGCATGCATTTATTTGCTTCGAATAGGTATAAACAAATATAAGGTTTAGTGTATCAATAGTTCTCGGTATGCGGTAAGTCCTTGATACTTTTGGACAAAGCGTTATAGATTTGACCACACCTAATATAGAAGCTACTTTTACCACTAAATTCAGCCGTTATATAACTCAAATAGTAGGCAATTGCTACATAGAAATACACAATCTTTTAGTAGACCGTATTGGCTTGAACAAAAACCGAGTACCTCGATAGACAATAAATTGTCACCTTGAACTAACACATTCAATAGAACTTTCTTAAAAACTATATTACTATTACAGAACAATACCGATTATGTTTTCGCCATTCGCTTTGCACAATGGGGTATCACGTGACCCACATATTGTTTTGCAATGTTAGAACCGGTGTTGCTAGGCGTTCAGCTTCCGCTGAATGTGGGAGTATTTTACTGATGTAAATGGAGGGATTGAATATATGATTTGGTAGAAAATGTGAGGAATTGGGCTGTGTAAATGTTTTAGTTGTTAGTTAGTTTTGCGTTGAAAATTAGGTATCTACATCTAAAATAGATTTAATGTTAGCTCCTAGCTTGTACAGCCAGATGCGTGCACTCAGCCGAGCAATAATTTATTTTATTGCAGCATACGTGATATATATACATACATATCCTGATTACATATATACATATATATATATATGTAATCAGGATCTCGGAAACGGCTCGAACGTTTTTAATTAAATTTAGTAAGCAGAGGGTTTCGGGGGTGTTCGATAAATCGATCTAGCTTCATTCGAAGAAAACGTCATTTACCATTAAAAAAACCGAGCAACCCTCGGTCATCCGGGTACTGTATAAATTATATATATAATTATTTTGTACGTGTGTTTGAGACTGAACTCCTCATTTGGACCGATTTTAGTGTAATGTTTTGTGTGTGTTCAGTTAGATTCAAGAATGGTTTAGATTCACAATTCAATGCGATAACTAATGTGTTTTTAATTATCGTGGGCGAAGCCGAGGGGTTCAACTAGTATTTATATAAAAAAATAGAAGGTAAGCAAGAGAATCGCTTAATTCCCCTTAAAAACCTTTTGATTTACAGTAATGTGTACCTAATTGCTGTTAATGCGGATTACTATTTTTAACCTGGTACTTATTACTGTTGATCCTATATTCCACAGCTTCATTCATGCAATTTGAGTTTGAAAAACTGTCGGTGGTGTTATTCATTATTATTAGTTTACGCATTCATTGTGCGAACCGCAAAGGGATGGAACTCCTTACCTGAGTCGGTGTTTCCTGAGTGCACTATGGGAGTGAAGACTCCCATAGAGTACTCAGGAAACACCGACTCTCAGACTCTCGACTTACAGTCGCGAGTGAATGGTATCTTCTAGGCAAGCTTGCTCCATCGTCGACCACATCGTCGCTTATCATCAGGTGAGAAGATGGTCAAAAGTTAGCTTATTATGAATAAAAAAAAAACACCCTAGTGATGGTAACATTGTGATTAGTCACCTTCCAAATGATGGGCATCGTACATGCCTGAAACTAGTCGGGAAATCCGACAATAGTTTTAAACAAATAAATGCTACTCGTAGGTATAATAATCACAAGTTAATTCAGTAATTATTTAATGAACAACTAATGATAAACAATACGTAGACGGGACAGGCAACACTTAGATATAATAAATCCCATTATATAACCACACGCGACAATGCCATATTGTTGGGAAAATCACACATAAAAACCGATACGTGGGAACATTTTGCGGCTTTTACTACACTGAAAGTTTCCAAGGTAACTGACAATAGCATAGTTTTACTAGAATTTCAATAATTCATAATTATTCCCTAGGGGGTCGGCAACCTTTTTAGTCGGAAGAGTAAAAACTACAATTTACAAAATTTCAAAGTTTTATAAAGCCACATTTTTTTTTTTTTATATTTTCCATGCTGTACTACGAGTATCGAAGGTATAATGCGTGCATAGCGTTTAGAAAACGCTATGCACGCGTTATACCTACCTAATCATCCCATAATTTACTTGCTTCAACTAACTGTTTAAATGTACTTTTTTGCTACCTTTGGATGCTTGTTAATGGCTCGATAGAAATAGTAATGGTAAATGATAATCCTCGTTAATCGATTCAGAACGTTTTTCTAAATGTTTTTTTTTATAAATATTTGCGTATGGAACTAAACAGCCGCAGCTTCACATCCAAAGAGCCGCATGTGGCTCGCGAGCCGCAGGTTGCCGACCCCTGCCCTAGGTTCATCTATCTATATATATAAAAATCAATGCCACTTTTCGCTGTAATTTTTTAACTCAAGAATGGGCTCACCTATCCAAACCAAATGTTTAGGCTTTGTCCAGACTATTAAGTAGATGGCTTATGTGAAGTTAGCACAAAATCGGTCGAGCGGTTCTTCATTTATCACATTTTTTGTAGGCAACTTTTATTGGCGGTACGAAGTTCGCCGGGTTAGCTAGTAAAATATAAAACGTTCGATAATTTTAAGCATAGAAAATAAGTTTTGTTTTATTTTTACTGATGTTAAATATCAGAATAGTATATAACATATTTTAATTATGTTTTTTTATGGTTAATGGTTATGGTTATGGTTAAGCGTTAAAAATTTTATGAAGCGACATATTTTTTTTTTTTTTTTTTTTTAATTTGTGACAGGCTAGTGTTTGACCACTATCTCACCTGATGGTAAGTGACGATGTGATCGAAGCTGGTAAACACACTAGACCTGGAATACGCAGGCTCTCAAATATATCTTTTTATGAATAAGAAAGAATTTATAAGTAAGTATATATTTAAAACTAGCCATGCCCCGCGTCTTCGCCCACTTTTATCAAGTCAAAAAGTAGCCTATGTGTCAATCCTAGGTATAAGCTTTGTACATTCCAAATTTCAGCCAAATCTGTTCATCCGTTAAAACGTGAAGAGGGAACAAACATACTTACACTTGCACATTTATTCACAGACTTTCTGATTTATAATATTAGTCATATTCAAATATGTGGTTTGAACCGCAGTATACGTTTAATCGCCTTAGTAGGTTAGGTAAGGCTTACTTAATCTTTTTTGTAAAATCTTTAGACATAAAATCTAAAGAATCATAATCTTTAAAAAGCTATCAATTCTTGACTTCAATTTCTTCCGATGTTCTTATGTTTTTCTTGATTCTCACGTGCTATTTTCGTTCTTTTGCTCCTGCCAGGTATTGAACCAGAACCCGCAGCGTAGAGAGCAGAGACGTAGAGGCCACTGCGTTGTTAACATTTTACGTTATAATAGAAGGGTGTATTTTTTTTAGTGCCTCATAGACTTATTCCAATCTGTCCGTATTCATGAAAACTGCCCATTGGCTTAGTAGAGTAAGCGTTAGCCTTCTAAGCAGTGGGTATCGGGTTCGATTCCCGGTAGAACAACAAGTTTTACCCCAAGGTAAATTCGTGTTTTTGATTCTGGGTGTGATGTGATGTTCCCGGCACCCACGACACTAGTCATCGAACTTAGTTTGGAGCTGTGAGTGTTAAAGCTTTTATTTAGTGTAGTTTTAAACTTACCTGTTACATTACCTTACTTAACTTTACTGTTACCTCTATTTGAACTAAGTATCGTTCAATGTTAGTAACATTGTTGTTTGCGAAACTATTTCGAAGCCTCGTTAGTTATTAGGACGAATGGGTTCGAAGCACAACTGTTCCTTGTACTTATTTGGAACTTTTAGGAAGGATTACTTTGGTGTCAAGATAAAAAAATCGATTTAGCAATGGATATTGAAGAAGTATGATTAAACGCAGGTATATATATATATGTACATTTTATTGTAGATAGGCAAACTTTTGAACACAATTTAACCTGATGGTAAGCGACGATAAGGTCGACGATAGGGAAGAAGCTTGCCTAGAAGATACCTATTCAATCAAGACTTGAATACTCCCATATTGTACTTATCAGGATACACCGACTCAGGCAAGGAGATTCCATTCGTTCGCAGTTCGCACAATGAATGTGGAAGCAAAACGCTTCGTGCGCATTTGTGGAATGTCTACCATATAGGGGTGTCACTTAGCAGTTTGTCTGCTTGTCCGATGAGAATGGGGATGGGGGAAACTAGATCGTGCATTTTCTTGGCACACTCTCCGAAATGTATCCGATAAAATACTGAGACACTAGCTACCATGCGGCGATGACCCAAGCTCTTTCCAATCATCCATTATCCATTACGCAACTCAATTTAACATAGAACAAAATGTTCATGAAAACTCTTGTGAAATTTTAGTTAGATTAATGCACATACATAACAAATAGTCTGATAGCATATTTTCCCACCTTACGAAAACAATATGCTTTTTGAAGCACCAATTGAGTAGTTGTGATTGGTTGTTACGCAACTGATGCTGCTATTGACGCTGACAACTGTCGCATTAGCAAATCACAAGAACGGGTCGACCAATCACAAACATGCATTAGCCAATCACTTCGTTCTCTTCTACCGCTTGTGAATTTCGTTCGCGCTCTTTATGCCGAAAACCAAGTGTCCGAAGCAATAAAAAATAAAAATTCTGAGTTATTGTAAACAAGTATACCTACATCATATTTATATAACTTAGTTTTTTGAACATTAGATACCGATTCATGATTTTAAGCTCAGTTTTTAATTTACTCTAAAAACAGCCAAAACCTTATTAAATTTAATTTCAATACGATGAAGTTTTGTAAAATTTTGATCATCCTGACGGTGATTGAGATCAAATCTTATGAGGAGATAAACAAGACCCTAAAATGGGATAGTATTTTTAAAATAAATATAGTTAAAGCTGCACGGTACAATTACTAGTAAAAAAGAGCTTGTGTCATAACACAAAAGAAGTGATACTTCAAAAAATCAGGTGAGTTAGTGGTCAACGATTGCCTATCCTGAATAGAAAAAAACACTTTTGTATTACAGGGAAACATTTTCATTATTCATCACAGTGTTTACCCCCATCACTTTTCGTCACACAGTAAGGTTCTGGATCAAAATTTCAAGGCCATCCCATAAAAAGCTTCACTTCAATAATTGTCGTTCCAACAGTTATTATCAGAAATATTTCAAACATAAAAATAGTCTCATTCAACACTTCATTTCAATTTCATGGAGTACGCTCCATTAGATCGGATAGAAAAACTCTTCCTGTATATTTCCTACTGATTAATTGCCGTTTTTAGTGTTCCGTCACAAAAAGACACAGTGAAACCTTTAAACTATACGAATCTTTGACAAAATATATTCAGCGGAGGAATTTATTAATAATGGTATTAATGTCTACAAGTCAGAAATATTTTACTGAATTGAAAATTGAATGAATTAGGCGTTACTTTTCGAAAATCCATAACGATAAAGATTATTTATTATATGTAGTGCTAATCCCGATAAGGTTGTAAGGCTTCAAGCAGGACCCGCCCGCCTTCACGCCGCGAAAGTTAGTGTTATTGGGGTTCGAACGTTAGTAGGTATTAGTAATACTAACGTTCGTGGGAGTCGCCGAACGCTAGCGTTCGGCAAGTCAACAGCTCCTGAGGATGCCTCGTGTAGAGGCGAAACACCTGTCGAACAGGGTTCGGCGAGAGCAGAGGCTTCGGCGGAGTTCTCACGATGCTAATACTAACGTTCGCACCCCAATAACACTAACTCTCGCGGCGTGCTTCCACCCTGCTTGAAGCCGAACAACATTATCGAGATTAACACTAAATATAATAAATTAACTTCATTGTACTGAATTGCTAGAAAATGTAAAAAATATTTGTGCATGATAGACTAAATAAGTTGAATTAATAAATAAAACACTCATTCATTTGAAAATACCTTCCCTTGCATTCCAAAGTTGGTTTTCGTGTAAGTATGTAAAGCATTGTAATAAAAATGTATGAATTTGCAACGAATAATAAATTAGCAACTTCTGTATTTGACAGGAAAATAAATAATCAAGAAATAGTTTTATCCTACTTCCTGTTAAGGAAACTTTACTAAACTTCGGTCATGTTCTTTCATAGTGCGTACATAACTTTGAGACAGAAAAATTTATATCTTATAAGAAGTTTTTTATGTTCAATTTTATATCCATTGGCGTATTTCTTTTAAAGTCTAATTACTTCCTAAAAACCTTTTGGAGCAAACGATAAAAGACTCATACGACTGAGATAAAACTACTACACAGTTGAAATCACTCTAAAAGTTTGTGAAGAGCAGTGTTATGATCTTACAGATCGCACGTTGCCTTCCTTACTGATTTTAAGGGCTTGCCAATATACGCTCACATTATTACGTATTCACAATCATACAGTCGTACATTAAATCCGATGAATTTGTGTTTCTACTGGGAATCGAACTCGATACAGGGATACTCGATAGAAGGCAAACCCAACTAAGCCAGCGAGCAATTAAAAATATTAACTAATTAATGTATTGTTGAGCGTAATGTAAACACAATTTACTAGTAAAGGTGCAACCTCAACATCATCGGTGATTGGATTTGTTCAATAATGAAGAAACTGTTACAAAATCTAGCCAACGAGTACTCTCTTAGAAAATACTTTAGAGTAAACTTGCTAAGACCTCAAAAAAACAGACGCAAACAATATAGACCTCGCTTTTCAACTCTATTGTTTGACATGTACACAGCTAAACAAAAGGTAGTGGATCGGTTACGTTACTTCTTACAATATTCTGTACAAAACCCCTAATAACTATGTGCAACTCACTCTTATCCCATTTTTCCATACCGTAGGAACAATAGGTGTTGTTTGCATGCAAGCTTGTTATTCGTATGAACAATACTGCGCTCTCGGCTAATGGATGCGAAACCGGACTAGACGTCCACCTCAAATTATAAGAGACAGAGGATGATACAGACAGGAGATTCAAGTCAAAACCCTCAAAAAATGTCATCTAAATTGTTTTGATTACTTAAACTGGAAGCGGGTGTTAACATGCAAATGGTGCCTGCTAATCCACCAAACGAGATTCCAATTTCTTCTTAAATCTAGGGTACCTCTTACAAAGTTCCCTATTGAAATTACAGTCTAGCAAAAATAAGAGTTAATAGTAATCTTACTATGTAAATAAGTATCAATTAACAATTTTCTTATTGTCTCTATTTAAGAGTAAGACACTTTGTTCTTGTGTTTTTTTGCAGAACTCTCACTATATTATACTTTTACCAACATTTCATTAGTTCATATTATGGTTTAGTTCTATTAAGTCTTTTCACTAAGTCTGTAGCTGCCTCAACATTCACTAAGACTTGATGATGAAGCCTGTGTAAGTAAGATTCTGGCTTATTTATTTATTACTTTTCCAACGATATCTATGTTAAAGTCCCTGTGGAGATTGTGTACAGCAATATCTTGTTACAGCGTAAAATGTTTTCCAAACGAAAAATACATTATTTTATATCGCAATTCTAATAATTCATCATTTTTTTTGTTTGTGAGCTTTCCAGTGTAGCTTTGCATTAAGCGTGATGCCAAGATATTTGGGAGTGTTTTCATATGTGACTAATCTACCACTATTATCCGGGAGTCTTCAAGTCTAGAGTGTAAAGGGTATCTTCTAAGTAAGCATGCTTCATCTTCAGCTGTATATTTACTTTCCTTCAGGTGAGATAGCGGCCAAATGATTACCTATCTGTCAAACAAAATAAAATATACACAGGAAAGTAATGGTGTCTTGTTGAAGTAATGGTCTTCTTGTTACTAAAGTCAATGAGAATTGATTAAGTTTCATTGTTTCCATTAAGAACTTGTGATCGACGTCCAATCTCATAACTTACAATAAATAATACACATTAAATCGCTTTCAGCTTACTGCTTGATACCAAGGATTTATGTGCACGAGTGGCCACCTGCTTTGAGTCAGAATTGAACGCTGGTCTCTAGTTGTTATTCAAGTAGCCACACTCATTTACTGATGACAAGTTGTAATGGAAACTACAGATTACTTATGTTTTCCGTTAAAGTAACAATAAAATAAAATACTAATGCTGTATTAACGCTACGTTGTACTCGTTTCAATATTGGACATGCTTGAATGTACAAACATTTTTCAACCTAGTTATGTATGTATTAATTTTTTGTTTTTTTATCTTATTATTGACCAAATCCCATGCGATTATTAAAAGGAGATTACAAAAGTATATAAGTCATAATAATATGTTAAAAATAAATTAGGAATAATAAATTCGCAATTAATGCATTCAATTAGTTGCTTATTTGTTGACTATTTTGCATATTTTGCAATGGGCTACTGTTCTGACAATTTCTCGATTTGCTACTAAAGTTAATTATACGCATGTTAGTATTCTAAACTGCATCGGTCGTATCGCATGACGCATTGGTCGCAAACGACATACCGTAGCATTACCCATGTCGTCGTTTGTCATTTTTACGATCCACTATTTAGCAGTGGTAGTATGGGAGTCGAGGGCGATTTGAGGAAGGTGTTTCATTAAATTTAATAAAAATTAAAATTAAATTGTATTTTGAAGCTGTACTTTTTTTATAGGAATTAAGTAAGATAGAAATACGGCGCTGAAATAAGGCGTCATTGACCGTTAATATAAGGAAACTGAACAGGTGGTACGCCATCTCCTACAGATCTAAGTAAAAAAATAACCGTCTTTTTTAAAATGCACGGTTCTCTTTTACCGGAGAAAATGTGAATTACTTTAAATTCGATTTAAATGCCAACGATTCCCCGAAAGGGTAGATGAAAAAAATAAAATTATTTGGCTCTCCTTTTACGTGTATGGATACTCCCTTATTATTAACATTTATTTGCAATTTTTGGCTATAAGCCAAACATATTTTTTATTTTCTAAGATTTTTAATATAATCGCGTGTATGATTTAGATGCTAGATGTCTCTGACAGACGGATGGACAGACGGACGGACAAAGTGCTGAGCCATACAAAATAACTTAAAGATCTCGCTTCGCTTGATCAATAATATTACCAGCTGTTTATTTCAGAATCGAAAAAAACTTGAACTCTGCTGCAGATAAACATTGCATTCAAACCCACCGCAAGCTCTTCACACGTGTTTGAACTATCTCCGTATAAGTTCATTACAGCATGCGGTAATGTAGCGCTCGTGAGACCAGTACACTTTTAATAGTCAAGAGGATATTATAAAGAGTTTTGAGTGTCTTGATGGCATAACTAGTCGTTCGTGCCGAACTGAGATCTCGCGCCTATATTAGAGAAAATCATTTTAGGTTATTTACTTATTACTTTTTTATTTTAAGTAATTATTTGAATTCTCTATTTGTTGTTTAAGCACAGGATATAACTGATTTTAAACGCTAGTTTCAGCTTTAAATGTCAAGCCGTTTTAAAGATAGACCCCGGAACAAAGTATGTCTATAAACAGTGATTTTGGTAGCCTACTGAATAATTATTTTTCAACATTATTTTATAAAACCGGTGTCGAACTATACTAGCAGATTTATTTTCAACGATACCTCACAAGGGTAGATGAAAAAAATAAAATTATTATGCCTTTAATTTTTTTGGCCATGGGCTATAGTTTTCAATATTTTCTACGATTTTTAAGATAATCGCATGTATGATTTAGACGTTAGATGCCTCTGACAGACGGACGGACGGACAAAGTGCTGAGTCACCCAAGTTACTTAAAGATCTCGCTTTGCTTAGTCAATAATATTACCATCTGTTTATTTCAGAATCGAAAAAAAACTTGAACTCTGTTGCAAATAAACATTGCATTCAAACCCACCGCAAGCTTTTCATTCGTGTTTGGGGTATCTCCGTATAAGTTAATTACGGCATGCGGTAATGTAGCGCACGTGAGACCTGTACACTTTTAATAGTCAAGAGGATATTATAAAAAGTTTTGAGCATCTTGATGGCATAATAATATCAGTAGCTGTTTATTTCATATTCGAAGAATACTAATTGAACTCTGATGCAGATAAACATTGCATTGAAACCTACCGCAAGCTCTATACTTGTGTTTGAGGTATCTATGTATAATTTAAGTACGGCATACGGTAATGTACCGCACGAGGTACTTTTTTATTCATTATAGACAAGCGTTTGACCACTATTTCACCTGATGGTAAGCAATGATGTGATCGACGATGGAGCACGCTTGCCTAGAAGATACCTATTCACTCGCGAATTTGAGACTCTCTTATTGTACCTATCACGAAACACCGACTCAGGCATAGTGTTTCACTCTTATGCGGTGCGGTTTACTTTTAACCTCAGAATACAGAAATCTTTTAACATTCAAGAGGATTGTTTTAACCGTTTTGAGGACCTCGGAAGTTTAATCATATAAACGTCGTTACTTTTACGTTTGACTTAAGTTAAATTAATGGCTTTAAACGTTTCAAATGGTTTATTTTATTATATTTTGTAGCTGCTGCTTTCTTTTAATATGATTTGTGCAAAGATATTTATATGGGCATGCGTGATGTTTGATCACTTGATGGTAAATATGGATGTGGTTGAATACGCACTCTAGTCTATTATAGGAACTGACTCTTAAAAGTAAATGCTGGTAGTTGAATAAACACACAGCATAAACATAAACGCTTTCACTCACAGCCCCACACTAAGTTTGATGACTTTTGTCAAGGGTACTGGAAACATGTACATATCTAACGATTACAACCAGATCCCGAAAACACTCATTTTCTTTGGGGAGAATATTTGCATACCGGGAATCAAACTCGATAAGGCTCTTAAGGCAAACGCGCACCCAACTAAGCAAAAACAATAATTCTCTGACTTAAATTTCCAAAAATACCCTAAGGTAATTTTTAAAACTGCGGTTTTGTGACTCGTTACAAACGCATTCACACTAACAGCCCCACACTAAGTCAAAGACTTGTATCGTGGGTGCCGGAAACATTCACATCACACACACATTACACCCAGAACCAGAAGCACAAATATCTCTCGGGAAGGAATTTGTGCTCCTGCCGGGAATCGAACCCAGGACCCACGGCGCAGAGGGTGGACACCTGTCCACTGCACCAACTGGGTCGTCACGGGAATCATAAATGTAAGAGGTTCGAACATCCGATGAAATAAAGCCCTTACCTAGGTTTATTGTTAGGTTTTTTTTTCATTTTTATAGGAAAACTGCTGACTAACATCTCACCTGATTGTAAGCGACAATGTGGTCGATAATGGAGCAAGCTAGCTATAAATTTTTATGTTTGTCTGTCTATATGCCACTGGGATTTAGGTATAACGTGATCGTAGGATTTTCCTTCGTGAATTCATGCCATAGAATATAGTGAATAGTACTATATCATTTGTTGTACAGTAGCTAGTACGACATTGTATCAATATCCCCAACACATGCCGCTGAATAGCTGCATCCATTTAATCATGAGCGCTGCATATTCATGCTTCAAGCGCTGAGATCCATGCGTACCCTGTGATTGTTAACCAATGTTACAGTAGCTCTGTTAGGGACTCTGAGAATGGGCAAATGTACTGGTTTCTGAGGCTTTATTTACAGGTTTGGTATTGTTGTATGCTTCAACTATACAGATAATTGAAGCTTACAACAATACCAAACCTGTAAATAAAGCCTTATCTTGATATCGATTCTTATTACTTATAAAGTAAAAAAAAATATAGCGCTGTTTAAGCTGCTTATACACGCTGCGCTCCATAGTTTTTTTTTATGAAAGATAAGTAAGCATTTGACCGCTATCTCACCTGATGGAAAGTGACGATGTTTACTCGCATATGTCCCAGACACGCAAGAATTCTGGGATAAAAGTAGCATATGTGTTAATCCAAGGCATCAGCTAACCTTCATACCATTTTAATTAAAATTGGTCCAGCCGTTTTTCTACACTATGTACAAACGGATCGTGTCCTAAATAAAATGTTCTAAGTTTCGTAGCAAAAGTGCCTAAAAGTATAACATTTATAAATAAAAATATGCTTTTACACACACACACACACACACACACACACACACACACGCACAGCCGCACACTAATTTCAAAGACTTGTATCATGGGTACCTGAAACGTTTACACATTACACCCCGAAATATATCCAATTGATCATTTTGTAAATGTAATTTTGCACTCCTTGGTACACAAATCGAATGCAAAAGAAGTTGTCGATAAGTTTAAAAATGAACATATATTTAGGTGAAAAAAAAAAGGTTCGCGAGGAAATTCGCAGATAAAAACCCTTGTGAAGTATGTCAGTCCAAAATCATTACCTTGATATTATATCGATGGGAAATTATAGACAATGCTAGGAAGTAATGAACCATAATTGAGTTATCTAACTACTCATCAACATGCAAGTTTGCTTCGTGAGATTACCATCTGCCTAAGGTATACATAGGTTGATGATATAACTTCTTGAAAATAAACAGAGATCCAAATACACATGTATGAACCCATTATCCTGCAAAAAACGGGTATATAGTTAGGTAAATGAATAGAAACTTATCAAGACGGACGTGGTGAAAGGACAGATATAGGTAGGTAGGTAATCTATGTTACAAGCTTTTATTAAACTTTTATCTATTTTACGCTCATTCCTTGGAAGATCGGACAACCATTAGTGTGGGATGCAACTTGTGTCGATACACTGGCGCCGTCTCATCTTCCAGAGACTAGCGTTCAAGCTGGCGGGGCTGCAAACAAAGCAGAAAACCTCAAACGGCGTAAATGTTCCAACCTTGAAAGAGGTTATATGTTTGTACCGTTTGGGGTAGAAACTTTGGGCCCGTGAAACGTTTAGTCCAGTCGACAAGTGACCAGAATGCTGGCTCTTATTTAGCCCAAAAAATTTGCATCGCAATTCAACGTGGAAACGTAGCCAGTATTCTGGGCACTTTTCCTTCGTCAAGCGGTTTACAAAATTTTTGAGTACTATTTGTTTTAATCCCCTTTTGTAATCTTATCTGACTTTGTTATTAATGTAATAATGATATAAGATGAAATAAATACTTGCAATGTAACTATGTTTGTTCGGGTGAAATATTGCAACTCAATTTTGAAGCAGTTATCTTCAACCGATTGAGATGCAATTTTGTATCCACGTTTAGTTTGGATACATGGTTAGCTGTGTGAGGTCATACTAAATACAACATGGAGGAACACCTAAAATGGTGGACAAGTTATTTTTAATGCACTCCTACCATATGTGTATCAAATGAAAGGGCTTGCCAAGAATAACTCTAAAAATAAAGTGACGTCACTCGAAATCTAATATGGCGGACTTCTAAAGGCTTATTTTTATAAAAGTTTTCAACGTGTAGCTTATTTTTATCCAGCAAGGGATACTTACACAAATTCAAATAAATATAATAACACAGCAATTGTCAATTCGATTATTAAACTATGCATTAAACAAGATAAATAATAATGTATAACATAACTCTCTTTCAAACCACGCGGCATGTACTATATAAATTTTTACTCGCAGCAGAAATTTTTAATATTTTTCAATGATTTCAAAAGATTAAATTGAACCGATACTCGTATTTACGATATCCTTTTACCGGCAATTTTACCGTATACCGTACTGTATACAATAACTTACGGATTGGGAGTGGAGCCAAGGTATCGAAATTGGCGTTGTTCCTATTTTTATTACCGAAAGGAATTATATGAGACATGCGAATATGGGAAATTTGTATTTGTACCTGGATAACAACCAATAATAAAATCTAATATATAAAATTCTCGTGTCACAGTTTTCGTTGCCATACTCCTCCGAAACGGCTTGACCGATTTTGATGAAATTTTTTGTGCTTATCCGGTATCTATGAGAATCGGCCAACATCTATTTTTTATCATCATCATCATCATCACTTTTCATCATTATCAACGCGGGTGAAACCGCGGGGCGCAGCTAGTAGGTATATAAAAACCTAGTCAGGTGATTAGTTCTGTCACATTCTTGTTTCATTTAAATTTCGAATACTGGCCAGAAATGTTTTGATCGATTTTGAATAAGGAACTTTTGGCCTATCTCAAAATAAATAATTAAACGCAAGCAAAGTTTAAAAAAACTGACTTCGCCGCTTTATCTTCGGAACATTGATCAGATTTAATGTATTAAACACGCATTATTGACTATAACTCGAAAACTAGAGATCAGAATCAGATCTTGATCAAATTTCAATGGGACCACATGAAAAGCACCAGCTTTCAAATAGAAAAATAATTATCAAAATCGGCTCACAACGAAAGAAGTTATGAGGTAACTTTTGAAGTCGGTTAAAAACGAGAACATTGTCAATGTAGTCCACAGAATACGCATTATTGACGATATTTCAAGAACTACTGATCAGATACTTATCAAATTTAAATGGGACCAATTGAAAAGCAACATCTTTCAAACTAAATTTTTTTTTCTTACGTGGAAAGAAGTTAGGAGGTAACACATAAAAAAATACAGTCGACTTGAGTACCTCCTCCTTTTTGTGAAGTCAGTAAAAAATAAATTGGTTTTGTTCCATTTAATAAAGTGTTTGTGACAGAACTGGTGATGATACGACTAATTAGTTTAAGATAAAATTGTACAAAAATTTAATAGATGTTATTGTTAAATAGTAAATATTTTTCTAATAACATAACAAACGCTAAAATATAAACATTTTCACACTCACAACACCAAAACTACGCCAATAATTATTTCACTGTTTTTGCATAGATTTTCCTTATACGTAAATATGTGACTGCGGACTCGTGGTCACACCGTTTTGCAACACCAGTGTGACTACGAGTAATTTCTTTTACTCGTGGTTACACTATGTGGTGTGACTAACGGTAAATTATTCAAACATAAGACTCGCGGTCATACTGCTAGTGTGGGAAAATAAAAATACCCTGTACAAAGTAAGACAACCTGTAAACCTAGAGACAAAAATTATGCGTAAGAAAGTATACTAGGGGTTCGCTTTGTTTTAAACAATCGAAATTTAAATACTACACCAGCATCGTTTCTGGAATTAAAAATGTCGGCTGAACATGTACTGAATTTCCTCAGAAAACTATCCCGAGATCAGAAACGCTACGATTTTCATGCGATATCGACTTATTAACAAACAATATATATATTTTGTGATTCTTCCATTGATTCTTATTAATAAGGTTTTATTTTGTCAGATCTCTGTGTATTTCTTTTATGTCAAGCATTACATAAGGTTGAGGCGACGTGTGATCAAAACGCTGGTACTTATTTGGCTCTTTTTGCATTGCATTTCAGAGAGGCACTGCCGCCGACATGATGAGATCGCTGCCTATATGGGATTTATGGCATATGGGAGCACTATCAATAAGTTTGATATATTGTAGATGACTTGGGTCCATGCTGTATATAATTTTAGTTTAGTTTTAGGAAATATAGGCAAGTGGCCCATAGTTATTCCCCGAACGTTTTAATCAGGGAGTCTTCAAGTCTCGAGTGATTAGGTATCTTCTAGGTAAGCATGTCACATCTTCGGCCGCATCATCACTTTCCATCAGGTGAGATAGTGGTCAAAAGCTTGCCTATTCCGCGTAAGAAAGTTAGCTATTACAAAATCATTCATAATAATTATAATATATAACAAGTCTATTTCATATTAAAAGAAGCATTACAGAATATAATTATGTATTGCACATACAAATGACATAACTTATTCCACTTCAAAGCCTTTGTTTTCGAAACAAACATAATAACAACCCTTAGAGTAAAACGATACGGTTCTCACCCCATCTTGTACTTACCACACCCTCAACGCATGGTTTTAACATTTCCATAAAAACATATTCCCAAAAATCTCATATCTAGCAAAAAGAGAATGTATTCTGCCATAATGAAGTCTTAAGCGAGAATGGTATACAGATACGGTATACCTATTATGAAGTAACGGTGTACAGATACGGTTGTTTCTTTTGTAATCGTATTTGGTTACTCTATCGTGTATTTTGACTCAGCAAAGAGAGATTCATGAGTTGATTTGTGTGGTAGAGTAACTGTAGAACCATTATAAATGTGCACGCCCCTCCACAAAAAAATTCAAACATTTGACACTAGATCCTTTGACAAATTTGTATGAGGGGCGTTTCATTTTAAATGGTTCTACCTCAGGGTTCTACTCTACATCACTTTGATCGGTCCGTTAGTCGGATGGTATTTAAACCATACAAGCTAATAACTTCATATCCACCCAATTGCAAAAAATGCAATTAATATTATATTAATGAAAATGTTAAGGATACATATAGGTGTGGTGCTAATTATTTTTTACCGACTTCACTAAAAAGGAGGAGGTACTCAAGTTAATTGTATTTTTTTTTATGTGTGTTACCTCATAACTTCGTTCCACGTCAACCAATTTTGAAATTTTTTTTGTTTGATAGATATTACTTTTCAATTGGTCCCATTTAAATTTGACCAAGACTCAAAAACTACTAGTCAGAACTAGTAGTTTTTGAGTTATGCGTGTTTAATACGTTGAATCTGATCAAAGTTCCGAAGATAAAGCGGTGAAGTTGTTTTTTTTAAGCTTTGCTTGCGTTTAATTATTTGTCCGAGTGAGGTATTATTAAAAAGAACTCTGCAAGTTAGGTTAGAAACCTTTTATATAAAAAATATGTTGAAAAACAACAATTTGGTAGGCCATCATGTTTTTAGACCTATTTTGTCACTGGGCTTATTTAAAAAACTGCTACACATTTAAAGCTGAAATTGGCGTTCAATATCCGTTATGCTCTGTACTTGAACAAGAAATACAAAAATCTCTAAAATAGCCTTACGTATGAGAATACGTAAGGCTATTTTAGAGATTTTTTCTGTGATATTTTGTAGTTATATATATACTAGCTGCGCCCCGCGGTTTCGCCCGCGTTGATAATGATGAAAAGTGATGATGATGATGATGATGAAAAATAGATGTTGGCCGATTCTCATAGATACCGGATAAGCACAAAAAATTTCATCAAAATCGGTCAAGCCGTTTCGGAGGAGTATGGCAACGAAAACTGTGACACGAGAATTTTATATATGTATTAGATTATATTTTTTATGGAACTCATTACCCGTGTCTTTGTTTCCCGAACGATATAATCTGGGAGTCTTCAAGTCAAGAGTGCATTGGTATCTTCTAGGCAAGCATGCTACATCTTCGGCCGCATCTTCACTTTACATCAGGTGAGATAGTGGTCAAATGCTTCCCTATCGAGCATAAAAAAAATGGTATGGTTTAGACGCTAAATGATTCTGGTAGACAAAGTGTTGAACCATTCAAGTCAATTTGGAGACCGCACTTTGCTATGTATTGCCTTCTTGGGGTATTGGGTTCCCGGTACGTTCATACACGTTTACTCCTCAAGGAAAATTTGTGTTTCTGGTTCGGGTTGTGATTACTTGAGTAATGTCAATTTTGCCGGCACCCTAGACACAAGACATCGAATTTGGGCTGTGAGTGTGAAAGCGTTTATGTTTAAACAAACAAACGCATTCAAACACACAGCCACACACTAAGTTCAATTACTTGTATCGTAGGTGCCGGAAAAATTCACATCACACCCAGAACCAGAAGCACAAATATCCATTGTGAAGGAATTTGTGGGAATGGAACCCAGGACCCAAGGACCGTCAAGCAGACCCGTCCACTGCGCCAACTGGGTCGGTGGTCGTTAAATAACATATAAAATCTATAGTGGTGGAGCATTTTCTCGTGCTTCTATATCTAGCTTCACTTATGCCGAGTTACAGTCGTAATCAAACCACCTTAAAGTAGAAAAATATAGCACCCAATATATTTTTTAAGGACAACAGCAGCTAGTATTCCTTCCTTGAGAGATCCAGTCACTATTATATATTTAGCACGTAAACTTATATTGTTTGACTTTTTTGAATTATCATCACTATCCAATTTCATTCTCGCTCCTTGGATTCTAAGCTACATATTCGACCACATTATCGCTTTCCATCAAGTAAGATAGTGGTCAAACGCTTGCCTATCAACCATAAAAAAAACAACATTGCGATATGACCTAGTCTTTCTAATCCTATTAGAAAAACAACTGTTTGTTACATAGTTTAACACTTTATGCACTGTGTCAATGGAAAAGGCATTTTGTTGTTTGAATTCATATTTTAGTATACAATAAAGCAATTTTCTAGTTACACACACACCTGCGCTTCCATTTAAAACCTGCAAAGCTTCAATCGACTATTTGTTATGCTATAACAATATTACAATATTGATATGACAAGTAATTTTAAGCTATTTGTGTGTTCCATTTTTATGTCACGTAATATTGAGTGAAATACCAATTGATCTATACTAATAACTTCAAGAAACCAACATGTGCAGGAATCAAAAAATTTGAGGACATGACTTAGCCAACTTGCGGGTTTAGCCTTAAAGAATTCTAGGAGTCAGAATGAAATGGGATAGTGATGATAATAAGAAAAGTCAAACAAGTGAGTGAGTGAGAGAGAGCTAAATGCTACAGAAAATATTGTAACCAACCGAGTGAAGGGAAGTAATCTAAGTAATAAGTAAAAGAAGTAAAGGGAAGGGAAGTAGAAAGAGTGAAGGGAAGTAATCTAAGTAATAAGTAAAAGAAGTAAAGGGAAGGGAAGTAGAAAGAGTGAAGGGAAGTTATCTAAGTAATAAGTAAAAGAAGTAATCTAAGTTGATTTTGATAGTTCAACACTGTCCGTCTGTCAGAGGCATTTAGCGTCTAAACTGTTCCAGCGCATAATTTAAAAAGAAATGTAAATCTGTCCACAAGCCAAAAGTGGCTATTAAAATAATATAAATTAACCTTATAAAACAAAATCTATTATTAATCTAATAATTAAATAAAATAAATTAATGGTATTTTTTTTTCACTGCCCATGCATCCTATTATTGTACCAGGTTCGTCTCATTCGCCGACTTTACGAGAACGGAATTCCGACTGTTGGGATAGACGACGTTGACTCGAAAAGCTTTCATACACACGCTGGTGTCCGACAGGAGCGCAAACTTTCTCCACTCCTGTTTTACATCTATACGGAGAATCGTTCTGGAACAACGGGACAAAGGCATTTCAGTAGGAGGTCGAAAGATATCTAACTTCAGGTATGCCGGCGACACTAAAAACAAAAGAAGATAATATGGAACACCTGCTGACACGTTCAGAGACAAGTCTCTCCTTTGGACTTACGGTCAACAGAGACAAGACCAAGATGATGATCGTGGACCGAGCTGAACTAAACCATCCGGACTTCTCTATGATTTGTAACTGTGAGGTTGTCCAGTCGTATGTGTCTCGGTTTTGCTATCACAAACACTGGAGGATGTAAAGACGAGATTTGAAGGACGGTTTGTCTCAAAGACCGGCACAAAATCGACGCAATCAAGATTTGGTGCTGGCGGCAAACTGCTGCGGATCCCTTGGACAGCGTTTAGGACCAACGTCTCATACCTGGCGGAACTAAAAATCAAGCAGAGATTGTCGTCGACTGGGCAAAATATAGGCACAAGGTCTCAAAGGCGTATTTACTAGTGGTTCGGAGCAAACCACTAGTAAATAGAGATAGGAAATAATGTAATGCGATAAATCTGTTTTTATTTTTTCTATCCAATAGATAGTACTTGTTTGCTCTAGGTAAATAGTGTATTAAGCTGGCTTCCGACGGTGCGTGATTCTGTCGATTATCACGCACGGCCGACGACCACGGATAGCCACGCACCGCACACAAGGCTCTTCCAACGGTGCGTGTCAGTCTGTGTGTCATGAGATTCGAAGGCATTTTTTCATTTCAAAATGCAAAGTACTTTGTAGTTACCGACTCGCTGCGGATCGGACGCACCGCACCGGACGTGTCTGCGCTACCACGGACGATACTCTTTCCATGGTGCGTTGGTGAGGGCTGGTCCGCGTCCGTCCGCAGTATCACGCACCGTCGGAAGCCAGCTTTATACATATATCAATCCATAGACATACATTATTTCCATCATGGTCGACAAAGGCTGAAATAGTGGTAGATACTCCACTGTGCCACCTACCACTATTTCATGTAAACAAAGCCATAAAATGGTCATAATATTTTTGCTAACATACTCACATTGTGTGTTTAAAAAACCTAAAATTACACGTCAAGCGTACTGGCGTCGTGTGAAAGATATACATTGTTCTCTAGAGTACGAATATTCCAACGGTGTATTGTTAGGGTGACTATGATACAAGATGAATAATATGTCACAGTTACATTTATTATTATTTTCGTCTTCGAAAAGCCGCGTATCTATTTGATTGAGAAGTGAGAAGGCATACAATGCGATGTTAGCACCTATAGTTTTGGGATATTTAAGTGATGATGGCGACAAATTAGTATTGGCACACCTAGCATGTTAGAGAGACTTAAAAGCGCTAAATTAAAACAAATTCTAATAAAAAAAAAAAAAGGATAAATACTCACGGACATTTTGAACTGTTAAATAACTAATACTCATCCTGAAGAAGGCTTCCGCATTAAACCGAAGCAATCGGACATAAAAAAAGATAAAATAATGAAAAAAATTGCCACCAAAAATACGTATTCACATTCCACATTATATTTTAAAACATTGAGTCTCCGTAGCAATAGGTATATATTCAGTTTGTGCTACGTAAACATGGAGCTAATCATTAATCTCTTGTTCCTGTATGCTATATATCGAGTAAGATGACTTTGATTATTTTCAGGAGAGAAATTAAAATTTTCATCAAACGCCTGATGTAATTTTTTAATGTCACGCATGCCTGTTTTTTTTCTGAATATTAGTTGAGTTTGAAAACTATTGCGAGTGTTTTTCATTATTATTGATAAGCCGCGCCTCCCGCGCCGAAACCGCGCACAAAACTGCCGCGAGTACCAGCCGGTTAGTAAACAATAATAATAAATATTAGTTGTTGATTTTTGAATTTGTTAAGTAGTTGTTATTAAGTATACAACAAAAAAATATTAATCGAAAATTTCAGCTTCAAGTGTTTGGCAGTTTTTGACAAAATTTGTCTCAAAACAGTAACTTTGTTATTTTTCAACGTAGATCATTAAAACGGTTTCGAACACTACTAACAGATTTATTTTCAACGATACACCAAACAGCAGATCATTTTAAAAAATAATAAGGGTGTCCCATAATATTTTTATTTATATCGTTTAAATAGCCATTATTGGCTTTCAACTGTAGCTTATTCTGCGAATTTATTTTTTATTATGTTTTCACAATATGTCCAACGACAGACGGACAGACAAACTACACAAGTCAACTTAGAGACCTCGTTTTGCTCGATCATATAGCGACTCCTCCTTTTAGCTGGAAAAAGTTGTGCTTTGAATTTCACCTTGACAATGATTATTCTCGATGTTGTGTATATACATTCCTATTATTATAGATATATTCAATTGGATCACTTGTAAACTATTCATTCACATTTACATTTGAGCTCAAAACCCATGGTCACACCAAAAGCTGTGCGAGTTTTGTATTACATTTTTAATGCTTAATAACCGCCATGGGAAGGAAACTACTTTTTTTACAGGAATAATCATGTCGAGCTGAACATACAATCTGTTTTAAAGTTTAAGCTGTTAGATTTGCAGGTAAATAATATAAAAATTGCGACCTATCCCAGCATTTTGGTAGGCTTGTGATTTGTACGGAGTAATTGATGGAATAACTTCTTTATACCCAACTGCGTGACGCAATGGAAGGTTATACTTTTATCAGCCCATGTATGTATGTTTGTATGGTATGTGTGTTTGTTCCTTTGTAGCACTCTAGAGACCAAACTCGCGGGCCGATTTTGATGATTCTAACGTCGATAGCTTTGTTTTATCTGACGAGTGACACTAATTACATGACAGTAATCAAATCTCAATATGGCGAATACCAGACGCCATAATGTAAAAAAAAGTCGACGAACTGTAATAAGTGTGATTCATTGAATAGGTATTTGAATATCATCTTAAGATTATCTTATCATTTTTCATTTTGAATGGCCATTTAGAACCTATGACGATTGAACATTGTTTATCAAACATTTTTATTTAAATGTTTAATACTTATAATAACATTATTATGTCATTACATAAAATATCTTATTACTGAAATTTGTATACTAAAAAAAGTTCACTTTGACACAGACGGGTTTTTGATTGTTTAGTATATTGCATTGTTTGATTATGCTTGTAAATGATGGCTCTTAAGATAACAGAAAATTTTAATAAATCATTGAAGCTGTGGTGTCGACATTTAATGAAGCCCACATAGGCCTAGGTTGTGTATACCTTGACCACATCATCAGTTGCCACAAGATAGGTTAGTCGACAAACGCACCAATCAATCTTCAATAAAAAATCGTACCTTTTTTAGGATAATTTAATGTGTAATTTCATCTTACACATTAAATTATCCTAAAAAAGGTACGCTGAAGAAGAAGACGAAAAATGTAAAAAAAGATCGTCCAGCGACAAGGTGGGTTGACGATATTGTTAATATTGCGGATCAAACCTGGACAAAACTAGCACAGGTCCGAGGTGAATGGCAGAATATTACTATGAGAGATGCCTATACCTAGCACTGGCATCAAAAGGGATGTGATGATGATTATGAGTAATAACAAAAAAAAAAGAGTAAGAAAAGATAATAAAAGTATAAAAGTTAATAACGGTTCCTAACAGAATTTTTTACCGACTTTACAAAAAAGGAGGTACTCAAGTCGACTGTATTTTTTTTAATGTCTTTTACCTTATATCTTCGTTCCACGTGAACCGATTTTGAATTTTTTTTTGTTTGATAGATGTTGCTTTCCTAGTGGTCCTAATTTAATTTGATCAAGATCTGACTAGTAGTTTTTGAGTTGTCCTCAATAATGCTTATTCTGTGGACTACATTGACGATGTTCTCGTTTTGAACCGACTTCAAAAGTTACCTTATAACTTCTTTCTTTGTGCGCCGATTTTGATGATTATTTTTTTATTTGAAAGCTAGTGCTTTCCATGTAGTCCCATTTAAATTTGGCCAAGATCTTATCACTAGTTTGTGAGTTATTGTCAATATTGCGTGTTTAATACGTTGAATCTGATCAAGATTCCGAAGATAAAGCGGTGATATCGGTTTTTTTAAGCTTTTCTTGCATTTAATTATTTATATTTATTGTTGTTTGTAATATTTTAAAACAGAAAAAAATACTACAAACACCTCTGTCACTGCTCAGCTGCAAACCTTTAATAACATAAAAGCACAACTGTTTAAAAACTGAGTGCTAAAAACTGTCGAGTTGAAATACCACTTCAAAGTAAAAGGATTACCCTAGGAACAATTTCATAGGAAAGTGGCTGCAACCAGTCATTTCAACGAAAACTACGTTGGGGCCGCCGGGACTGGGTAGTGTTACTACTGGTTGTCGATGTAGTTTTTTTTACTCGACCAAAGAATAAAATTGATTTGATCTTTAGTTTTACTGGCAATAAGATCAAAATAGTTTATTTACATGGACCCAAAGTGGCACTTATTAAATATACTCTACAGCCAGATTCGCAAAATGACAGCCATCCCGAGAAGTACCTGGCAAGAAACACGGCGGCGTATTTTCTCATTATTTTTAAAAACTTTCTTAAATGTCTAATTCAGGAATTCTACTACTATTATAAATCCGAAAGTTTGTGTGTGTGTATGTGTGCAAGTGTATAAGTATGTTTGTTACCTCTTCACGATTTAACGGATTAGGATGAAATTTAGAATTTACACAGCTTCGACTACTTTTTAACGTGACAATAGAGGGCGAAACCGCTGGGCACGGCTAGTTACCTATAATTAACTTAGGTATTATGTTGTCACTAAAAAGCGCTTGAGCAGTTTGCATCCTTTTTAATACTGTTATTATTCGTTTTATAATAAGCCTTCTTAATTAATGCCCGTTTTATTATTGATATAAACTGATATGTTCTAAAAATGAGGCAAACAATTAGATTTGTTTGTATAATATTGTTTTTATGACAGCATAAAGTCATATCGCTCTTTCTTACTTACTGATTGGTGACGTAATCAAAAATTGCACCTTATAGTAGGCTTATAGAATAGAAAATAGTTTTCAAAAATATCAACCGAAACACCTTTTGGGTGAGCAATATAAAATCTAAAAGGAGTAACTCACTGTTGCCCGAAAGTGTAATCTTAGAGTATAATAATATAAATGTCAAGATAAGTGTAGATTTCTTCGCTATTAGGAAACAACTGAACTGCTCGTTGGCTTAGTCGGGTGGCGTTCGCCTTCGAAGCAGGGGTATTGGGTTCGATTCCCGGCGGGAACACTACTTTTCTCAAGGAAAGTTTGTGTTTCCGGTTTTGGTTGTGATTGTGTGTGTGATGTGAATGTTTCTGGCACCTACGATACAAGTCATCGAACTGTGTGTGGGCTGTGAGTGTGAAAGTGTTTATGTTTATGTTATATTTAATAACAATCTATCCAAGTTTAGGATAATAAGTACTTTAAACTTATCTTGGTGTGCTAGATTCAAAATATCCAAGAATTATTCCATTAACACTTCTTCATTGTCTTTATTAAGATAAAAATAATTTGTAAGGAAAGCAATAGTAAAACACTACACTAAGTTCAAATGATTTAGTTCTTTTGACTCTTTTTCATTATTTAATCTATGTAACTATGTATGAACTGCCCGTTGGCTTAGTTGGGTGGCGTTCGCCTTCTAAGCAGGGGTATCGGGTTCGATTCCCGGCGGGAACACAAGTTTTCTCCCCATGGAAAACTTGTGTTTCTGGTTCTGGTTGTGATTGTGTGTGTGTGATATGAATGTTTCCAGCACCCACGACACAAGTCGTCGAACTTAGTGTGGGGCTGTGAGTGTGAATGCGTTTATTGTTTATTTTATTTATAAGTGTGATCGAGAAGCCTCGACGTTAACATGATGGCTAAGTCTAATACAGACTTCTAGAATAGAGTGAATAAGATGCATCTTATAAAAACGCACACATTTTCAATTGCATCATCACTTTCCTTCAACTTAAAGTTAAAACAAGCATTTGCTTTGGTCATAAAAATTCAAATTCTAAAATACTTTCGAGTTTCGAATATAACGCCTTGGAAAGCTTTGTAACTAAACCACTCGCTTTGTCTTTTAGTGAAATGTGCTTTTGGTACCCTGTTTCAATAACTGGATGCAATTGCAGTACTGTTATATTTCTGTGCGTTCGCCTTCTAAGCAAGGGTATCGAGTTCGATTTCCGGCGGGAACACAATTTTTTCTTCACAACAAAACGTGTGTTACTGGTTCTGGTTGTGATTGTGTGTGTGATGTGAATGTTTTCGGCATGCACAACACAAGTATTGAACTTAATGCGGGGCTGTGAGTGTGAAAGCGTTTATGTATTATGTTAAAAGTCATTTTTGGTTTAATTGCTCCAAAAACTTACCTAATTACTATAATTATATTAGATAGATATACCCTTTATTGAATACCTTAAAATAACAAAGAACACAAATAGGAATAACAGTAAATTGAATTAGTTCTCTGAAACATAATTCCTTTTTTTTATTCATTACTAGCTGACCCGCCCGGCGTCGCCCGGGTAAACAAAAGCTTACACATAAACACTTTCACACTCACAGCCCCACACTAAGAGTACTATAGCCTGTGTCGTGGGGCAGGGCAAACTTCCCGTAGGGAAAAAGCTTGTGTTATTGTGTTCCCACCGAGATTCGAATCCGCTGCTTTGAAGACGAACGCGCAATCTACACCAGCGGGAAGTTCAGTTCAAAGATTACCCACCCTGTGTGCGTCCTGAGGGTAAGCAATGATGTGGTAGACGATGAAGCACGCTTGCCTAGAAGATATCTATTCACTCGCGACTTGAAGACTCCCATATTGTACCTATTAGGAAACACCGACTCAGGTAAGGTGTCCCATTCCTTTGCGGTATAGTATATACCGCAAAGGAATGAAAATAAAACCTTTCTATAGTACATACTCGTATATATAGCGTCAATAAAGCAATTTTTCTTGTTTAAGTGATTTTGGTAGAACTCTTTTTGCATAGTCCGCCTGGGGCAGGTACTACACCATTGCAAGCCATTTAACCGCCAGCAGTAATGTGCAAACATTTGTGCATACAGGATTAGACGGCAATGTTTCTAGTGAAATTACAGGGCCTCAAAAGATTTAACAATTAACATATAATATACGACTTGTGACAAACGCAGTGATTTGCCAAGCAGGATTTTAACCTAAGTTTGAAACACTGAGTGGCAATGACTCATAATGAGCAAGCGTGACGCTTGATGTCAGGAGAGAAATTTGCACGTTTCGTCACACAATTACCATTAAAAAGTAAATGTAAGTGTAACATTAAAAGGAAAAAGTCGACCTTGACCTTTTCCACACTAGTATACCAACAATGAGGCGTATAATTGGCGATACTTTTTTAAATAAATATATTTAGTGCTTTGGATTATATTTATACTGTATTGTTAGTAAGTGCGGTTCATCTTAATTTTTGTTTGTTCCCAGTGATTATTCATCACTGGTTATTGAAAAAAATAAAAAAAGCTACGTTATTAATTTTAATTTTTAAATAAAGGGAAAAAGACTTATATAATTGTTACATCCTACATGTTTTTTAAGTTATTTAATATCTATGAGTGGAGACTTTTAATTAACTCTTTGTTATATACTAAAATTGCTATATTGTAGGTATTACAATAGTTGTTAGTCTTCCTACAAAATAAATAAATTAAAAAGGCGGTCTTATTGCTGACAGTAATCTTTTCCAGACAGCCTGTGGACGGAGAAGAATAACTCAACGTCATTGGGCATCGTTCTATATTCATAAAAGTTTTAGGAATTTGCATGAAATTAAATACAAGTTAAGTATTTATTTATTTTAATCTTTGTAGCCATAGAATTGCAACATTCATATATTATTTCAATGTGTTTGATATTAAATTTTACTTAGTTTATAAAGTAGAAATTATCCGTGTTCAGGGACGTTAATGTTACTTTAGTAGTGTTGCTTGAGGACATTTAATTATCTGTGTTGTTCAATACAACAATGGGTCAATTTTTGTAAAGCTTAATTATCATACTATCACATCACACTAATGTTATAAAGGCGGAAGTTTGTCAGTGTGCTTGTTACTGTTACACGCTCAAACGGCTCAATATTAGTGTAGAAACGGACCGGTCGGGACCTCATTCGTGACATCATGCGGCGTTATATTGTTTATTCTTGAATTTTTACCGACTTCCCAAAAAAGGAGGAGGTACTCAAGTCGTCTGTATTTTTTTTAATTTTTTTGTTTGTTTTATGTGTTACCTCATAACTTCTCTCCACGTGAGCCGATTTCGTATTTTTTTTTTCGTTTGAAAGATGTTGCTTTCTTATTGGTCCTATTTAAATTTGATCAAGATCTGATCAGTGGTATTTGAAATATCGTCAATAAAGCCTATTTTGTACGCCTACTTTGACGATGTTCTGATTTACCCGACTTCAAAAGTTACCTCGTAACTTCTTTCGTTGTGAGCCGATTTTGATGATTTTTTTTTATTTGAAAGCTGGTCCTTTTTGTGTGGTCCCGTTGAAATTTGATCAAGATCTGATTTCTAGTTTTTGAGTTATAGTCAATAATGCGTGTTTATATATTAAATCTGATCAAGGTTCCGATGATAAAGCGGTGAAGTCGGTATTTTAAGCTTGCGTTTAATTATGTTTTGTCCTTTGTCTTGTTGTTTTATGTAAGTAATGTAACGTCACGTCCCGTAAGAGGTATTCTGGATTTTCCCCTGATAACTTTATGCATAGTACATGCAAGATGAAGTTCCCTTCTATGCTACATTTGTTTCCTGTCAAACAAACTTTGTAGTGAGACCATCGATCATTCCTCAGAAATATTCCTCACTCTCAATTAAGTTAAAGCTATGAATGTCCTTTATTAGTCATATATATGTATAATAATATATATTATATTGTGTATGTTTATAATATATTATAATTATTTGTGTAGGTTTTTGCATGTATATTATGTATCTAATATTAATAAGTATGTGTACATTTATTAATTTAAATACGAGTTGAGGTACACCACCGTCCCTGTTTGTAATATTTTTATCATCTCCCTTTGGTTGTGTGGAAGAAATCGCTTTGAGCGATAAGACCGCCCTTTGTGCTCCTAAGTTATATTTAAGATTTCTTTGTAAGTGTTATTTTTTGGTGTGCAAAAGAATTTATCTATCTATCACAAGATCCATTCACAAACTCATGCACAAAGATACTAAAACACAAAGTCAGAATCAAGTATCAGTGCATAAATTCAACTGATATTGAAAATATTGTTCGTATCGTAAACTTTCACGACGTATTGTAGACAAACTAGTAAAATTTTATCCGTTTCGCGGAGCTTTGAATATTGTCGATACTTTGACTGAGGATTATCTATTTTATTGGCTATACTTGAAGTTTTGAAGTGGGCAAGATATAAAAGAGTTCTACTTTTGTTATATTGTAAGCAAAGCCTATCAGTATTCTATCGCTTACATTTTGGAGAGTGTGCTCAGGAATTACATGATATAATTCCTCCATGCCCTTTTTACCATCGAACAACAAGACAAACTGTCAAACGTCATCCATTTATCGTTGATATACCTCCAGTTCGCTCGAAACGTTTTGGTTCTACGGTCATCATCCGTACAGCGAAGGAATGGAACTCATTGCCTGCGTCTTTGTTCCCTGATCAGTATAATCTGGGTGTCTTCAAGTCTAGAGTGAATAGGTACCTTCTAGGCAAGCATGTTCCATCTTTGGCCGCATCGTCACTTTCCATCAGGTGAGATAGCGGACAAATGCTTGCCTATCTAGTATATAAAAAAAACTATGCAAACATTTTGTTAGGGTCTGTTGTAACCTAATTTTAGTAGAACTTGAATTTAATACACTGTCATTCTACTTTCTACTAAAATTATAAATGACAAATTTTGTGTGTGTATGTGTGAATGTTTGTAACCTCGTATCTCCGTAACGAATAAACAGATGAAATAATAATATGTAGATAGTTTTGGTTCTGGAATAACACATAGGCTACTTTTTAACTCAATTAAAGCGGGCGAAGCCGTGGGGCAAGGCTAGTAAATTGTTAAATAATTTGGAATGTTATGTGTTAATTTGTGCAAGTATGTTTGTAACTACACTTCTGGACACATCTATTGGCCCACCTTGCATTTTCAGTTTCGTTTGGTCCTAGCTAAAATTTTATATTAGGTCGAGCAAAAAGTTTTTATGCAGTTTTGAACCTGGCACATTCATAATTTCATTCAATAGTCTTTTTTTGAATTTCGAACACAGAATTTAAAGAAACAAAAGACGATTTGGAGCCTGTTTGTTGATATCAAACAATCGAATACTAAGAAAACTTGATTTTATTGGTTTACTTGGATTTAATTCTTGAAAGTGTGATTGATCTCTTTGGTTTTGCAACAAACATTACTTATTCTTAACATTAAGGTGAGGTTCTATCAATAATCTATGGATACTTCGCCTGAAGTCGCCGCCCAAGCTGTGGCACTTATCCAGGCCGGACACAGCCAAAGAAATGTGAGTGCTCAACTTAATTTAAGTCGATCTGCGGTCCGAAATGTTTATCGGAGGTACCTAGAGACTGGTGGCTTTGTTCGTCGCCACGGAAGGCCACGATTTCGGGTCACAACTGAAAAGCAGGATCGATTCATCGTGATGACGAGCTTGAGAAATCGTCACCTTACCTCCATTGAGATACAAAACCAACTTCGCGACTTCCACGGAGTATCTGTGAGCGCTCGAACTGTTCGGAGAAGGTTAAAAGAACGCGATATGGTACCACACAAGCCAGCTAATGGCCCCAAACAAACACGAGCCCACCGAACAGCGCGCCTTCATTTCGCGCGCACTCATTTAAATTGGACTCAGCAGCATTGGAGCCGTGTACTCTTTTCTGATGAGTCTAAAATTGTGTTACATGGCAATGATGGAAGGAAGAAGGTCTACCGACGTAAGGGAGAGCGTTTCGCACAATGCTGCTTTGAAGAGAGGGTTGCTTATGGCGGTGGCTCATGGACTGTCTGGGGCGGTATATCCGCGAGCGGCAAAACTCAACTTGAGGTTGTTACGGGACCACGGCTGCCAACATTAAATGCTGAAAGGTACATTCGTGAGTGCTTAGAACCGCACGTGATGCCATACACGGACTATGTGGGCCCAAATTTCTTTTTTATGCATGATAATGCAAGAGCCGATACGGCCGGCATCGTCAGGGAATATCTTCGGGATGTGAACATTACAGTTATGGACTGGCCAGCCAGAAGCCCAGACATGAACCCCATTGAGCACATGTGGGACGAGCTAAAAAGACGTGTTAGGGCTCGTCAGCCAGTTGCCCAGACGATGCAGGAGTTGAAAACTGCCATAGAAGAGGAATGGGAGATGATCCCTCAAAATTTCATAGAGCGGTTGATAAACTCTATGCCTAATCGTATGAGAGCTGTGGTAGATGCCCATGAAGGCAACACGCGTTATTAAAATAAACGTTTATTTGATAAAACATGTTTTTTATTCAAAAATCAATTGCCTTTATCAAGGCGCATACCCGACTTGTTAGGGGTAGCTCCATGTCGTGTGGTATTCTGAATTCAAATTTAAAACAATACGATCGAAAAAGATGGTAAAATGTATCAGGTTTAAAACTGCATCAATTGTTTTTGCTCGACCTAATATAACATTTTAGCTATGACCAAACGAAACTGAAAATGCAAGGTGGGCCAATAGATGTGTCCAGAAGTGTATATTAACTATGTGTAGAAAGAACTAAGTTGACTTAATGGCTCCGAGCTTAAAAGTAACTCAAGTGCTCAAGCCCTGTACTAGTGGGTAGCGTTCCCATCATGCTTATGGAATTGCCTCTTTTAGTTCCAATTCTAATACGTTGAGCCAAATAAATACCAGCATTGAGTTCACGCGTCGCCTCATCCAGGCGCTCTAATAAATTTATGAAAATAGATTAAGCTGGTCCACAAGGCGTCTATAAGGTTCTGTATAAGCTGTGTATATTCCAAATTTCATCTTAATCTGTTCAGCTGAGGGAACAAACATACTTACATATTCACAAACAAACTTTCGGGTTTTAAATATTAGTAGGGTGATAATAATATGAAAATTACTAGACAACGTTTGTATCCGGCCAGGCAAAATTATTAAGTGAATTTATTTATTAAGATTAAGTATGCGCTTAAGATAGAACTTCGTAAGAATGCAGTCTGCACAATAGATAAAGACATAATATTTGCATTTTTTTAGGCCTTGCAGTGGTTTTCTTTTCCTTTTAATTTTGGCTTCGCAATCTTGAGCATTTAGCCAGTGTCAATGTCAAGTAATCATACAATATTTCAAGTGTATTATTTCATATTAAAAGTGTTCTAGGACTACTTTTAATATGAAATACACTAGAAAAACCTGTCATTTTTAGTCACAAGTTACAGTCAAAGCCAATTAAAAGAGTCAAGGTCTAGTCATAGTCAAGTCATGCCCTTGCCCTAATAAAGTGCTAGAAACTTTACTAGAACTCATATTGGAGTTTTGGAGCGAAAGCAAAAATGGCGTTTTTCAACTTTGTATGTTTTGCCTACACTCATGCAGGTTTATTAAGTATTAACGGTTAATAATCCACCATTATTACACATGAATACTCGAAGAATCACTAGTTTTGAAAAAAAAACCATAACCAACAACGCCATTTTTTCACTTTCGCGGCAAAACTCTCATATCTATTTATGTTAGGTCATAATTGTGCATAGGTATATATAATAATTAAGTAGGTTTATTTTAATTAATATTTATTTTATTTTATTCTTTTTAAATTTTGCACCTCTCTGAATTTTTGTTTTGTTAAAACACCGACGTCCAACTTTGTTGCGTAATTCCTCTCCATCCAAAGGCTGTCTGGAAGAGATCGTTTTCAGCGATAAGACCGCCTATTGTAACACTTATTTTGTAAGTCATTATTTCCTATTCTGTTTTGTCACAAATATAGTGTTCAATAAAGAGCTTATCTATCTATCTCCCCAGTAAAAACTTTATGGAGATATAAAAGTTACACGCTATGAAACAAATTTCCCACAGAATATCAATAATACTGTTGCGTTTACCTCCTTGCTTCATACCATAAATTACGACTGACGAGGTTTATACTATCAACAAGAGCCTTAGCACTTTGTTTTGGTTTTAAGAAACAAATTCACATCGTTATTTACTATATTAAGTACCAATTACTTTGCTTTTAAAGTGCGTTTGTTACATATAGCTGTCTGAATGTAGTACTTGATTAATATACTCGTATCTACGTGGAAACAAGAAAACACTTTATGTTTTGAAACAAAAAATATAAAAGGGAATTGTATAAGATTTAAAAAAAATATTAGTGGATCTGTGAGCTTAAGCCCTCGTGTACTTTTCGAAATGCCTAAAATTTTTGGCAGATTTTTTTTTACGTTTTTTACCCCCATTATCACCATACATTACATCAGGTGAGATAGTGGTCAAATGCTTACGCCATTTTAAAAATGTTCTAATAACTGAATTAAACATAAACATAACATAAACGCTTTCACACTCACAGCCCCACACTAAGTTCGATGACTTGTGTCGTGGGTGCCGGAAACATTCACATCACACACACAATCACAACCAGAACTAGAAACACAAATTTTCCATGGAGAGAAAACTTGTGTTCCCGCCGGGAATCGAACCCGATACCCCCCCCTGCTTAGAAGGTGAACGCCATCCAAGTAAGCCAACGGGCAGTTCAATAGAAAAAAAAAATTACATAATTATCTAACCTGCTTACTAAATGTTTAATAATTTCACGAAAATCGGTTGTGAAATGCAACATGTAAAGAACAACCGGAAATCCGCCGAACATACAAAAGCAATTTTGCCCAAGCTTTGCCTCGCTCTGCTTGCTCGGTCAGTGAAAACTATCGCGATTGCAATACACTGCGGCACTTACTGGCTAATAATCGCGTGGTTTTGGTCTTGAAATATACACCGACCGGTTTCAAGCGTATACGACGTTCTTCATCTGGGAGTAGGACGTCAACAGGCCGGTGATCCCGACGCCTGGCCGTGCTCAACTCGGAACTGGTTAGAGTATTTTTGACACTAAAATCACGCGATTCATAGCCGGCTTAAACCACAATATATATGTATGAAATATACATTTAGGTACATTTTTTTTTTTCAATTTTATAACTATAGAATTACACATAATATGATTTTCGGCACTCGTGGGCGCCGGAATCAGGAACTTCAGATCAAACCAGATACAATATTCCCTTGAGGAGAAAGCATGTATTCCTAGGAATCGAACCCGATATCCGCTGCTTAAAAGGCAGATGAGGTACCAACTAAGCCAACGGGCAATTTTTTGACAATGTTGACTTAATTGATTTTATTTATATAGCATTAGCCATTCTAGGCAGAACTATAGTGATAAATTTAGAAATTCACACGTCCCCGTAAGACGTTAATAATAAGGAAAGGTTAATTTCGTCGCTTCAGGCGGGGCTTGAGTAGCTCAGAGGTTAGAGCAATAGGGCATGAGACCCTATGGCCGCGGGTTCAAATCCCGCCTCAAGCGATAATTTTTCTTTTCTAATTTAATCTATCACTATAATGTTGACTTACTGTGATTTACCAGGACTTCCTTAATTTATCAGTACCAGGAGCAGGTGATATACGATGATTTGTTCATTAACTATGACAAATTATAAACAAACATAAACGCTTTAACACTCAAAGCACCACATGAAGTTCAAAGAGTTGTGTCGTAGGTACCAGAAACTTTCACATTACTCACACAAACACATCCAGAACCAGATACACAAATTTGATTGATAGAAATAATTATCTTTTAACAAATTTCGAAACTTTGTTTAATTGTTTCTTAAATATATGTATTCTTAAATTTATTACATACCGTTGGTGGATTCATACCTCCTTGTGGTTTAAAATGGTATCATTGAACACGTAAGTTAAATTTATTACCAACATTGTTAACTTATTGAGGACGTAGTCAAAGAGACCGATTTCAAAGTTTTCTTATTCATAAGCAATGTATTTCAAGATATACAATACAATACAATAAATGTTTATTGACACTAAATGTTTTTTTTTGTTTATTTACCAAGTTAAAATATTTTACAAGTAGGTACAAACAAACGGAAATAGTATTTAGAAACCACTAAGGTCTGTATGGATAATGCTATCATTTTCAGTCTACGTCGAAGTGAAAACAAGGTAAGTGCATTAATTAATCATGAAGTATGTCTAGATTAGATTAAAAAAGTAATGTTTTAATTTTGCTTTAATGTTTTTTGGCGTAAATGTGTGGAGTATATCAGCAGATGAAGAGAGTTTTCAGAGAAAGTTATAAAAATAGTCACAATGGTCGGTCTTATCGCTAACTGCGATCTCTTCCAGACAACCTTTGGATGGAGATATAAATGCAAAGTTTATTTAGAGGTAGTGCGATAAAATAAATTTTAAGAAATAATTCAAAACTACATAAACAATATATACCAATAATAATAGCAAAATATAAAGATATACTACTATTATGCACCTAGATTTGTTTATTTTGGGTTAAATGTGATTATATTTTTCTTTATTAAGTTAAATAAGTGAGTATGTGTATAGATAATATATTTAAGTAGTAATAGACGATAAAACATCGAAAGTTCGAGCATTAGTTAATAAATTATTGAAATAGCGCGGACAGAGTTAAAATTCTTTTGATCACACAAACTATTGCATTTTTTGGTAACCATGATACAAACATAGCGATTTCTTAATTTAACTAGAAAACTAAGACGTGATGAATGTTGAAATCTGTTATTTCTAGAAGAATAGCGACTTTCAGCTGTATTGTTACGCATCGCTTAATATAGTGAGATCACAATCAGCTATTGCATATTAGGTCTTATATTAAAAGTGATTGTCCAGCCGCAAAAGTCTTTTTGGCGACGACTCTTCGACTAACCTGCAGTATCTGTGCAACACGTTTTTTCCGCTTACTCGCAAACTCTCACAACCATTGCTTTGCTTGTTCTTGTAAAGAACAGTACAATATCGCAGTGTGTCATAAAAATCAGTGAAAGTAATTTAGTGCTTAAGAAAATAAAATTAGTGTCGAAATGTCTCAAATCTGGGTACCTCCAGATATTGCGGATATATGTGCGGAGCAAGCGGCACCTTTGACCCAATGTTCCCAAGTGGGTTTTATGTATCTAAGCTTATTAGTTCAACTGTTCGGGCGATCAAAAGATAATGCATATTCTAGTGAATACTCGAGTCCAGTGCAAAGTGGTTATTTAAATAGTGGAATTGAATCTAGTATCACAGGTCCTGTGCATTCGGGTCCAACGCAGTTTCCCGGTTCTTTGGGCCCACAGAATTACCCTCACGATACAAGTTATACAGGGCAATCGTATGTATCTCCGTTAGGACCTTTTGGTTCTTCTCAAGGTCATTATCAAGGACCAACAGGATTGCCCGCAGAAGTAACCCCGTTTGGCCAAGGATTTGAACAGTATGAAACCACAATTCCACAGTCAGAAGGTAGCCTTCATCATTTTACAGTAAATCATAATACTAAAACTATCAGTCAAGGACCGAAAGGCAGCCAAGGTATATCTGAGTCGTCGTTTTATCTCAAACCAGATATAATAAAAGAAGAATCAAGTTTGAATGGAAGATATGATAACAAATTTGAAAGTTCTTTCGGAAAATATGACTCACCTTTGTTTGATTTTGAAAGTATCAGGCGAAGTTTTAAAGATATTGATGCTTCGGGTACAGAAACCAAAGTGGTGGAGAAAGTGTCTACGGAGAAGAAGAAGAAAAGTAGCGGTCGAAAAAGAAGGCACACAGTAGAAGAATATGATTTCATCGTCGTTGGAGCTGGTTCTGCAGGTTGTGTTGTGGCAAACAGATTATCAGAAGTCAAGAATTGGAAGGTAAGTGTTTATTCTTCTCGTAAATAATCACACTAAGAAAGCTAATGTAAAAAAAAACAATTATATGATAAGTTATATTAAAAAAATCGGCCTAGTGCGAGTCGGACTCGCGCACGAAGGGTTCCGTACCATTATCTATAAAACGGCTAAAAAAAAGTGTCTGTTGTATGAGAGCCCCTCTTAAAGATTTGTTTTATTAAATTTAATTATTAATTTTTAAAGATAAATATTCTGCGATAATGTTGCCGTTATCAATATCGACCAAAAAACGAGCAAAAAATCACGTTTATTGTATGAGAGCCTCTTTAAATATTTATTTTATTCTGTTTTTTAGTATTTTTTGTTATAGCGGCAACAGAAATACATCATCTGTGAAAATTTCAACTGTCTAAATATCACGGTTCATGAGAGACAGCCTGGTGACAGACGGACAGACAGATGGACGGACAACGGATTCTTAGTAATATCCCGGGTCCCGTTTTACTATTTGGGTACGGAACCTTAAAATCATGAATTCGGCCATCGAAAAAATAAGACGATTATTAAGATATAAAAGTATTTTTTTTTTTGTGTATCTTCTAGTGTTTTGAATATATTTATTCTCATATAAGATATACATAACTTCCATGAGAAAGTTGTCATACATTTCAAACGCAGTTATATTTTTTTTGTCTTATATTATTTTCTTTTTCATTGTTGAAGCAAGGCGAAACATTAAGGTTAAATAATACATATTATAATATGCTAGATGCTTGAAAAATTGATAATGAAAAATTCTGCTTAGTCCGTCATTTACATTATCAAAAAATATTGGACTAAATGTATCACTATAGTTCTACCTAGCATGACTAAAGCTAAATAAAAAAAAAACAATAATAGATACGTATTTTTCTTATGTTAATTAAATAAAAAAATACGAAGACATAGTGCAATAAAATTCCGCGTGACGTCACGCCACAGTACACTTTAATGAGGCGTGACGTCACAAGTCCCCACTCCCGAACTTTGACGTTCTGTTCGTTGTCAAATTCTAATGGGCATTAATAAAGAAAGCTTATTATAAAACGATTGACTAGATTAATGACAAGGATGCATGGAGGCAAACTGCACAAGCGCTTTCTAGCGACTACATAATATAGATACGCCTAGTTTATATAATTATGTATTAGTTGTTAAGGGATAATTAAAAAAAAAATATGAAAAAAATGCGCCGCCGTGATCCTTTTTTTTTATTCAAGATAGGAAAACGTTTGACCGCCATCTAACCTGATGGTAAGTGACGATGCGGTCGACGATGGAGCACGTTTGCCCAGAAGATGCCTATTCACTCGTGACTTAAAGATCTTGC
The DNA here is from genome assembly GCA_948107665.1 of Lomographa bimaculata. Classification (NCBI taxonomy): domain Eukaryota; kingdom Metazoa; phylum Arthropoda; class Insecta; order Lepidoptera; family Geometridae; genus Lomographa; species Lomographa bimaculata. The sequence continues at coordinate 8,365,582 of OX403608.1, read as the reverse complement.
CAGCGAAATGGCTGTATATTTGCGAATCTGGCAGTAGCGTCATTAACTTTCATGATTGACGGAATAATTAGTTTTTTTACTCAGGCATTATTTTTTTTATAAAAGAAGCTCAGTTAAAAATATATTTAGTCCATTTTTCACTGCGCAATGTCCTTGATTTAAAAACATGTTTGCAATAAACCTTCACGATTATACTGCGTAATATAAGCGAGTTTTTTTTTTAAATTCTGTAACAATTTAGGTAAAAGAAGTGCGCGTAATGAGACCATGTAAGTCAAGGTAAACAATTGGAAGTACTTGTGTGAAAGGGTGACAAGTTTTGATTTTTATTAATCAACTAGCCGAACCCCGCGGCTTCACCCGCTATTATCAGGTAAGAAAGTAGCCTATGTGTTAATCCTAGGTATAATCTATGTACATTCCAAATTTCATCCAAATCCATTCAGCTGTTAAAGCGTGAAGAGGGAACAAACATACTTACACACTTACACACAAACTTTCGGATTTATAATATTAGTAGGACAAGCCGTTCTCCGCGGCTTCGCCCTAAACTATATACATTCTAAATATATATATTCCGGAACCTAAACTTCTGCATTATAAATTTCATCAAAATCGGTTTTATTTATTTATTGGTAAACATAACAGAAAACAATCATAATAGGAACAAATTATAGAAATATGGGGTTGTTCTAAATTGTATTCCTTAACCATGTATGCAAAAGCAATAATCTAATATTTTTCATAAATCGCTAGAAAAATTAAAGTTTCATATAACAGTAATCTTAAACCATAAAATCATTATTATTATTATATATTCATGCACTTGACGTTAATAGAATTTATTTTATTTGCCTCCGAAATTAACTCAAATCAAGGTAGAAAATATCAATATTCCTGTTAGAGACAAGAAGTTCGTTGTACTGGCGATACATCCTGACAATGGGGTTATAATAAGAAGTGTTGTTGAAATATACTTGAAGACTAAAAATATTGAAATTTAGTTCCGGTTTACCGGTTTATCGGTTACATGATCTGAATCTAGTGTTACAACTAAGAATCTATAGAAAAGTGGGGGAATCTAAGGCAGAGTGAATTATTTTATACTTTACGAAGATACGTGGTAAGAAACATTCACACAACACTTTTGCATTTATAATATTAGAAGAATTAAATGAGAACAATTATTTTTAAGACCATGTTTCAATTTATCATAAAAAACTCAGCACAGCAGCAGCTGTACTCCGATATAAAAAAACAGTTTGTAATAGTTACAAAAATGTTGAATATATCTTACTTTTCGAGAATTTTACGAATAACTTTAAAAATCTTAGTATGGCACGCGCGACCTTGCTTTGCCCTTAGTATGGCAAGCAGACAAGGTCGCACTTATAATTCTGTAATAAAACAAAAAAATTTTTTTTTGCTTTTTGATTACACACAGAATCATTCGCGCGACACAAATCATGGAACTTAGTGTGGGGTATTTAATTTTTTTATGCTCGTTAGCCAAGCATTTGACCACTCTCTCACCTAATGGAAAGTGAAGATGCGGCCGAAGATAGAGCATACTTGCCTAGAAGATAACTATTCACTCTAGAATTGAAGACACCCAGATTATACCGTTCAAGGACCAATGACGCAGGCAATGAGTTCTGACCACTCCTTTGCTGTACGGATTATGAACGTAGAAGCAAAACGCTTCGAGCGAACTGGAGGTATGTCAACCATAAATGGATGACGTTTGACAGTTTGTCTTGTTGTTTGATGGTAAAAAAGGCATGGAGGAATTATATCATGTAATTCCTGAGCACACTCTCCAAAATGTAAGCGATAGAATACCGATAGGCTTGTTTCAGGTTCTGGTCCTGATTGTGTGTGTGATATGAATGTTTCCAGCACCCACGACAAGCCGTGAGTGTGAAAGCGTTTATATTTATAAAAAAAAAGATTCTTTAGTAAATAATAGTTCATTTCCTATATATTACCAGGTATAGTGCATAATAAAATTGAAAGTTATTTTATTTATAAACACTAGCATTGAACTTAACTACCGAGTAACACATTCACTTTTTGCGTAATAAGATAGATTGCATGATCGCGTGCATTTACTTAAATAATGCGGTAAAGTTTTAAATATTTTAACTATACACGTATTGTTTGGTTGGACGAAGACAATAAAGTGACGTAATTAAAAAAATAACCGGCCAAGTACGAGTCGGACTCGCGCACGAAAGGATCCGTGCCATTATCTATAAAAAAATCATATCTGTTGTATGGGAGCCCCCCTTAAATATCTGTTTCATTTTAATTTAGTTTATTATTTTTAAAGTGAATATGTAACTAAATATTCTATGAATATTTCAACCTGTTGCTATTATCAGTGTCGAGCAAAAACGAGCAAAAATTTCACGTTTTTTGTATGGGAGCCTTCTCAAATATTTATTTTATTCTACTTTTTTGGTATTTGTTGTTATAGCAGCAACAGAAATACTCCTTACTTGAGTCGGTATTTCCCGATGAGTACAATATGGGAGTCTTCAAGTCGCGAGTGAATAGGTATCTTCTAGGCAAGCTTGCTCCATCGTCGACCACATCGTCGATTACCATCAGGTGAGATAGTGGTCAAAAGTTTGCATAACTTTAATTAAAAAAAGAATAATATTACAATAAAAACATAGATCTATTTGATAATACAAGAGCAGAATTTTTTTTTATCAAATTAAAGATAGTATTCATGTCATGTGTTAATGTTTGTTGCAAAAAAATAATAATAATTAGAAAATAAATTTAATCAAAAAAGTAAGATATTAAAATAAAATAAAAATATCAAACTAATCCCAATTATTGTTTTATGTCAAGTTAGTCAGATGCCGGTGTATGTACTGTTGGAGGGTTATCTTCAATAGCTCCTAGTAAGTCTCTTGAGTATTTACCATTTGCTATTGGGCAATCGCCCAACGAGCCGATGGGTAAGCAGGTATACCATCATTTTGGACTCATTTGAATAGGGATTTTAGTTAGTTACGGAAAAAAAACCGTTTTAGTTCTTTTTCAAATCATACATTACCATGCTATGAACTGGATAAAAAAATTATATAAAATGTAATTATGACAGATTTTGAACATATTAGGCAACCAAAGTCACTAGACTTGTAGACATATTTTGTCCTGGGGTCTATCTCAAAAACAATGTCTGAAACATACGTATAAAATCTGTTTTATCATTTACTTGAACAACAAATACACAAAAAAATAGTTATCTTAAATAACCTTTTTCATTCGTTTTTAAGTAAGATACGATAATGTGTTGAATGAGAAGTTGAACATAAAACGGAATGACGAATGTAAAATCACTGAATGTTTAATATTTTTCTCATGTAAGTGTTTGTATGTATTAATTTATTTATGCAAGTGTATGTATTATATTTACTATGGTATTAGATATTGTTTATATATATTAGATATGTATTAGGATAATTATATGTGAATATATGTATGTAGTGTTTATGTAGTTTGTTTAGTACTTGGTCTTAGTTTTACCACACCACCATCCCTGCTTATCTATATTATTCTTTTCCATCCAAGGGTTGTCTGGAAGAGATCGCTCTTAGCGATAAGACCGCTCATTGTACGTATTTATTAGTAATTTCTTTTCTGTATTTTTTATTATTGGTGTCAATAAAGAGTTATTGTATTGTATTGTAAGTGACATTTTGTCTAATTTGAGAAATAAATTTCTTTAAACCTAACCTTAAGGCGATAGGTCACTGTTGGGCGCGAACTATAAGTTAATTAATAATACAATACAATACATACACGCTGTGCCCCGCGGCTTCGCTCGCATTGATCAAGTTAAAAAGTACCCTATGTATTAATTCTAGGTATAAAGAAAAGGGAATATACATAATTACACACTTACACACAAACTTTCGGATTTATAATATTAGATAATAGTTCATTAGGCGAGTGAAACCGTGGAACACAGCGACTCGGTACATAAACACAATGACCGTTTTACACGAGAAAGCGATACAATCAATATTTATTACTTCCTTTATGTAATATTCCTAGCGAAATCTATATATTGTTTGTCTGTTTAATGGAGAATTATCTTGATCTTGGCGGCTTAGCATTGGTAGTTAAGTTATAAATATATACGACTTAATTTTTATCTCGCGGTGCGGGTATATAAGCTGTAAAGATTTCAAATGTTATTCAAATACGTTCAGCTGTTACGGCGTGAAGAGAAAACAAACATATGTATACACTATCACATATACACACACACGCTTTCGCATTTATAATAATAAATATCCGGATGACCGAGCTTTGCTTGGTTTTTTGTTTTTGGTAGAATGTATTTGAATTTGTATCCTCAGAAAGCTCCATCTAGTGTCGAGTAGAAACGGTTTTTTACATCGGTCATGTCGTAATAGATGGCGCTGATAGTTTCTTAAACCCGATTTTTCAAATGCAGTTTGGGAATCGAGCATTTCTCGGACCTGGAACGTTGATAAATCGATTTCTTGGGCCGAAAAACCCCTAATCTGTAACTTTCATGAAAATCGTTGGAGCCGTTTCTGAGATCCAGATTACACACATATTTAATAATATATATACACACAAGAATTGCTCGTTTAAAGGTTAGTGAGATCTCTGTAGACATGGAATGACGGACACAATCACCGATAGATACGAGTGACAGATAAAGTTACAGATTTGTATAAATACAGATACGTAACATATTCAATGATCAAGGTCACTAATGATAGTAACCTTGATCGTGATAAAAAAACGCGAGCAAGGTACACGGGCATTTTTTGATCGCATTCTACAGAATTATAAATTTGTTTTTTCAGAAACGGTAGCGTGGACACTTTTGAGTATACAAACTATCCATACCTAAGTGTTCACAATCATATCTGTTAAGAAATTATTATAAAATCTGCTATTGATTATGCTAAGGTTTATTCCGCTCATTTTGACATTAGTTTTTACATTTTGTTTAGTGTTACTTCGTCTTATAGTGATTTTTTGAGTTAAATCAATAATTATACGGTTCCATATTCGTGGTTTATTTTATCAACGTGGACTAGTTATAGGTTTACATGACATAATATAAACGCTATCATGTTTAACGATTTAAAGATGGTTAGCAATAATTCTCATTTAAATGTTCTTATATTATATATATATAATTTACTGTATTATATACAGTTACAATGGCCGTAGTCTACCAACTGGAATATTTAAACACTAAACCGCTTAAATTTGGTGGCCGTCCGTGAGCGCGGGTTCGATTCTCGGTGGAAACACAAAATTTCTCCCTAAGAGAAATTTGTGTTTCTGGTTCGGTGTGATGTGAATGTTTCAGGCACCCACAACACAAGTTATTGAACTTAGTGTACGGATTTGAATAAGTTATTTATATCATACGATGCTGGTTCGGTGTGGCTAAAGCATTATTTATACTAACGAAACTTTCTTTTAAATTAATAGCCAAATCAAAGATACCCGAAATCTTAGAAAGAAAGCCCATATAAAAAATCACGGCCAGAGGTAAAAACTCTCCTTCCTTTGTCAAGATTGTAGGTAACCATCTATTTTTTGTAATCCCATAGGACCGGGAACCCTTTCTTCTGTAGCCAATAAAACTATCAATCTAAAAGGGGCTGACAGTTTCCTTCTAAAATGTAGGTAAAATGGTGGAATACCTACAGTTTGCGAGGGATCTGAGTGGCCTTTATCGCGTCTTTACATTTTGAAGAAACTTCAGGAAGTAAACCTAACTATTGCAAGCTTTTATTTAACTTGCAATGGACGAGTATGTAATGATATTTGTTCGGGTGGAATCTAGCAACTCAATTATGAAGCAGATATTTTCAAACTGATTGAGCTGAAATTTTGTATTCACGTTTGGTTTGGATGACAATGCATGGTTAGCTGTGTTATCTTATTCTGAATCCAACATGGCGGAACACCCAAAATAGCGGACAAGTAATTTTTAATCTCCTACAATATGGGCATCAAATTAAAGGGCTTGCTGATAATAACTTGAAAAATAAAGTGACGTGATACAATATGGGTATCAAATTAAAGGGCTTGCTGATAATAACTTGAAAAATAAAGTGACGCCACTTTAAATCCAATATGGCGGACAACTAAAACCTTTTTTTAAATAAAATGGCTTATTTAATTTTGTACTATTTTAATCTGTGACGTAACGATCGTGTTTGCAACGGATACAATGATATTTGATCGAGTGAAGCAAGATCTCAAAGTTGACTGAGGTGGCACTTTGTCCGTACCTCCGTCTGTCAGAGGCATTTAACGTCTAAACCATACAAGCGAATAACTTTAAATTTTCAGAGAATATTATTATGTAGAACTAGGTATAGTCAAATGCAAGAAATGACAATTAAAATGGTATAAGTGAAAATATTAAGGGTCCACCCGTATACGTAAGTGGAAAGCAAAATATTTTTTTTTGTCTATCTTTGTGGGATATCATTGAAAAGAACTTTGCAAGACCGATTTAAAAACAAATATTCTGTGCTGGATATGAAATAATATTCTATGCTGGAAGATAGCAATTTGGTAGGCCTTCAAAGTCACTGTTTTAGACCATTTTCAATCGACTTCAAAAAAGGAGGTTCTCAATTGGAATGTTTTTTTTTTTGTATGTGGGTACGTAACGCGATATCTCCGCCAATTACGAATCGATTTTGATGATTTTTATAATATATAAATTTTATCAAATTGATCAAGACAAAACCAAAATATAAATGCTGAAGTTTTTTTAAGCTTTGCTTGCGTTTAATTACTGTCCTCAACAACGGTTTTACATTTAAAGCTACTACACATACTACAGGTAAATTCCTGTAATTGAACAACAAAAACAGAAATCAAATATTTATTACAAAAATTAAACGTCATAAGCAATTAACCTCAAATGTGGCGCGAGATCTCAGTTCGGGGCTATTTAGGCAGATTTTTTTCAAGTTCGATTTTGTATGCTATACATTAATTGCTAAGCAATGATGACATTGCTTAGCAATTTATGTATAGCACTTATTTTATAAGGATAAACATGAGTTTATCCTTATAAAATAAGTTTATTTTTAATGCTATTCCCAATGTAAAGTTTCCAATTGGTTCTTTTTTAGTCGTGAGCCAGCTGTCTGTTTTCTCATACAAACTACCGTTTCACTTTTAACCTTTTCTGCAATTAAATAAGACCTTGAATCAGTCCTATGCAATCAGTCTATATAAGATTATTGTGACACGGTCCTTTTTGTTACCCAACGGTAATTATAATAACTAGAACGGAACCATTTCACATTGGCCTTGACAATGGGAGCCAATGATCTCGTGACATTTTAATGATTTGTTTGTTTCTTTCACTCTTTAGTTATTTTAGATTGTTTTATTGTTAGATATTTAATTATGTTGTTATTGCATTGTTTGAAGAATGGTTACCTATTATATTACACATGCTTTATGCAAGACAAGCCGTGCCCCGCGACTTCGCCCGCAATCATCAAGTCAAAATTAGCCTATGTATTAATCCCAGTCATAAGTTGAACTGCCATTGGCTTAGTGGGCTGGAGTTCGTCTTCTAAGCAGGGGTATCAGGTTCGATTCCCGGCGGGAACACAATTTTTCTCTCCAAAGAAAAAATGTGTTTCTGGTACTGGTTGTGATTGTGTGTGTGATGTGAATGTTTCCGGCACCCACGACACCAGTCATAGAACTTAGTGTGGGGCTGTGAGTGTGAAAGCCTTTATCTTTATGTAATGTAAGCTGTGTAGTGTGTACATTCCAAATTTCATCCAAATCTGTTCAGCCGTGAATATAATACAAACATATCACATATTTACACAAACACAAATACTTTCATATTTATAATATTAGTGTGATTACACTCATTGAATGTCATTAAACTGAGTTCTAGATTTAGTCCAAAGTGATTTATACGTTTAATTATCGTATTATGACGTAGACATGTTTCAATTATATGGGGAAATTCAACAGACTGGCACAGAGCATTCATAGCTCAGAAAAAATGTTCTATTTTTTAAGATCTATTTTTAATTTAAAACGTACAGATTCTTGTAGACCAATATTTAAACAACATAAACTTTTAACATTTTCGTCTTTATACATATTCGAAATTAGCAAATTTGTAAGATATAACTACTCACTTTTTGAAAAGGACGTAAACTTTGCTTTTAAAAGAAAAATTGTACAAAAGCCTCTTACCTCAGGTACCAACAGATGGTACCACGAAATAGGCTTAAAATATGTGATATTAATTGTTATACTATGGCTATTAGAATCTATAATAAATTACCTAAACAATTTGGCGAAATGCACGATTTAGAATTTAATAAAAAGCTTTACGATTGGCTAGTGGACAGATGCTTTTATTCACTAAGTGATTATTTTAAGTATAAATGACATGAAGGTATATTTTAATTTATGAACTAAATACTTGTTCTATTATATTATCGTATTGATTTATTATCTTATTGACATTTATAATTGAATCCTTATCTGACATCTTATGGTAAATTTTTAATTGTTTGTAGGTATATAAATTCCTCAACTAAATTGTAAACATTTGCACGACCTAAATAGCTGTCGAATATAGTCCAACTTAAAGAACACCTGCATGTAAAACCTACCTATATTCTAGCAAATAAAGATTTCATTTCATTTCATTTCTTTCATCTCCAAATAGCAATTTATTGTTCAAAATAAGGTTTTTTTTTTAGTTTATAATTTATTAGTAATAAATGCTTTAACACTAAGTTCAAGGACAGTGTCGTGGATGCCGAAAACATTCACATCACAGAATCACACCCGGAATCAGAAATTCATATTTCCATTGGGGAGAAAACTTATGTTTCTATCGAAAATCAAACCTAATACCCTGTGTATAGAAAGCAGTTGCAACTAACAACGCTATTGTGCAGTTCTTTCTACATAAATAAATAAAAAAAGAGAGTAGTGTATTCTTTAGTTTTGGCATTATTTTATTTTATGTTTTGATGAGCTTTTCAAAAATTGTAATATTTACAATGAATTAAACTGCCCATTGGCTTAGTTAGATGGGCATTCTCCTTCTAAGCAGGGGTATCGGGTTCGAGGGGTCTCGGATTCGATTCCAGGCGGGAAAACAAGTTTTCTCCCCGAGAAAAATGTGTGTTCTGGTTTCTGGCACCCACGACACAAGTCATAGAAATCAGTGTGGGGCTGTGAGTATGAAACCATTTATGTTTTTTTTTAAATTATATCCTTAGTCAATCACTATTGTATCATCGTGTTAGTTTAGTACATAACTTCTTGGCTTTTTTTCTACCATCCATTAAGGCAGTTCCACGATTGAATAAGTTTCACTCAAAAGATATTTTTGTCATAAATGACTTATGGAGTTTATTTTGGATTGTTCCTTCAACTGGATTTAGCCTTATTCCGTAAATATTTACAAACAATTAGAAAACATCGTTTATTATCTGTTACTTAGCTAAAATATTGATTCATTATTATTTCTTAAATTTCTAAATTTACGAAAAATCTAAGAATGGCAGGCGCGACCTTGCTTATAGATACGCTATGTCTTATACGATTGTGCTGAGGTAAATAATATAATATTTTTTCTTTTAAACCTACATCGTTTTTCTTGTTATGTACGCGTAGATAGAAACAGTTATTGACATTGTCTTTTCTGTTTCTCATTTCTGATTAAACTGTACGACCTTTCTTCCACAAAGTTCATTGACAACTTGTCTTTGATAAGTCACAGACTTATTAGAAACTTATATATCTTCTTACAAATCGAGAAATTAAGATTGCACCACTGAGTTTTTTGTTCTGATATTTTCACAAAGTTTTTGTTGATTGTCTGTGAAACGTCTTTGATAAAGAAAAAGAGATATGAGTAGAATGCTTGAAAATTCATAAGAAAAGTTTATCTGATGTCTAGTAAAACGTAAAATTAATATTAAAGTACCTAAATATCCAAGTAAAAAAAACCTCTGCAACGGTATTTTTTTTTCTAACGTTTAAATAAGCAATCAAGAGTAATAAAATGTTTAATTTAATCAGAGCCTCACTCATCGACGTAAAGCCTATCAGTGTTCTATCGCTTAAATTTCGGAAAATGTGCACTCGAAATTCATCAGTTGATTCCCCCATGCCCTTTCTATAATCGGACCACAAGACGAACTGACCACGTCATCCATCTCGCTTTCGTTTGCACGTTTAGGTTAAGGCGGAACGTGACACTTTTTCGTGCGTGCAGCCGGTGTTCATCGATTTATAAGACGTTATCACGTCAAAAACTTTATAATAAAACGTAATCAATTGTAAAATATACAGCGTATCATTAGTGGACTAATAAATTTAATATTCAGTTTCAATACACAAATGTTTCATCAATTTACACCTAAATTTACATCCAGTGGAAATGTTCTAATTTTAGTTTGGACATAAATATGTCTCGTTTTGGAAATAGTCATTCTGTGAAGTTTATTTGAAACTGTAACTATTATTCAACAGCTGTACCCCGTAGCTTTATTTTAATAATGATAATAAATGGACAATGATAAACGCATTCACACTCACAGCCTCACACTAAGTTCAAAGACTTGTATTGTGGGTACCGGAAACATTTACATCACACACATAATCACACTCAGAACCAGAAGCTCAAGTGTCCCTTAGTAAACTATACTCCTACCGGGACTGGAAACTAGTTGAGTCCTGGGTTTGGCACAGAAGGCTTCTCAGCCTTCCATCCCTTTGCGGCAACTTGGTCGTTGTTAAAGATCATGAACAGTCGACAAAGTAAAATCCACGACCAAAGTAAACTGCCAATTTAGTTGGGCCTTCCAAGCATAGGTTCTAATTTAAGCTAATAGGGTTCGATTCCAGGTGAGAACACAAGTTTACTCCCCAAAGAAAATTTGTGTTTCTGATTGTGGTTGTGATTTTGTGTGTGATCTGAATCTTTCCGGCACCGACAACACAAATAATCGAACTAAGTGTGGGCTGTGAGTGTGAAAGCTTTTATGATATGTTATGTTATGTTAAGGTAACTTAGTGTGTGAAGTGCCGAAACTAAGAACTCAAGTTATATGTTACAAATTATAATGATGTAATTTACTTTTATAAAAATATGTATCTACCAAGGTAGGTATATCCGTAACAATATTCATTACAATAGATATTAATTATGATCTTGATTAATTATTAGATATGAAAACCTGTAAAGTAATTAACAGTATTAAATGAGATAGCAGATTGCATTGATATGTTTAATTAAATGAATGAATAGTAATAATAAACGGTTAAAACTAAAGTTAAATGTGTGAATGTTAATTGTATGTTTTTTTTTTTTTATTATTTCATGACCATGGATGCATAGTCCTTCAGTCGAAATATTAAACAAATATTAACGATTTCTATTCTTCATAATAAAAGTCTCAGTCACAAGTCACAGTCAAAGTCAAGTAGTCAGTCAAAGTCAAGTCGTGCCCTAGTAAAGTGGTAGAAACTTACTAGAACTTCTATTGGAGTTTTGGAGCGAAGGCTTAATTGTATGTGTGATGAAAATGTTGCCAGCACCCATGAAACACGTTACACGTGAGGTTGTGAGTGTGAAAGCGCTTATTTTATTTAAATTAGTAACTAATATTGTTTAGCAACCAGTATTTATACTAGTCGTTCGCGAACTGAGATCTCGCGCCTACATTTTGCCTCATAGAGAAACACTTTTGAGGATACTTGCTTATAACTTCTTTTCTATGTAAGAATTGTTTGATTTCTGTATTTGTTGTTCAAGTACAGGATATAACGGATATTATACGTAAGTTTCAGCGTTCAGGGGAAGCCTTTTAAGAAATAGACCCTGGTACAAAATAGGTGTAATAACAGTGACTAGGCCACTATGGCCTACCAAATAATTATTTTTCAACATAGATTTTCTTTAAAACCAGTTTCGTACTCTACTTGTCAAATTCTTATCAACGATACCCTACAAGACTACTCTTGTATCTACATAAACAATAAAATATATATTTCTCCCCACTTACATGTATGAGAGCCCCCTTAATATTTTCATTTATATTATTTTAAATGTCATTTGGGCCGTAGTTTTACATATTCTATGAGAATTTGAAGTCATTCGCTTAAATGGTTTAGACGCTTGATGCCTCTGACAGACGGACGGACGGACAAAGTGTTAAACGACCTCAGTCAACTTAGAGATCTCACTTTGCTCGATCAATCACAGCACACTAATATGATAAATGTAAAAAAAAATGTGTAAGTGTGTGTGTGAGTAGTTTTGTTATGTTTTTTCTCTGTAACAGCTGGTATAACGTGGCTGGTGTAACGTCACAGCCAATACACAGCTTATTCCTACGATTAACACATAGACTATTTAAAACTATACATCACATTTTTGAGAAAGATACTGCCTTTTAAACATTTTGCAACTAACACAAATGGTATCGGTAGTCACCAATTATTTTGCAGTTAGTAAAGTATCTACATTGTGTGTAAACTATTTCATGTATCAAAATAACACCACAGCTTTGGACATGATGATCGCTGTATCAGTATTAATATTCAATAATATTCATACAAAATACACTTACCCAGTGAAAACGTGTGTTACGCGTGAGTAACAATGTTATTTGGCGGAAATTCACAGTATTGTTGTCATTGAAAATAATGAATGCATGCTAATGTGACGCTGTGGAAACATAATCATTTTGTTTTGTTACTTTTCGTTTTATCACTTAGTAGATGATGATGTATTCGTAACGTGAAAATGTAGATCACTCTCAAGAATAGTATTTGGAATTTTATACCTGAAACAGTATGGCCCGTCTCTTATTACTACGCACACATGACTTTAGTCTCGGAGACCAGCCGCCGCGAATATCTTACATACATATATGGGTTAAAATGTATGTGAGATACTCCGCGGCGACTAATCTCTGAATTTTCCATTTAAGTGTATGTGGAACACTCCGCGGCAATTATGATTGAAGGTTCCTTTGTTTATTTTGAGGTACGGATCTCTAAACTTAACAATAAAAGTCTACAACTGTAACATTTACTTTATTATTTCACTAGCTGTGCTCCTTCGCCGCGTGAGTTAAAAGTTGTGGTTGAACTTTTTCAGGGTTTATAATTTTGGATTGATAGATTAATAGTTTGAATTTGCAATCTCGTCTATAATCTAAATCTAGTAGACCGTTTATTTGCATCGAGTTTTGAGTAAATCGAAGCAAGAAATAACATTTTCCATACAGACTTTAGCAACCTTGCAAACACCCTGGGGGTAGTTTTGAAAAAATAAAACATATGTGTTTCATCATTTACTTTAATGTTTTAAACTGAGTTTTGAAGGAATCGAACCAAGAAATAATTTTTTTAAACGAAGTTTAGAATTCTGTAGCACACACCATAAAATATACGTGTTTTATTAAAATAAATATTTTAAAGTTTATATTTGTACCGTTTTTGAGTAAATCGAAGCAAGAAATAAGTTTTCACCCATACAAATCCATACAAATTTAGCACACTTAAGGGTTGATTTTTGAAGATTGGATTAGCCTAAGTGTTATTCTGGAACTTGAACTATATATATTCTTAATTTTATCAAAATCGGTTCATTCGTAACAAAAATTCACACAAACACCAACTTTCGGATTTATAATATTAGTAAGAAGATAAGATAAGATAATCTATTTCATCGTACCTGCTGACACAGTAATATAACGTTAAAGAGAATGGCCGAATTCTAATTTAATAAATAATTAATTGTTGGTCTATTATTAATCAATTAGTTTCAGTTCCGTAATATATCGCATGCAATCCCCACATTGTACGTAGCAGTTCGGGCGTGAGTGAAGGTCAGTGGAAGGTTAGATTAAATTGCAGCTTAAAAAAAATAGATCATAGAGTTCAATACAATTGAATGATAACATTAGTTTGTTACTTAAATCTAGATCTAGATGTAACATTATAAAACCTAAATATAAACGCATTTATTCTCACAGCCCCACACTAAGTCAGATAAAATACCGATAGTAACATTCACATCAAACACACATTCACACTCAATTTTGATTTTAGGTAGATTTTAGGTATTTATTATTAGGAACAAGCAAAGCACATTTAGAATGTTTCTAACTCTAACTCTCTCATTCTAAATGCGCACTCTACTTGTTTTAAAAATGTAATCTATGTGAATGCAAATACTTTTTGGAAAATATTTTCTTTTTTCATATTTTGAACAAATAATAAGTATTACAAAAAAAAATTACAATAACTAAATTTAAAGATAAGAAAGTATCTTAGAAACACGCTTTTTGTTGTTGAGAATATAATAAATAACCAAAAACTTATTGATCCAGAGAACTTGTTGAGACGAATGAAACGAGCTCAAGCTCGATGGGGTTGCGTAGTTTCATTAAAAATCCATCATCAGATCACTCACAAAAATATTACATAATCATCTAGATCATTACATACAGATTTACACGTGCATTTAAAATTGCAGCTCAATCGGAAACCGAAATGGGTCAAATTAATTTTTTTCTATTTGTTTACTGACAGACACCGAGACAAGTGAAACTCAATAAAAGCTTGTAAAAAATAAAGCTGATTTCTTATAACATCATGTTATACCTACTACAATCATTTCAAATTCTTTCATTCCCTTTTTAACATCTAACAACAAGACAAACAATCAAACTTCATCCATTTTTGGTCGACAACTCGACATACCTCCAGTTCGCTCGAAGTTTTTCGCTTCTACGTTAAACACCCGGACAGCGATGGAGTGGAATTCATTGCCTGCGTCTTTGTTTCCCGTACTGTATAATCTGGGAGTCTTCAATTCAAGTCGCGAGTGGATAGGTTTCTTCTTGGCAAGCTTGCCCCATCGTCGACCACATCGTCGCTTACCATCAGGTGAGATTGTGGCCAAAAGTTAAAATACATTGCCTGCGTCTTTGTTTCCCGTACGGTATAATCTGGGAGTCTTCAATTCAAGTCGCGAGTGAATAGGTTTCTTCTAGGCAAGCTTGCCCCATCGTCTTCGCTCATCGCTTACCATCAGGTGAGATTGAGGCCAAAAGTTAAAATACCTTGATTAAAAAAAAAACTCGAGTGAGTAGGTATCTTCTAGGCGAGCATGTCACATCTTTGGCCGCATTATCACTTTCCATCAGGCGAGATTATGGTCAAATACAAAAACAATAATTAAGATTGTCCGCCGTATCTCAAAATTTAAACAATTCTCTAAATTTCAGGTGTAAAAGAGTAACAAAATGTGTTCTAAAATATAATTGCGTCACTATCTCTCAGTATCTTTTGTCATAAAATAGCGTTACTTATTGCTACAACGAATTGAATAGCTTTAAAACAGCCTATTATATTTAGTTTGTGACCTAGAATGAATTAGGTAACGTTATGAGTACTTGATAACATTCTATAGCGAAATTTCATGCTTCTTGATTATGAATAGACTTATCAAATATTACAGAAATAACTGTCATTGTATCTTTTATTTGGGTCTAATATCAATATTATATATAAGACGTGTTTTTTAATAACTTTCTAATAGATCTATGTTAGCTGCATGCCTTGAAGTTTTCAAATTTAATTTTTTTTTTCCCAAATGTTTAACATATTATAATTTCTTATTTCTATTCTTATTATATATATAGGTATAATCTAAGATGTAAAATTATATAGTGTTCTAAAATTAAGGATTGTAAGATTGAGGGCTTATTTAATTATATAATACTAGCCGTGTCCTGCGGCTTCGTCCACTATTATCAAGTTAAAAAGTAACCTATTTGTTAATCCTGAAATATAATCTATGTACATTTCAAATGTCATACAAATCCGTTCATCCGTTAAAGCGTTAAGAGGGAACATGCATACACACACTCTTACACACAAACATTCGGATATATAAAACTAGACGTGCCCCTCGGCTTCGCCCGCTATTATCAAGTAAAAAAATTGCCTATAATATGTTAATCCTTGGTATAAGTTATGTACATTCCAAATCTCATCCAAATTCGTTCCGCCGTTAAAGCGTGAAGAAGGAACAAACATACTTACACATTTACATACACACTTTCGGATATATAATATATGGTATGTTTAAGAAAAAAATACAACTAAAAATTCAATAGCAAGAGTCGTTAGCAGTCGTGCTAGGTTGCCCTGTGTTATGAATGCTAAGTCTTCCGTATCTAAGGTCCCTACAATAAAATGGAGTCATTGCCCGCGTTTTGATTTTCCGAAAAGTATAATCTGGGAGTCTTCAAGTCAAGAGTGAATAGATATCTTCTAGCAAGCATGCTACATCTTCAGCCGCATCAATTGCTTTTTGCCATCAGGTGAGATTTTAGTCTAATGTTAGGCTATCGAGAATATTTTTTTTACTGACACACCAAAATACACTGTCACATCACTTCACTATACTCAAAAGATTTAGTTCTCTTGAGTTTTCTCACTAAGTCTGTGTTGTCGAGGAGCTGGATTGCTTCAACGCTCACATTATTTATTTAGTTCAAGTATGTATATTTACCTTACTTTATATTTATATATATATATATATTTATATATATATATATATATTTCCTAAACTTGTATTTACACCCTCGTTTCACCGAATTATTTATAATCTTCTCTATCTAAAGGTTGTCTGGAAGAGATCGCTTTTAGCGATAAGACCGCCGATTGCACACTATAATTTAAGTTTTGTTATTTTGAGTGATTTATGTAAGGTGTGACAATAAAGCGTTATCTATCTATAATGATCATAAAATATAAGATAACATAAACACAAACGCTTTCACACTCACAGCCCCACATAACGTTAGGTGACTTAAAAATTTTAAATCGTGGGTGCAGGGAACATTTACATGAACATTCACATCACACACACAATCACAAGAACAAGAAACAAAAATTTTCCTTGGGGAGAAAACTTGTGTTCTCACCGGGAATCGAACCTGATACCCCTGCTTAGAAGGCGAACACGCACCCAACTAAGATAGCGAGCAGTTTAATATTAATAACTAAATTAAATAAGAGTAGCTCTAATATTATTGTTATGCCCGACAGGGTCTCTAATGAACTGTAAACTTTTAAAACCATGTGCTGACTATTAGAGACTGCAATAAACATTTAAATTTGAATTTAATTGGACAACGAAATCAGTAAACAACCAAACTTCGGCGCTTATTATAACAGCGGGGTTACATTGATCCTGAAAAATTGTTAAAGGTTAAACTTAAACACTTGCAAACCATCGACAATAAAACAAAGAAACGAGATCAGATCCAATCAAGTATTCAAACTGTTACTGTCTCATTGTAATACTCCAATCAGCTGCAAAACCGATACGGATCCAGAAGTTTCCTTGAATTCATAATTCATTTAATTTGTAGCTCTATTTGAAACTTTGTAGTTTCGAAAGTGGCTCCGATCTTTGTGTAGGTATATTCAAAATAAGATGAAGACTATCTGAATGTAAAATAATCTTATTTGTGAAGATTTGACCATGCCTGACCCAGCAATTGACATATTAATTAATAACATACAATCTAATATAGCAATGAAAAGGTGTTTTTAGGGTTCCGTACCCAAAGGGTAAAAACGGGACTCTATTATTGAGACTTCACTGTCTGTCCGTCCGTCAGTCCGTCTGTCTGTCCGTCTATCACCAGCCTGTATCTCAAGAACGGTGATAGCTAGATAGTTGAAATTTTCACAGATGATGTATTTCTTTTGCCGCTATAACAACAAATACTAAAAATAAAATAAAATAAATATTTGAGGGGGGCTCCCATACAACAATCTTGATTTTTTATAGATAATGGTACGGAACCCTTCGTGCGCGAGTCCAACTCGCACTTGGCCGGTTTTATTTTATTCATCTTTTATTAAGGGGCTTTTACCACATTCCGGCATGCCAGCCCCATCGTACCTTAATCAAGGTTAATTAATATTGAACATGTGATTGCACATACATTTTTCACACTCAAGTGATCCTAAAATGCTTATAAACATGCCAACATCAAATTTGCATAAGCCAAAATAATTATAAAATTATCATGCTCTTTTGCATTACTAACACATTCCATAAGTAAATGATGGATGTCCTCTAGCGTGCCACAAAACTCAAATGAATAGGTAGAGCAAAACGCTTTGTACGAGCTGGTGGTATGTCAACCATAAATGGATAACGTTTGACAGTTCGTTGTTTGATGGTAAAAGCCCTCATTTACTATAAGGAAGTTATTTAATTCCTGCGCTCACAATACAATGTGAACGATAGAGTTCCGATGGCCTTACGACGCGGACGGTGACTGAGACTTTGCATTTTGAACTCGATTACCTTTACCATCGCCATTGAGTCTTTTGGCTTGCCGGTCAAAATTTAAGAGTTTCTAGCTTCATTTGGCCCAAGCCGACGTCAATGGCACGCGTTGCTCCTGGCGATCAACAAAAAAGTTTTTAAAAACCAGATTGTTGTGGTTTTCATTCATATTATTATATGGCATCCCTAAAGAAGGATGACGTCAAACATGCGTAATCTATTACAACATCGATTCACATGTTCAAGTTAAACTTGGTGAAAAAAGAATAGGCTTTTTTGGGCTTGCTCTCATTCCACCAAGTACTCAAAAAATTACGTAATAAATTTAAAAAAAAAATATGGTTATAAAACATTTTTATATACAAACTTTTTCGTATTCTTTTCATTAAATCTTTTTCATTTGATACCCGTATTATGGAAGTGCTTAATAACTTATCCGCCATATAGATATAGAGGGTAAAGTAATTTTAATTATTGACTACACAAAAAAGGAGGAGGTACTCAAGTCGACTGTATTAATTTTTTTGTGTTACCTCATAACTTCGTTCCACGTGAACCGATTTTTTTTTGTGTTTTGATAGTTGTTGCTTTTCAATTGGTCCCATTTAAATTTGATCAAAATCTGACTAGCAGTTTTTGAGTTATCCTCAATAATGCGTATTTTGTGGACTACATTGAGGATATTCTCCTTTTAAACCGACTTCAAAAGATACCTCATAACTTCTTTTTTGTGCGCCGATTTTGATGATTATTTTTTTATTTGAAATCTTGTGCTTTCCATGTGGTCCCATTTTAATTTGGTCAAGATCTGATGACTAGTTTTTGTCAATAATGCATGTTTAATAGGTTAAATCATATCAAGGTTCCGAACATAAAGCGATGAAGTCGGTTTTTTAAGCTTGGCATGCGTTTAATTATTTAATAAATTTTGCATACATGTGTTTAATTATTTTCATAAATATTTTCACCAAACCCTTTCATTTGTTACGCAAATTATTGCGTGCACAATAATTACTAGTTGGCGGACTAGTAGTACTTGGACTGCTTGCCATACTAGATTTAGAATGACACCACTTAGTTAACCATGTCATCCAAATTAAACAATTTGGATGACATGGTTAACTAGTAATTATTGTGCACGCAATAATTTGCGTAACAAATGAAAGGGTTTGGTGAAAATATTTATGAAAATAATTAAACACATGTATGCAAAATTTGATCACAATATCGACAAAGTTAATTTATTATATTTAGTGTTAATCCCGATAATGTTGTTAGGCTTTGTTAGGCGGGATTAACACTAAATATAATAAATTAACTTTGTCGTTATGGATTTCCGAAAAGTAACGCCTAATTCAATTAATTTTCTGATCACAATATGTTGAAGATAACTGATTTAAAATTATGTTATTTTATTTATTAATTTATTTAATCACAAAGATTTGACACGAATATACATACTTACATACACATATTGCAAGTTAAACAAAAGCTTATAAAGTTAAAGTTACAGTTTGTTCCAAAATTGTAGTACTAAATATACAAACGAATTCATACTCACAGTTCTACACTAAGTTTTAAGACTTACATCGTGGGTGCCGGAAACATTTACATATCACACCCAGAACCAGAAGCATAAATGTCCCTTTAGAAGGAAAATTGTGCTACTGCCAGAAATTCAACAAAGGACCCACGGCGCAGAGTGCAAACACTTGCCCACCGTGCCATTTGGGTGGTAAATACATTTTAATAGCATTATATTTTTAAACAAATAAAGAGAATAAAGTCAGGGTATATTGCAAGTGTATTATTTAAACGAAGTATTTTGTTTCAAACACTATTGGCTAAGTGGAAGTTACAACGCGAGCGCGATTGTAAAAGTTTTTCGCTTTGGGACCGGGTTCGCATTGTTCCAGTTTTATGCTTGTGAGGTAGTTGACTATAAATTGAACACGATTTTTAGTTTTATGTATAAATAGGGGAAATAATTATAATGTACAAATTACTTGCTTATTTGTTATTCACGTGCTTCTGGTTTTTTGTGTGATTGTTTGTGTGATATGTAAATGTTTCCAGCGCCCACGACATAAGTCTTTGAACTAAGGTGACATTTGACATTATAAAATTTGCATCGAGATAGAAAACAAACCGTTTGCGATATTTGCGATTGTGTTGGAGTAGTATTCTGTGATTGTGATGCATGTATTTTTTGTTTTGTATATAATTATATTTAGTGGAATGTAATAAGATTTTAGGACGTAGTAGATTATTTTCAATTGAAAAATTAAATGTTTTGAAGATTTGCACGACTGCAAAGGCAGAGTAAGAGAAAAATGAATAAATATGGTGTTGCTGTCATCAGTTGTACAACCTTACTTTTGCAAATAAACTATTTATCTTATCTTATGTGTGAGTATGAATGCGTTTGTTTGTTTTTGTTAAATAGAGTTGAATGTGTTTAAGTCTTAGATTAAATAGGTTTCATCTAGGTAAAGTAGACAAACATGCTTGTTTGTCGATGTTGCTAGGATTTTGATATCTGATGAGGTAGTGGTCAAATGTTTAACTATCTTAGACAAGAAAAAAATATATACACCAACCTTATTAATTTTTTTCAAACCTTCATGTACAAGTAGTTCTTGTATGTACATAGGAGGACTTAATGGTACAGCATTCTAACCTTGGTATCATCGCTTTCTATTAGGTGACAAAGAGGCTAAATGCGATCCTATATTGCATAAAACATTACTAAAAAAAATATGAGTTTCTTATGATTTCCATTGCAGGACTATTTGTCCTGTCACCATAATTTTTAGGAGCTTTCACGGAGAAAAAAAAATTGGGGCTACTAGACCACTAAAGTTCTCAGAAATATATTTTCTAGTCAACATGACAGTTATGATTCCCGGCGGGAACACAAGTTGTCTCCTCAAGGAAAACTTGTGTTTCTGGTTCTGGTTGTGATTGTGTGAGTGATGTGAATGTTTCCGGCACTTACGACACAAGTCATCGGACTTAGGCTGTGAGTGTGAAAGCGTTTATGTTTTATATGACTACTATTTAACTATGCACTTGAATGTTAGTAACAGCAACGAGACAGTTTCTCAATGCTGATAGCACCTGGTAGGGTTTAACTATTTTTCTTACGACTAAGAAAGAATCGTCGCCCAAAGCAGAGACAATGACCATTTACAAATTTGTCGCCCCATGGCTTACATGGAAGCACACATAAATTCACGAATGTTTAGAGAACATTGTAGATATTTGGTGTCAGCTGACGGCTTCTGGCCGTTTGAGACATACGAGCACTCAAGCGGTACCACGATATTTAGTAAAGCGTGATCTTATGGTTTCTGTCTACACCACAATATCACATTTGGTAACAGACACGAAGTAATAGTTTACTCGGAGAGGTCGCCTATATACCGAGTAATTGTATTGGATATGGTTGTTACTTGGTATGACGTTAACTTTGAAGCTCAATTTCGATACATATATTGAGTCTAAAGACCAATTGGCCGCAAAAAGGCTGAGTATCCTTGCGAAAGTGAGACAATATTTTCCTGTAAGCAGTCCGTTCGTGTATGGAGTAGGTATTGTTCTCATCTTTGGGATGGTTTCTCTAGAAATCTAATTGAGGCACTAGAGACGAATTTTGAGCGAAGAGCCAAAAGACTCATTAACAATGACCAGCTGACAGATAGTAGGTTAAAGAGTCTAGGACATCGTCGCAGGATAGCGAGCCTCTCGGTATTTTATTGGATACATTTCAGAAAGTGTGCTAAGGAATTACACGATCTAATTCCTCTATCCCCATTCCATCATATAACAACCAAACAGGCTGCATTGCGACACTTATATATGGAGGATATTCCTCAAATGCGCACGAAGCGTTTTGCTTCTACGTTCATTAAACGCACAGCAAAGGAATGGAACTCCTTGCCAGAGTCTGTGTTTCCAGATAAGTGCAATCTTGGAGCCTTCAAGTCGAGAGTGAATATGTATTTTTTAGGTAAGCGTGCTCCATCGCCGACCGCATCGTCACTTAACATCTGGTGAGAAAGTGGTAAAATTTTAGCCTATCACAGACAAAAAAAAATGTTTTTTATTAATGTACTAGCCGTGCCCCGCGGCTTCGCCCACTATTATCAAGTTCAAAAGTAGCCTATGCGTTAATGTAAGGTATAAGCTATGTACATTCCAAATTTCATCCAAATCCGTTCCGTCCATTGCCGTTGCAGCGCGAAGAGGGAACAAATATACTTAAACACAAACTTTCGGATATATAATATTAGTAGGATGTTCTCAGCCCATGTTTAAAGGCTGCTTAAAGGTCGCAGTTGGTTCAAAGCGACCAACGTGAGGGCGTGGTTGTACGAAAGGCTACGTACGTGGTTGTACGAGTTGTACGAAAGGCGACCGCGTCTCCGCACGCCATTCGAATGGATAGCGTGCAGGGAAGGCGAATGATTCAGGTGCGTCCTGAGTGGCGACGTCATTAGATTACAACTGTGATACCAATATAATTTTCCGACGTCAGGTAGCAAGCCTATCCTTATTTCATCGCTTACACTTTGGATAGTGTGCTTAGGAATTACATGATTTAATTCCTCCATGCAATTTTTACCATCCAACTAACTACAAGACAAACTGTGAATCGTAATCCATTTGTGGTTGACATACGAGTACCTCCATTGTGTGTGTTGTAAATTTTTCCGGCACATACAAGGTTTTGATTTTAGTGCGGGACTTAGAGTGTGAAAGCAAAAACAAAAAAGTTGCTATCAAGGCGGATATAACCATAACATAATACATAAAAGGTATAATAAGCTATTTACAAGGTCACTTTTTTATCAGCAATATTATTTTCGTCGCTTCAGGCAGGGCTTGAGTAGCTCAGTGGTTAGAGCAATATGGCATGACACCCTATAGCCGCGGGTTCAAACCCCGCCTCAAGCGATAATTTTTCCTTTCTAAATTTATCAATATAGTTCTGCCAATATTCAAAACAAATCAATATTATTTACAGTCTTAAAACGTAAAATATATTACAATAGATTCATTAGAGAAATATCTTTTTATTTTATTTTCTATCCGTTTTGTTTCAGTTATTAATATTCTTCGTATTCATTCTCTTCTATTAAAATTAATGTACAACATAAATTGGTTTCCGGACTTGTTTAGATGCCTTAATTGTAAAAGTTCCATTTGAATCATCGTTCGAGATTAAAGTTAAACAAAAACATTCAACTGTGTATTTCTTGAAGTTTCCGAACAAATAAAATATCTAAGCACTTCTGCTTAGTTCGCTCAGATATAAATGTTTTATTTAGTTTTCTGACAGAGATGAAGTAGACGTTTCAAAATAAAAAATTTAGAGGTCTAGATTTTTTTTTTTAATTGTGTATGTTCCTACGCCGAGGAACAGTTATGAAGTCACGCATTTAAAGAGACATTCTGGTATCGCCCCTTAAGTCTAGGATTGTTGGAGTACGTTTATTGAACCAGTGACAGATATACAAGGTTAAATAAACGCTCCATACTGCACAGGCGGGTTAAGTAAAGTTGGTTAAGTTATAAAATATAAGCAAAGTACTTCTTATTTATTTATTTTGGGTTGCGATTGTCGATACCCGAGCTGCCTGTAGTATGGAGCGTTAATTCAAAGTAACCTTGTATATAGTATGTATTATCATAGAGAGAGATCATTGACTCGGGCCCCTATTGGTCGAGTCTACAAATTCGATCACTGGCATCAGATTTCGGTAATACTAATAAAATTCATGGTGGTAGGGAAATTTAATTTATGTAGAGCTTAGAGGTTATAAATTAAATCAAATATATAAAAAAACAAACGCATTTACACTCACAGCCCCACACTAAGTTCAAAGACTTGTATAGTGGGTGCCTAAAACGATCACATCACACACACACACCCAGAATAACCCTATACATTTTTGCTCTTGCCGGGAATCGAACCCAGGATCCACGGCGCAGAGGCCGGAGTCTAAGACTTGTCAAATGCATCAACTGGGCCGTTGGTATTGTCAATGATTTTCGTACAAAAAAAATAAATGGATTTCGGATCAGCGCTTCAAACTGTCCATGGAACATAGGCTACAAAACAAATAAGCGGCAATCCCGCCTAGCTTTAAACTTAAAATAGTGCTACCGTTCGTTAGTCAAAACTGCATATGCTTATAAATTGTTGTATGCAAAAGTAAACTGTGTAATAATAGAGATTAAACAAAAAAATAAATCGTTTCAGTTTGTTTATTATCAAATATATATCCACGTTTGTGTTAGACTCGAGGTCCATTTCTTCGTAGGTCGGTGGATATTTCAATCAAAAGCTAGCCAATGGACCTTAGACTGTTTAAGTTAAAGTTTTAAATTGCTCACCAAAATATTCGTTATCGCAGTAGTGCGTAAGTACCTTTCTAGCATATTTAGTCTTACTTAAATTTTCTACCGACTTCACAAAAAAGGAGGAGGTACTCAAGTCGACTGTATTGTTTTTGTTTTTTTTTATGTGTGTTACCTCGTAACTTCGTTCCACGTAAACCGATTTAGAATTTTTT
Organism: Lomographa bimaculata; assembly: GCA_948107665.1. Lineage (NCBI taxonomy): Eukaryota > Metazoa > Arthropoda > Insecta > Lepidoptera > Geometridae > Lomographa > Lomographa bimaculata. Next base: position 8,340,574 of record OX403608.1, on the reverse strand, counting down.
TTTTTTTGTTTAAAAGATGTTGCTTTCCAATTTGTCCCATTTAAATTAGATCAAGATTTGATCAGTAGTTCTTGAAATATCGTCAATAATGCTTGTTTAGTACATCTAATCTGATCAAATGTCCGAAGATAAAGCGGTGAAGTCGCTTTTTTTTAATCTTTGCTTGCGTTTAATTATGTCATCACTGGCTTTTTATGTCAGGTTTATAAATACGAAAAATTAAACATCATTCCTAGTCTAGGCAAGCTTTAATGTATTTGGCACTCGCGATGAAAGTCTTTGACTGTATAGATCTGCGAGTGTAAACATAACAAAATAACCAGTGCCTGTATACATAGTCTTTGTTGCGCAAAAGTTTTATTTGTTATTATCACCCGACGTAATTTTATTCAAATTATAACATCTCAAATTAATTTCTTGTACGCTAACTAAAATTAGGTCGACAAAGTTGAAAATTCGCCGTATCTGAAACTCTCTCAATATCGAAAACTGCTTTATAATGGTATTAAATATCAAAGAGGCAACTGGCAAACTAACGGAAGATGTAATAACAGGAACAAGTTGAGATCAGTGAGGGTGTCGAGTGTCATATTCTGCACTATAATTATAATATATCTGCCCGTTGGGTTAGTTGGTTGTTTGGTTGCGCAGTGAGTTGTTATCATCAGTTTACATAGAATATTATTACGAGCTAGGGTTCGGGATAAATAAATGTATGCCAATTAATCCAAATTAACACTTTACTTCGCACCAACAATTAATTTTACAGAACACTTTTACAACAGACTAATTACAACACTTGTATCTTAGCACTTCACTTAATAGTTCACTAATAATCACTCCGTAGTATCCCAATGTATCGCGTACGAATATCAATCTGAACTGACTCTCCTCGGCCGCATCGCCTTTTTATATGTCGCCGACGGTATAACCTAGAATGTTCTAGACGCTACTCAATTCATCTAGGCTTAATTCTAATAAGATGTAAACAACTCTTTAATGTAAACAATAGAACAATAGCGCCGCAAGTACTTGTCGGCTAATACAAAAGGGTCGGCCCAATGGAAGTAGCAACTTCTTTATTTGCGATTTTTGATGATTCTTTTTTTATTTGAAAGCTGGTGCTTTTCACGTAGTCCCATTGAAATTTGATCAAGGTCTGATTTCTAGTTTTTGAGTTATAGCCAATAATGCGTGTTTATACATTAAATCTGATCAAGGTTCCGATGATAAAGCGGTGAAGTCGGTTTTTTTAAGCTTTGCTTGCGTTTAATTATTTACATATTGTTTATTGAAGTTTTCCGGAAATACTGAAAGTAAAGCTTATATACCTTTTTTGTGCTTGAAATGATGTTTTTGAAATAATTATCTCGTCCACTTATCTTAATCTAATCAGAAAAAGAAAAAAATATTGTATGTAATATATCAGGAGGACTGAACCACGGAATAAAATACGAGGACTAGATTGGTGTTACAAAATAAATTGCTCATTTACCTCGTTCATCAAAGCACGGCTGCAGGTAGAGCTAAACCTAGACGATCAATGTGACTGCGTAGCATTAAATTTGTTTCTGACATGCTACTTTTCTGGAACATCGAAGAAAAAAATATAATTTTGGATTCACTCAACATCACCAAAACTGTATGGCAAACATCGTTGAATACTTGAATTTTACTACTTCCCTGTAGTGGGGTCACTGATAAAGAGAAGGGCTCCTTACTGGCTTGCACTCCTCCATTGGCAAAGTCATGCCCTGGTTTACATCCGGGCCTAAGAAGGAAAGATAGTGGAAAGGAAAGCAAGTGCTAGGGTTTTTTTTTCTCAAAAATTAAAGTGGACATGTCTCTGTCCTCTGCGACGCGCGCCTTGGGTACCATACCCGGTACACATTTTCAAGAGCACAATTTTCCTTCTGACATTTTTCGACATTTGCTTCTGGTTCTAGGTATAACTTTATGTGTGATATATAAATGTTTCACGATACAATGGCTGTGACTGTGAATGCGTTTGTTTGTTTGTTTGTAGTTTGTTTGTTTATCCCGTTCTTCTGGTTTGTATATGCGTAATAAAATTTGCTTAGTTTTTATGTTATGCAAATTCGAAGTGGTAGTGGAAGTGAAATTCTATAACAATTATTTATAATTGACGAGGCCTCAAACAATTAAATACTCGATAAATACAATCAAGCAAAATTTTATTATGTTCTATTAAGAAAATCTGATAGATATTATTGGTAGCGAAAGTGGGTATTTGAACATTATGAACCGAACTGGTTCATATGTTCAATTATTTATGGTTCTCCTTGAAAATTAATTTAAGTAGTCAATTTGGTAGTGTAGGTATCCGCATAGTTTAAAATGAAAATATAAAGTTTCATTTATCAACCACGCCGTGGCTTGGACGTGGCAATTAATTTAATTTTGATAGTTTACCCAATCAAACTTTGTTGTGGGTAGATGAGTTAAGTTTTTATTCAGTGAGCTTTCCTGTAGTCGGTAGATATAATTACTTTCTGCGGTGCATGCCGCATTGTTTTTGATTTTAGCGATGAATAAAAGTCAACTTCAGCAACTTGTTTTGCATTTTCTTTTCATTCATTTACAAACAGTTTTTTTACAACTATGAGATACTAGCTAGAAATTCAACAGGTAAATGTCATGTGCATGCTAATATTTGCAGTTCCACTCACAACACAGTCCAATTAGAATTGGTCTAAATAACTAACGTAGTCTTATTCGTATCAGTATATACAGCGGTTATTTTAATTATTTTTGACTATTTGTTCTCGACAAACTGAGATCTCGAGCCTATATTTTGCCTAATATAGGAGAACTTTTGAGGCTAATTACTTTTAACTTTTTTGTTTTAAAATAGGTAATTCTTTGATTTCTGTATTTCATGTTCAAGTACAGGACATAATGGATATTATCCGTACCTAAGTTTTAGCTTTTAATGTGAAGCTGATTTTGAAATGGACTTAGGACAAAATAGGTCTAAAAACAGTGACTTTAGTGACCTACTAAATTATTATTTTCCAACATAAAAGTACTCTACTTGAAAAGTTCTTTTCAATAACCCACGAGGATAGGTCTATAAAAACAAAAATTATTTTGCTCCTGACTTACTCGTGTGAGGTGTTCATGCCTTTTTTAAATTTTAAATTTATATTATTTTAACTATCATTTCTAGCTTTGGACCATAGTTTTACATGTTCTCTGAGAATTTTAAGTTATTTGATTGAGATAAGTGTAGGTCTGTGGATATGAAAACGTTTATAAAATATGTTTTACTAGAGATAGATGGATTTTCTATTATCGACCGGTATACGAAATTAATCAACAACTTATCGTTTTAAATAGTAGTAACACGCGGGATTTAGATGTTCAAAGATTCGGGTATACTGTAGGCAGGCGTGATCATCAAACAATTTTCACCTCTATTAAAAGATAAATACGTCATATATTAATATTAGTTCAATGATGATGAGATACTCATTGCAATGAACAACTAAAACTATCAATTATTTTATAAATACTAGTGCTTATTTTGACTCAACGTATTAGTATTGCGATTCAGAGAGGCAATGCCGCCAGCGTGGTGGACACGCTACCCACTGGTAGTGAGCTTGAGCACTTGAATTACCTATAAGCTCGATGTCTTGAAGATTACTTATATACATGTATATAATTTTAGTTTCGGTTTAGGAAATATAGGCAATTGGCACGTAGATAGCGGAATGAAAAAAAAATGTTGTAAAAAAAACAATTATGTTTTTAATATTAATAATTATTTTATTTGTTAAAATGCGAATACATAAAGTGATTTCAATTTCCAGGTGCTCCTTCTGGAAGCGGGTCCAGAAGAGCCAGAAATCACCAGTGTACCTGCCCTTCCTTCAGTTCTTGGTTCCAGCAGCATCGACTGGGGCTACAGAACGCAGCCTGAGGAACTAACGTGTAGAGCGCAGAGAGGACAAACTTGTAGTTGGTTTAGGTATGCATTACACAATACTCTTTATTAAAAACCAATAGATATACATCTTAAAAACTAACAAAAAAAATCTTAAAAAGTTTTTACAATAATATAGGCGTTCTTATCACACAAAGCAATCCCTTCCTAAAAAAACGAATACTGACTGCATATGGCGGAGGTCTACACTAAAAATGAATGAGTAAATGGAACTATTTATATAGACATATTCATAAAAGGTCCATAGGCGACAACTACAATGATAATAAACTACATTTAATTTTATTATTAAAAATATTTGATAAATGCAAATATTAGTACACATATACATATGCATTTATACACTAAAAGAATGAAATATAACATAAAATAATACACTATATACATATGCTAGCGATCCGCCCCGGCTTCATGAGGGTGGTATTTACGGTGGATAAAAAAAAATTACATACAAACCTAACAAAAAGAATATAACAAAAAAAGAATCAGCCAAATCGGTCGAGCCGTTTCCTAATCTTTACTAGACTAACGCATAACAATTGATTTATCTGCACTAATATTACAAAGAGGTAAGATTTGTATTTTTGTATGTAACAAATAAACTTAAAAAACAACTAGAACGAATTCAAAAAATATTTGCCGTTTTATTTATTTATTTATTGCACTATATTACATAATGGAATATAGACCCGGGTCGGGTATTGCAAACTTAATTATACATATTTATGTCATGTAACAAAAGATACTTATCTTTTAAATATTAAATTAAATGAAAGCTAGTCTTTAAACATTAAATTAAAATTAAAAACTTAACTTCTTAATACAAGAATTAAAATATCTTAACTTTAAAACTAAGTATGACTATTTAAAAGATACATGGTATTTCTATTTAAAAGCTTAGATTTCCCATCTATCATCAAAGTAATCTTTAATGCTGTAATATGCCTTCTTAACTAATGCATTTTTAAGGTTTTTTGCAAATACTGTGTTGTTGTATATTATAGAACATATAAATATCAACAAAAAACTTCGCAATAATTATTTAAATAAATTAAATTTTTGCATTGTTTTGCCCACTGGATCATAAATCACTTTTGAACCAAAAGTCAAGTCAATCTGTTTGATTTGTTTCTGATTAATGCTCTACAAACAAACAAAAAGTAACACTTTTGTTTTACATAATTCTACAAAACTATAATAAAATAGATACTATGAGTTCACAAGTTACTATGAGTTAAAATTAATAGATGTTATCAGTTTTATTATTTGTATAAAAATAAAAACATTATTTTTACTTTGTATTCACAATAATTTTATGTAAAGCTTCAAAATGATTTTAATATATTGTGTCCTATGATTTAAGTCAAAACAGTTTCATTTAGAATTATTAGATAAAGACCACATAAACTAAAATAAAGTAAACTAGTTTCAACTCATTTCAAACTGCAAATTAAACGAAAATTTTATAAAATCTCAGTAGAGAGGGTAGTTTAAAAATCGAAAGCTTAAATAAGTAACATTTTAATTTTGTGTTTCAATCATCGTTTTCAATGGAAGGTAAGGTAACTATTTCATTTGAAACAGTTATGTAATTGATTGGCAAGAAATTACAATTATATCAGAGCTTTATATTGCACAAAAATGCACCCGCTTTTTATTTCATGTATTTCTTGGTTCTATCTGTTGCCTTTGCTCTTGAAAAAACATTTTAACTAAATTTTTCCCGGTGCATAATGCGTTCTATTATAATACTGTCGAATAATAATGTAATTATAATAAAACGAAAGATCCTGATATTTTGAGACAAAATAAGTCTTAGAACTGCTAGAATGGTACTTAGCTGACTTATTTGCGATCTCTGATATGATATGTATTAGCTGGGTTGATAGGTGTACTTAGACTTCGCTGCCTGATTACCGTCCGGCGGACTGTTTTCTATGTTTTTAATGGTAAAATAAATTGACAGATGGACATAATTATTATAGAGTTGCCTATTTAGACTAGTATACCAGCGTCGGAGATAAGTGGGTGACTATCTTCTTCGATATTATGCTGAATTGGGACCATTTTGTGTGAGTGCACATTGATTATTAAGGTAGTTTTAAGTCTTTTAATTTCATTGTATTTATACCTCATAATGTAACTCATACAAATACATTTATATTCTATTCTACTGTATAGTACCGTTTTTACCATTAAGCCAGTTAATTAACAAATGAAAATCAGCGTAAATGAATTAACATCGGCTATAAAAATGTAAAAAGTAAGAAGTAAAAGTAATTTGAAATAAACGATAAAATCCGATATCTAAGTTGTTCAATTTAATGTTTGAACGAGCTGAAGGGACGAGTACAGTCAGCTGCTATAATACACCAATATTTAAACAGATTTTGTGCATTTCAGCTTAATTCAAAGGATCATAATAACCGAAGGAACATCATATTTTGATTGCTTTAATGCATACATTATGTTTGGATTAGTAGACATTTGAAAATTACGAAATTGTTTACATGCCATTGCAGACTAAGAACGATTTGGGTTTCTGTTACTTATACATTATTTATAATTATAAATTGTGCTTAGAAAAATATGTACCTGTAATTTTATCGCAAATTATATTACGACCTTAATTTTACCATCATTAACTTATAATATAAATGTTTGTATCAATAACGGGATATTTATCATGTATTTCGTTTGTTTTGAGTAATACATGGTAAATATTCCGTTATTGATACAAACATTTATAGTGAAAGTGACCATGGTAGCTTAAAAACTTACAATAACTTATAATATTTGGTATGTAGAAACAATATAGGTATTTCGTTCTTTTACTTATTTCATTCTGATTCCAGCGGTAAAGTAATGGGGGGCTCCAGTTCCATTAATTACATTGTGTACATGAGAGGTAATAAGCGAGACTATGACAATTGGGCTGAACTCGGAAACCAGGGATGGAGTTACAAAGAAGTAACTTTTTTTAACTACCTAATATTTTACAAATTGTTATTACCTAAAATATTATTTGTTGCTTCTACCGTACTTATTTTGCTTAATAAATTTATTTATAATAAAAATCTCTACACTCAGGAGTAAATCCTTGAAAGATTTAAATTTTAATATTTTGCAGGTTCTTCCATACTTCAAAAAATCTGAAAGTAATCAAAACCTAGAAGTCAACACCAAATATCACGGGACTAAAGGTCCTATGAATGTTGAAAAATTAAATTATGCGGACAAGAATGTAGCAATGCTGATAAATGCTTTTAATGAAACAGGTTTGCCATTGGTTGATTTTAATGGGCGAAAACAAATTGGTACCATGTCAACTGATACAACCACTAAAAATGGTAGAAGAATGTCAACCTATGTAGCCTTTATAAGACCAATAAGATACAAAAGGAAGAACTTAGTTGTAAAACCAAATGCTCAAGTAACTCGAGTGTTCATAGATCCAGTGGAAAAAATTGCATACGGTGTCAAATATTTGAAAAATGGTGTGTGGTACAAAGCTTTTGCTAAAAAAGAAATAATTATAAGTGCTGGAGCTTTGGGTACACCTAAGTTATTAATGTTATCCGGAATTGGACCGGAACGTGATCTTAAAGCTCTAAATATACCTGTAATTAAAGATCTCAGTGTTGGAAAAAATTTACAAGATCATGCAACTACCAATGCAATGCTTATGAAACTGTCAAATAAAACTTCAACTTCCATTCAAAGTCATAAAATGCTAAGAGAAATTAAGAAATATTTTAAATCCAAACGTAAAGGTGGGCCTTTATCTGGAATTGGACCACTACAAATGAGCGCTTTTATTAGAACTGAATTTGCTGAAGAGGACATTACTGCACCAGACATACAGTTTCATTTCGATGGTCGCAATTACCGAGAGTTTTATTCTGATCCAACAACTTATTTAGCATCAAGTGTATTGCCTTTATCCTATTACGATAGTATCAACGTGAGACCAGTTCTTTTGGTGCCTAAAAGCAGAGGATATTTAACTCTTAACAAAACAGACCCTATATTTGGTTCTCCATTAATATATCCACGGTTTTTTACAGTTAAAAATGATTTAGATACATTAGTAGCTGGTTTAAAATTTGCTGTCCAATTGGAAAACACAAAAGCTTTTCAAGAAAATAAAGTTATGTTTATTAAAGAACCTGTGCAAGCCTGCAAAAATTTTAAATGGGGAACTAATAAATATTTTAGGTGTCTATTTACGAGATACACTGGTACTATTTATCACCCTGCTGGTACATGTAAGATGGGCCCATCGGATGACAAAGAAGCAGTTGTAGATCCAAGACTTAAAGTGCATGGAGTAAAGCATCTAAGAGTTGCTGATGCGTCTATAATGCCTAACATTGTTCGCGGTAATACAAATGCTCCAGTTATGATGATTGGTGAGAAAGTAGCAGATATGATTAAACAGTCATGGAAAAATTACATTTCATCGGGATTTTGCAATGAGTAACATGTAATAAAATTATTGCTTTTGTTTTGTTTCAAATACACTAAAGTTATTCGTTATCAATAAATTGTTTTATAAGAAGCATATTCATTTTATTTTTACTCTTAAAAAACACACAATTTATCATAAAATCAAAATTACCTACCACATCAACAAAGAACGGAATGGTAAGTTAACTGAAAGTGTCAATTGTACGGTAGAGGCAGTCGGTGTTTGCGAATGAATGCTTAGAATAAAATTGGACACTGTTGAAATAACATTTTAGTTTTTAAAAAAGTAAGAGTAGAATACCTTAGTAATAATATGATACATTTATAACAATTGACTTAATCAATTCTACTACGTTTTTTTTATATACTTACCTATTCTTATGTTTTTTATCTTAGATTCAAAGGGCCTATTTCACTTCCTCATGACAAGTTCCTGTTTACGGCAGTAAGATTTCTTTAAAAATAACAGATTTTGAAATAATATATACCGTCATTGGTAAGTAGTGCAAAATCTTGCAGGGCTCGGTTTAGAATCGATATCTGAGCAGAATAAAAGTAAAAATAAAAAGAAAAAAAAACTGCTTAGTTATCGATTTTAAACTACATACCCCCTGCAGGAATGCGCAGTACTTATTTATTGATACAGGCCCTAAAAATTTAACGTATTGTTATCATTTTAGTTGTAGTTTACGGGTAGATTAACATTTTGTGGTGTTGTTTTTATTATTGTAGTAAAGTTGTAGCTTAGTTGTATTTTTGTGTACCTATTAATTTTATTTGTTTAGACTTTAGGCCCATAATTTATTTTTTAGATCTAGTTACAGTTTGGTTATAGCCTGTTCGTTAAGCACATTAAAAATAAATATATAAAAAACATAAATTTAGTTACATTTTTTTACATTTATTTCGAAATTTTCGAAATAATTTTAAGCAAGGCTAACAAATTGTTCGCTAGATAACACAAATAATTAACTAAATATTAAAAAAAAAAAGAAATTAAAAATCAATTACAACTCAGTTTGAAAGTTACCTGTTATGAAGGTATATACGCGGAAAACAATGGTTATTTCTGTTTAACACTTAAACCATTTGTTTTGATTTATTTTACCCGAGTTTTTGTAAATTTTTAAATTTCCCTTATTTTATAAAGTTTTACAAAAACCTAGGGTGTATAGTCATTATTATAATGGACATGAAGCAGTTGGTAGTAGGTATTACTAAAATGTAGAAAGGTGTTATTTTAGTTAGGACTCTTTTTATATTAATCGTAACAATCCTTAGTAATGAATAATAAAATAGAAGAAAATGTTTAAAATAAACAGATAGTACCTATTTAGGTTGCACGAAACTTTTGCATTTCTGACTACTCATTGATAATTGGTAAAAAAAGTTTACTTAAATAAAAAATATCGAAATTCGTCATTCGCGGCAGATATAAATTATGAGTAAGAAAAGGTACAAAGATGATATCGAAAGTTTGTTTTCTATTCAAAATTGCACTACTAGTCTTTACTTCATTTGAGTACTAGAAAAATATTTTTTAAACGATTTCACACACTTACAGTTGACATTATTGTATGTCTCACTCTCATTGACATCTTATCAAGGGTTATTAAAAGAAAATTGACGTAGCATCTAAAAATTCCAGAAAATTGTTTTACAAGGCAGAGGAAGTAAAAAAATTATAAGTTTAAAAAAAACAAAAAAAAAATTACCATCACGCATACAAAAATGTTTCCACGAAAACATATTGTTATACGAAAGAGTGTATTTTATAAATAAAACTGATAAATATAATAATTAATTACTCATATTTTTATATTTTTAATATAATATGAGTTAAGCAAAACTCATTTTTGTATAAAAAATTCTTCATTATTTCGTAAAACTTTCAGTGTGCCCTATATAGAACCCATTACTATACACCACCTAAACCCCACCTATAAACCCATTATTACTATATATTCTTACCTAATAGTTAATAATGTAAATATTATTATGTAACAAGATCGGGATGATTGGATTTCTTTAATAAGACTTGGAAAGTTAATTTTAGTGTTTAAAATTTCATAAATTATTAAGCTAATCACACTTGATTACCCAGTATAAAAACGGGTTCATAAAAACACCGTAACTGGGACAGCAGTAGCTCTACTATAGAAGCTATTACGGAGTTTAATTTATATAGTCACACATTTGCTTGAAATGTTATCTTTTAATAAATTAAAATTAATGACGTCACTATCGCGCTCTTTTCAGATCGACCCATTTATTTTACTTGTATTTATAGGCTTCTGATCATATTTCAATATGCTCTCAAGGCCCACGGTACTACGAGAAGTATGAAACGAACATAGTTATTTCTGAATGCGAGCATTCAACATCTAAGTACTGATAATAACGGTTCTATTCAAGTAAGGACTATTTAATTAGTTATGATTACTGTAATGTTGAATTCTTTGGGTCTGAATGACTATGTTTATTTAGTCCTTCTAATAGTACTATGGGTTTTAGAAAAATATAACAAGTTTAGTTTTTCCGCTAATTTATCAGTTGTTTTGTCTAATGCATAGTAGAGTTATTTTGCTCGTTTTTAAACATTATAAGGTTTTTAACTTTAAAGAAGAAAATCATAAAATAGACAATATTTTATCGCTTTTGATACCAGCTCTAATCATTTAAAAATGCGTTTTATTTTTTGTATCATAGGAGAAAATCTAAGGATACCATATTTATGGCATATATTTTCAAGTCTTATTAAATAATTATTTGTAAATAATCTTTATTATTATATTTAAAAAAAACTTGTACTAAACACAATTAATATTTACAGAGGTAAAACGATGGGTGGCACCAGTTCCATCAACTACATGGTGTACATGAGAGGCAATAGAAGAGATTACGATGGGTGGGCTGAGCTTGGTAATCCTGGATGGAGCTATCGAGAGGTATAAAATTAAATATTACGCATTTAAATTGTTTTTAGTATAGTAGCCATAGTATGGGTGCTCCGCAGCGGCTTCCGTGTTTTTTCATTGCTTCAAGCCTACTTTCTTTTGAATTCAAATTCAATTTCATACGATGACTTGATCTCAAATACAATTATACCTACCCAAAACCAGAAACACAAAATTTCATATGGGAGAAAACTGGTGTTTCCACCGGGAATCGAACCCAATACCCGCTGCTTAGGAAGCAAATGCGCACCCAACTAAATAACGGGCAGTTCATTGCCTCTCTGTATTGCAAAGATAATACGTTGAGCAATTAGTATCAACCTTTTTATCACCTGTCGCCACAACCAGGCGCTCTAATACAAAAGATTCATTTGTTTTAATTTAAGCTACTAGGTTTAATTTATACTAAAAACGAAATTATGGCTTTGAATATTTACAAGTAAAATAAACGTTTACATTAATTTAATTTGGATTATTGATACACCTTTGACGTTTTATGTCAATTTCAGGTGTTGCCATATTTTAAGAAAGCGGAAAACAACCAGGACATGGAATCAAAAGACCATCACTACCATGGCGTTGGAGGCCCGTTAAACGTTGAGAGATATCCTTTCACTAATATCAACACAATGATGATTGTACAAGCTTTTAAAGAAAGAGGCTTACCAATTACAGACTTTAACGGAGAAAATCAACTAGGGACTGATATTGCACAATCCACATCACTCGATGGACGAAGATATTCAACCAATTCTGCATACATTAGACCAATAAGATATAAAAGACCTAATTTGACAATTATCCCAAATTCATTCGCTACTAAAATTTTAATTGATCCTATAACCAAAACAGCTTTTGGAGTACAGTACTTGAAACATGGAATTCATTTCGAAGCAACAGCCAGAAAAGAAGTAATCATTAGTTCTGGAACGATAAACTCACCGAAACTGTTAATGCTCTCAGGAATTGGACCAAAACAGCATTTGGAAATGTTGAATATACCTGTGCTATCAGATTTGAGCGTAGGGCATAATTTACAAGATCATATCACTACAGACTCCTTGATTATAAGTCTTTCTAATAAAACTTCAACAGCAGTACAAGAACAGCAGCTATTTGATGAAATTTATCATTATCATTATCAACACCCACATAAAAATGGTCCATTATCAACATCAGGAACTCTTAGTGGTACTGCATTTATTAAATCTCCATATGCGGTAGAAGACGCACCTGACTTGCAATACCATTTCGATGGTAGAAACGTTAAAGAATTTTATTCTGATCCAACCACTTACGTAGCTACAAACATATTTCCTCTATCATTTTTCGATGGACTAAGTGTGAGACCGTTACTTTTGATTCCTAAAAGTCGCGGATATATCATGCTAAACAGTACAGATCCAATTTTTGGTGATCCGTTGATTTATTCAAGATTCTTTACAAATAGACAAGATTTGGACGTTCTTATAGCTGGCTGCAGATTTGCATTGACATTAGAAGACACACCTGCGTTTAGATTAAGTGGAGCATCATTTATTAGGAAACCAGTTCAAGCTTGTGCAGGTTATCCTTGGGGTAGCGATGAATACTTTGCTTGTTTATTTATTCAATACACTACAACAATTTACCATCCTGTAGGCACTTGTAAGATGGGTCCTAAATGGGATAAGGAAGCAGTAGTAGATCCTAGATTAAAAGTCTATGGTATAAAACGATTGAGAGTTATAGATGCTTCTATAATGCCTCGAATAGTAAGAGGAAATACAAATGCACCTACTATTATGATAGCTGAAAAAGCTTCAGATTTGATTAAAGAAGATTGGTTAAATTGAGCATATGTGATAATCAATTATTATACAAATAAAATAAAGATGTCATTTTAAGTAATCGGTTAAGTTTTGATGTATACAAGAAGTAAGATGAGAAAAAGTGATAATTTTTGTATATTTTTTGTACTTTATGATAATAAAACAGGCTAAAAGATAAAAATTTCTCATTTCATTACCTACTTATAATGCATTTTATACATCCATGTTTAGACTAATGTTTAAATAGCTGTCGAGCAGTGAGGACGTTCATATCTTTAAATAATTTAGCAGTTGGATACAAAAAGGATTTATAGCACATAACCTTTAATACACTTGAGCTCTTTACATATCAATAAATAAAGATTACCTTGGGAGATTTTTTTTATTTTTTCTTCAGTTGGGAATCAAACCCTCGATTGAAAGAAAGGAATTGCTGATTGCGCCTACATGATCATCTCATTTGGAGCCAGAAGTAATTGAATCTTCTTCTACTCTTTCTCTAAGAAGAGGACTTATCATGCCGATTACACTGAGGGAGAGAGAGAAAGATGATGAACTTGATACCCAGATTAAACACTTGTTTATGGTCGTTCAAAATCCTTTGGGTATGGAGTCCGAGGTGCTATTAATATTTGGGTTGTTTAATTTTTGCTTGAATATGAGCCAAATTGCCACTTAATAAAGAAATAGAGACTATTTAGTACATTTCGCGTAGGAATATGTTTTCTCGAATGAAAGGTACTGTAATACGAACTGCTCGTTGGCTTAGTTGAAATCTGCCTAAATCAAACCCAGAACCTATTGCGTAAATAGCATAGACTTGCATACTGCGCCATCTGAGTCGTCAATTCGATCAACTGGTCGGATTTTCTCGCAAGGTTGATTTATATATTACTATCAACTTTAAAAAATAGACACTTAAGAATAAAAAACCATTATCTCTAAATTGTTTTCTTACCTCAAATTATCAAAAAAGTTTTCTTGTCTTTTTTTAATGAAATTTGTGGCAAACAATCATGCGGCCCACCAGATGGTATGTGGTTACCGTGAACTGCAATACTATAGGCAATGCTGGCGCGTTGTTTACTACTGTTGTTTAGTTGTATAAACTCGTTTTAGGTGATTTTTTAAAAAGTGTGAGTTAATGCGTGTATGTGCTCGTTTTACGCTTTTTTCTATTTGTGTGGTGTATATGTATATGTGTGTGTGTTATTTTAACTGCACCGCAAACTGAAGGCTCAAAACTATCTAATCTCTCTTCTGCATTCTGAATAAAGTCCCATCTGCCGTTTCTACACCCCTATTATCTGTTCACATAAACCTCTGTGAAGCAAACAATCTGAACCAAGACTCTGTCCTCACTCTTTAATCACCACCATTTCAAATAGACCTCTCTGCACTCCCTCTGTTCAACAAAATATAAGTAAAATAACAATTTGGTAAAGACGCAGAGGTCAGGATAATTTGGTTTCGTTATAAATTTTACAACCTCATAGACTTAAACTTCATCAAAGAGTCATAAATAAACAGAAGCGGGACCCAATTGCTTTGAGCGTTTAGAGCACAAGGTTTAGTGGTTTAGTGCTTGTAGTTTAGATTAGGATGACGATAACCCTAATGTTTCCAAGCTATGCATGTTTAATTTATAGATATTTCGGTAAATTTACAAAAAAACCGAAGTGATCCTTTCGCCAAATGAACAAAATTCAATAAAATAAAAACACAGATGAAAATATAACCTGTAAATAAGTTCCAAATCGAAATCCACTTAAGTACTAGTATGAGCAAGAATAAAATAATTGCCCAATGCATATCATTAGACTTTATCAATGCTATATAATATTTTGCTCTTTTCACTTACATGTATGCCCTCTTAATATTTGCATTTACATAATTTTATTAAATGTCATTTCAGGCTTTGGATCGTAGTTTTACATATTCTGTGAGAATTTGAAGTCATTTGCTTATATGGTTTTGACGCTAGATGCCTCTGACTGACGGACGGACAGACGGACAAAGTGCGGAACGACGCAAGTCAATTTAGAGATCTCGTTTCGCTTGATCAATTAGTAGGATAGGTTTGAGTAGCTCAGCGGTTAGAGCAATAGGGCATGACACCCTAGAACGCGAGTTCAATCCCCGCCTCAAGCGATATTTTTTCCTTTCTCAATTTATCACTATAGTTCTGCCTCGCATGACTAATGCTATATCAATAAAATCAATCATTGCAAAGTATCATAACTTTTAAACCTTCCTCTTATATCAATCAAAACGTTCCCAGTGCAGTAGTCACCAACAATTTCAAAGGCCTCATAAATTTCCACTGAGACGGACGGACGCTTTTCACTTTGTACATACGTATAAATGTTCTTAGTACGTATAAATTTATATTTAAACCTTCCATTGGCTTAATTGAATGAGCGTTCGCTTTCTAAGCGAGGATAATGGGTTCGATTCCCGGCGGGAAGACAAGTTGCCTATGGACAATTTGTGTTTCTGGTTCTGGTTGTGAATGTTTCCGGCATCCACAATATAATTCATCGAACTTACTGTGGGCTGTAAGTGTGAAAGTGTTTATATTCATAATACGTACAAATTCTCAATGTTAAATATTAATATAAAACGCTGCCCAGCAAAGAAACGACTTGAACTCGGTTTAACAGCCAATTTTCCCAGGATTAATAGAGCAAAGGAGAAACAAAGCGAGGGAACAAAGAAAATGGTGGGAAGTGTTAGGTTACTTATATTTTTTTAGCTGGTGGTGAATACTTTGTTTAGGTTTTTATTTACTTTCCTTGCTGGACTGATTTACTCGTTTGTGGTAATTATAATATTTTGGAACAAAACTATAAGTTATGTTGTTTTGCTATACCGACGACGTAGACGCTATGTATTTTGCAACAAAACTCTTGGTTATGTTGTTTTATTATAATGACCGTAGTCACTATGTATTTTTAACCGACTTCAAAAAAAGAGGTTCTCAATACGACTGCCCTTTTTTTGTTATTCCAATCCGCCAATTTTGAATTGATTTAATTATTTTTTTTGTTAGAATATTATACTTCGGACGTGGTCCGATGTACATTTTATTGAAAAAGATTAAGCCAAAACCAAAATATAAGCGGTGAAGTCAGGTTTTTTGAGCTTTGCTTGCGTTTAATCATCTCAGAATGAATTACATGTTAGTGATCTTCCAATGGTGACAATTATGTGTGTAATAAATATTTTAAGCCCAACAAAGCTTTAAAAATAAAATTTCACTGCATTATCTCTGGAACCCGTGATCATATCTTGACATTTTTATATAAAACATACTTGACATCATCCTTTCAAATAAAAAATGAATCATCAAAACCGGTTTACTAAGAAAAAAGTTCTAAGATAACAAAATGATTTAGCAAATTGAGTACGATACCGTTTTTGGAAAAAATCTATCTTGGAATAAAACAATTCGGTTAGCCAGTAAAGTCACTGTTTTTAGACTTTTTATTTATCATCCTGTATTGATACAAAAAATTCTTTAAACGTTAAATCGTCTTTTTTTTCCACGGATTTTTTTTTTACAAGGAAAACATTTAACTCAAAGTAAATGCAGCTCAAATTCGCTAAAATAATCAATGGATGTTATATTTCTTCACGATAATAACAAAAAAAAAAATACGCCTAAGCAACAATGCAGACCGAAATGTTACAGTTTCTTAGACTAAAACACAATGATTCTTATCATAACTTCTATGAATACAACCCTATCTAAGTTTCGAAGGTATAGTGAAAACTAGACCAAGCTCTCACGCAATTGGCAAATATTTTAATAAAATAGAAACATGAAAATAATCATTTGATTCTCTTTGTTTTATACAATTTGGAAAGTAAACACATAATCAAAACAAAAACCGAACTGTTAAAACGTTTGTCTACACAAAACTAAATGTTTAAGCATATTATCCTTAGAGAAACTAGATGTTCCTGGTATAATTTAAGATGGATTTTTTTATTATACCAAAGAAAAAGCATAAGTGAAACAAAATCAAAATAAAATATACTGGTATTATTTTTAGCATATTTAGTTATTTAACTGTTTCGGATATACCTAATAATATTGTTTTTCTATTTTCTTGGTTAAAATGTTAGTTGGATTCCTTAACTATTACCATATTAGACATTAGAACTATACATTTTGGAAAGAAATGGCTAGTTATGAATCAATGCAATTTCCAATACAACGTATCGCTAATTTGCCTCAGCTACGACTCGGGCAAGGAATTTCATTTATGTCCAGCTCGCACAATGAATGTGGAAGCATAGCGTTTCTTCCGCATTTGTGGTATGTCTATCTTATAGCGATGTCGCTTAGCAGTTTGTCTGCTTGTCCGATGATAGAACGGGGATGTAAATGAAGTATCTGCATTTTACAGTATTGGTTGAAATCAAAAATTCTTGTTTAATAGTGTCTTAATAGATACAATTTGGACTTGGTAGCTGTTGGTAGCTTGGTAAGTAAAACCTACAAAAGACGTAAATAAACCATTTTACTAAATATAGATAATTATCCAAGCCTTTATAGCCGTTTCAATCTACTCCACAATACATAAAAAGAAACAATACCAGTGCTCCCAGGACTTGTAACCGCCATTCCATTTTTTTCCCAATAGCAATGGAAAATTGACAACCAGTCGGTTTTTCTATCGTAGTTCAGGCTTTCGTAAAAAACAAAAATAACTTCGCAGTTTGCTTGTTTTTATTCTCCTGCGGGAAGTCAACTGCTATAGATTTTGATTATTGTTTGCGAATGTTTTCCTCGTTATGTTTTTGCAATTATTTTAAAAGCGTTATGTAGGTCATCATCAGCTTTCTTTGCCTGTTCTTCTAATACAATGTGAACTCTTTGGATGAAGCTTAATAACAAAGAATTAGTAAAATCCATATTGTAAACAAGATTTGGTATTAGGTATTTGCTTCTAAATTTTCCGCTGAGGCATAAATAAGTTTTTATACGAGCCACCTAACTAATGCTCTCAATCACTTTCTCACTCAATTTTCTTAAGTAATGCTGATTATAGTTAATTAAGTCACCAGAGCCTCGTAAATTAATCAGCAGATATATATTTTGCTGCAGATCAGCTTAGTTATTTTTGGTTTCTAGAAAAACCTGCCCTAGATCAATCGGAATTTTTCAACGCAATCTACGTCAATCGTTAGAAAGAAAAACATTGTTGCCTCACAAAAAATGGTGGCAGGGTTCAACGAATTATTCTGCTTTGAGCTGTGATCAAACATGTTTGCAATTTTGTCCAAACCATCTAAGCATCCTTTTCTCAAACTTTGTCACTACATCATCTTCCACGCCAGAATAAGTAGTGTTCATTAATAAATATAAATACCGTACAGTGCATTTTTTTATTATTCAAAACATAGTAAAGATAAAAATATGTTTTTGTTACTACCTATGCGAATTTCTCGTTACTATGCCACACAAAAGACTATCTATAGTGAAACATTAGCACTGTATTCCCAATTAGATCAATGCATTGCGGACGCAAATCCTTTTAACCACAATAAAAGTAGATCAATTGACTAGAATTTAATTATCCGAGGCCTGTGGCTGCCGGCGACCGGAAACCTTTGTTTCAGACTTGTATTTCCGGTTAACAATGGACGGTGCTTGGGAAAATAAAGCTTGTTGGCGGGTTTAATGGCCATTTGAAAATGTACTGTTCTTACTGTTGGATTCATGAAGAATGTGTGCTCTAGTTCTTTGTTGATTGTGTTTTTTTGCAATACGTTCCTTGCGTTCAGTTTTGAATCTTTCAATGCATATTTTGTGAACATAATTATAAAAATTGTGTGGCTTGGATCAACATTCGCATTGGATTCCTGGGCACATTAGAAATTAATAATGTATGTTCGGAGACACAGACAGGACATTTTAATTCAAAAACGTTTGCCACCAGATACAGGTATTGCTTGTTTTTTTTAACCAGAAAAAAATCAGAAGTAATAGTGGCGGGTTCTGTTTATCATATGAACGAGCTTTGATATTGTTCTTGATGATGATGATGATGAATTGAGGTTCTAATAACATATTCATTGATTTTAAATGTTTCTGCGTTTGTATGAATATACTCAAAAACCTGTTTGATTGCCACGTTTTGTGGCCACTCCTTGTTTGTACATTTGAAACCATTGGACAAAGCTTAACACACACCCACACTAAGTTGTGTGTTTTGTGTGTCGTGCGTGCCGAATATTCACGTTATGCAGTCACACCCAGTTACAGAAAAATAATTTTCTTTTTGTGAGAAAACTACTAAAACTAACAACCGGGACCAATATGTTAAAGTGCCTTTGATAACACGGTATCACTAAAAATTTAAATCCTACTTAACGGACATCTAACCAAGCATTGGATCCACAGAAGCCTAAATAATATGTGCCTTATTATTTAGATTCTTGTGATTGGCCTTCTGAGCCACTGCCATGTGATTTTTTTTAAATATTTTATCATTAAATTTGTGGCGGCGGCCAGGTTTATAATAATTTTGAATATACACAGTTGAATCGTTATCAGAACTAAAGGTGTGAGCAACATTTCAGATTGATCGTAATTTTATAAATAAAAAGATTTAATAAAAAAAATAACCTATGTTTAAATTTCATGCACTCCTTATTATTGTAACATATAAATATTATCAAATTCATGGTAAGCTCTTACTGAAAGAAACGCAATATCCTTTGATATTTACCATTCTCAAGTATCCGACATTATATAAGAGGATAAGTTAATATTTGAGCCATTTGGCTTAGGGTCTGTTTACAAGGGTCTTGAGCAAAAGTTTTAGCTGACGTAATGATAATGATTAACTCACTACAGAGATAGGTCGTTCAAATAAAGCCCAAACTCCGAGAGCATCACTCAAAATCAAAATCGTTTGTTTACATGGGTCCCAAAGAGGCACTCATGAAAACTACTGTCAGATTCGCTAAGTTAAGGCCATCTCGAGAAGAACCTGGCAAGGAACTCGGCGGCGCACTGAAATAGATAGATGTAGTGTAGATATAAAGTGAATCAAATAAATCAACTTATTTCCATACGCGTCTGAATTCACAGGTACGTTCTTACCTTTACATCCGTTTTATTTATATATATTGTTGTAGTTAGTCTAGACGGAAAGGGGAACATAAATCTGCGACTGGACAACACTGATGTAAAATTAAATACTGGAAGGTTTGATAGGTAACAACATAATTTTATTGAGGTTCTTACATGTAGCTGAAAATCAATTAAAGATTGAACCCAAAAAAACCTCACGCGTCGTCGTCGCAAATTAATAAAAATGTAGCCTTTTGTTCAAAGTAAGTGTTAAATACAAATATATATATATATATATATATATACACATAAACTTTCGGATTTATAATATTAACTAATTTCGCCCCGCGGTATTACCCGTTGTGTCTGAAAATAAATAGCCTATGTGTTTATCCAGGTTGTCAGCTACATCTATACAAAATTTCATCAAAATTGGTCCAGCTTGAAGAAGTAACTAAGATATAGGTACACACGCACAAACTTTCGTCTTTATATATATTTTTTTCATTCTAGGTAGGCAAGCATTTGACCGCTATCTCACCTAAGTATAAGTAGGATTGGTAGGATAGGATATGAGTAGGTGCTTCAATCAATCTCCAATCCTCAGATCAAGAAGAAAAGAAGAATATTTATTTGAGACTGGATAACTCCTCAAGCATGAGTGAGAAGGAGGATTTTTTCTTGCATTGAAGTTTCTCATGGTTGCTTGAAAGCGATAGCTCTAAGTGATTTGACCGCCAATCTTATACGTTGTCTTTGTATTTTTTTTTCGGTTGGTGTCAATAAAGATTTTTGATTATA
Source organism: Lomographa bimaculata (assembly GCA_948107665.1). Lineage (NCBI taxonomy): Eukaryota > Metazoa > Arthropoda > Insecta > Lepidoptera > Geometridae > Lomographa > Lomographa bimaculata. The sequence continues at coordinate 8,319,475 of OX403608.1, read as the reverse complement.
ATCATATTCTTTAGTGACGTGATAACACAGATTTTGAAAAGGATTGAATCTTTCAATCTCTTATTTGAAAAATCGCAAAATCATGGCAAATTCACCAACAATATTTGATTTTAGAAATGTAAAAAATTTCTGAATCTCTGTTATACTAATGTCATTTCCGATAGGCTAGTCAATTAAGAAAACTCGTTTAGCTCTATCAATAAACATTTTGAATTTCAATTTGAGTTTTTGCCTTTTAAGTATTCGGCTAAGTAAAGTAAACGTTTGCATTCTTGGCAGGGGTATCGGGGCCGATTCCCGGCGGGAACACAAAATTACTCTACAAGGAAAATTTGTGTTTCTGGTTCTGGTTGTGATCGTGTGTGTGACGTGAATGTTTCCGGCACCTACGACACAAGTCATCGAACATAGTGGGGTGCTGTAAGCGTTTAAGTTTTACAATAAAAAAACAACAAAAAAAAAAAATTGTTATTAATGGCGCATCCAGAATGTTCTAACATCTGTACACAGTACAGCATTGTAGGTAAGCAGACAATTAGCGAACGTTGTGTCGTGTTGTTTTACTTCGTTACGAAGTGTGAAGACTCTCCGATTGTCTGCTTTATTAGAACTATTTGAGATAGTTCTGTTTACACATTTATGGAATTTAGTAGCCGTTGTTTTTGGATACAATGTTGTTTCATGCAGTGGGTACCATTATAGCAGACGTTCGCCAGATGGTAGGTATATAAGGGACCGATGCTGAAAGCACAGATTTGGTCTAAGTATACTTTAAATGAAACAAGAAAAATATTACAACGATCACTAAGACATATAACTTTTACCCGACGCATTCCAGACCTTGTCAAGACTTGATCAAATCACTTACGGAAATTGTATGTCCATAAGCGATAATGACCGCTTTCTTTTTACAGATTGTTGAAGTGGTGGCAAAACCAAGATGCTGGAATAAGTTTGAACAGTTCTTCGTTATATTATCCGTTGTAATTGCAGCAGAACACAGAGAAAAACCGAAACTTTTAAGGAAAGATCCCTAGGAAAATTTGAAGGTCTTTTTTATGCCCTATAGGCCGATTGACCACAATCTCACCAGATGGAAAGTGATGATGCGGCCGAAGATGCAGCATTTTTGCCTAGAAGGTACCTGTTTTATCTCCTTAATTTGAATGTAAAATTGTTTCAATAAAATATTGCTGTGCCTATATATTGAATGCCCGATGTGGGTAAACTGATGTCACATAATTGCACTAACAACTTGCATACCGTTATAATTTGTCAGTTCACAATAAATTATTCTTGATTCTTGTTTACTCTTGACTTGAAAACTCCCAGATTAAACCGTTCGGGGAACAAAGACGGGACAATAAGTTCCTTCGCAGTACGGATGATAAACGAAAAAGAACTGGAGGTATGTCATCCATATATGGATCACGATCGACAGTTTTTTTTTGGTAGTTTTAGATTATTTATGGTTAATTTGCATATATTAGTAGTCTTGCAGTTCATTAGATTCAATACAACGAACCACCCATGGGTACACCAAAACAATAATATTATACGACTATAACAACCATTTGAAACTTTGTTAATTTGTAATATTGTAGCCATAAAACGACAAAGGAGTTAAAATTTATTGCCAGAGCCAAATGAGAACTGGTGCTGCAATATTGTTTACCTTCATGTAATTACACATTGTGTACGTTACTGTTTTATCGTCATACTATGAGTTAAACATAATAGTATTCTGAATTATATATGTTTTGTTTATCATCCTTACAGTGAAGAAGTGGAACTTATTGCATGCGTCTCTGTTCCCCGAACGGTGCATAGGCAAAAATGTTACATCTTCACTTTCTATCAGGTGAGATAGTGGTCAAATGCTTGCCTATATAGCAAATTTTTTTCATTAAAGTACAGAGTTTTTGTTTCTTCTTGACTACCAGAGAGTCGGTTCAACTAATTCAAAACAAATAATGATGTACTGATCAAATAGAGAATTTGGTTAAGCTCATTACTCTGTCCTTAAATGTTAAGCCATTGTAATTTTTTCGGACTTTCTATTTCTGTAATATTTTGCTTACTTTATATAATTTTTTTGACGTGACGTGTGACGTGTTGCTTATAAATTGATGAACACCGCCTGCACTCACGAAAAAGTGTCACGTTCCGCCTGAGCCTGAACGTGCATACGAGAGCGCGGAACAAGCGATAGAGAGGCACGATCGGCCCAATTGTTCGTCTTGTGACTTTATCACGTAAAATTATCGTCCGTCAATCGACTTTACAGTTAACCATATTTTTTTTTACTATTTAATATTAGCTTCATTTGTGTGTAACTAACTTGGTAGGCGGTGAAAAATGTGTTCGGGACGATTAAACCTTTTACTTTAAAAGTAGAGGCATTTGTATTTATTCTACAAATACTATAAATGCGAAAATTTGTGTGTGTGAGCGTTTGTTACCACGAACCTTCGTAACGAATGAAACGATTTTGATGAAATTTATAATCTGGGTGTCTTTAAGTCTAGAGTAAATAGATTCGGCCGCATCTTCACTTTCCATCAGGTGAGATAGTGGTCAAATGCTTGCCTATCTAGCATAAAAAAAAGAGTAGATAATATGTAGAGAAAGAGTTTAGGTGCCGGAATAACACATATGCTATTTTTTAACTTAATTAACACGGGCACTGCAAGTATCTTATAATTGTAGAGAGCTTTAAAACACTAGGTTTATTTTAATCTAAGCTACAAACGCTGACTCTAACACCAACTGTTTTGGACGTTAAATAAATTCACTTTTTAAATGTTCAAAACTGTTGGGTCCTGTTTATATCAATTTATGATTATTTGATAAAGTTATAATTGGATGTTATTTTCATTGCAGAGCCAAAATACCCTGACCTTTGCGTAGTTTAGAACTACTTGTTAATTTGCTGAAATATTTTCAAACAGATGGAATCGGAAGAGATCCATATTATTGTGAAGTCGTAGTAATTAAAGAGTGAGGACAGAATCTTGGTTCAGATTGTTTGCTTCTCAGCGGTTTATGTGAACAGATAATGGAGGTGTAGAAACGGCAGATGGGACTTAGTTCGGGCTATGAAAATAGAGATTTGTAATGACACAAACATTTTATACACTTAAATTTGACGACAAAAATCATTTATAATTCATAAGGTAAATTTAACCAATAAGTACCAACATTAAATATGTTTGTTTTCCAGTTTTTGACGGCTCCTGGAAAACGGATGCATCGATTTTTATCAAACACTGCTTGGCAGCGGATTAATTGTATTTAAACATAAACATAGCATAACAAACCTCTTCACACTCATAGCCCCAAATTAAGTTCTATGACTTGTGTCGTGGGTGTCGGAGACATTCACATCACACACACAATGTCAGCCAGAACCAGAAATACAAATGTTTCTGAGGAAGAAAACATGTGTTCCCGCTGGGAATCGAACTCGATATCCCTGCTTAAAAGGAACTAGAACTAGAACTCATCCAACTTAGCCAACTTAGCAAACATTTATCTTACAACCAGGCCGATGTATCATCTATGATGAGTCTATTTTACTGCTTTGATTTTTAGAATGCTGTTATTACTACCCCGTATTCTTTTCAGGGCAGAAGTGGTTCTTCAATAATTTTCCTACATCCCATTAAACGTTTGCAAATATCGCGAATTTAATGCCTCATCTGCAGAGTACGACTTCAAATGATTCAGTGCGAAACATTTCGCTTGTCTTTGTCTGAAACTTTGTTGTATCGTGTCTTCATCAAAAAACTTCAACATTGTTCGCCTCAAATAAAGACACGTGCTTTGGAGACGCCAGTGTTTATAACTAAGTTTGTGCTATAAGATATTTTAGGATTACTTAAAAAAACAGATGAACACAACACAACTTTACTAATTACAAACTTATAATATATTCGTAGATTACAACTGTCACTGGTCGTTCTCCACAAACTAAGATCACGCATCTCCATTTTGCTTATTATAGAAAAACCTTTAAGGTAAATTACTTATAACTTTTTTATGGTACTAATATTAGCGGTTTGATTTTCTACTCAAAAAAGGAGGTGGTATTCAAATCGACTGTATTTTTTTGTTAACCGTGAACCGTTTCGTGAACTGATTATAAATTATTTTTTTGTTTGAAAGATGTTGCTTTCCAATTGGTCCCGTTTAAATTTGAATCAAGATCTGATCAGTAGTTCTTGAAATATCTTTAATAATGCGTGTTTAATACATCTAATTTGTTCAAAGTTTCGAAGATAAAGCGGTGAAGTCGGTTTTTTTAAGCTTGTGTATAATTATTGTATGTTTTTTAAATACAGGAAGTACAGGATAACTGACACATATTATGCATAAGTATCAGCTTTAAACGTGAAACCAGTTTTGAGATAGATTCCGGGACAAAATATTTTTACCGACTTCCAAAAAAAGGAGGAGGTACTCAAGTCGACTGTATTTATTTAAATATTTTATTTAATGTGTTTTACCTCATAACTTCTCTCCACGTGAGCCGATTTAAAATATTTTTTTTTGTTTGAAAGATGTTGCTTTCTGATTGGTCCCATTCAAATTTGATCTAGATCTGATCAGTAGTTCTTTAAATATCGTTAATAATGCCTATTTTGTGACGAATAATGCGTACTTTGACGATTTTCTCGTCTACTAGACTTCAAAAGTTACCTCATTACTTCTTTCTTTGTGGGTTGATTTTGACGATTCTTTTTTTATTTGAAAGCTGGTGTTTTTTATGTAGTCCCATTGAAATTAGATCAAGGTCTGATCTCTAGTTTTTGAGTTATAGTCAATAATGCGTGTTTATATATTAAATCTGATCAAGGTTCCGATGATAAAGCGGTGAAGTCGATTTTTTAAGCTTTGCTTACCTTTAATTATTTTTTTATTCCGTCTTAATATTCCGTTCTGTGCTTCAACACACATAAATAAAACACAACTGGTATGGTTTGAAATCATATCTCATAAGATTAAAGAATAAAACCAGTAAGTAAAGATAGGAGGCTCATCGGAGCTTCAAACAATTTTGAGCGCAGTTTGACACGTTTTGCAGTATAGGTCAATAAGTGCGTCCAATTGTATCCCATAAAAAATCATCATCGTTTTCAATGTCTGAAGGGTTTGTAGCTGTTTGTACTGCCCGCTGGCGGGCTGGGTGAGCATTCGCCTTGTAAGCAGAGGTAATTCTTGCACATACTCTCCAAAGAACACTTGAATGCCACATGCCTTAATAGAGACAAAAGAAAAGTGTTAATGGACATATTCTTGGTTATTATGAATCTAGCAGAATCAGTTAAATTTAAGTTACTTTTTAGCCTTATCTTGGCTAGAATGAAACAAATATAGCGAACACGCTATTGAGACGTATTTTCTCACTTGTTATAACACCATTTCTTTTGCGACAGTAGCTTTTAACACCTTGAACATTAAAATTTATGAGTGTATTCTATATTGGAATATGTTAATCAACGTATTGCAGAAATCTGCGAACGTAACCGTGGCCGGCTTTCGGTAATAAAATAAATAAATAAGTCGTCATAAATTCGGCGATAACGTTTCGATATAACACATGTGTTTGACGATGTCGGTTTTATTGGTAAGTAATTAATATGGAAATATGGGGTTTTATTCCCGTTTGAGTATTGGTATGGCTGTTTATTAAGGTTTTTGGGTCGTTGCATTAAATCTTCATTGACTTTACTTAATTCAGACAGCAATTAAGGATTAATCATCTTTTTAAACAAGGTATTAATACATTTACCGGTGATGAATACATTACCGGGAAGGATTTGCTTGGATAGCATTGAACTGCAATCATGCATAATCATAATACTTACCTACAGTCGTAGTTTAATAAGTTGTACAAACATGTATATATTACTAGCTGTACCCGGCATGCGTAGCAATACCACTCTCAGAAAAAGTGTTTTACCTCTTTCATGTTTATGGTCGCCTAGTACTTTAATACAAAACTTAATTTTTTTTGGGTATTGTTCATGCAAAAATACTAAAATCACGATGGTAAAATGGAGAATGGGGGTTGAGGGGTGCAAAATACTTTACGACCTATTCCAATACCTGCCAAATAAACAAAAAAAAAATTAAAATCGGCGGTCGATCCGTTTTGGAGGACCTTGACACGAGATATATTAGAAGAAAATTTATTTATAATAATATTTTTTTAACGCAAAGCACCAAACAGAACTCTCGCAGCTATAATTGGGAACTGTATTTCTCCTTAAATTTCCACATGAGCACTGTGATATAGTCGGTAGTCCAACGGTATTCTATCAGTTATAAAAAACGAAAATAATTGGGCAGTGTGGAAGAGCCTATCTTGAATAAAAAAAGTGCCATAAACGAGACAAAGAACCGAATTTTAAAACATCCCGATTCACCGGTGTCTGGCACAGACAGGCAGACTGACAATATCTATATTGATTCAATGACCGTTCCCGGGCGTGTATATTCTTTTAGTGGATTCACGGATGAAAAGTTGAACCGATTCAGCTTGGATTTATATGACGGTGAATATATTTTTTTTTATTTATTTATTTATATTTTTTTGTATGAGCTTAATAGACATTAACAATTTTTGACGGCATAGAAGTAATATTTTTTTTGTTTTGGTTAGTCACAGTATCTGGCTTGCAATTATTTGTTGAAGTGATGATAACAAGTGGTAACCAATCGGTAATCATTGGTCGCCGTTACCACTCATTGCCCGCGTCTTTGTCCCTTAACGTCATAACCTGGGAGTGTTCAAGTCTATAGTAAATAGGTATTTTCTAGGCAAGCATGCTAGCTACATCTTCATTCGCATCATCTCTTTCTATCAGGTGAGATTAGTCAGATAGGTTAGTAGTAAAAGCTTGCCTTTCTTATTATCACTTTATCAACCTGTGAAATAGTGCTCAAACGATTGCCTTTCAAAGAAACAAATATTATTATTTCAAAACACATCTCAATTCACCTTCACAATTTCCATAAAAATTCAGTGACCGCTATTCCCGTATTAAATTCTTTCAACACGTATAAAATGGATGAATAGAAAAATCGTCGCAAATCTTCGCACGTCTAAGACTCGATATCTGGCGTTTTATTCGATTTATATCGATGCATAATAATAATCGGTATGCGTTTATATGAATTCCACTAAGCGTTGAAACGATTAGAGTTGTGCCGTGCTGGTTTGGCCGAATATGCAGCCATAAAACAAACGAGAACTATAAGGAAAACATATCAAGTTATTTATCAGAAACATAATAACACTAATAGTATATAGGAAAGTTTGTGTTTAAATATATTTATTTTCTCTTAACGGTGTAACGGCTCAACGAATTTAGATGGAATTTGGAATGAACGCAGCTGATACCCAGAATTACGACTTAGGCCAGCTTTTATACAGATAATTTGTAAAATATCGGAAACCTCTTGGGACATCATTCAAGACCATTGCGACCGACATCTTTCGGACGTATACCGTTATTCACACGCTATTTATTATAGATTGTATAGAATGTATTATCTTAATTATGACTGAAAATATAATTATAACGGATTCGTATCGCATTCAGAAGAAATTCTAATTGTATAAACATACTATGCCGAAGAAACGCGACCGAAATTCCGCGGCTGATTTTACGTTCCGACGTATTCGTCTGATATGACAGATCATAAGTGCGGAAATTACGAGACTGAAATTCAGTTGCGCCACTTTGTGTTGTCTAAACAATGGATCCTTTTACAGTAAAAGCAATTGCAGAGGCTTTAGTAGAGGATAAATACTAGTAAGAATTTTGGATGCACCCATTGAATTGTACAAGATAGCCAGTTTCAACGTTATGCCAAGAGAAAGCATAGAGCATATTCTGTAATTTTTTAATGATTTTTCACATGACAATATTGTTATTCGACGAACTGTTATTTCTCATTGGTAACAATATTTAAAGAAAAGATACTGCCTTCCGTCCCCCGTGCATTCTCGCCGCGGATGATATATTGCTATATTTGCTATGCAGTAAAATACGTTATAAGGTAGGAACCTTACTTACGCCCGACCGAAGTTCGGTTGTACGCCAAAACGTGACGTTATTTCGGCAAATGTGTTGCTTCTCATTGAAATAGCATTGCAGGCGTAATCACGCCGAAGTTCGGTTGCGTAAATTCGGCATAGTATGTTTAGACACCAAGAACTAAATGAGCTAAGGGTTAGAACAAGAATCATCTGAAAGGTTTCTGGTTTTTTACAAAATATAACCCAATAACTGCTGTCGAACTTTCCAAAATAAATAATATGTTTTTATATCTCTCATAGACCGAGCAGTTTGTTAACGTCTTTTGTATTATGAATTCAAATAACAATTTAATACGTGATGTATTTTCATAATAATTAAAAACATAAACCGATTTCTTAAAAGTACCGGAAAGACTGATCGCCGGATACATCTTCCCTTCTTATTATCTCTGAAACCGATTCAGCGAGCATTGACTTGGACCTTTTTTCCTACGTGTCCCGAATTTCTTATTACAATAGGGAATTAACGCTTTTCTCCTATTCGTTAATATTAGAGGTTACGTGTCTTAGATTTAATTTGGCCGCAGCCTGATTAGGTTTTCCTTTGATAGACTAGGGTTTATTGATTTATGTAGGTCCTGATAAATAGCGTTTGATTAGATTTGCTGAAAACCTAGACCTGGGTTTTCAAAGGAAAATAAATGTTAAGAACATGACATTTTTTTTTACTGATAGGCTATAGAACTTGATAACTATTTCACCTTTTGGTAAAGCAAGTGGTAATTTGGTCTAGACCAAAAGTTCTGTAGATTAATGAGAAAGCTAGTCCTAGACTGGCTGTAAACTAGTAGTAGCGGATCATTATATCTTAAATCTATTTAGGCCTAAACTATTAAGTTACAGTCTCTTGGTTACGTAAATATTCCTTCGTTGTTAAGAATAACTAAGTAAATTTTATTATAAACATAACACAAACATTAACGTTTTCACACTCATAGCCCCACACTAAGTTCGATGACTTGTGCCATGGGTGCCGGAAACATTCACATCACAACACACATTTTTGTGAAACACAAATTTTCCATGGTGAGAAAACTTGTGTTCACGCCGGGAATCGAACCCGATACCCCTGCTTAGAAGGCAAACGCCACACAACTAAGCCAACAGGCAATTTTAAATATATAACAGTATGCTTAGCTCTACTACCGTCAATATTATTAAAACATATATTTTTTTAGGAACTAGTATTTCAGAAGGAATAAAGTAAACGTTTATAAAATCTCTTTGTTGTCAGTCTATCTGTCAAGATCTCAGAAACTCGTAGAAGTATCAAGTTGAAATTAAAATAAATATCTAGCTTTTAATTCAACACAAAAAGCAATATTTTACTGCCTTTGAATGTAGCAAAATTGGCGAATATTAACACTGTAAAAAAGACTTCTCTTCGACTAGAATCGTGACATTTGACAAATAAGCTTCTTATAGTGTAACGAACGGAAAAAAAACAGAAATTTGAAATTTGTAGTCAAATATAGAAAAAATAACTGTTTATCTTTGAGAGCAAAGAACATAAATGTAATAACGGGAGTAAAACACGAATGCTCAACTGTACGTTTGCCAATTATCATTTTCAGAGGGCATAATAATATAATAATTATATTATATCTACATTCTTTACGTACATCTTTTACATACGGTATGATGATGCACTGTAAGCCACAATATGGATGCTCGACCAACGCGGCGACAATAAACAAACGGCAAGGCATATATTATTGTATATTAATTCGTGTAACTTATTAACTGAACGTTTACTATTAAAAAATCTGCATCAATCATCGATATCATAATTTAAGGCTGCGTAGTTAGTAAACTACGTAGGTCGCATTAGGTGCGAGGAAGCCAGTTCAGGCACCTTTGTACGGGAAGCGACGTACCCGCGTCCCCGCACGCCATCAATAAAACTTAATTTGATATATAATTTATATTAAAGTATGGAATAGGAATATTACTAGATATGTCTAAAGCCTACGACAAAGTGCAATTAAATATTTTTTTGAGACAATTAGTCTAAAATGGTGGTTGAATCTAATCTAGAAATTAGAGAAACGTTGAAATAGAACACTTCAACTATGATAATAATAAAATGGTAAACGTTAGATTGGATGAAAACAATCTTATGCATCGATCCCTCAAGTGTTTTTGGATGTCTTTTATTTTTGATCCACATTAATGACCTTCCGAAGATCATGGACCTTGTGTATTGTTCGCAGATGACTATCTCTGCTCACTTAATGTCAAGACAATATAAATATCATAGAAAATCATACAAAGATTGGACGCAGGAACATAATCTCGAAAATAAACTTCAAAAAACCCAAACTTATAATTTTCTACCCCTATCAAAAATCCCCTTTGTCTATTAAACTCACCTTCAATAGTATAAAAATAGAAACAGTGGTTTTAGTTTTTTAGGGCTAAAAATGGATACACATATTAGTAAACCATATATACAAAACATAAGATAAAAAAATTCAAGACTTATTTATGCTCTTCGAGAAGTCAAAAAACAACCGATCTCCAATTTGCGCTCACCACTTACAATGTTTATGCCTGGCTAAGCTGTGGTATTTTACTGTGGGGATATCAAGAACCTTCGGCTGAATCTTCGCTTTCCATCAGGATGCATAGAGGTAAGAAAATCTAGCATAAAATAATGTTACTGTTACATATTCTATGGCAATACCTAAGATCAACCGTTACTTCGATTCGCGACCTGTCAGGGAAAATAGCGTTTTTGACAGCTGATAAAGGTATTGTTTTCTGCATTTTGGTAGCTCTATTGGAATAGAAAATATCTCGTTATCTTCACATAGCCAAAAATCTTGTTTTTTTATTCAACTTTGAAGCAAAATGGAAGGTTATGATTTTAACATCTTATTAATTATACACATATAAGGGACATGATATACAAAGCGCTCGAGGCGCGCGCCCCGGGCACTGTGAAGGTGAAATGTATGGCGCGTAAGGGACCTTATTATACAAAGCGCCCGAGACGCGTAGTCCCTTCTCCCCCCGCGCTGCTGTTTTGTATATAAGAGGACGCGCGTCTCGGGCGCTTTGTACATCATGTCCCTAAGAAATGTGTCTCATTGTTGTTACGCTAAAATTCTTGTGCTATTTGTGACAAATATAATGATTAAGTAGTATAGGTTTGCTGCCATATGAAAGTATTGGACTTATTTATAAACTATTTTGTGAATCCAACTTAAAAAGAGAACATATCACCAGTTTAGATATTACTGGTTCTAGTAGTCATAAAAATAAACTATTGGTATTTACAAAATTTAACTTTTTAGACTACATTAAAATCTGCTTGTTCTGTGAAGTTGTAACTAAGCTTATTGTTTCCCTTTCACATTCACAGCCCCACACTAAGTTCGATGATGATTGTGTCGTGGGTGCCGGAAACATTCACATCACACACACAATAAACAACCAGAAACACAAATTTTCCTCGGGGAGAAAACATATTTTCCCGCCGGCAATCGAACCCGATACCTCAGCTTAGAAGCGAACACTCACCAAACCAAGCCAACGGACAGTTCCAAAGACAACATTATAAGTACAAACAATATCTTAAAACAACCTGTACTTCTTTCTAATTTACGTAAAGATTTGTCAAAGAAATCAACCTGTTATAAATTCCCATAGAAAGAGAAAAAATGTCTTATTTGTTATAAACTATCTCTAGATTGTTTTCCAATAGTTGATATTTCTACGAACCGCACAGAGGTATTTTCTAAACGTTTCTCACAATAATGCGCGAATAATAGGAAAAGAATTTATATTGATTTCATCTGTTATAAAGCAAACTGTTTTTTTAGAATTGAAAAGCTTATTCGTAAGCTTTTCCTAGTAGTGGGTAAGAAAACTCCAACAATAAAATAATTCTTCACGCAATCGGTTATTGTAAAAGTACAAACTTTTTGTGATCCTCTTTATACACGTTAGGACGCGCTAGTAGGTTATTCGTTACTAGTGGTGGACTTGGGCTTTTATATAGTAAGTAGAAGATACAGCGATACGAGAAGCTTCCGCAAACAACCAAAAAAAAATATAAATTACCTTTTGTTTAAATTATTATAAACTTGATGGTAATTTTAACTTTTTAAATTATTATTATATTAAAATAATTTATATTTAAAAATCTGAGAGTAAACGATGTAATATGAGCAGTAAATACTGTTAAGATTTGATATTTGGTCTGTATATAAGTGAAAACCAGACATTGAATAAAATATATTGGTTCAGGTAAAAAGATCAAGCTGTTTCAATTGCACTATCAACAAATATGCATCTTGCATCGCTTTTTATTAGGTGACACTAAATGCTTGCTTAAAACACGTTAAAAATCTTTGATGATACATACTATTAAGAAATGCTTAATTCAACGAGAGTATGACGACAGAACTCTTAAGAAATAAGGTTAATATTGCCTAATTTAAATAGAAAACCATAGAGTAAATAAATAGAAAGTCAGGTGACCAGATACTCTCATCATACTTGTGATTTAAGAGTTTCAAGTCTGCATTAGAGTACAATCTGGGCTTTTTGATTGAAAGTGAAAAAATGGCGTTGTTGATTTTGTAAAATTTTCCAAAACCTGTGATTCTTCGAGTGTTAATGTGTAATAATGGTGGATTATTAACCGTTAATACTTAGTGAACGTGTATAAGTCTAGGCAAATGATACAAAGTTGAAAAACGTGATTTTCATCTTCGCTCCAAAACTCCAATGGAAGTTCTAGTAAAGTTTCTACCACTTTACTAGGGCATGACTTTACTATGACTGGACCTTGACTCTTTTACTTGACTTTGACTGTGACTTGTGACTAGGACTTATAATATTAAAAACACTTGAAATATTATATTATCACTTGACACTGGCTAAATGCACAAGATTGCGAAGCCATAACTAAGAAGAAGAAGAAGAAGAAGAGATCTCACCTGTGCTTATAAAAAAATTGTTTACCAAAAAGCTATTTGGTATTCGGTTTTCTACTTGAGTGACAGCCATTTGAACTTCAACCTTTCCCTTCAACTAACCCGTTGGTAAAACCTGAAATCTGATTGGATGTTGGGTATATAGATACTGTACTGCGTTATAATTGGTTCTTGTTTCTAAGTGAAATGTTTTAAGTTTGCTTGTTGTATGAACAGAGCACATAGTACGCAGAACTGATGGCCGATGGAACCAAAAAGTCCACGAAAGGAAGCCACGGACCGATAAGAGCAGCGTTGGAAGATCGGCCACAAGTTGGACAGAACTGAGACGCTGGATGCAGGCCACTTTCAACAAGAACAGTTGGGAGCGGCCTGCATCCAGCGTCTTTTGTAAATCAATTGGTAAGGCCTATATCCAACAGTGAAGTTCTTGTGGCTGAGATACAGTACTATACAATACAAAAACTCTTTATTGACACCAACAGATAAATACAACTTACAGAGAAACTTATAAAGATAGTTGAAATTGGCGGTCTTATCGCTAAGAGCCATCTCTTCCAGACAACCTTTGGATGGAAATATAAACGAAAATACAATGTAGGGATGGTGATGCGATAAAATGAATAAAATAATAATTAAAATAATAGAAATACTTGGTTTAAACTACTTAAACAATACATACTGCCCGTTTACAATTGAACTGCCCGTTGGCTAAGTTGGGCAAGCGTTCGCCTTCTAAGCAGAGGTATCGGGATCGATTCCCGGCGGGAACACAAGTTTTCTCCTCAAGGAAAACTTGTGTTTCTGGTTCTGGTTGTGATTGTGTGTGTGATGTGAATGTTTCCGGCACCCACGACACAAGTCATCGAACTTAGTGTGGGGCTGTAAGTGTGAAAGCGTTTATGTTTATGTTTATACCAATAATACAGAATATACTTACAAAATAAATAAAGAATTACATATAAGTAATACATAATTATAATACATATTATTTAACGTATGTAATTCACATAGGTATAGTAATGATATATATGATAATATAGATAATGATGATGACAGGCAGTCCTGGTGTCAGGTATTTTCAGGCTATCCAGCTTGAATGGCTCAACAGTACCTGTCTGACAACTTTCAAGTACAGTGATACAGTTGACAATTTTTCTAAACGGACGCTATATAAGCGCTGGCGTTATTGAACATTGCTTAAATTCTTAAACCCTGTCAACAATTTACGCAGCCGCACAACGTGAGACACAGATTAGTTAATATTATGATGGAAAATATTTTTTCATCGAGTGAAGCGAGATCTCTAAATTGACTTGGGCCGTTCAGTACTTTGTCCGTCCATGCGTCCGTCCGTCCGTCTGTCGAGAGGCATCTAGCGTCTAAACCATTTAAGCGAATGACTTCAAATTCTCATAGAATATGTAAAATTACGGCCTAAAGTCAATAATTACATTTAAGATTATATAAATGAAAATATGAAGGGGGCTATACATGTAAGTGGGGCGCAAAATTTTTTTTATTTTTCTATCTACTTTTGTGGGAAATCGTTGAAAAGAACTTGTTAAGTTGTACGAAACCGGTTTTAAAAAAAGCTATGTTGGAAAATAACGATTTGGTAGACCACCAAAGTCACTGTTTTTATACATATTTTGTCTCGGGCCTATCTCAAAAACGGCTTCACACTGGATTCTGAAAACTTACTTATAATATTCGTTTTATCCTGTACTTTTTTTTTATGACAAATAGCCCAGCATTTGACCGCTATCTCACCTGATGGAAAGCGACGATGCGGTCGACGGTGGGACATGCTTGCCTAGAAGGTACCTGTTCACTCTTGACTTGAAGAGGCCTAAGTTATACTTATCTGGAAACAAGAACGAAGGCAGAGTATTCCACTCCTTTGCAGTTCGCATTATTAAAGTAGAGGCAAAACGCTTGGTTCTAATCTGAGGAATATCCACCATAAAAGGATGTCTTGTTTTAGTAAGCCTTGTTGTCCCATGATGGAAGGGAGCTGGAGGAATCAAATCATGCAGTACTATCGCACACTCACTTAAATAGCAAATACAGAAATCAAACAATTATTATTTAGAAAAAAATGTTATAAGAAAGTAACCTCAAAAGTTTTTCAATATGAGGCAAAATGTAAGCGCGAGATCTCAGCTCGGCGCGAAAGACTAGTTTATGTATGTAGGAAATAAAATACTCTGCACTCTGTAGTACTTTCTGGACACATTTTCCATCCCAGTAGTGAGAATTAATACCGCTCGCAAGCTGGTCTCCGTAATGAATGCCCGCGGTCTGCGCAAATTCAACAATCGTTCTGTTTAATCTACCCTCATTCGTCGTAGTTTGCAGCTCTTTGTGAGTCGACATACTTTGTTATGGGATTCAAGTGAAACAATTTTCTGTGTGCTTAGCGATAGCTTTTAGCTCATGTTGCTATGAACCACCTGTTCTATAGAACTAATGTCTAAATAGTATACAAGAAAATTAAACAATTATTACTAATAATAAATAATTATAGATAGATAGATAAACTCTTTATTGAACACCTTAATTAAGACAAGAAACAAAGCAAAATAATTATTTACAAAAACAAAGTGTAACAATAGGTGGTCTTATCGCTAAAAGCGATCTCTTCCAGACAACCTTTGGATGGAGCGGAATTACGCAATAGAGTTGGACGTCGGTGTTTAAGAAAACAACATTTTAAAGAGTGCATGAATCTAAGAATAATAAATTATATTATACTTAATAATAAGTAATGATAATTGACAAATAATAAAATAATATATACCTCAATAATGATCTTATATAAATATAATACATACATAAACACATACTACATACATACACACATACTACATACATACACATACATTATAAGGCTTCTTTTAACGTAAAACCAAAAAAAAGTTATACGCTAGATGTTATTTCATTTAGTTTTGAAATGGGATTTTGGATTTTATTTCATTTGGTACCCATTACGATAGTATTTGACTTTTATTTTTCACTTCTTCATTGTACTTCTTGGTCAAAAACAAATTTTGTTAATTTTTCAAGCTTTTATTTAGTTTCACCTGTCACTTTGTCTATTTGTCGGTCTGTAATCAAATCTTGGAAGCTAATTAGATCTACTATCCGATACCCAATTGGACTTAACTTTGGTGTACTTATGTTTCATCGGTGACAATATACTGTGACTGTTTGTGATATGTGAAAATGAAAAATCGTTTATTTTAGGATAAAAATAAAGTTGTTCAGACAAAATTTTTGGTAAAACGATGACACCTGCAGTAGTGTAACACTGTGTCGCAGCTGCCAACGCCCTCCTCCGAAAAATGTTGTTACAATATTCACAATTTCAAACAAATATACTGTTACAGACAGAGATAAATAATTTAAGTTACGAATCTATCTAGGAAAGAACTATACATAATATTTAACTTAATTAGGTTACATAGCAAAAACTTTTTTTTTATTATATATGTGTGTGTGTGTGTAAATGGGTGTGTGTGTATGTTTATTTAGAAGTGTAAATGTTTTGTGTGACTGACGCCTAGAACCACAAGGACGCATATCCCTTGGGAAGGATAATTGTGTTCCTACCGAAAAATTAAGCTAGGACACACGGTGCAGTGGGCAGAGACTTGCCCACTGAACTAGGTAGTCATTATATATTATTAGTTTGGACGTTGTGAGACATCAAAGAACAAACATAGATACAAACATACACACAGTGTTAAAATCATAACCCTTCTTTATGTTTTGCTATATTCGGCTTCTTCTTCGGAGTTCAGTGACATACACAAACAAACGCATTCACACTCGCAGCCCCACACTAAGTTCAAAGACTTGTATCGCGGGTGCCGGAAACATGCACATCACACACATTACACCCAGAACCAGAAGCACAAATATCCCTTGGGAAGGAACACACGTACGTACAGTAGAATTATATATATATATATATATATAGCATTCAGCAGAAAGTCGTAGAACTAAATAAGCTAAGAGTAAGTATAAGAATCAGACTCTGAGAGTTATTTGGTATTTTACCCTGTAAGCTAAGTTTACACTATTTTAATACCTTGTAATAACAACTAACGCAAGCCAGTTGTCTGAAGCGCCAAAATTTGTTGTAAGCTGATCCCGCACTAATTAAACCAAATTATACACCAATTTCCTAACTTAAAACAGTTTCAGCGTCGCCAAACTACTCGCGAACTGCTAAACTGCTGAACTGTGTTGAATTTAACTGCTTGCTGTTGAGAGCTTATAATATACCGTGTTTAAAATAGAATTAACCTCGGCCGTGGTTACATATTTGAGCCGTTTGGTGTTGAGACACTGGGTCCGTGGAGACCGCGAGCTCATTCTTTTTTCAAAAATCTATCGGAGCGCCTGGTTGAAGCGACGCGTGATCAAAATGCTGGCACTTATTTGGCTCAACGTATTAGCATTGCATTTCAGAGAGGCAATGCCGCCAGCATGATGGGAACGCTACCCACTGGTAGTGTGCTTGAGCATTTGAGTTACTTATCGGCTCGATGTCTTGTAGGTAAGTTGGTTCTTTGCTGTATATAGTTTAGTTTAGTTTTAGGAAAATAGGCAATTGGCCCGTATATAGACCATAAGGAATCAGTAAACAAAGGATATATTAGACGCTGTTTCAACACACACTAGTAACGTTACTCACCTGGTTGATTGGGATGTATTGACAAGGTTCAGTAAGGGCTAGATCAAACTTTGGAAGTTGTTATTCGAATAATTTACGATACAATCGTTTTCATATATAACTCAGTTTTTTAATGATTTATAAAAGTGGGGACTTTTAAAACTGTATTATAGTTCTAACATCAACCGGCTTTAAAAAATAAAACAAAAGATTTTCAGCGCAATCTTCAGATAATTGAAATATATTTAAACTAGCTGTACCAGGCATGCATAACAATGCCACAATTCGATAGTGTTTTACCTCTTTCACGTCTATGGTCACCTAGTCCTTTAATAACATTAAGCTTACTATAAGACCACAGACTATATTAATGACAACGATGCATGGAGGCAAACTGCACAGGCTCTTTCTAGCGACTACCATAATAACACCTAGGTTAAGAAAAAAATGTATTAGAAATTAAGAATGTTTTTTAAAAAAATTAATGAAAAAAAAATGCGCCGCCGAGTTTCTTGCCAGGTTCTTCTCGAGATGGCTGTAATTTTGCGAATCTGGCAATAGATCATTAACTTTCATGAGTGCCTCTTTGGGGCCCATGTGAATAAACGATTATGATTTTGATTTTGATTTTTACTAAAAACTTATTGGATATTGGTTATTCATACTAAATTGCGATCAGAGATAGGGGGTGGAGGGTGAAAAATACTTATGTAAAAAATTAGTTATAGTAACATAACTACAATAGTTGGACATATGGTATCGCGAAGTTTTTTGTAGATATTGATATGTTCTATAATATTGTAGAATATTTTTTTGTTCTATCATCAATACTTTCCGCAGCTCATGCGATGAAAGACATTTTCAACCGACTTCAAAAAAGGAGGTTCTTAATTTGACTGCACGTGTAAGTTTTTTTTATATGTATGTTACGCGATAACTCCGCCAATTATGAATCGATTTGATGATTTTTTTTTGTTTGGTGGAGTATCTTTCAGAGGTGGTCTATTCTTATCTTTTCTCTTTATAATATTAGTGTTAATAGAAACCATTTTAATTTTACTCTAAATGTGCCCCACAGCTTCGCCCGCGTAACTTTATCAGCATAAAAAGTAGCTTATGTAATCTTAGATATAAGCTATGCACATTCCAAATTGTATCCAAATCCGTTACAGCGTGAAGAGAAAATAAACATAGGTTCATACTTACATGTATACATTTACATACTTACACAAAAACTTTCGAGTTTATAATATAAGTGTGATGATAGTAAAACGTGCTTCTATAATTAATCTCATAACAAAGCTATTGCGACATTGATCTGATGTAAATGTCTGTCTCTTTCATTTGTAAAGTGAGTAAGTAACTCATCCGTTTTTTTTAACTCTCTGCTTTATTTGTATATCGTCTTAAATGTGCTTCCGCTCGGCCATACTCGCTTTATGCACACTCTAGAAAATTAATGACGTAATAGTGGTATTGATGTTACGTTTTCAATCCTATGAAATACAAATCCGAACAATCTGATGCTATTGTATTTTAATCCCACTAATATAAGGTTTATTTTATGGTACAAATCATCATTTCCATTGTAGTGATCGACAACTTTTAATATGCTGATACATTCAACCTTAAATCTACGGTTACATGGGTGATTTTTATTCGATGTAGTTTTGATTGTATTTGCATTAGTTCTGGTGTTTCACGGTAGATATGTTTTGCTTGTAGCGTTAGATTTATGAGTTACAATTTGCGTTCCAAAATCTGTTTTAATTAACGAGGTGGATTTTATGCGGAATTTCGCTCTGCTATTTTAATATTTGGTTGTATTTGGATTGAAATTGCTGACGAAATGATCATTCTTTGACTTATGTTCAGTGTAAAGGAGACTCAAAAGTTTGATATCACTTTTTTTAAGAATAAACGGTTATGATCATAACTAGAAGAAAACTTTTAATACATACCTAACCGTATTTGCCCCTTACAGGTTTTTAATGTTATATAGATATATTTAAAAACAACAAATGTTAACTGAAATAAGATGTAAACAACTATATGTTTACTGAAATAAGGTGTAATTATTTAAATTTGTGATAAAGGCTTCATTTGAGCTTTATCTCCCGATCTCATGTACGTGGTTTCGAATCCTACGACGGGCTTAAGCTTTTGGTGAAGGCAACATCATTATAAAATTCGTGATGGTAGGGAAATTTCTTATACTTTGCTCGCTTTCTACCCCGTATCGAAATTTTGTGGCAGTTTACCACATTCAACAACTTATTTATCCGAAACTAGTCGACAACAAAGTAAGTCGAAATTTTACGTGTTTTTAGCCGTATTTGGATTATTATTATTATTTTTTTTTTTGCCATTGAAACATTTTTTGTAATTTTCAAGATAGCTTTAACCTTCAAATCAATTGTTAAATGTTTGACTTTTTTTGTAAATCTGACTATATAAAAACATAATACGCTGACCAGAGATTGTAAATTGCACAAAATAGAATAGGTGTTATAAAAAAGGGTTTACTTTTCAATAAACTACAAGTGTTCCAAGCACGACAAATATCTTTAAGCAACTACATTAAGTAATCCAACTAAATACAGTAACTACGAAATTAAAATGTACAAGGGTATAGCCATTGAGCAATATGCGTTACTGGTACACTAGAAGTGATATAATACGGTAATTCGAAATTTAAAACGTTCTGAAGTTAAAAACTTCTATGACCGTTACCGTGGAACTATTGGTTAATATGATGCATTACTATTTAAAAATATAACAAGATAATTCCTTTATTAGTCATTTAAAGACTAAAAAAAGGCGCTTCCGAATTCTTGCCAGGTTCTTCTCGAGATGACTGTAATTTTGCGAATCTGCTATCAGAATGAGTGCCTTTTTGGAGCCCATGTCAATTTGAATATTCATTTTGCTCATTTACAGCGACGCTTTAACTCAACTAGGTGATACAAGACTTAAATTTGGACGATACACTACACTAACTAAAAGTATGAGGTTAATGGAATCTGCAACAAGTGGAGCACTGCAGTGGTACCTCTATTGGTATACATTTTAACGTTCGATGCACGTAACAAATATTCTACCAGATTGCGAGCAATTCCAAGTTGCAACCATTTGCTATCGACCGATGTAGACGCAGTTAGGTCTAATGGAAACTGAAATTACTATTGAATGTGAATTTGAAATAAAGTTAGATTGGACTGGATCTTTGGATTACTAGATTCAGAAAACTTATGAAGAAGGTTAGTTAGGCCAGGTTAGATAAAATCTTTAATTAATTAAACTGCCCGTTGTCCAGTTAGTTAAACATGTTATTATGCCTTACAAGCAGAGGGTATCAAGTTCAATTTCCGGTTGGACCTTACGTTTTCTGTCCAAGAGAACTTTGTGTTTCTGATTCTGAATGTACCCACGATACAAGTCATTGGTGCGGCGGTGAGTGTGAAAATGTTTTTGTTACGTTAATAGTAGTAATGATTTTATTGATCTACGGGATTACAGTAGACTTGACATTGTAATTACAAGTATGATAGTTAAACTGATTCTCTAAGACAAACTTGAACGTCATCAATTTTTGGATGATATTATCTCTGTTCACTCGAAGAGTTTCGCTTCTTAGTTTTTCATCATCCGGACTGCGGAGTGAACCTCGTTGCCAGCTTCCACGGTACAATCTGGGAGTCTTCCAGTCATGAGTAAATAGGTATCTTCTAGGCAAGCATGTCACGTCTTTGGTCGCATCTTTGCTTTCCATTAGATGAGATAGTGGTCAAATGCTTCGTCAGTTGGCCCGTAGATACTCGTAGTCCAATGAAACATAATATTGTTATTTCAATATACTATTATTATTAAAAAAAATATTGCATATCGAGCAATAAACCTAAAGGTATTGCAGGTTTTGATAGGCGGTAACCACTTACAACCAGAAGAGCTTCTTGCTTTGACTCTTTCGTAAACATTTTTTACACTTTTTGCCTCAGCTTTAAAACAAATGAAGCGTTTGGCAAAATCCTTAATTATTCTGTAAAATATGTAAATAAAACCTTTATTTAGATTCCTTTTGACACGGACCAAAATATTCCAAAGGACTTAACGTTACACGAAGACATTAAGCGAAGATGACAATACCTAAATCCACGAGCTTATACGAGAAAACCACTCTTCAAACCTGCACACCGAAAATTCGAAACTCCATAAAGCAGAAATTGTGCGAAGCTGCTGCTACGCTGAGCGATACTGATCCATGCGTTCCTGAGAAACAGGGCCTTGACCGACAGACATACGAACAAAAAAGTGTGTTATAGAACTATTATCATTTATTTTTGATAATTAATACCTATCATAGAAAAGAATATACTCTACCTTTACTCGTATAATTCTTCTGTACGTTTGTATGGGACAAAACAGGATAGATTATTTTTAAATATTTGTCTTTATTCAGGTAGATTCTATAATGGTTTAGATTGAAACAAACAAACGCATTCACACTAACAGCCCCATAATAAGTTCAAAGAATTGTATCTTGGGTGCCGGAAACATTCAAATCACACACACATTACACCCAGAACCAGAAGCACAAATATCCCTTGGAAGGGAATTTGTGCTCCGGCCGGAAATCGAACCCAGGAGGCGCAGACGTCGAATACCTTTCCACTGCACCAACTGGGTGGCCAACAGAAGAATATTAACCAAATTAATTTAAGAAAACAAAAATTATCAAAACAAAGCATATTCTTATGGACAGGAATACGTCGCACGGATTTCGTAAAGTACTAGGCAAACATAAACATGGAGGTAATAATTTAGTCAAAAGTTTTTAGTATGGTATCATAGTACAAGGCAACCATTAACGTGAAAGAGGTAAAAAGCTTTTTTTCTTTAAGTGGCATTGCAACCCATGCTGGGTATATGCTAGTATGTTTGTTTTCATTTACAAAGCATTCACTGTAGTTTGAAAATTTGCAGAATGTCTCGGAATATGTCCCTGGTTCCTTATTAGAGGAGAATATAAGTCGAAATCCTATTATATTCCGGTTTCCCTTATTTGATTTATCCGGTATTTGACTGACATGAAAGACAGTCTCATTATTTGAAGAACTTTGTGTATTGTTATTAGGATATTTATTTTAAGGATATATATTGGAATTTCTTGAGGCGAACCGTTTTTAAAGTACTTCATGTATACGTCTAAAAAAAAGAGATATAAACTAAGACATAATTGACGCTGTGGGTTAGTTCCTGCTCTCTGCACCGTGGGTTCTAGGATCGATTCCCAGTAGGTGAACAATTTTCATTCCCAAGGAATATTTGTGTTTCTAGTGCTGGGTGTGTGTGATTATATATTTATTTTTCACGAACCTACGAATGAATATATTTGTTTCATTAGTTGTTTGTGAGTAAAGTTAAGTAAAGAATGAAAAAAACAAAGTGCCGCCGAATTCCTTGCCAGATCCTTCTCAAGAGAGTAAATTGCGAATCTGGCGTAAGAGTCAAACTTTTATTAGTGCCTCATATGAAATAACAATTTTGAATGTGAATCGTGATCAAAATGCTGGTACTCATTTGGATCAACGTATTAGCTTTGCAATTCAGAGGGGAAATGCCGACAGCATGATGGAAACGCTACCCACTGGTAGTGAGCTTGAGCACTTGAGCTACCTATAAACTCGATGTCTTGTCGGTAACTTAGGTCTTTGCTGTATATAGTTTTAGTTTTGTGTTAGGAAATACGAGGCTCGTATAGGCGATTGGCCAGTAGTTAGGACCTTGCCATTAAACTCAAGCAAAGCTTAAAAAAACCGACTTCATCGCTTATATTTTGGTTTGGGCTGGCCCGATTTCGATTAAATTTATATGGGACCACCTCTGAATGTAATAATTTTCATAATTTGCGGAGATATCGCGTAACATACATAAAAAAATCACATTCGAATTGAGAACTCTTTTTTTGAATGTTGAAAATGGGGCTTTAACTTGAAAAAAACAGTTGAATGTTGATTAACCAGGTTTTGGTATAATTTCAGGGCGTACCAGTTCTATACCAGGCTATGAACAAAGCAACAATATCTCGCTGGCGAGTGTATCGCATTTATCGTGATATGATATATAGCGCCCATCGGGAAATAATAACGGGTGGCCACACGTCCGATGCCCAGGTGGTTATAAATCTTCGATACACTGGCTAAATCTGTTATACATTCATGTGGACTATAATAAAGTATCCGAGGTATATTTTTACTGACTTCACAAAAAAGGAGGAGGTCAAGTCGAGATTTTTTTTTTGTTTTTTTTTTATCTTCGTTCCACGTGAACCGACGGGCAAAAAGACTTATTGGCGATAGTAAGCTGATTGAGTCCAGATTGCACAGCCTTGGTCACAGGCGTATGGTCGCAAGTCTATCGGTATTCTATCGTTTGCATTTTGGAGAGTGTGCGCAGGAATTACATGAGTTAATTCCACCATGCCCATTTTACCATCTAACAACCAGACAAACTGACAAACGTCATCCATTTATGGTTGACATACCTCCAGTTCGCTCGAAGCGGTTTGCTTCTACGTTCATCATCCGTACAGCGAAGGAGTGGAACTCATTGCCTGCGTCATTGTTCCTTGAGAGGTATAATCTGGGAGTCTTCAAATCGAGAGTGAATAGGTATCTTCTAGGCAAGCATGACACATCTTCGACCGCATCATCACTTTCCATCAGGTGAGATAGTGGTCAAATGCTTGCCTATTCTGCATAAAAAAAAAACCGATTCTGATTTTTTTTTCTGTTTGATCGATGTTTTTTTTCAATGAGACCCATTCAAATTTGATCAAAGTCTGACTAGTAGTTTTTGAGTTATCCTTAATTATAAGTATTCTGTGGACTACATTGACTATGTTCTCGTTTTTAACCGACTTCAAAAGTTACCTCATAACTTCTTTCTTTGTGCGCCGATTTTGATGATTACATTTTATTTGAAAGCTGGTGCTTTTCATGTGGTTCCATTAAAATGTAGTTAAAATCTGATCCCTAGTTCTTGAGTATTGTCAATAATGCGTGTTTATTACGTTGAATCTTATCAAGGTTCTGAAGATAAACGGTCTGTTTTTTTAAGCTTTGCTTGCGTTTAAATAAATGTAGATATGATAACACGTTGAATCTAACAGCATCCAAATTTTTTGAAGACATATAACATATAACATCAGGCTGATCGGCCGGGGCTACATCAACCCAAGCATGCGAATGTGGAGCGTCACCGCAAACTATGGCTCATTTATTATCATGCTCAGCAAGCCATAGTTCTTGCACACTAGAAGACCTGTACGAAGCTAGGCCGAATGCTGTTTGCTTCGCCGAGTCAAAAAGGTGTAAGTGATGACATCAACACGCCAAGAAGAATAAGAAGGCCGGTTGGAAGTTAATATGTAATTTTTTCTTTTTTTTGTAGTTACTACCATAAACATTATTACTTACACTCACAGCCACATTTGGTTATATCGTGGGCTCTGGTTAATTCACATAATACACACATAGCTCAGAACCAGAAACACAAATTTCCCTTGGGGAGAAAACTTTTGTTCTTGCCAGGAATCGATCCCGATAGCTTAAAAGACGGACGCGCCCCTAACTAAATCACGATATGATAGTTCATAGTAAAAAAAGATTTATTTGTTTCTATACCCCAATAAATTCCCTTTGATTAAATCGAGTTCGTTGCAGCTAATGTCAATGTACTAAAAAATAAAAAATCTCGACTGCTTTTAATGTCAATGAACTGTTTATGTTTATTTAACTCTTAATTTCTTTCATTTTGATACCGTACTCGATCGGGTTGGTTATATTTTTTTAACGTATTATTATTTCCGCCATTTTTCTGCCAACTTAACAAAAAAACGAGGAGGTACTCAATTCGACTGTATTTTTTTAAAGTGTTTTACCAGATATCTTCTTTCCACTTGACCCGTTTAATTTGGTTAATATCTGATTAGTAGTTTTTGAGTTAACGTCAATAATGCGTGTTTAATAAATTGAATTTGATCAAAGTTCCGAAGATAAAGCGGTGAAGTCGGTTTTTTTTAAGCTTTGCTTGCGTTTAATTATTTCCTTAACATCAAGTATTAATTTAGTGTTAGTTCAAATCTTCTTTCAAATCAAGAGTGAATAGGTAATCTTCTAGGCAAGCATGTCGCATCATCACTGCTCAACAGGTGAGATAGTGGTCTTGCCTATTCATCATAAACAAAAAAATGTGTAAAATAATTAATGAATTCAAATAATATCTAGCTGAAATAATAATTTAAAGTTATTGTCAAATGATGTATAAAATGTGAATCACTCCCAAGTATTTTAACACCGCTTACATTTTTACGTGATTTCATGCGAAATATCTGACTCTCATATCAATTTTAATTGAAGTAATAAATTTTTCGTGTGAAATTGTTGGATATGAAACGATAAAATAAAATTTATAAATTCTAGGCTCAGTACGGTTGAATCATTGAATAGCGATTTTATAGAATTTGTATGTTATGGTTTTCCTACTTATATTATAAATGTGAAAGTTTGTTTGTGTGTGAATTTATTGTACCACGCATCTCCGTAAAGAATAAACAGTTTTTGATTAAATTGAGAATGTCGATAGCTTAGGTTCCGGATTAACACAGTCTACTTCAGCGGGCGAAGCCGCGGGTCACGGTTAGTAAATCATATTTTTAGTAAATTATATTATTAGTTTATGTTAAGGATATCCATATTTGGTAACTCTTTAAAACTTATTAAGTGTTCATCAATAAACTAACTGATATAATGGACTTGACTGTTACTTAGACTTTGATTGAATTTTATTAATACGTTAATGCTTACTAATATTATAAATACGAAAGTAACTATGTCTGTCTGTCTGTTGCGCTTTCACACCAAAACTACTGAACCTATTAAAATGAAATTTGGTATGGAGGTAGCTGACACCTTAGATGGGACTTATGCGGGTAAAACCATGGAGCCCAGCTAGTATATTATATTTAGCTTAATAATACAAGCTACATGAAGTAATTTTACGAAGACAACATTAAGAAAAGAGTTATTGTCAAGGCACGTGTAGATTTTACTCGAATATACATAAATAAAGAGAGTTTTGATTGAATTTACGTCATAATTTGCGCGGTAAATTCTAAGAACATTATTTATTCGGTATAATTGCTTACGGCATCATTAAATTTACAAAACTTAAAATGGAGAATAAAACAAATAGCACTTAAATATTTTGTAGACCGCTCTCCGAAAAGTGCCTAGAATGCTTGCTGCGATTCCACATAAATAATTAAAATAAACGCTTTCACACTCACTGCACCACACTAAGTTCAATAAATTTGGAAACATTCAAATCTCACTCACAGTCCCAACCAGAACCAGAAACACAATTATGCTTGGGGAGAAACCTTGTATTCCCGCCGGGAATCAAACCCGATAACCCTGTTCAGCAAAATATTTATTAATTCTTTTTCAAAATACAGTTGTACACGGAGGACTTAACGCTAATAAAGCATTTTCTGCCAGTCATCCGAGAAGGTGCAGGAAATTTTATGGTAGTGCAGTACAAGGACCATTAACTATTATAATATGTATAGAATGAATAACCTCAAGGACATAAAATTATTAAAAAAAACTTATTTTAATCTCATCGGGTATACTCATGCACAATTTCAGCATGCTATTTCTGATGGCGTTTTAGTGAACATTTCCAATGCTAAAAATGCAAAAACTATTCAAATACTCAAATACTAATTTATTCAT
Organism: Lomographa bimaculata; assembly: GCA_948107665.1. Lineage (NCBI taxonomy): Eukaryota > Metazoa > Arthropoda > Insecta > Lepidoptera > Geometridae > Lomographa > Lomographa bimaculata. The sequence continues at coordinate 8,291,938 of OX403608.1, read as the reverse complement.
AAACATTTGTTTACACGTCATATTGTAAGGTCTAAAATGAGATTATTAATTAAAAATTCAATGATAAAATGAAAAATTACGAAATAAAAATAAAGAAATTTAATAATTTCCATAAAGAACATGTCAATATAATTTATGTCAATGTATGAAATTATTCAATTTTCATAAAGTCATCTGTGCTATATAACGTTTGTTTGCTCTTTATTCCACACTCCTCTGACAAAATAAGACGTAAATATGTCCATAATACTTCTTATATCGATTTGTAGATGAAAACTCCAAAGGGTCTTCACGTACTTGTTCGCAAAGAGCGTTCATAATTACAGCGAAAGGATTAGGTGTGACACACGGAACATTAGAATGGCAAACTTTATCGCTTCGATTAATCAACATATTCACTAGTCTATTATATACTTCGCCACGAACTGAGATCGCATCTACATTTTACATTAAGAGCCATTTCGCACGTTCAGTGAATAATCGAAGATTATGACCGCCTGATTTACTATCTTTGGAAAAGATATCAATCTGTTTTATATTTGTTAAATAAATATCAATCTTTGGAATTGTCACATAATGTAACAGATTTTTAAAATATCTCTAATTATTTTAGAATATTCAATCTTCAGATCTTAGTTTTAGTAAAAACGACAACAGAGTAAAATTTAAGCTCCTTAGACATTGATTAAAATGAATTCAATCTATTAGTTAAATATGCCTAAACATCAGGTACGTAATATTATTGACACATAATGAAGCGGAAATTTGATTTTTATTTATTTTGATAAATAAAATAAAAAGAAACCCTTTTTGAACCATACTTTACTTCCATTTTTTATTTAAAATAGTCACATTTCTGACACAAAATTCATGCGTTCACATGACTTTGGTCTTTATTGAATCTAAATCTAAAGTAAAAAAAATAATCAATTCATTACATTACTCACAAAATAATATTCATAAAAAAAAAACAGCTTTGGGACTGGTTTTGTGCTCGTTCGTTGGAATCGTAACTCTCTACAACCGTGTTGTCATCATCACTTTCCATGAAGTGATAGTGGTCAGAAGGTTACCTATACAACCTGCGACAAAAAAGACGGTGCAGTAAGACTTGGTGGTGTCTCTGGCAAATGATTCCACGTATAGAACGAAAGTCAAAATCTGAGATGTTTTTTCCATACAAAAATTCAAAATTATATCTTACGATTACACCGGTGGCGCGTGACCTTGACCTTTGTTATGGCCACCACTGTCAGATGTTTTGGTCCAAAGACTATGTAGTGCAGAAAGATAACTGATTAGATGGGTAATTTTTTAGAAACCTTACATCATTATAACTCAATATTCATGCTGTTGTTGCGAATTCAGAAGTATTTTAGACTCCATACATGTAGATACGAGTCTTAAGTATTACTACACCTTTCTGTTACACATTGTATAGAATTTAAAAAACAGAGTTTTTTAAATTTGAAAATCGTACTAGTTTATACTTTTACGCATCCATGTGTCAGATAAGTACGTGAATAAGGCATAATGACAATGATTGGGTACCGTCTATAGGACGCGGAAATCCAGCAATTTCTCATTATAACAATCCAGTTATTACTTGAGTGAGACAAGAAACGAGAAAAAAATACTTGCATCGAGAATTGGGACAACGGGTTTCAGGAAAAAATAGGAAGGTTACAATCTCTACAATTTTTTTATATATTTTCTTCATTAAACGTCGTAAATAATGTGTGTATGTGTACGTTGTTTGTTTCTTCTTTACGTTGTGTGACACTCATATACCTTCTACAAAGTATTAGAAAACTTTAAAAAAATGATGAATGATATCGCTAAAGTAGTTCTCAAGTTATGGCGTGACTAGGGTAAATTGGAATTAATTTTTGTTATATACATAAATTAATAAACATTAAAAGGAAATTAACTTGATTGAAGATGACAAATAATAAGATAGTTAAGAATCAGATGGCCCATTTTTATTTAAAAGATGAAAAAGAAACGTGGATGAAAGAACGTAATTTAAGCCACACAAACATCGTCACATAAAAAGTGGAATGATTCGCCTCGCTTCAGGAACATCAATTCAACTTTTTAAATTAAAGCAAGCAAAGAACATGGAGCCACAGAACAAAAAAAACATGAGATACGTCAACGCAACGTTAGATACTTTGTAAACCTTAAAAATGAATAATCGGGGAGTCTTCAAGTCAAGAGTGAAATCTTTGACCACATCTTCAAATGCTTGTGGTCAAATGATTGCCTAAGGAGTATAACAAAAGATAATTATTGGATGACTATGTAAATGCTAATATTTAATATGTAGAAAATTAATATTATGTAATATTACATAATATAAATTTTCTACATATATATATATAGAAAATTAATATTATGTAATATTACATAATATTAATTTTCTACATATTAAATATTATCATTTACATAGTCATCCAATAATTATCTTTTTAATCTGCGCCCCGCGGTTTTACCCGCGTTAGTCCCGGACCCATGGGAATTTTGGAATAAAATTTTCTTTCATAAGAACCTTCTCTTGACAATAATTATAATTAACCCAACAAAAAAAAGAATTTGCGAAATTGTTCCATCCGTTCACGCATGATACGATGACCAAGGTAAAAAGAGATTATTTTTTTATATATACATCGATATATTATGATTGAGACATTATTGTATTTATTTATTTTAAGATTATTATTATTTATAAGATCGTCTACGTTTGAACCGCCTTACATAAGAAGGAGGATCTAAAGTCAACTTTTTTTGTTTCGCCGATAACAGTTTACTTATCTTTGAACTGCCCGCTGGCGTAGTTGAGTCCGCGTTCGCCTTCAAAGCTCCGGGTTTAATTCTTGATGGGAACACAATTTTTCACCCCACAGGAAAATTTGAGTTTCTGGTTCTGGGTGTGATGAGAATTTTGTGTGTATGATGTTAGTGTTTACGGTTCCATGAGACAAAGCATTGAACTTAGTGTGGGTCTGTGTGTGTGGAAACGTTTAAGTATATATTTTTCTACCCGAGCGACGCCGGGCGCTGTCATGTTTGAACTTCGATTTGCCTACTGGTGTAGTTGGGTGCGTGTTCACCTTCAAAGCAGCGGGGTCGATTCCCGGTGGGAACACAAGTTTTCTCGCCACTGAAATTTTTGTTTTTCTGCTTCTGGGTGTGATGTGAATTTTGTGTGTGAGATGTTAGTGTTTACGGCCCCACGACACAAATCATTAAACTTAGTATAGGGCTGTAGGTGTGAAACCGTTAATGTGTATGTGTTCTATGTTTATATACCCCAGCGAAGCCGGACGGGTCAGCTAGAAAAAAATATTTCAGCGATTTCGAAAATACGCTAAGTTTTCAGCTCACAGAGCCACTAATTAAATACTTTTTTTTTGTGTATATAGGTAAGCATTAAAATTAGCAGGCTAGCATTTGGTTAAATTTTGACCACTATCTCACCTGATGGAAAGCCATGATACGACCTAAGATATAAGTATATATAATTAATAATATACTTACACTTATATCCATAATGATTATAAACTACGCTAGTTGAAAATAAATGCTGCTTGTATTATCCTAACAGATTAATTAACATATGTAAATTTCAAGGTGAATTCGGTATAATTACTGAACTTTGATAGCCTTATCCACCATTTTTACTAAATCAATGTGCAGAATGAAAGTGAAAAGGAGCACACTTGGACAACTTTGGACAACAATCCGCAATTTAAATTCGGAGACATTTTGTCATTTTTGGAAGTGTAACGTTATTTGAGGCGACTTATTTTCAATTTCTGTCCGAATTTGAGTCGTAGTGAGTTACACTATGAGGAAAGTTTAGATTGAGAATGACTTTTAGTATCATTACTTCTCAAGTATGCCTAGATAAATGGCTGTGAATATCATGATGGAGAATTAGTGTAGTAATAGGTACCTACTGTGTGTAATATATTGTATCAAAATATTTTTTAATTAATATGGGCACTTATGAAGGTTAATCGCCTTTGAAGCACCGGGTTCGAATCCCGGCGAGAATACAAGTTTTCTCCTCAAGGAAAATTTGTGTTTCTGGATCTGGTTGTGATTGTGTGTGTATCGAACTTCGTGTGAAAGCGTTTATATTTTATGACTCTAATTGCTAAATTCCAATTTACAACCATTTCTAACCTAGCAAGAAACTCAGTGGCTCATTATTGTAGGTTGTTTTATTCAAATAATACTTTTTTATGCTAGATAGGCAAGAATTTGACTTCTACCTCGCCTGAAGGAAAATGAAGATGTGTGGGAAACAAAGATGCTGGCAATGAGTTCCACTCCGTCGCTGTACGGATGATAAACGTAAAAGCGAAACTTGACTGTAAGCGTAGTAAGTTGACGGCCTTGTTGACGGCAGATTACCAAACCAAAATGAATTCCGAGTACTAGTACTTGTACTGACATTTATTATAAAGTAATAATGTTGTATATACTTAGTGTAGGCAAGTCATACAAAGTTGAAAAACGTGATTTTCGCCTTCACTCCAAAACTCCAATAGAAGTCTCGTGACCTTAACTCTTTTATTTGACTTTAACTGTGACTTGTGACTAAGACTTGTTTAATGAAATACACTTGAAATATATTATTAGGTACTTGACACTGGCTAAATGCACAAGATTGCAAAGCCAAAATAAAAAAAAGTATAAGTAGACATAACAACATCCGTAACAACGTAGGTTGATGTAACAATTTATAATATTTCGCGTAGTTGTGTCAGTAAAGACGTTTGTACCTGGTATGACGAAACTAAACTTTTAGAGTGGAGAATAGTTCAGGAAATATCGATAAGAAAATATTTTTTGTGCTTGCAAATTATCTATATGTACATAATAAATTATTAGTTACACAATAAAACAAACGTTTTCACACTTACTGATTAGTTAAAGGTCTTTTAAGTCCCGGAAATATTTTCATCACACATAATTATAATCACACCTCGAAATATAAGAATCTATGTAATTTGTGAACGAAAAACTTGCTTCTGTCAGATATCGAAACCACAACTCTTGGCGTAGAAAGTAAGAAATGTCAAACTGGCCCAACAGGGTCAGCACATATAGGACTGAGTCAAAATATTCATTTAAATAACTAAATGTCGTAGCGCCTTCGCCAGATTTAAAAAATCTTTCTTGCAATTTGTCATCAACTAAACCTCATTATGCATAACCAAAAACGAGTTTAGGCTACTTTTACTTAACCATAAGTACCAACTATTTCAACTGAAGTTAAGATCTTTTAGGCTAGCGTTCCCCATCGTCGACCACATCATCGCTTACCATCAGGTGAGATAGTGGTCAAACGTTTATCTATACTCAATTAAAAAAAAACGGGTTGCACTCTGGGAGTGACGGCAGAAGTAAAACTTGAACATTAATGTTGTGCATAATATTTTAAATAACAATACCATCGTCACCATAGAAACGCGGTAGAAAGAGATGGGGATATTACTTCCTCTTCTACGCCGCGCTGACGGTCTACTCTCCTTTCGTCTTACGAATTTTCCGTCTTACAAATTTTCGATCAGGTCACGTGTCCTACCCCATCCCAAAAAGTGCACTACGCCGCTAAAGAAGTTTTCACTTCATAAAAAATGCTTGCCTATAAGATTCTTTATTTATTTATTTGATAAAAACTCATACATATTTTGAACTATTAAATTAAAATTAAAACGGCAATGAGCGCTCCGCACTCATCCTGGAGAAGGTTTACAAATAAAGCCGAAACAATTTTCAATCTAAACATCGACAACGCGTTAGTCACGCTAATTCCCGTTTTAATACACCTCGAAACCATGGATAAATTTGTCCAGGTGCATGATCCAATTTACTTTAGACTTGAAGACACCCAAATTGTACCATTTGACAATTTCAAAGAGTTCCACTCTTTCGCTTTACGGATGATAAATGTAGAAACCTTTCAAGCAAACTATAACGATATGTCAAACCAGATGACGCTTGACAGTTTGTCTTGACATGAGATGGTAAATATGGCATGGGGGAATTAACTCATGTAATTCCTACGGATACTTTCATAGGAAGCTCATCTTCTTCACTTTTAAGAATAGACTAAAAACGTCGACATTTTAAATCGACTTTACCCCATTCCTAGCCCCAACAGAACCGTTTCCCTAAGGTGACCCTTTAAGATTTACGAGCCACCATAACGCCACAACAAGGGGCTGCAATACATCTGATATTGCATTTTATCCTGTAACACGTGTATGGCCATATTGCAACTTTTTGTGACACCTGCAACTTTGTTACCATGTTTCTTAGATGGAAACGTCGCTTCCTTCGTTAAGATAGGATTTGGACTGATTTGGTGCCAAAAATATAACAAAATGCTTTTTTTTTTAACTGTGATAGGTAAACATTTGACCACTATCTCACTTAACGTTAACGACGATGCGGTCGACGATGGAGCACGCTTGCCTAGAAAATACCTATTCACTCTCGACTTGAAGACTCCAAGGTTGTACTTATCTAGGAACACAGACTCTGGCAAGGAGTTTCACTCCTTTGCAGTGCGTATAATGAACGTGGAAGCAAAACGCTTCGTGCGCATTTAAGGAATATTCACCATGTTTTTTTTAATTTAGGGCAATTATGTGTAGATAGGTTTTCTTCATAGAATGTCGTTTAGTTTTAATTGATCTAGCTAAAATGTAACTACGTCTAGGATCCGTTCGGTGAAGGAGTCAATTCATTGCTCGCGATTTAGTTCCCAGGACTTTATAATGAGTAGTTTTTTAGTCAAAAGTAATTGGTATCTTTTTACGCTTTTACACTCACACACACTACTTTAAGTTTCATGACTCGAGTGAGTCGTGGTGCTGAAAATATTCACATCATAGGTACAATCAAGAAGAACCCAGGACCAGAAACAAATGTTTCCTTTTAGGAGAAAACGTATGGCCCCACCGGGAATCGAAACAAGTACCAGCGGGTAGTTCATTTTGGGAAGTAAACTACATCTTCAGCTGCATAATGACTGTCTATCAGTGAGTCAAACAAATCTAGTATTAAAAAACCTTTTTTTATTTTGTCGAAGTCGGAGATCACTGACAAATTTAAATCAATATCAAAATTTTGTATTTATCTGGTTAAAAAAGGTGCAAAAGTTTTCTTCCATGCATTCTTCCATAATGCATGTAGTATAGAATAAAAAAACTTTATGTAACACTAAACGCTCTACCTGCACATAGTTACTTTTAAATTATTAGGTATTCTTAAAGCTTGGAAAGTTTAAACAGAAAATAAATGAATTCTAGTATCTCTATTACTATTTAGCATACTAAGCTTTGTACTAGCAACAACACACGTCTGTAGAAGACTGAACAGTAATGATTTTGAATAGAATTAGAAGAAATAAATTTTCTCTACATCTAGTGATTTAATTTGAATAATTCTAAGCAATTTGCGTATAATTTGAATTTCTTCAGCACGAGTGAAACAGTATTTTTTCAAATGTGTTTAAAACATGACTTTGGCTTTACTTTTGTTGGTATTTTTCAGTGAAGAGAATCAGAATCAATAATTTGCTTAATATATAGTTAAGTAAGATGGAAGATCTGATCAGTAGTTCTTGAAATATCGTCAATAATTTGTTTAGTACATCTAATCTGATCAAAGTTCCGGAGATAAAGCGGTGAAGTCGGTTTCCTTAAGCTTTGCTGGCGTTTAATTATTCTAATTATAAATGGCGAATGCAAATATATAAATAAACCAGTTTAATATTTTGTACCTATTAGAGATGTAAGTTTTTAAATAAAAAAGAATGGAAAAATTTGCGCTGCAGAGTTTCTTTCCAGGCTCTTCTGGAGGTAGCTATAAATTTGCGAATCTGGCATTGAAGTCATTTAATTTTATGAGTGCCACTATGGGGCCCATGTGAATGAACTGATTCGAATTTTGAATGTTTATTAATTATCTAAATGTTATCCGTCCAAAATGCGAATTTTGGCTAAGACGCATCGCCAAACAATTTGATTCTGTTTTGATTTGACCATGTTTCTAACTCGGCTGCAACGCTGATATAAATTAAATCAGTTTCTCGCGTAACTGTGTTCAAATGACAAAAGCCACCATTTCAGTACCTAATAGAGTTCTATAAAACGCAGAGAAAGGATTTAACCTAAAAACTACCGTAGATATCAATCACACTAGAGTGAACAATAGCGGATGCAATGAAACTCGCCCTACTTCTCACAATGGTGCCGCAACCAGGATCGTAAAAATTCTTTAAAAAAGGCCATTTTTTCCAACGACAGAAGCGTCCTATTCAGCTGTCCTGGGAAGGCTATTCGAACCACTGTTATCACGGAAAACGCCCATCACAATTACTCCCCCTTTGTCGCGGTGCTCTTAAAATTTTCAGACATCTCTTGTGGAGTCATTCTCCGCGGTTATTAAAAGAAAGTGTGGTTGCGGTGCGATTTTGTTGGCTTTAGTCGAGTAGGACGTAAACATTTTTGCAAGTAGAATCACTTTATTTTTTATTTTTTTTATAAAAGAAAATCTCAGAATTATTTATATATATTTACCCGACCGGTAAGATTCTCAAAAGCATTTTGTTATTTTAGTTTAGATATTTTTAGTTTTTAGTTTAGTTATTTGTTACTATTAGGGATATACAAAGCGCCTTAAGCGCGCTCGCCACGCGCCCTATGCGCACGCCTCGGCCGCTGCTGCTGCCACTGTATATATGTATATAATGCGCGCGCCCTGTCCGTTTGGTATATTTTGTTACACTAGAGCTTGTTATGTCACGATAGCGTGTTCCCTATTGTTGTTACAATCTAGCTAAGATTAATCTTCTTAGTAACTTTAACTTATTCTGCTAGATTCAAAATATACAAGAATGTATTCATAAACGCTTTTCTTATTACAATCATTTTCTTTTCATAACCTAGATTTTCAAGATATATCATTCCTATATACTTGCTACATTTATTGCTTATCTAGCAGAGTTCCCGATCCTTTGTTCCTTTTTTGGCATTTGTGTTTGTGTGAGTATAATAATAGGTATATAAGCTCGCACACTATGTAGGTACGTATAATGCGAAATTAAGATTTTCCTGGAACATATTCTGTTCCAAACATCATCCCTAAATATAACTCTCATGCTAGTTGTTTCGTAGGTATTCGAATTCTTAGTGGTAATAGATTTCAGTCTACCTAGAATTAATTACTGAGTTATGATGTATAGGGTATCTTGTCACCAGGGTATTCAAGAAAATGATTAAGTTACCTGAAGCGTAGAGATAAGGTGCTTGTGTGATGTTACTTGTATATGATAATTCCAAGGTAATGTCTGATAAAGTAATTTACTGTAATATGATGCCAACAGCGGCAATATTGCATAAGAATTTATATGCCCACATTAATTATGAGAAGAAAACAACAATTTTTTTCCTTCTATAAAGAATTGTACTTGGAACACCTGTATGTTACCATTATATATTAATATTATTATATATTAAGTAAAAATAAATATGAAAATCTTAAATCTCAGAAAGAAGATTTGTTTTATGCCGGATAGTAAGCATTTGGCCACTATCTCACCGCATGAGAACAATATGGACAAAGATGTAGCATGCTACACGCATACAATTATATTTACATTGCTTTCCCATGGAGGATGTTACTCATAGTTCCAGGTGGTACAGCAGCAGATGTTATTTACTGTGCGTGTCGCTTACCATCAGGCTAGCAACCTAAAAACTTTTTTTTGTGAAGAAACAATTTGTTAGGTGGATTTTATCTGTACGATCTGAGACAGTTGTATTTTCTACTATTTGTTTACTCTAATAGAAGTAAAAACCTTGGTACAATGCGAATGAATTAATGTTATGTAAATTAATGATTGTGCACAAGAACTACACAACCTTGTTTCCGCTTTCCTATTTTGTCACCTTACCAGACGGACGGGGTCGCGTCACCCATTTATGGTTTAAATACCGTTCATTCGCACGAAACATTTCGCGTCTTCGTTCATTTATAGATTAGAAAAAGAATGGAACGCTTTGTCGTGATCTGTATTTCTCGAAGGTACAATTTAGGTGTGTTTAAAAATAACGTGAATAGGTATTTACTGAGCAAGCGTGCTCCACTTTAGACTACATTGTAACTTTCCATTAGGTGCGATTGTAGTCAAACGTTTGTTTAGCCTGTTATAAAAAAAAGTAAGAGCGAGTTTTCTGTTCTGAGCAACAAGTAGACGAGAAGTTAAAGGCGACTCTAGTTTGAGTCGTTATCTGCACTGTGCGACAAGGAGACACAAAAATTTAGTCGTCAAACGTAAAAAGAAGTTAAAGGCGACTCTAGTTAGAATGCGCGAGAGTTTAATGCACTGTGCGACAAGAAGACAAACTTTTTGTCGTCAAACGTAAAAAAAAGTCAAAGGCGATTCTTGTTATAGTGAGAGAGCGTTTTCTGCTCTGTGCGACAAGCAGACACAAACATTTTATCATCAAACGTTAAAAGAAGTTAAAAGCGACTCTATTTTAAGTACGATCGCGTTATCTGTGCGACTGTGCGACAAACAGACACAAACATTTTGTCGTCAATCATAAAAATTAGTTAAAGGCGACTCTAGTTTTAGTGCAAACGCGTTATCTGTACTGTGCGACAATCAGACACAAACATTTTGTCGTCAATCATAAAAATTAGTTAAAGGCGACTCTAGTTTTAGTGCAAACGCGTTATCTGTACTGTGCGACAAGCAGACACAAAAATTTAGTCGTCAATCATAAAAATAAGTTAAAGGCGACTCTAGTTTAAGTGCAAACGCGTTATCTGTACTGTGCGACAAGCAGACACAAACATTTAGTCGTCAATCATAAAAATAAGTTAAAGGCGACTCTAGTTTAAGTGCAAGCGCGTTATCTGTACTGTGCGACAAGCAGACACAAACATTTAGTCGTCAATCATAAAAATTTGTTAAAGGCGACTCTAGTTTAAGTGCAAGCGCGTTATCTGTACTGTGCGACAAGCAGACACAAACATTTAGTCGTCAATCATAAAAATAAGTTAAAGGCGACTCTAGTTTAAGTGCAAGCGCGTTATCTGTACTGTGCGACAAGCAGACACAAACATTTAGTCGTCAATCATAAAAATTTGTTAAAGGCGACTCTAGTTTAAGTGCAAGCGCGTTATCTGTACTGTGCGACAAGCAGACACAAACATTTAGTCGTCAATCATAAAAATTAGTAAAGGCGACTCTAGTTTAAGTGCAAACGCGTTATCTGTACTGTGCGACAAGCAGACACAAAATTTAGTCGTCAATCGTAAAAAGAAGTTGAAAACAACTCTAGCTTAAGTACGAATGAATTTTCTGCACTGTGCGACCAGCAGACACACATTTTGTCGTAAAACGTAAAAAGAAGTTAAATGCGACTTTAGTTGAAGTGCGAACAAGTTTTCTGCTCTGTATGAGTGAGACGAAAGTACATCAAATTTACTTCACTGTTTTTCGGTATTGGTTGAAAAACAATTAAATTCTGTTGACATTTTCTACAAACAAGCACAAGCTGCAATGTCCGAGAGTTCAGTCACAATAATTTTATTCCCACGAGCCTATTATTTACATTCATTATTGGCCACTGTATAAATTACCCTGTTTACTGATTCTGTGATATTTTCACGATAAGTACTAGGGCTGTAAAAATGCTTGCTTCGTCCGGGAAACAAATAATTTAATTATTTAGTAGCAATCAAAACTGGTGTTACTTTAATCTACACTTCATGTTATTTATGTCAGTTTTCAAGACTCTTGAAAATAGTATCATGGAATGTTTTATCATCCTATAAAAATAATAAAATTGTTTCTTTACATAATATGCAATATACGGGTCGGAAAAATTATCTTGAACCGCAAATAAGAAATCGACAATGAAAGCTAGGACTCATTCTACGCCAGACCTAAAATAGTATCGTGATTAACACCTTAATTAACACCATCGACCAAATCATAATTCAGTTTCTAGTATGAACAAGTGAAAAAACCAAAATCTGAAAAACGGTTGCATCAAACATCATTGATCATGTCATCTTAAAACAAATTAAAACTTTATCAACATCAGTACAGCTGTTTGGTACTTACGATGTCACAGAACATACACACACACATAGATAATCAGGTACATACTACAAACTTATAACACCCCTTGTAGTTGTCGCGTTATTTTTTGGAAAAATATAATCACAAAGTTAATCACACAATAAGTTTGTGTGGGTTCTCTGCCTTTTCGCCGAAAATTGTTTGGCAGATTATCACTTACCAACTAACGTTTCGCAGAATTTTATTTCGCCGAATAATCATTTGCCAACTTATCACATAATTTTGTTTTATTTCCCAACCTAACAGTTGCCAACTGTACGTTTGGTCTGCCTTTTATAATGACACTTATCAAAACGCCAACTTTCAAGTAGCAAATGTTTCAGTTAGAGTAATGTTCATTTAGTTGTATATTGTTTACATTCAAGTGCCCTGTGTAGTGAAACAAAAGCGATTTGGCTCTGGCACTTCGCTGGCCGCTGCCGCGGCACGCTCGCTTTGCTCGCTCAGCTTGTGCATTGTTGCTCGCAGTTCTAACCTAACCGATTCCTTTAAATTTCACCTATAGTTTATTTTTTATCATAATATAAATGTACGAAAAGGGAACTGTTACACAGACGAAACGTTATTCGTCTAAAAGTATTTTGGCCTAGTGAAGGATTTGAAAAATGATAAGTGCTCTGAACGTGTTGTGTCATTATAATAATCAGCTTAAAAATAATTCTACCAAATGAAACGTTGTCATACAAAAATTTGACAATTGTTAGTTGTCAAAGTGAAAAATAGGCGAACCGTTGGTTGGCAAGTGATAATCGGCCAAACAATTTTCGGCGAGAAGGACCCCGTTTGTGTGTAAATGTGTATGTTTGTTTTTTCTTCTCGATGTAACAGTTAAAGGGATTTAGATAAAATTTTAAATGTTGTTAGTAGGATTAACACAGGCTACTTTATAACTTAATAAACGCGGGCGAAGCCGTGGGGCACGGCTAATTTATTGTAATTAAGGGATATGACATACAAAGCAACCAAGGCGCGCGCCCCTATCGCTGTGAACATAAAATTTATGGAGCCTAAGGGACCTTGATATACAAAGAACCCGGAGCGCGTGCCTTGGGCGCTTTATATATCATGTCCCTAAGTTTTTTGTGTTTAATATAAATTTAAACATGTTTTTTTTTTTATTAGCAAATTTCCTGAAGCCTTAAGTCAATTTTCCTTAGAGAGGAACAAAGAATAATGCTTACTTTTTTCGGGCGGTAATTGTATACTAAATGAAAGTGGTAAATTCAATGTTACTAATTATAACTTTCGCAGATTGCGTGGGATGTATGGCGTAGTTATGTTAATTAATACAAATGACGTTATTAAAATAATCTATTGTGTTAATAATGTTAGTAGAACTGTTTACTAACAGACTCGGCTGTGGCGAAATGATTTATTCTGTTATAACGTCGAATTTTGTTAACAAACAAAACCAACGCATTCACACTCACAGCCCCACTAAGATCAAAAACTTGTATTGTGGGTGCCGGAAACATACACATTACACACACAATCACAACAAGAACCACTGAAACATAATTAGTGTGGGTCTTTGAGTGTGAAAGCGTTTGTTTTTTACACCCACAATCAGAAGCACAAATAACCCTAAAATAAAGAATTTTTGCTCCTGCCGGGAATCGAACCCAAGACCCGGCGTGAATTCGGCGAGAATGCGGCGTAGAGTGCTGAGATCTGTCCACTGCGCCAACTGAATCGTCAAAAGATAAGTTAAGATTGTGAAGAATAACTAAAAACAAATAACAAGGCAATAATCAATTTCCGTATTTTAATTTGTAAATAACTATGGTAGCGTAAATTAATTGGAAAGTGGTACGCGCACCGCTGCTCGGGAGGCGACCGCATCCGCGTCCTCGCACGTCACGTATAACAAAAGCGACCAATGTGTTGAAGCAATCTTTTTCTTTTAAACCGACTTCAAAAAGGAGGCAGAACCTTCTCCCAGCATGTGCAACTGTGTTTTTGAAGTGAAAACTTCTTAAGCGGCGTTGTGCACTTTTTTGGGATGGGTAAATTGTTAACTCGCGTCAGAACACGTGACCTGATCGAAAATTCTTAAGACAAAGAAGATAAAAAAATATCCCCCTCTCTTTCTACCGCGCGGCGAAAAATGTTCAAGTATTTACTTCTGCCGGCACTCCCGGAGTGCAACCCGTTGTTTTTTTTTTATGCATGTTCACCGGTTTCTCCCTAATCTGTGAACGATTCATATTTTTGCTACACATTGTATAACTATTATGCATTATCGAAATTATATCTTATTATATTATGTATCCTCGTCTATTTCATCCTCCTGGTAACACAGCCTACGTATGAATAATAGGTAAGTTGTGTGGGAAATACAATTCCCTAGAATAGGACGTAAATACATACTTCCACGTGTAGCCTAAGACCTGAGAACTTTTTGGGTATCCACTTCCAGCAATACCTCTATGTCAACCGAATATGTCTTAGTGAGAGGAGCGCGAAACAGTGTCACGCAAGACAATGGAAATACAGTTATAATAGAGCTGCGTAGAGCTTACTATATTCTGTCTGAAGCTCTTGAGTCTGGCGAGCAAACAAATTCATTAGCGATTATAAACAAAACAAACAAACAAACAAACAAACGCATTCACACTCACAGCCCCACACTAAGTTCAAAGACTTGTATCGTGGGTGCCGGAAACATTCACATCACACACACATTACACCCAGAACCAGAAGCACAAATATCCCTTGGGAAGGAATTTGTGCTCCTGCCGGGAATCGAACCCAGGACCCACGGCGCAGAGGCCGGGCACCTGTCCACTGCGCCAACTGGGTCGTCAATTATAAGCTAGTCGAGTCCAAATTGCAGTCTCTGTCACTAACGTAAGGTCGCAGTCGGTATTTTATTACATTTCAGAGAGTGTACTCAGGAATTACACGAGTTAATCCCCCTACGCTCGTTTTTCAATCTAACAACAAGACAAACTGTCAAACGTCATTTATATATAATGGTTGACATACCTTCAGTTTGAAACTAATGATAAGGGAAACCCTTATCATCGTACTGCGAAGAAGGCAAGCTCATTGCTGTCTTCAAGTGAGTGTAGGTATCTTTTAAGCAAGTATGCTACATCTTCTTCTCACTTTTTATACTCGATCATTTTAGAAAAAATCTTAAATTATTATCTTGCCTTCAGCAAATGGTTCAGAAAATTTTCAAAGTTTGTCAACGACCCTATTAAGTTTTTGTACCTAACTAGTTTATTTATTTTCCGTCTAACCACTTACAAATCGTTGAATGTTGTAAACACCTGTAAAAGGTATTTTTATCAGAACATATATTATGACATATTATGTCATAGCCTTATAAAATGTTATACTGTTGGTGTTTCTTAAATAAATAAATAAATAAATCTTCGGCCGCATCATCGCTTTCCATCATGTGAGATTGTGGTCAAATGATTGCTTATCGAGCATAAAAAAAAATAACTTACCACTTCACGATTAAGTAAGCATTAGGTATTTTTTAATATAATCCGCTCGCAATTTGGTTCCGTCTCGGGCAGACGTAGTTGCTACAATTATGACGTGCCTCGATCGATTAGAGGGTATGTACGGGAAGTAATCAGGGTCTGACGTGACCCTTTGGAACGGAGGGGTCTATAGTGAAACGATCTGTTTTTTGCATTAATTTTATTTATTGGTTTTTTTATTGTTACTTTTTATGGGAGGATTTTTTATTATTATAATCTTTGTAGAATATAAAGTCAGTTTTTTTATTTTATTTAGTAGGCGTTTCATGTGTTTTCTTTGTTTTATTTTTATTGTTATAATTTCAAAATGGCATTTTTAAATTAGCTACGATAATAATATTATATTTATTATAATTTAGTACAATAATTATTTTGTTCATCGGATCTTTTCTTACCATTTAGTGTTTCAAAATTCAGAGACATAAATTAACTACGTAGGTACGCGATTAGACCATAAATATTTTGTAGTTTGATGAAAAGATTTTAATAAAACGGGAAAATGTACACATTATATCAGTTTTGTTTTTTAAATAACATCTTATAGAATAGTATATTTTCTGTTCCAATTAGCTGTTTTTTTTTTCCTTAAAAAAATATATGTTGATATAGAACCTACTGTTTCACAGTAGCACCTAAGTGCGTTGGCGTTAGGCCGATGATCGAGCGTTTCATTGTGCTGACACGCAGGATTAAAAGGTTGTCCCGAGTTATTGAATGACTGAGTGAACGTGTGGGGAACGCGTGTGTAGATACCGTGTGATGGCATCACTTTTATCTGTTACTATAGTTTATAATATAGGCTGGGCTAGGTCATAAGCTGATCTTTAAAGCGCTGATGGCGCAGAAGGAGTACGCGCAGCGGGCTAGAGAGGGCAATTCCTAATCCGAAATAGTTAATATGTACCCAGATTATAAACTAGTACTTAGCTCTGTGAGCTAAATACCTCGCTAGTCTGTCTTTCGTAGCCTAAAACTAAATAAAAAACGTTTTTAACCTATTTTTGTTTGTTATTTTCAACAATTTTCAAAATCAAATTGACAAAAACATTCCACATGTGGTGGCGCGAGTAAAATCGCTGGCGTGTAAATAGCCCACCATTTACGTATTAATATTTTTAATGATAGCGGTAAATTATTTTGGATTAAAACATTGGCAAAAATCAGTAGGGATACACGAATCAATTTACAGTGTTTATTTAAGCTCACGTACCTTAGACTGCTTCGAAACCGCCTCCGGAGCTCCCCAAGAAAGGAACTACAGCAAACTGTATGTATGCCTAAGCGCACACACACAACTCCACGTCGCGCCGGCCGGCGAGTTTGAATCCCTGGTAATCCGAGAGGGTACGAGGCACGGAACACTCATTCACCTAACAGTTCACGCGGTCGATCACAATAAACACGATGAAGTTTTTATTTTAAGTCCTGGTTAATTAGATGATAATTATTTAATTAGTTTTCTACGTCACAAAATTCAATAGCGGAGGGTTTGTCGACCACACACGATCAGGTGACACACACGACTGAAGTTCTTCCTTTTTAAGTCTGTGAAGTTAGTCGCGAGTGCAAAAAACGTCTATATCCAAAGATTCTTGCCAATATGAATATTAGGTATATAAAGTGAAGTATTTATTCACAGATGTATAATTTACATTTATTATTTATATTATAAAAGGCAAAGACGCTTCACCAACATGCATATTACATAATGCTCACAAAATTTCAAGAAAATTGGTAGAGAAATGCGAAGTTTAGAAGAGAACAGACAGATATCCGTCGGACATACGAAAGCATTCTGTTGAAGCTAAAAAATTACACACATACAATACATCTATTTAATTTGCTTTGTTCGGGTGTTTATAGCAAATTTTCTACCATGGGACTTAGAGCGAAGTCAAAATGTGAAACCCAGACAAAAATAAATACATTCATATTTTTCCTAAGGACAAGTTGAGGGGCAAAAAACAGCCGTATTAAAAACAATCAAAATTATTCTTCCAGTATCTAAATAATCAAAAACAAAAGAGCGTCGTCTAATTTCAAAGCATTTCTGATGTAGACACGTCAGGAATTACTTTGCAATATCAAACGACGCATACCAGAGGCACGGGGTAGAAAGAAGTATCGATATTGTTACTCCTTTTTGGTTAACTTAAACTTGAATCATAGTGAAAATGCTTTTCTTTATGATCTTTGCCATATTTACTGTCAGCTAGCTTGTTGCAATAATATTTTTATCTCATGCTCGATTGGCACGCATTTGGCCAATGTCTCACTTGAAGGGAAGTGATGATGCAGCTGAAGATGCTTACCTTTTCACTATTGACTTTAAAGACTCCCAGATAACGCTATTGTAAATATTGTGTCATTTGTGGAATAATGTTATTTGCGTCAGTAAAACATATTTTATAATCATCGAATCACTATAACTTTAAAATAACATTTCATTGTATTTTTTTTTATGTACGATAGGCAAGCATTAGACCACAATCTCACCTGATGGAAAGCGATGATGTGGCCGAAGATGTAGCATGCTTGCCTAGAAGGTACCTATTCACTCTTGACTTGAAGACTCCCAGATTATACTATTCGGGGAACAAAGATGAGGGCAATGAGTTCCACTCCCATATCTAAGGTATGCTACATACCTTCCATCTTCGGCCGCATCGTCACTTTTCATCAGCTGAGATAGTGGTCAAATGCTTACTTATAGAGCATAAAAAAATCTTGATATAAATAATAAATGAAATCTATGGCAAAATATTTTTTTAAACCGCATACTTAAATCAGACACAAGAAGAGATGAATAAAAAATCGATATCTTTGACGAAATATTGCCCCATCTCTATTTGCAGATGTCGAGAGTCATTGAACTTATTAGTAGATGCCTGATTAAATCCCCAGAGATACAGCGATGATATTAAAATTATAAGAAAGTGAATGAAAGAGTGCCATAAAATCAATTTGGTTGAAATTTGAGCATGACTACTTGAAGGTTTGCATTGAGAATATTACTAGGGTATATACTTTGGGTCACAACAATGTTTGTTTGATAAAAAATAATTTAAACGCAAGCCAAGCTTAAAAATCCGACAAAACTGCTTTATTTTTGGAACCTTAATTGAATGTATTATATACGCATTAATGACGATAACTCAAAAACGACTAATCAGATCTCGATCAAATTTATATGGTCCCATTTAAAATTGGAAAGCAACATATCTCAACCACAAAAAATAATTTCAAAATCAGTTCACGTGGAAATAAATTATGTGGTAATACATTAAAAAAAACGTAAGAAAAGTATATTGAACCGGGTAACAGTTGGGTAACCGTTCGCCTTCTAAACAGGGGTATCGGGTTCGATTCCCGGCGGAAACACAAGTTTTTCCTCAAAAAACTGTTTCTGGTTCTAGTTCTAATAGTGTGTGTGATATAAATGTTTCCAGCAACCACGATACAAGTCGTCAAATTTAGTGAGGGGCTTTATGTTTTATGTTTTTTATAGTGACATCAAGGCATATATATATATAACTCCGTTATCTAAAAATAACTTTTTACGAGTCTACCTTGATCAATACTTTCATCAAACCTTTACCAAACAGTCGAATAGCAGCACTGCACTGTCAGGACTGATTTTAGGCTGACAGAGCACATTGCCAAAGTAATTCCTTAACATATGAGATGTCAAACTTGAAGTCTCAGGGAGAGGAGTGTATTACAGTCCAACGCGCAACTTTGTTCTTCAAAATTCCTGGTGCACTGCAAATTTACATAAGGTGGCACTTAGTTGGGACGCTATAAGGGAGTAAACATACATACTTACATGTGGTGCTAAATCATAACCTTTTTTTTGCTTCGCCATAGACGGCTGTAAATCTAGCAGTAAATCATTAACTTTCATGAGTGCCTCTTTGGCACCCATGTGAATAGACGATTTTGATTTTGTATTTGACGGGTAAAAATACATTCAATCTTTTACATCTTTCCTTGCACTAATGGATGGTATAATTTTTAGTTTCAATAAAAAAAGTAAACCTTTTCTATATACAAAGTTCGAATTCGAATAAAATCGAAACATTCCCAATGAAACAAACTGTATGCAACAAAAAACCATTTGAAACGAATAAAACACGTTTGAAAAGCAATAGAAAAGTAATATCGGCAAAAAAGTGCAAAAAGTATTTTGGTTGCTTTTACAGAAGAGTGCAGCACAATCGGATAACAGTGTTATAAGTGCGATGGTAAAAATGAACGGATAATGTTCCGTAGAATATTATACAATTTAGTAACTTTTTTAGACAACGGTTTCATTAGTTCATGGTTAAATTGGCACGCTAATTACCTCTTAAATATGATAGCTCATATATTTGTTCCACGAATAAAAAAAATATATTTTGAGAGGTGGTAGAGCATTTTGTGAGTTGCTCGCCTGGCTTGCTACCAAAGTAGCTTACCACCATCAAGTTGAAAGTCTGCCGCCAAGCCAAATACGGTGTTCCGGCAGTTATCCTTGAGAGCCTGCGTATTCCAGGTCTAGTGTGTTTACCAGCTTCGATCACATCGTCACTTACCATCAGGTGAGATAGTGGTCAAACACAAGCCTGTCACAAATAAAAAAAAAAAAAAAGAATATCATACATCATTCGTGGCTTTGTTCATAAAAATGTATAAAAGTAGCTTTTAATTTTTTTTCAAATTTCGATTGTTTAAAACAGAGCGAACCCTACTATACTTTCATACGCATATTTTTTGTCTCTAGGTTTACAGTTGTCTTACTTCGTTCAGGGTACTTTTATTTCCCCACACTAGCAGTATGACCACGAGTCTTATATTTTTGTCTCTAGGTTAACAGTTGTCTTACTTCGTTTAGGGTACTTTTATTTCCCCACACTAGCAGTTTGACCACGAGTCTTATATTTTTGTCTCTAGGTTTACAGTTGTCTTACTTCGTTCAGGGTACTTTTATTTCCCCACACTAGCAGTATGACCACGAGTCTTATATTTTTGTCTCTAGGTTAACAGTTGTCTTACTTCGTTCAGGGTACTTTTATTTCCCCACACTAGCAGTTTGACCACGAGTCTTATATTTTTGTATCTAGGTTAACAGTTGTCTTACTTCGTTCAGGGTACTTTTATTTCCCCACACTAGCAGTTTGACCACGAGTCTTATATTTTAATTTACCGTTAGTCACACCACACAGTGTAATCACGAGTAGAAGAAATTACTCGTAGTCACACTGGTGTTGCAAAACAGTGTGACAACGTGTCCGCAGTCAAAAAACGATAACTTAACTTTTCTGTGTCACTGAGAGTCGAGACGTGCAAGTCGCTCACCTGATGGAAAGCGTCACGCTTGCCTTTTACAGTTCAGTACCACCCAGAGTTTTGAACTAATATAATTTGAATTCCAGCACAGCTAAGCACTACGCTCGTCACCCTGAGATATAAGATGTTGAATCTGCTACTGAAAAGCTGTTCTATGTTGAATCTCTTTAAGCCGTGTTTTTTTTTATGCAGAATAGGCAAGCATTTGACCACTATCACGCCTGATGGAAAGTGATGATGCGGTCGATGATGTGACATGCTTGCCTAGAAGATACCTATTCACTCTTGATTTGAAGACTCCCAGATTATACCCCATAATGAGTTCCACTCCTTCGCTGTATGGATGATGAACGTAGAAGCAAACCGCTTCGAGCGAACTGGAGGTATGTCAACCATAAATGGATGACGTTTGTCAGTTTGTCTAGTTGTTAGATGGTAAAATGGGCACGGTGGAATTAACTCATATAATTCCTGCGCACATTCTCCAAAATGCAAACGACAGAATACCGATAGACTTGCGACCATACGCCTCTGACCGAGGCTGTGCAATCTGGACTCAATCAGCTTACTATCGCCAATAAGTCTTTTTGCCCGTCGCTCAATAGCCTCATGACCTTCAAGCTAGTACTTAGCGGATCCATCCCAGAGATGGCCACAGTACTCCATACATACGTGTAATTTGGAAACATTGTCCTTCAATACGAAATACAGTAATGTTTGCACTCGGCTTGGTGGTTTAATGTTTGGGAATGGTGCCACCTCAGGCGGACTCTGCGAAAGAGTCCAACCACTACAATATATAATTATAATGTACTATTATACAAATACACACTTTCACATGCACACACAAAATTCTCACCCACTCCAACACCCACTCTCTCTCTCACACACACACATACACACAAACCGGTGCATGAATTTTTATATTGATTTTATTAATGTATGTAGCTTCAAACTTACATTAATTTAAGTATAACAAAATCATACAAAACAGTAAGAGTAATATGACTGACTTATAATTAAGAAACATTAAAAAAAATTAAATCCGCTATTGGCTTTAGGTATAGGGAAGTCAAATTAATCAAACTATGTTAATTAAGGGCTGTGGATTTTGTAAATAAATACAAAAAAACTTGAGAGGTATCAAGGGACACCCGGATGGAACGAAGTTCAATTTCCGTCTAGCCCCCTTTCGCAACGCGCGATAAGGAACTTTCATTCCAAAATTAAAAGGAACATGCAAAAACCAATATCACGCTGTTCCCAGGCCCGACGTTGCTTAACTTCGGTGATCGGACGAGAACGTGTTATGGCTTACAACTATAGCAAAAAGTGTCGTTACAACTTTTGGTCTTAATTTTTTCCGTCTAGCCCCATTTCGCATAGCGCGAGAAGGAACTTTCATTCCCAAAAAAAAACGGCTTACGCGGTAACAACGCATAAAGATTATAGGTGAAAATTGATGTTTTTTTATAATGGGAAAGAAATAAAGGGAAGGTTCATTTGTAGGTATATATATATTTATTCTGTTTAATGACAACTTTTTTCGCGACACAACTAAATTATCAAATAATCAGGAAAGCATTTTATATATGTATGTCCAATTTCGATTCATTTTGACTAAAATAACAATGTCTCGCATCAACAGAACCCCAAAACTACCAGTTACGAAACCGCACAATGCATTCGATTTTTAATAAAGTTTCTGATCGCTCGAGGCGGGAATATCCATCTATATTTTTGGCTGGTCTTGCGCACGCTTGGTACATTGAAGTAACAAAAATGTAAGACAAATTTATTACCCTACATTTACAAAAAATACTGTTAGAATTTTCATACAAATTTTATCATGCGTGTTTGCCTTGTCATCCTGCACTGACATAAAGAAACGCTTACACACACAGCCCTACACTAAGTTTGAAGACTTGTGTCATGGGTGCCGGAAACATTCACATCACACACAAAATCACAACTAGAACTAGAAACACAGTCGTTATTGACCACACTAAAGTAGAAAATTCACCAAAACCTAAACTGCAATGTTCCGGCAGTTATCATTGAGAGCTAGTCCTTACCTACCGTGTTTACCATCCTCGGACAAATCTTCACTTACTATGAGATGAGGAAGTGGCCATATACTAGCCTATCAAAGGTATAAAAGTCAACTTTAGCTGGCTTTCTTAAAATTTTAATATGTAAGAGTTTTCTCCCTCCCCTCCCCTGTAATATGTAAGAGATCAGGGTGTTCCGGCAGTTATCCTTGAGAGCCTGCGTATTCCAGGTCTAGTGTGTTTACCAGCTTCGATCACATTGTCACTTACCATCAGGTGAGATAGTGGTCAAACACTAGACTGTCACAAATAAAATAAAAAAATAAAATAAAAAAAAGATGTATAACCTGTATAAGCCTTAAATTAAAATCACACTTTTCTTAATAAGAAGGATCGGTATAATTATGTATTTTTCTTAGAAGAAGATTATATAAGGAATAGATTTCTTACTTATATCTAAATATTTTCACTACATGGTAGAGAAAATATTTGGCACATTAGGTTGAAAAACTGTCTGTGCGCTGTTTTTTTTTTATGACACATAGGTAAGCATTTGGCCGCTATCTCAGTGTGACGATGCGGCCGAAGATGAAGCATACTTACCTAGAAGATACCTATTCACTCTAGAATTGAAGATTCCCAGATTATAATGTTCGGGGAACAAGAACGCGGGCAGTGAGTTCAACTCCTTTGCTGTACGGATGATAAATGTTGAAGCAAAACGCTTCGAGCGGATGTGATGTATGTCAACCGTTTATGGATGACGTTGGTTTGTTCGTCTTGTGGCCCGATTATAGGTCAACTGGTGTAATTCGAGTGCACATTCTCCGAAATGCAAGCGACAGAACACCGACAGACCATCGGGTTAAATTCCCTGTGCAATTGTGTACCTATCTTAGGTTACGGGTGTAATTTTGTGAAACAGACCTTAACTAAAGATCTAAAAGGTAAGCTTAATTTGTTTAATACTATTACTTATACATTATTTCTATTTCAACATATAATTTCGTAATTTGCAGTAAAGCAATTCGAAACCAATCGGCACCTTTTATTGTTTAAAAAAGTCTGAGCTACTGCTTTGCGCAATAGAGTAAAAAAAAACCAGAATATAATAATCGGCACAATTTAAGAGGGTTTATTCGTTTTGTCTTCTCTCTCGCTCGCACATTTCGATATTTTTAATAAATTCATTTTGCTACATGTGTTTTTTCTTATCTTATTGAAGGATATGAAATAGAAAAGAAGTTTATAAAATCCTTGTATTAATGTCCATATAGTTAGTTGAAAACATTTTCAAAAACACACGTACATCATTGCATTTATCAAAAATATCGGATTGAGCGAGCGAGAGAGAAGAATAAAGGAATAAACCTTTTAAGAGGAAAAGAGAAAGCACAAAGTAGGGATAAAAAATCTCAGAAGAACTTCTACGGATTATAGCGAACGCCACAGAAAATAAGAAATAAGTTAGGTTAGTTCTTGTAGTGCTAGAATTCTATTCCAGGGTCCGTCTGGGACAGTTCTTTGTCAAACATTAAACCGTGGCAGTTGAACATTAATGTATTTCAGACCGAAAGGCAATTTTTTCAGTAACAAAAAAAGCTGTAAAAAGATATTTATCATTAAATATCTTAGGGTTGGAGCGCAGTCTTATGCCGCGCAGGGTTTTGAAGTATTTATATTAAACTAGCTGTCCCGGCGACCTTCGTTCCGCCTAACAGTCAATGAATGTGCATATTTAGGAAGCCATACCCGGCATGCGTTACAATGTCACGTGACTATATTATTACAACCTTCATGTTTATGTTTGCCTAGTACTTTACCAAATCCGAGTGACGTACGAGAAAATGGAAAGCATGTCGAAATATAAAAAAAAAATTTAAAGAAATGTACGTTCTTAAAAAGTATCCTATGTTCTTCTCCTGGCTCTAAACTACCACCCTGCCAATTTTCACCTAAATCGGTTCAGCCGTTCTTGAGTTATAAGTGGAGTAACTAACACGACTTTCCTTTATATATATAGATATTTGTGAATTGGTGCTACTGAATTGTAATTGCAAGCTTGGCGTACCATCAAGCGAGTGACTCTCTCTTCTCGACTCTTGATTACATAGAATATGTACAAGTTTTAAAAACTAATAATAATCTGTCGGACACAGTTGTAAGATGATTATAGGTACAATAAAAACAAACGCATTCACACTCACAACCCCACACTAAATTCATAGACTAGTAATCGTGGGTGCCGGAAACATTTACATCACACACACAAATACACCCAGACCCAGAAGCACAAACGTCCCGTGGGATGGAATTTTAGCTCCTGCCGAGAATTAAAACCAGGACCCATGGTGCAGAGGGCGGAGACCTGTCTTGGTAAAAAAAAAAATGTGCCGTCGAGTTTCTTGCCAGATTCTTCTCGAGATGGCTGTAATTTTGCGAATCTGGCAATAGATTCATTAACTTTCATGAGTGCCTCTTTGGGGCCCATGTGAATAAACGATTTTGATTTTGTCCTCTGCGCCAACTGGATCATTAAATGGTTCAATAAACAGTTTTTGTATTGTGTATCAATTGCTTATATAAGCGATTAATACACAATTTGATCAAGATCTGATGAAGAGTTTCGGAGAAATATCCGAAAGAGATCTTGATCAAATTATGACGGGACCAAATCAGTTAATAAATGACGGAGTTCTGAGGGCATCCATAAGAAATAATTTCTGATTCCGATGAATTGAGAACCTCCTTTTGTGAGTCGGATAAAAAGACTTGCCATCCATCACAATGACGTATTAAAAAATAAATCGAAGTATTAATGTTTTGCCTTGTGTTCGTAGAAGGAGCAAGTGTACGTAAAAGCTTTTTGCAAAATTCGAGGCATGAAGCTTCTGATATTTGATTTAGAAAGCGAAATACGTTTTATTAACGTCAGATTTAATGGAAACGGTGAGAATTGGCAATAAATTAAGGGATTTTGTCAGTCAAAAGTTTTGAATGGTTGGATAGAGTCGGTGTGATTGAGATAGTGCAATTAATTTAAGTAGGGGAAGATATATCTATATCTATTCTAATATTATAAACCTGAAGAGTTTGTTTGTTTGTTTGTTTCAATTTCAAAGCCCTTCCATTAAAAGTTCACTTCAAAAAACATTATTTTATCTAAAGATATATTCAAGATTCTATAAAATAAAGCAGATTTAAAAAAAAAACAGTACCTACTTACTAAACAAAAAAAAAGATGATTTAGTTATTTTATTAACAAGAAAAACTGTCAAACACCATCCATTTATAGTTAACATACCCCCAGTTCGCTCGATGCGATTCGCTTCTACTTTTATTCGCGATAGAGTGGATATCATTGCCCGCGTCTTGGTTTTCTGAACGTTTTAATCTAGGAGTCCTCAAGAGTAAATAGATATCATCTAGACAAACATGCTATATGTTCAGCCGCATCTTCCCTTTCCATCACGTAAGATAGTGGTCAAATGCATGTGTATCTTACTTATTTTTGATGATAGAATAAATTGTAGATTTCAACAACATTTTTTATTTTATTGTTTTCCCCAAACTTTGCTTTAATTTCCTTATTTTCTTTAGTTTACGACTTTTATTCGTTTTTGTTTAAGTACATTTAAAGTCTTATATTTGACTCATTAACAAATAAACGAGATTGATCTATTCTTCTCTATAATTAGAGAGATGCCTGGCTGATTTAATGGAAGGATTAATAATTTAGTTATTTAAAAAAAGTAAGCAAATGAAAAAAATGTAGAATTGGATGATCATTGACATACGATAGCAATCATCATTGACATAACAGTTGTGCTAAATTTATTGGAATATTTTGGTAATAAATAAACAAAGTGTGAAGACAAACGGTAGAAGTGAAACTTTTGCATTACAGGGAAACATTGTTATTATTCATCACTGTGTTAATCCTGATCCGGACCACTTTTCGTCACACAAAAAGGTTGCGGATCAGAATTTCAAAATTTTCTCATAACAAATTTTTACTTTTATACCAAATAAGCATAAATTCATTTTCATGAATATGGCATACATTGGTCCAATTTTCACAGGATTAAAATAAAACTTTGTCTGTATATTCCTAAATGGCTGTTTTATTGCACTGTGGCATCGGTCTCATAGGTCTGACTTTAATTGAATTGGTTAGAGCAAAACGCTTTGCAAATCAAGGGTGTGACCGCATGGAAGGATATATCTTCGCCATCAAAATATATCTCGTGATTTTGATTAGAACGAGGACTATATATATAAATGCCATGTTCGAATTATTTTCAAGCAGCTTTTTTTTAAATAAAACAATTTAAACTTAACTTTTACAAGAAATCAGGCGTGTCTATTCTCTGCGAAGCAGAGCCAATTTCATCTGACTACTACTTTCCGAGATGTATCCGTGCCAGTAGCTCAAAGTCTTGAGCTACTTGGCATCACCTTGACGTCAACACTCAATTTCGGCACGTATATCGAGTCGAAAGCTCAATTGGCCACAAAAAAGCTTGGAATTCTTGCCAAGGTAAGACAGTATTTTACACCAGGACAGTTGCTGAACTTGTACCAAGCATAGGTCCGATCGTGTATGGAGTACTGCTCTCATCTTTGGGATGGCTCTGCGGTGTACCAGCTTGAAACACTTGACACTATTGAACGCTTGAAGCTAAGACACTAATAAACTGCAAATAACTGGCTTATGCAAAGCTTCAAAGCCTAGAACATCGTCGCAGAATCGCAAGTCTATCAGTCTTTTATAGGATACATTTCGGAGAGTGTGCCACGGAATTGCATGATCTAATTCCTCATCCCCCTTTTACCATCGGACAACCAGACGATCAGCAACCTGACATTGGTTTATGGTTGATATCACAAGGGTGCGTTCGAAGCGTTTTGCTTCCACATCTATTATACGTGCTAAGGAATGGAATTCTTTGCCCGAGTCTGTGTTACCCGATAAGTACAATCTAGGAGTCTTTAAATCTCGATTGAACCGGTATCTTCTAGGCAAGCATGCTCCATTTTCAACTACATCGTGTATGGAGTACTGCGGTCACCTATGGGAAGGATCCGCTAAGTACCAGCTTGAAGCTCTTGAGTCCATCGACCGGCGAGCAAAAGACTCATTGGCGATGATAAGCTAGTCGAGTCCAAATTGCAGAATCTCGGTCACCGACATAAGGTCGCGAACCTATCGGTATTCTATCGTATACATTTTGGAGAGTGTGCGTAGGAATTGTACGAGTTGATTCCACCTAGTACTTTTTACCATCTAACTACAAGACAAACTGTCAAACGTCATCCATATATGGTTGACATACCTCCAGTTCACTCGAAGCGTTTCGCTTCTACGTTTATCATCCGTACTGCGAAGGAGTGGAACCCATTGCCGTCGTCTTTGTTCCCCGAACGGTATAATCTAGGAGTCTTCAAGTCAAGAGTGAATAGGTACCTTCTAGGCAAGCATGCTACATCTTCGGCCGCATCGTCGCTTTTCATCAGGTGAGATTGTGGTCAAATGCTTGCCTATCGTACATAAAAAAAAAGTTGATTCCACCTAGTACTTTTTAACATCTAACTACAAGACAAAGTGTCAAACGTCATCCATACATGGTTGACATACCTCCAAGATTGAAGAGATACCTTCTAGGCAAACATGCTACGTCTTCGGCCGCATCATCACTTTTAATCAGGTGAGATTGTGGTTAAACACTTGCCTATGTGGCATAAAAAAAAATTATAAGTTTTGCTTGCGTTCCACTTATTTTGAAGTCGGTTAAAAAAAGGCGCAGTTCTTTGAGTGGAACAGTAAAACAAGGCCGTTTCTAGCGGATGTAATAAGATGCAAGCGTAGTACTTTATATGTAAAAACGGACACGATAGATTCTATGATTAATTGAAACATGTGAAATTGAAAAACGTAGGTACAACTTCTATGATTTATAATGACAATGCTTGTATTTTTTAATGTACTTGTTTTATTAATTTCCTTCATGTCTATTGTTAAAGAAAATAATAAACAATAATTAAATGGAAGCAAAGCTTAAAAAACCGACTTTACCGCTTTATCTTCGGAACCCTGATCAGATTTATTGTATTAAACACGCATTATTGACGATAACTCAAAAACTAGATATTATATATTGATCAAATTTCAATGGGACCACATGAAAAGCACCAACTATCAAATCATCAAAATCGGCGCACAACGAAAGAAGTTATGAGGTAACTTTTGAAGTCATTTAAAAACGAGAATATCATTCATGTAGTCCACAGAATACGCATTATTGACGATATTTCAAGAACTTCTGATCAGATCTTGATCAAATTTAAATGGGACCAATTGGAAATCAACATTTTTCAAACTAAAAATAAAAATTCGAAATCGGTTCACGTAAAAATAAGTAATGAGGTAAAACACATAAAAAAAATACAGTTGACTTGAAAATAAAGAAGAAACCTTATTTTTTGGTAAGTCGGTAAATATGACAACTTTGAGAGAGAAATCAGTATTTTCTACGAAGTATGGTGTCCTTGCCCTTGATCAGGCAGTACTTCAAAGCGGGGTAGCTTCTCATTTTATATCTCAAGTATTATAGCTCAAGTCGTGTATGGAGTACTGGCGAGTCAAAAGACTCATTGGCGATAATAATCTAGTTGAGTTAAAACTGCAAAGTCTCGGTTACCCACGTAAGGTAGCAAGCCTATCGGTATTCTATCACTAACGTTTTGGAGAGTGTGCTCAGGAATTACATGATATAATTCCTCTATACCCTTTTTACAATTGAGACGCGTAATAATTTGCTATGTTTTTTTTTTGTGTGCATTTAGCCAGTTTTAAGTAATAACATATTTCAAATTATATGTACATTTATCATAACAGAAGTCACAGTCAAAGTCATGTAATAGAGTCAAGGTCCAATCATAGTTCAGTTTTGCTCTAATAATGTAGTAACTTTACTAAAACGTCTATTGGAGTTTTGGAGTGATAGTGAAAATCAAATTTTTCAGCTTTGCCACAATTATTCCACACTAGAATTAACACTAGAAGAACTTCGAGTTTTGAATAATACTATAAAAACGCCTTATTTCACTTTAGCGGCAACACTCCAGTTGCTACACTGAGAAAAATATCTCGTGCTTTCATAATTGGCGGACATATTGCGTAACATACAAACAAAAAAAATACATACGAATTGAGAACCTCCTTTTTTGTAGTCGGTTGAAAAGAACGTAGTAACTGTATAATTGACTAGAACACATGTTTCTGAGAACTTTAGTTAGTTATATAAATAAGTATACGTAACGTAAATAAATATACGACATTAAATATTTTGATGTTGCTTTCTCTCACTTTATTTCACTTTTTTAAACACGCCATTTTTTAGCGTCTAGACTGATCTCGATTAAATAATTTCCTTATCAACGCTGTTAATAATATAACATAAACGCTTTCACACTCACAGCCCCACACTAAGTTCGATGACTTGCGTCGTGGGTGCCGGAAACATTCACATCACACACACAATCATAACCAGAGCTAGAAACACATTTTTTTCTTGGGGAGAAAACTTGTGCTCCCGCCGGGAATCGAACTCGATTTTTCTTCTCTACAATAAAGCCAAAGTCATACAAACACAAATGTTAAATGTACATAGAGAATGGCTTACATATAATGTCATAAATTTATAATGGACTATCTACGGGCCATTTGCCAAAATTTCCTAAAACTATATACAGCAAAGAACCAAGTTACCTACAATTCATCGAGCCTATAGGTAACTCAAGTGCTCAAGCCTGCTACCAGTGGGTAGCGTTCCCATCATGCTGGCGGCATTGCCTCACTGAATTGCAATGCTAATACGTTGATCCAAATAGGTGCCAACATTTTGATCACGCGTCGTTGAATTTATTGAGATAACAATCACTTTCATAAGAAATCCAAAAGTTTAAACATAAATCCTTTTGTTTATCATTAAAACTATCTAACATTAAATTTACATAAATTTGTTAGTTAGATTAACAGTGTTTAATCTAAAACTCACTCTAGATTGGCCCTAGTTTATTTGCTTAACTAAGAAGTTAAATATATTTGGAAATGTTGACTTTTCATTGAACCAAGTTAACTGAGTAATTGAATGTTGATTAGAAGTAAATGTTCTTGAAATAAAATAAAAAGTCAAAGGTCGAAGTAACCATCCGTTGCTGTAGTGGTACGTAAAATGTACTATATTAAGTTTTACCTATTTATTATATTTTTATATACCTACACATATATTTTTAAATTTCTGAACCTTTTCTTTATTGTATAGCTTCATTTATTGCACGCCGATATATCTCCTGAAATAGCAGCATGACTGGCAGAAAATGCTGTAGCACTAAGTCCTCCTATGTATGTATGCATGTATTTGTGCATGTAGTTTTGAAAAAAATAAATAAAACTTTAACTGGGAGCTGATTTTATGTATGAGTAACTAAGGCTACTTTTATTCTTAACAGACTTCAAAAAAAAGGAAAAGGTTCATTTGAGAACCTCTTCCTTTTTTTTAAAGTCAAATCGTCTGGATCTTTTTTTTATGTACTTATATTACCTCAGAACTATTTCATTTATCATCCGATTTGGAGAAGTATTGTTTTGTTAGAAAGCGTAGACGTTCAAGTGGGTCCCATTATAATTATCATGATCTGATGAAAACCTTTAGAGATTTTTGCGATTGGTGTCAGTTATTCTTTTTTTAAACTCGTTTATATTATAACAAATAAAGAAAAAACTACCGTACCGCGCAAAAAAAAAACCGTGCAATCTGATATAATATTATACACTTTAAAGCGGACGAAGCCGCAGATATTTGTTAGTTATAAATATATCTTCACACCACGCCACATTTATATAATAACGTAGTTTTTCTTTTATAATGAATTGTACTTACATGATACGAGTAAATGTTATAAGTATTTATTTCTTGTTAGTTACGTAGAAGAGAATAATGATTGTAGACATGACAAAAATGGACCGAGTTTAAACTAAACAAATTCAAATTTATGTTTTTGACGACTAGAATGTCCCTGGGTCCCGATAAACAATGGCAATCTTCTCATGCAAATTGATTAACTAAATAAATTATTGTAAGTTTGAAAAGTGTCAAATTAAATGTCAAGAGAATTTAAGTTTTTATGATTTAATTTTTCATTGTTTTTGCAGTTAATTTGTCTTAAATTAACTAATATTTTTATGAACACACCGGCTCTTACAAACACGTGAGATGTGCCTAATAAGAACTTAATATAGAAAATAATTTAAACGCAAGCAGCTTAAAAAAACCGACTTCACCGCTTTATCTTCGGAACCCATAATCGGATTAAGTTATTTAAATACGCATTATTGGGGATAACTCAAAAACTACAAGTCAGATCTTGATCAAATGGAAAGGATTTATCGGATACATTTCGGAGAATTTGCACAAGGAATTACACGATCTAGTTCCCCCATCCCCATTCTATCATCGAACAAGCAAGCAAACTGCTAATCGACACCGGTATATGGTAGATATTCCACAAATGCAAACAAAGCGTTTTGCTTCTACATTTATTATGCGAACCGCAAAGGAATGGAACACCTTACCTGAGTCAGTGTTTCCTGATGAGTACAATATGGGAGTCTTCAAGTCGCGAGTGAATAGGTATCTTCTAGGCAAGTTTGCTCCATCGTCGACCACATCATCGCTTACCATCAAGTGAGATAGTGGTCAAACGCTTGTCTATATTGAATAAAAAAAAAAGCACCAACTTACAAATTAAAAAAAAACATAAATTTTGGTTCACCTAGATAGAAGTATTAAGGTAATACATGAAATGAAATGAAATGCATTTATTTGCTTTAAACGTAGGTATAAACAGATGTAGGGTTAAGTGTATCAATATAGTTCACACACTTAAGTCATAATAGTGACATGCAAATATTGATTTGAGGGCTAGGTAGTTAGTCTTTACAGCGTCGTAATAATAATTTTGGTTATTGTCAATATCCTACTAATCCTACTAATATTATAAATCCGAAGGTTTGTGTGTAAGTGTGTAAGTATGTTTGTTCCCTCTTCACGCTTTAACGGCTCAACGGATTTGGATGAAATTTGGAATGTAAATAGCTTATACCTAGGATTAACACATAGGCTACTTTTTAACTTGATAATAGCGAGCGAAGCCGCGGGGCACGGCTACTATTCTATTATATATGTGGCCCACACATAAAAAACAGTCGAATTGAGAACCTCCTTTTTTGATGTCGGTTAAAAACTCTTTTCAAAACTACGCATTTTGCCATAACAGGTTGCTAATCAATTCAAAGTTCAAAAACCAGCTCACATGCAAAGTTGCTATTTTCAGAGTATCAAAAGACCACCATCAACCAGTTCAGCGATACTTCGTCTAAAGGCAAATTGCAAAAGTATTTCCATAGTAATGAAACGAGCGTTCAAACGTAAAAAGCTACCGGCAAACATAACATCCATTCTACATGCACGTTCTAAAGAAAACCGTACAAACTGGACAAAATCGGACAGTAAAACCGGAATAGTAAATGCAAAAAATGCAAAACACGTCGAAATTGTGGTTCGGAGGAACGTTGAGGTTAACTCAGCTGCACACAGTATACAACAGAAGGTTGCTTCACACGTTTTTCGATATACTACAATCTTTCTAATATTATCAATCCGAAAGATTGTGTGTACCTAAGTGTGTAAGTATATTTGTTCCCTCTTTAGGCTTTAACGGCTGAAAGGATTTGGATGAAATTTGGTGTGTACATAGCTTAAACCTAGGATTAACATAATGGCTACTTTTTAACTTGATAATAGCAGGCGAAGCCGCGGGCACGGTTAGTCAATAATAATTTCATTATAGACAAATATATATGAGGTTGATAACATTTTTCTTGCAATAATTGTTTGTTTTGTGTAATTGTTGTACAATGACCTTACGCCTGCCAACCTGTATGTAATCGTTTTTGTGATAGACTCCGGGACAAAATAGGAGAAAAAATCAGTGACTTTGATGTTCCTTTTTTTCGTAGTTAATTTTCTGTGCTAAAAATCAGTGACTTTGATTTCTTGTGTGAATTTCTGTGCTAAAAATCAGTGACTTTGATTTCTTGTGTGAATTTCTGTGCTAAAAATCAGTGACTTTGATTTCTTTTTTGTTCGTAGTTAACTTTCTGTGCTGAGTGTTTTGTTTTTTATTTTTTAATATTTTTTTTGTTTGGTTACGATGGCCAATTTAAATGATTTTGTTTTTATGAGGTTTATTATGTTTGATATGTTTCATACATTTTTATCAAGAACGGATATTACGTACCGGAGATATTGGCGATTTAGTAAGTTTTGAGTTTCTAAATAAATATTTTTATCAATATATTTATAGACTTTACCGTTGGTGTTTTCTTAAAAATATCCGGATGACCGAGCTTTGCTCGGTTTTTTGTTTTTGGGTAGAATGTGTTTGAATTTGTAGCCTCTGAAAGCTCCATCTAGTGTCGAGTAGAAACAGTTTTTTACATCGGTCATGGCGTAATAGATGGCGCTGATAGTTTCTTAAACCCGGTTTTTCAAATGCAGTTTGGGAACCAAGCATTACTCGGACCTGAAACGTTGATTCTTTGGGGCGAATATCATAATAATCTGTTACTTTCATGAAAATCGTTGGAGCCGTTTCCAAGATCCAGATTACACATATACATATACATATATATATTCAAAAATTGCTCGTTTAAAGGTATTATATAATAAATTTATTATTTATTACAGATTTTTTCAAATTGTTCCAACTTTTGATACTGTTTAAAATTAATACTCTGTACTAGAGATTGCTGTTCTACGAAACACTATCACGAAATTTGAAATTCGATAGCAATCGGCAACCGGATGTGACGGTTGTGTCCGGTTCCCGTCCGGCTCCCGTCCGGCATGACGCCGGTAAGGGACGGACCGAGTTGTGATTTTCGACGCCAATTATTGTAATTAGGTCGAGTTCAGAAATGAATTTTAAATTACTTCCTGTGATCTTAGCAATGGGGAATGGCCATGGGAATTAAATTTGTAGGAACTTTTTGAATGCCGTCAAAATTTTTACGTTGTGAATTATGCGATTAAACGACCTCTCAGTTTTTTTCGTCAACATTTTCATACTTAACTTTATTATACATAATAACTTGGTGATGTTGGATTACTACATAACGCCTACATTGACAGGTCTTCTTGTTTTTTAAGAGCAATAGTCAAGCATTTGACCTCTATCTTACCTGATGGAAAGTGATAATGCGGCCGAAGATGTGACATTCTTATATAAATATGAGTAAAGAAACATTATTTATCACAGCTTATATGAAATCATTATCATGTTTCATCACTAATATTTATTTATTTTTAGGTTATATTAAGTATGTGTATTATAATATTTATATATGTATTGTATATTATGTATTTTGTATTTATCTTTAATTTATGTATGTAACTATATGTATATAATTTGTTTAATTACATTAATAATTATATGTATGTTTAAAATATTGCATGTATGTATAATGATCATTGCCGCACCACCGATCACTTTTTGTTAAACTTTTTTATCCTCTCCATCCTAAGGTTGCCTGGAAAAGATCGCTGCTTAGCGATAAGGCCGCCGATTGTACTGCTATATTGATATTTTTTCTATTTTAAATTAATATTTTTCTTGGTGTGCAATAAAGAGTATTTGTATTGTATTGTATTGTATTCTTGCCCAGAAGATACATATTCACTAGAGACTTAAGATTCCCAGATTATACCGTTCAGGCAACAAATTTGCAGGCAATGAGTTCCACTATCTCGCTGTACGGATGATGAACGTAGAAGTGAAAAGCTTCGAGCGAACTGGAGGTATGTGGACCATAAATGGATGACGTTTGATAGTTTGTCTTGTTGTGAGATAGTAAAAAGTGCATGGAGGAATTAACTCACGTAATTCCTGAGCTGACTCTCCAAAATGTAAGCGATATAATACCGATAAGATTGCCACCTTATGTTGGTGACCGAGACTTTTTAACCTGGACTCGACTAGTTTACTGTCGACAATGAGTCTTTTAGCTCGACGGTCAATAGATTTAAGAGTTTCTAACTGGTACTTGGCGGATCCATCCCAAAGATGACCTCAGTACTCATACACGAATGAAGTTGAGCTTTTTAGGTAAAGGTTTAGCAGCTGTCCCGGAGTGAATTACTGCCTGACCTAAGCAATGATACCCAGTTTCTAGCAGCCAGTTGACCTCTTTTTTTCGATGTCTCAATTTTTTTATCCCTCTCTCTCTCCAAAGGTTGACTGGCAGAGATTGCTCTCAGCGATAAGTCCACCCATTGGTTTTTATTTACGATTACCTCTGTAACTTATTTTTTTTTTAATTTTGTCGTACAATAAAGATTTTCTTATTCTATTCTATTTCCAGTATTTTCTGATATAGATCTCTTCAATTTGTTTACCATTTGCCTATACGATTACGCAAATCACCAAAGTATAGCGATCCAATAATCTAAAAATGTCATACAAGATTGACAAAAAAGAGATATTAAGGTTTCATGTCACTAAACGATCTGCTTTTCAATTACAATTTCGGAGAGGGATCAAAAGAATCTCAATTCAATCAGAGCCTAATTGCGTTTTACCTAATTTCGAATTTCAGCCCTCGAAACAGATATTTCTAAGAAAGGCGTTTAGTATTGATGACGCTTTTGCAATTTGTTGAATCTGATTAAATTTGGAAAAGCGATACATTTTCATCAAAGCCCAATACTAAGTATGCGTGATACTTAAAACAATCTGCGCCAATAGAAAAATAAAATAAAAAAAGAAATGAATTTATCATACACAACAAGATGATCGTACTACAGACCAGAATGCTGGTCTGTATTTTACACAGGGCATAAGTGTCACTATACTGCGGGGCAAAGTTCTTAAGTTAGAGTATTAAGACTTATATTTTTTTTAAATTATAAAACAATGCGTTAATACATCTTCGACCGCATCATTGCTTTCCATCATACTGTTCAAATGTTTGCCTATAAACCATAAAAAAAAGACGTGTGGCACTCGGGGACTGCCGCGGTAAAGCTATTGCATAGCATTTTTTATCAACTTATGCAATTATAATTATTTATTTATTTTATTTATGCAGTATTTTTTTCCTGCCACCTAGAGGCGAGTTGCTGAACTAAAGAGACAAGCGTGATATTTCAAAAAAGTCATTAAAAGTTCTACTATTCATCGATAGATGGCAAAACTAAAAAGAATCACCGCTGTGCCGATCGGAGTGGGGGGTGTTAGGTTATTTTCGTTACGGAATTTCTGGATTCAGTCTCCACGCTCAAGGCCCGCTATAGAAGCTATGCAATAGCTTAAAAAATACTGCGTAGTGTAAGTAGTATATGTGGTCGTGTCAACTAAATAAAGTTTTTATATCCCTCTCACATCTGATACGACATGCACTAACTTCTTTTTCAACTTGTCTAACGTATATGTTTTTGTTTCATATATATTTCCTATGTTATCTAGTAACAAGTCCTTATTCAACTAGGAAGTGAAGCCAAATGAGCGTTTGGTCTATCACTTAAGAATTTTGTGAATTGAATGTCGCGTTTTTCGAGTCCTATACAACTCATAAAATTATTAAGCCTCACCCATATTAGGATAAATTAAATTTAAGTGTATACATAAATACTGCAGTGAAGATGCGCACATTGTTCCAAGTTACCCTTAAAGAGGTGCAAGCAAAATGCTATTCTGTAGGAACGCGATCGACTTTAACATAAGGAACCCTTCATTGAGTTTTTGTTTGAGATTGAAGTCAGTCAGTTTCAAATCTTCTAAATGAAGGATTCCGCTTGCACCTTTTTAAGAGTCAGTACATGGAACAATCTGCCTTTCTTTTCGTCAGTCTTAACCGACTGTTAAAGTCGCTATGCTCCGCATTAGAATTAATTATTTGTTTTATGGGTGTATCGATCATGGAGCTTATTCAATGGTGTAGTTATTCAATATTATTTGATGGAATTCTTGACTACTGTTTTTATTTTCATTTCAACCTGACAGCGTACGTACAAGTCTATGTACTAAATGTTCTAAAAACATGGCTGTGAAAAATATAAACCTACTTTTTAAGTAATTCACTTTTAATTTTCTTAATTTTGATACCGTACTTGATAGGTTTAGTCAATTTTTTTATTACTATTTCACGCCAAAAATGCTCTATTTTTTCAACACCTATCAATGGATACTAAGGTTTTTTAGAAAAATCAGCTGTTTGAAAAATACGAGGTAATAAAGAAATTAACAAATATACATACAAGATACGCGCAAAAACAAACCTTCCTTGGCAGTCGGGTAAAAAAAAACTTAAAATCAAAATTTTAAATTCACAATTTACTTATGCAGCATAGTTTTTATTTTTGAAATTTCATTTTTTATAATGGCATTTAAATCCTTATCATCATCCACCATATTTTTCTTACCATGATGAAAAAACTTAACCCATTATCTCCGAGTCCTTTTACAATAAGTAACTAACTCCCTAAGTCTAAGTCCATACATTATTCAGAGGCGTACGTTTTGCGGTCACTACGTACAAAGTCTGCGTACAACGTATTAGCAAATGAGAGTAAGATGTTTTGGTAAGGTATTAAACCTGAAACTGTTACTAAGGTTTTACGATTGTGTAGAAAACTGTAATTTAAGTTTTGTTAAGAAAATATGTTTTAAGATAGTATGTTGTTGTGTGTATACCTACACTGAGAAAATAACTCTTATACTAGGTACTGTAATAGTGATATTGTCTGGGTAAAAATATAATTAGTCGGTCAGTTAGACAAACAAACAAAAAAATAACAAAGATAATGAGTCTTAAATTTCAGGTGTGGGAGCTCGTCTGTATCATCGTATTTTTTGTTTGATTGACAAAAAAATACGTGTCCATTACGGACTAAATAGATTTTTTCAGATATCTAGATTTATGTTCGGTAGGTACTTATAACTAAGTAATATTGTATATTTAACCAGAAAAAGATAACGTTTTATCACCCGTATATTATGAATATTATGATAGTTTGTTTTTTTTATAATTTTTTTTGAATCCATTTATTCGATTCAATAAAAAAATAATGTTCTATATCATAACAGGTCTCAGGTAATCACAGTGCAGCTGTATGACTATTATTATTATGATACAGACAAAAATACCAGAAACGAAGAAGAAGAAAGAAAGAAGAACATCATTCCGACCATTGAGACCAACGTATTTCGTGGTACGGCTATTGCAAATTCTGTTTTCTAATTTTTAAATAAATTCCAATTTATGATATTTATCTTCTCTATAGCACCAATATCAACGGGAGATGGCTTGCATATTATGGCGCAGCGATATCGTTCTTTGCATGACATTATAGTATAAACAACTATTAATTATAGATTTTATTGAGATTATAACATAATTTTTTTATTACGGCAAATAAGTTATTTAGTTTTGGGGGCTGAGTCACCCACGTTCGTAGGAGGATACCCCTTAAGTCTGACTCTCTACTACGTGGTCCCCGGGTGGTGCTAATCAGGTGACATTTGAGAGGTGGTAGAGCATTTTGTGAGTTGCTCGCCTGGCTTGCTACCAAAGTAGCTTACCACCATCAAGTTGAAAGTCTGCCGCCAAGCCAAATACGGTGTTCCGGCAGTTATCCTTGGGAGCCTGCGTATTCCAGGTCTAGTGTGTTTACTAGCTTCGATCACATCGTCACTTACCATCAGGTGAGATAGTGGTCAAACACTAGCCTGTTACAAATAAAAAAAAATAAAAAAAAAGTAAACAAACGTGCTTCATCTTCCCTGCATTGTCTCTTTGAATCGATTGATATAATGTGGTCAAATGCTGGATTAGTTACAACTTCTTGGAATTTCACAATTAATCCTGTATATTGCCTGGACAATATAATCTACCAGATCCTGGGTATCCATAAGAAAAAAAACCGGCCGAGTGCGTGTCGGCCTCGCGCACCGAGCGTTCCGTACTTGTTTGTTTAAAAATGATTATATGATGTTACTAAAAATGTATGCTTTCCGCAATTTTTCCTTTATCTGTGCTATAAAACGTTGCTTCTTACCAAATTTCAAGATTCTAAGTTCATGGAAAGTACCCTGTAGGTTTTGATTACCTTGCGAGTGTCGAAAATTTGCAGCATAAACGACTGTATCTCTTGATTGCGTTGGCTTAGAAGTTAGATTTTTTTACAGCTCCAAGGGGCAGTGTACTCGATATAAATTTCAGCTTGATACCTCCACGCGTTCCTGAGAAAAAGGGTCTTGACAGACAGACAGACGGACAAAAAAGTGATTCAAAATCAAAATCAAAATCGTTTATTCACATGGGCCCCAAAGAGGCACTCATGAAAGTTAATGATTCTATAAGGGTTCCCTTTTTCTTTTTGAGGTACGGGACCCTAAAAACCGTTAATTTTAGTACTTCACAGACATGAAACAGTTTTCTGACCTGCTGTCAGTACATTTTTACTTCCACACCGGCTGGTCTCAGCGGCATTCAGCCTAAATAAATCTAATTAGGAATTCCGAGGTTTCCTCCGAGAATTCCCGAAAGTTTCAGAACTAAAAGAAAACTTAGTTTGTGGTGACAGTCCCTGTAGATAATGATGTTAGTTATTCAATAAGCTCGGTTATGTACGAGTATGTTACGTACAAAACAGCGGGAGCTTTGTTTTGACGATAAAAATCTATAAAGATAGGGATAATTATGTTTAGGTCTTTGTACACAAAAGATATAGGTAAACGGAAAGTTTTTCTTTTCAGCTCGATAGGCAAGCATTTGCTTGACCAGAAGATACCTGTTCACTCTTGACTTGAAGTCTCCCAGATTATACCGTTCTGGGAACAAAGACGCAAGCAATGAGTTCCACTTCTTCGCAGTACGGATGACTAACGTTGAAACGAAACGCTTCGACCGAACTGGAGATATGTCAACCATTAATGGATGACGTTTGCCAGTTTGTCTTGTTTGACCTACTCACTATACGCCGTCTTTGATTATTATTTATAGTACCTATTAAATAACCGACTAATTTATTCTCAATTTAATATTCTTAAATGACTGATATTACCAAATTTTATTTCACCTCTCCTGTTATCTGTCGTTCTGTAATCAAATCTTGCAAGCTCAATTAGACCCACTTCCCGATGTCTGATTGGACTAAAATTTGGTGTACTTATGTAACTTCGGCGACAATACAATGATGGTACCATGAAGCTGGTCTGAAGATGGAGACAGAAGATATACCTACTCATTAAGTTTAGGTTCGTTTGATTCGTCTTGACCAGTTCTCTAGTTATGCAACTTTTTAGTCCTTTTTTATATGCTAGTGGTATAAGCTTGATTTTAAAGAAACTTTTTAAGTCCAACTTTTTTAGCATCTGATCTATTTTCCGACTGACTCTTCTACTTAAGTGATAAACTGAGACATAAAAGGTTGGACATAAAAGAGCCACCATATTGTTCCATCGTGAATTTTGTCACGATAGAAATTATTATCACCGGAAGCTTAAGAGGCCGGGGTGGCTTTGAACGAGTCTATAGGCTGTCTCTGTTTAACTTGCAAACTGTGCCCATGCTTGATGCGATAGCACTACCGAACGAACAATTATAATAGGTGCCGTAATACCAAAAATTATGAATGAAAATGTAATGTTTAGCCATTGTTTTTTGTATTAATAGTACCTTGAAATGATAGTCTATGTTCCTGTTGTAATGACAAAAGAAATGTGTTCGTTTTTAATACAAAACGAATAAGTTAAAGATGCGACATTTACGTCGTAATAATGTGTGAAAATCAATTGGTTTATATTTCGTTTTAGGTAATTATTTTGTAATAAAAACTATCCAGGAACCTAGATTAATACGTTTTTTATCTGAATAACAGCACAGTATGGTGGTTATATGCTTGAATTATAAATCATTTCGGTATTACGATTGTATGGGCAAATCAACCACTACCCGGCGCCTTAGGTCTGTCGTAGGATTCGAAACCGCGATTATCTGAACAGGAGGCGTCTTTACTACTACTGAGCTAACACCGCAAATGTTGACTACATGTTAACTAATACATTTAACATTAAAAAATTGCAGCATTTTACCATAAACTGCCCGATAGCCTAGTTGAATGCGCGTTTGCCTTCTAAGCACCGGGTTCAATCCCTTTCTTAATTTTTTCTTATTTCCCAAGGGAAAATTGTGATATCGAATAACCAAAAATTATCTTGATCTGGGTGTGCTTGTGAGAGTGATGTGAATGCTATCGGCACCCACGTGCTCCCACATGCTCTGTGTGAGCATCGAATTTGGTGTAGGTCTGTGATTGTGATAGTGTTTATGTTTATGAAAAACAGATTTTTATTTGTGCAACTATTAAATAGTACGTATTAAATATACATGAAAATGGAAGTAAAACTTTCTCTTTGTGTCATTAACCTAAAAGAAGCTAACATTTCTTCATAATGGCCTAAAAAAATGGCTGCAGATATTTTCGATAACCTAACGAGCGACCGGAAACAGTGGTAGCGGCCATGTTTGCGTTTTGCGGCATCCCCTTCCAACTTCCGGTCGCCATCTTTGCTCGAGGCACAGGAGAGAAGTTTGCTAAGCAAAGAAGTAATTATAACAGTAGGGATAATGTAATCATAGTATAGTTAACTGCCCGTAGGCTCAGTTGGATGAGCATTCGTCTTCTAAGCAGGAATATCGGGTTCGATTCCCAGCGGGACCACAAGTTTCTCCTCAAGGAAAATTTGTGTTTCTGGTTCTGGTTGGGATTGAGTATGTGATGTGAATGTTTCCGGCACCCACGACACATGTCTTTTTCTTACCTATTTAACGAAAAAATTCTATTAAGTGAAATTCAATCAATCGTGAAACTGTTAGGATGTTATTAACAAACAATTAAACGCATTCACACTCACATCCCCATACTTAGTTCAAAGACTTGTATCGTGGGTGCTGGAAATATTTACATAACACACACAATCACACTCAGAACCAGAAGCACAAATGTCCCTTGGATGTTATAGGACTATTATCTCCCGTTTGATTGCTCATACTATAGATGTACATGTACGGCTGCATACAAAAGGGAAGTTTGCTTAGCAAGGAGCACATTGTTTTCCAAGTTTCACGCAAGTGGCACTTAGCCAACTTTCGACTTACGTTTTTGCTTTCGATAATAATTTTCTGGTAGAAAGTTTTCGTAAGCAGAATCTCAGGCAGGTTTAAGGGTAAGGGCCGTTGAATGACTTATCCTTATATGAACTCTGCCTTAATTTTGGAAGCGCTTTTTCGTGTTTTCTTTGTTTTCCGTAAATATTAAATTGTGCTGTATAATACTTATGTACCCCACTATACAATGGAGCGATATAGTCATACTCAAGCCACGCATTTGGCCATCGCGCATCGTGAAGTTTGACAACAACTTCTAATTCTCGACAGCAGCGTTTTATGAATAGTGAGTGCATGAGTTAAATTTAAAATATTGGCGATATCCCTTCTCTTTTCTAGTAAAAACATTATTAATTATACCTGTAAGTAATTTATATATCAAAACAATGAATAAACTAAAATTAAAATTATTAAAATTCAAGTTAAAAATAACTATTCTGCTACCTTATATCATATGATTCAAGCTGTTACAAATATCCTTACTTTATTATAATATTTTGTATTTATGTGTATTTATATTAAAAACATTATGTATTTATTATTATTGCCTTATAGAATGAATTTTGTTTAAGTATGTAAATATATATTCCTTAATATATATTTTTATTTTCTCATAACTTGTATTTACACCCCCGTTTCACCGAATTATTAAAATCTTCTTCATCCAACGGTTGTCTGGAAGAGATCGCTTTTAGCGATAAGACCGCCGATTGTACACTTTAATTTAAGGTTTAAAATGTTTTGTAAGTGATTCATGTAAGGTGTGACAATAAAGCGTTATCTATCTATCTATCTATCTAAATGAAAAATCATTATACACTCAGAACCACGCACTACATTTTAAGACTTGTATCGTGAGTGCTGGACACATTTACATCCGTCACACAGCTACAACTAGAATCAGAAATACTATCCCACTAATATTATTATATCCTACTATAATATTATAAATCCGAAAGTTTGTGTGTAAGTGTGTAAATATGTTTGTTCCCTCTTCACGCTTTAACGGCTAAACGGATTTTGAAAAAATTGGAATGTACATAGATTATACCTATTTGATTGACACATAGGCTACTTTTTAACTTGATAATAGTGGGTGAAGCCGCGGGGCATGGCTATTTCTACTAATATTATGAATCCGAAAGTTTGTGTGTGT
Source organism: Lomographa bimaculata (assembly GCA_948107665.1). Classification (NCBI taxonomy): domain Eukaryota; kingdom Metazoa; phylum Arthropoda; class Insecta; order Lepidoptera; family Geometridae; genus Lomographa; species Lomographa bimaculata. The sequence continues at coordinate 8,247,429 of OX403608.1, read as the reverse complement.
GTGTAAGTATGCTTGTTCCCTCTTCGTGCTTTAACGGCTGTACCGATTTGGATGTTATTTGGAATGTACATAGCTTATATCTAGGATTAACACATAGGCTACTTTTTAACTTGATAACAGCGGGCAAAGCCGCGGGGCACGGCTAGTTTGACATAAGGAGGAAATATGTATTTATCTTCATTATGATTTGGTTTTATCAGCCATGTCGCGTTGTTTTAAATTAGATGGCGGCATTAGTATAGACTTTCCAAATTATTCGCCTCATTTGTTTCGAGTTTTTAATTAAACATCATAGATGAAAAGCTTATCAAAAACTTAATTTATTGACATGTAGATAGCGTAGGCTCATAAAATACGTAACTATTGTTCTTAAAACACGTGGGTGAAGCAATCACTGCCCACGTATTGATCCGTGTAACGCCTATAAGGATGATAAATATTCGCATATCAAATTAAAACATTCAGTAAATGGATAGTCAAAGTTATACATATTATTAAGGGATTTGGATTAAATCATATTTCTCAATCGTTAATAGCATTTAACCAAATAATGTATATGAATGTAGAGTACGCGTGTACAAGACGTTTAAATAGATCATGATATTTAGGTATATTGATTAGACATAAATATGATCGTGTTGGACACTTAGTCCAAAGTCACAATATCTAGTACCTGGATGACCGAGCTTCGCTCGGTTTCTTTTTAATTTTAAACGACGTTTTCTAAAAATGTAACCAAGCTACTCTGATTTATCGCCCCATGAAACCCCCTGCATACAAAATTTCATGAAAATCGTTGGAGCCGTTTCCGAGATTCAGATTTTATATATATATATATATATATATATATACATATGTTTAAGAATTGCTCGTTTAAAGATATTAGATTAGATAGATAAATTAGATATACACAATCATAAAAAATCTGCTGCCACACATAAGAATGGTTTGATTGGATGGCGTGCCGGGACTCGCGCGCATGTGCAAAGCGCATGTGCTTGAGTCTCCTCACGCGGTCTGTTTGAACCAAATGCATCTAGTATGTGGCTGCTATGAACTGTAAAAATATGTTATAATTTCAAAATAACGCTTGATTTAAATTTTGTTTGTTAATCTAGTTTTTCATTTAATGTTTTAACGACCTAGATAAGAAGTACTAAATGTAATGTTCAGCTTAGGAAGGAACTAATTACCAAGATACGGGTGTTACTCACACCCAGTTTGGTAATTGGGCCGCAATTTAAAAAATGTGCAATAATTAATTAAATAAACAATATTTACTTTTTTACTTTACTTAAATATGCATCAATCGAATGAATCGAATTGATGTAGTCGATTTCTTTTGCTCCATTTCATCGTCAGTTATTAAAAATGTAATAAACACGTATTCCGATTTATCTATTCCAAAGACAAATTCAACAGTTATAAGTATAAAAATTAAACTTTTCAATGAAAAAACAATTAACTTGAACTGTCTATTAGCTTGGTTCGGTGCGCGTTGGTTCACATTTTCAGTAATAAGTAAAATTGCTAACATTTTGATTTCGTTACTAAAGATCTGTATGAAATTTGATAACCCTTTAAGTCTAATTTAAAATCGTCTAGAAATAGTCATACAAAAATATAATAGCACATGTGACACAAATAGAATCCACAAACCTGCCCGCAGGTATAGTTGGGTGGCCGTTCGCTTTTTAAGCTGTGCATCGAGTTTGATTCCCAGCGAGAACTCAAAATTTCTCCCCAAGGGAAATTTCTGGTTCTGGTTGTGATTGTGTGTGATGTGAATGTTTCCGGCATCCGCGACGTAAGGCATCACTTAGTGTGGGGTTGTGAATTTGTTTTATGTGTTCTTTTTATGTTTGATAGGCAATCATTTCATTACTATCTCACCTGAGAAAATGTGATGATGCGGCGGAAGATGTAGCATTCTCCTTGTAAGCCACTTGTAAGCAAAAACATAATTGTAAACAACAATTTTGGTATCGATTTCATCGAATTTGTATTGTATACGTGTACACTCGACAACACATAAACACAGGGATTCACACTGTACCGTGTACAAAACTTATTCACAACACGTGTGATACTAAAGTATAGATTTCAAACACAACCCTTTACCCCCTTACGTTCGATGGGGAAACTTTTAACGGCTTTATTTAACACCCGTTCGATTATTGGTTCGAAAGCGAAAACTGGTCATTATCCGAAAAGTCGGAAATGTGATACATTGATAACTAGGATGGTGAATAGTATGTTTTTTTTATGCTAGATAGACAAGCATTTGAAGCCAAAAGTCGTTTTTTTTAAGCTCTGCTTGACTTTCAATTATTACTGTATATACACTGGTAGATAAAGTGGACGGACGACATAATGATCGCAGGAAGACGCTGGATGCAGGCCGCTAACACCCGTTAGTTTTGGAGAATATCTTTGGGGGAGGCCTACATCCAGCAGTGGACTTCTTGCGGCTGAGATGATGATACACTAGTAGCTTTAAGCTGATCCGTATATATCACTTTTGTGTAAGTATTTTTTGACGACCCAGTTGGCGCGTAGAACAAGTCTCTGCTCACTGCGTCGACGGTCCAAAATAATTTTTTTTGGTGTATAATTACCAGTTTAAAACTGCATGAGTAACAAATTATCATTAATTATATGTAACGTTACATAATTTTGCTCAAGAACAGACTGGAAATTCTAATTTTCTAAGCTACCACTGTAAGATATAAACAAATAATTCAACAAGACTGTACTAAGAATGTGTAAGAAGACACATTGTTATTATGGTCTCTGTAAGTAGGCCTTCGTCCACGTTGGTAACCAGATTTACCTAACCAGTTACGAGAGAAGATTTTGTAAGTAGCATTATATTGCACTATCAAATCACTACACGAATTCAAAATATTTAGTTCTTTCAAGTCTTCTCAATATGTCAGTGTCTTCGAGCAGCTGAATTACCATAGCGTTCACATTGTGGTAAGGTCTTTGTGCATGAGTTTTTTAACTCAAGCGAAGAGTTTCACTTTTCCTGTGAAGATCGTCATTTCAAATGTACCATAGAAACTATAAATAATACTAGTAACATTAACAATGCTCCTGAGCCAATGCCAACTTTTTTTTGAAATCGTTGTATGATCTGGATGTTGCTTTGTTTGGTACAGTCCCACACCTGAATACCGTACGTATGAGGACTTGCTTGTACAAAAGTAATTTATTGTAGACTGACAATGATGAAAACTTCCCAAATATCCTATTTATTATTCTGTAGCGGAGCTCTAGCTCATCGCATTTCTTTTCTAGTAACTTCACAAAAAAGGAGGAGGTACTCAAGTCGACTGTTTTTTTTTTATTTTTTTTAATTTTTCATGTGTGTTTACCTCATATCTTCGTTCCACGTCAAACGATTACAAAATTGTTATTTTTGTTTGAAAGAGTTTGCTTTAAATTTGGTCCCATTTAAATTTAATCAAGTTCTTGAGATATCGTCCATAGTGCGTGATTAGTACATCTAATCTATCAAAGCTCCGAAGATAAAGCGGTGTAGTCGGTTTTTTTAAGCTTTGCTTGCGTTTAATTATTGACACATGCTTTCCAGCGAAGCTTAACGTCTAGTGTCATGCCAAGATTTGGCTGTAATTTCGTACGATATTGCTTGACCATTGATACACACCGGATGACAGTTTGGTCTTCTGTTGGTGAAATTTATTGTATAGATTGTCTCATCTCGTGACCAGTAAATAGTTAACTTCAATTAACCCCGACTGTCTTGAACTAAGTCACCGTTCAGTAAATGTGTAGTTGTTAACAGTTTATAGACAACCAACCTAACTGCGTCTCCGTCTGCCACATTATTCGCCACTTATCCAATCAGTATGTATCCCACAAAAGGGATTTAATTCAACGTCTGGGGGACTCGAAAATCCGTTCTATTTAACACTCCGATTAACTGATTCGATTTATCGACTAACTTTGCGCGTAACCCCATTGTCGAATGTTTCATATTTCGGAGTTTCGATTTTCACAGTTGAAATTTTCGGAGTTTTGTTTCGCCTATTTTAATTAATAGGCTTGGATCTGAATGAGCGCAGGAATTTAAATTTTAACGTTTTGTTTTATTTTAATGATGAAATAATTGAAATTGAACTCAATACATTAAGTAATAATTTATCATGATTTTACTGATCTTATTTTTAGCCTATAAAAACTAATGATATTATTATATATGAAAGATATAGGTTCCTCTCACATGATTATGGGTTTGATCACTATCTCATTCTCTTTAATGTCTCACCAGTTCATTAAGAACTGGTACAATTCCCGGCGGGAACAAAAGTTTCCTCCTGAAGGAAAATTTCTGTTTCTTATTATGATTGTGTATGTGATATGAATGTTTTCGGCACCCACGACACAAGTTATCAGACTTAGTGTAGGGCTGGGAGTGTGAAAGCGTTTATGTTTTTTTTTGTGCTACTAATGTAGTCGAAAATAAGAGGTTGAATGTGGCTGGTTCTTGGTGGCTGGAAATTATTTACTGCTATTTACTACATTTTATATTACTGCTTCATTCTATTCTTTACTACAGCCTGGTTTTCTGTAACCTAGTTTGAAATAGGAATGACAGTCGAAAATGTGAGAATTTTTTTTTGGCAGGATCAGAAACCTTTTGGGAGAAACCTACACTATAATAACCGGTGCATAGCTCAATCATAATGACGAAATAGCCATAAATATCCCTCCAAATGTATCATAAGTATGAATTTAACATATTCTAAAAACGTTCACAAAAGACCTCGAAAGTTAACATTCATAGCATGTAAAGAAATTCAACAAAAACAAAATAAATCAAACTTTCCAAGCGAAATATACGTTGCCATATATTTAAACTTTCAGCGTCAAACTTATTGTGTTCTCATCACTTCCCCCTGTGATTTATTTTCTACCTCCGCGACTCTTTGTTAGCGGCTTTAACCTTTACACAAGCCGTTTTTTACTAAAAATTTCATGTCGGCACGTTTTTTTTTAATAAATAATAATTCTATTAATTGCATGAAAGTACACATTATAACAAAAAATCACATTTATGTGAAAAATTTCCTAGGTATAGACAGAACGCTTTAGTCTGAGGGACCTATTAGTCTATTTCGAAAACTAATTTTTAGTCAAGACTGAAACGGTCGCATCTATCAGTGCAGTTTAGGGCAATAGGAATAGATTCAGCATGTGCTGCATTTTTTACACCAGATGTTTTGATACCGATGTCAAACTCTCTACTGTGTCTATTCAATAATTAGTAATTACGTGGTTAGATTTTCAAAGAAAAAAAGATCTCCCTACTTACGAACCATGCAATTAAACATTGCAGTTACTTAGTTTTTAAACGCACTGTCATAACCGCATCGTGTGAGGGACGTTTTCAGCCGGTCTGGTAAGTCACAAAGTGAGGTGATAAATGGTAAAATGACGCTCTTTATCGTTAGTTTTTGCAAAGGGTTTTATAGTTTTCAAGGTGGATTTGGAGGCGGAAAAGTGAACAATGCGCGAATATTTTGAATAGGTCCATAAATTTTATAAATATGAGAATTTTATCAGATTTTCCTACATTATTTTTTCATGCTTGCTTATCTTAATACTGTCAAAAATAGTCCGGTGTTTTGGCGAATTTTGAAAGTAAATGAGGCTTAGCCTATTTTAACCACCCGTTAGGTGATAGTGTTCAAAGTGGGAACAAAATGACTCTAGCTTTTTTTTTAATGCCCATTGCGTTTTTTTGTTTAAACGGCTTAGTTGTTACTATTAACCTGTTTTTTATAAGGCTTGTTTACAACGACGTTAACTTACTTTCATAAACAGAAATGAAAAAAGCAGTTTTTTTCTTATAAAGAGGTAAAGATTATCAAAATAAGTAATTGCTTAAGTATGCGGTAAAGCTTGAACATGATGACGTTAGACTGACGTGTTTCTTTGACAGCAATAGACCGGAGTTGGTGGAAATGGACCTATAGCTTTTAAATCATTAAGTGTAACCTAAGCGTTCGATAAGTATAAACTATAATCTCTCTCATTTAACCTAATAAAATATCAGTTCGTATCCCGTTCCCCTGGGTCAGTAACCCGGGAACTGCGTAGTTAAGTCCAGACACAGACAATTTACGCCCACGACTGTCAATAACAATAAAATTGTATGTTACAATCACGTCATATTATGAATCTTTCCACCGTTAACTAAACGTAGACTTAACATGTGCCATAAGGACATGAAAGATGTCACCCAATTTCAATAAAAAATACATTAACGCTGGAGTACTAGGTAGGAACTGCGTTGCATCGTTCACTAGGTAGTCTATTTTCTCAATTTATTATTAGGTACTTAGACCTCGGATATGTGGAGACTATTCTCGTCGTTATTGTATTTTAGAAGCTTTTATTTATATTCGTCTATCCCGTTATCGGATGTTCTGTAATCAAATCTTGCAAGCTAAATTAAACCCACTTCCCGATGTCCGATTGGAGATAAATTTGGTGTACTTGTGTATATTTGATGACAATACATTGATATGATATTATAGAGTTGGTCTAAATATGGAGACGGAAGATGGCCATAGAAACTTTTGCACAAAAACCCAACGACTTCACTTGACGTAATTTTATATTCCTTATTAATTACAACTGGTAAAAACTTGATTTCAAAAAACGTTTTAAAGTATCACTTGTGACTTGTTATTACTAAAGTCTAAAACATAGTTATAATTAAAAACTACGACGAGCTAAGCAAGGAAAATAATTAAACGCAAGCAAAGCTTGAAAAAATCGACTTCACCGCTTTATCATCGGAACCTTGATCCACCAGCTTTCAAATAAAAAAAGAATCTGCCGGCTGAATGTCTGGCAATGGTATACTGCCCCAGGCATTCCATTTTATTCCTATTTTATGTAATTTCGCTTGTGAACTGTTCATTCGCATAATAATTAATGTCATAAAGTGTATTATTTGTCATAAAATTATTCAGCATACATATTTCCAGAATAGATATTAAGTCCTCGAATTTTGCAATTGAATAAATTAATAAACAATAATTTATTCAATTACACATACATTTATTCAATGATAATGGCGCGTGAAATTTAGGGCTATCAAAAATTTGCGCTAATTATATGATGCGATTAAATAGGAAACCAATTTGTGACTTAAAAATTTATAAAGTAAAATTTTACAATACAATACAAGACAAAACACTTTATTGTTTACCAAAAAATATAAACAATGATAAATTAAATAATCGTGGTAGTACAATGGGCGGTCTTATCGCTTAAAGCGATCTCTTCCAGACAACCTTTCGATGGACAGTAACAAAAGAATGAATATACGGTGGTTTACAATAAAAAAATAGTACATCATTATTCACACCTACTCTAGACACTAATACATAAATAAAACAAAAAAAATACACTAATATATATTATACAAGGAATATTTGTTCTTCTGCTTTTGGGTATAATGTGTGTGTGATGCGAATGTTTCCGGTACCCACGATACAAGTCTTTGAACTTAGTGTGTGGCTGTGAGTGTGAATGCGTATGTTTGTTTTTTGTTTGTTTATTATTATAATACATACATAAATACTTAATGCAAATAAAATATAAAGCTTATGAGAGAAAATTTAATGTAATTTAAAATAGTTCATATCAACACATCAAAACCATAACTTAGCAGAACCGCTTCGCTGATCCTTCAACCACAAGAACATAAACCAAAATTGACGACGAACATTACACTTTCTCGTAAAAAGCAGATTTTAGTAATGTACTTGAATTTATTGTCCTTGACGGGGTTGTTTCTTGGGGTATTGACTTAGGAAATAGTTGTTGTTAAGAAGGGACATCTTGTCTACTCGGTTTTTACTGTTGAATAGTGATTAAACTATTTTAATAAGTTTCTAATGAAAAGGGCTTAGTTTAAAATAGAATTATACGGAACACAAATTCCTTCCCAAGGGATATTTGTGCTTCTGGTTCTGGGTGTACTGTGTGTGTGTGATGTGAATGTTTCGGCACCCACGATACAACTCTTTGAACTTAGTGTGGGGCTGTGAGTGTGAATGCGTTTGTTTGTTTGTTTTTATATACAAAAATATGTCTATGTTATTTATGGCGAAACTATCCAACCGATGTGCCCTAATCCGGTTTCATTTGAAAGCCAATAATGCGAAGATGGTTTTAGACTACTAAAACAATGCATTTTTTTATAGTCACATTGACAAGCAAGTCAATCGCCTGATGGTAAGCGTCACGCTTGCCCATTTCAGTACAGTGCCACCCAGACTTTCCCCATACAAAAAAAACCTAAATATTGACGCCTGTCGGACTTAGTAAAGTACTAGGCAAACATAAACATGAAAGATGTGAAACATTCCAAAAAATAAATTACACTATATCTACGTTGAAGTTTACAGTGAAATGTTTGCTTATATTTATATTACTTATCCGATAAGGTATTTTTGTAACATTTTTAACCAACTTCATACAAAAAGAAGAGGTTCTCAATTCGACAGTTATTTTTTTATTTTTTGTTTTATGTGTGCTATCTCATTACTTCTTTCGTTGTGAGCCGATTTTGATGATTTTTTTTTCGGAAGCTGGTGCTTTTCTAGTCTTTCTATGTAAATTTGATCAAGATCTGACTAGTGGTTTTTGAGTTATCCTCAACAATGCGTATTCTGTGGACTAAATTGATGATTTTCTCGTTTTTAGGCGACTTCAAAAGTTACCTCATAACTTCTTTCGTTGTGAGTCGATTTTGATGATTATTTTTTATTTGAAAGCTGATGCTTTTCATGTCGTTCATTAAAATCGAGATCTGATCACTAGTTTTTGAGCTATCGTCAATAATGTGTGTTTAATACATTAAATGATCAAGGTTCCGAAGAAAAACGGTGAAGTCAGTTTTTTTAAGCTTTGCTTACGTTTAATTATTACCTAAAAAAATTGCTGCTTTTTTGTTTTTTTTTTTTATTTGTGACAGGCTAGTGTTTGACCACTATCTCACCTGATGGTAAGTGACGATGTGATTGAAGCTGGTAAACACACTAGACCTGGAATACGCAGGCTCTCAAGGACAACTGCCAGAACACCGTATTTGGCTTGGCGGCAGACTCTTAACTTGATGGTGGTAAGCTACTTTGGTAGCAAGCCAGGCGAGCAACTCACAAAATGCTCTACCACCTCTCAAATGTCACCTGATTAGCACCACGTGTAGGGACCACGTGTAGGGAGTCAGACTTAAGGGGTATCCTCCTACGGACGTGGGTGACTCAGCCCCCAAGCTGCTGCTGGCTCTTGCATAAGGAATATTCCATTATCCTAGTATTATGTACCAATAATACAACTTTAGGTGAAATGGACGAAGCGAAAAAATCGTAGATGGTTATGAACGGTTCATAATGAACGTTGTTACAGTACGCTTATGAAACAATCATTAATGATAGGTTAGAAAAAACTTTGCATTAAAGTTTTATATAGTATAAAAAAAAATTGTAATGTTGATTCTTCCGTCCTTTTTCATTATGATAGATAAAAAACAAGCAATTTTAACCCTAAAATAAGCATTGACCAAACTAATCAAAAGCGAAAATTAATTCAAAACTTCGGCACAAAACACGCTCGATGGGATAGTAATTCGTTTTCCTACCGATATTGAATACGCCTAAAATTGAAACCATTACGTCGGACCCGAAACTAAGCTGAAATATTACAAAAACTACATATACGAAGATCAAAAGAGTATTGGAAATTCGACTCTATTGTGTTAGTGTTAAGATTGGGAAGAAAGATTGAAGGTAGCGACAAAATCATTAAACTTTACCGATGAAAGGATGTTTGATGGCTTTTGCTAGATAAATATGAAGACGATAACGGCTGATAATAATAATGATCATTATTGTTTATTATTTTTACATTATGCTACGAACAGATTTTTATTTTTTTAATTTAAAAATCTTTCATTTTCCATGAGCCTAAAACGTGGCGTTTTTCAATTCACAGACTTCGCATTTTTGATAATTAGTTTTAAGACCATTTTAATGTAACATCCTAAGCAACACCTACATACGTTAGGTATCATAAATAGAGCCAACTGTATCACAAAACTAGCATAAATTCATGGGCTCATGAAAACTTAACCAAACTTCAGTCCTTTGAAGTTTAATGGAAATGTTAATAGTTGTAATATAAATTATAAACAGTAAAGTTTATGGGTAACTATGTTGATTTTAACCCCGTAGCGGCGTGTTTGATCCTTTTTAACACTACAGCTTATAAGTGACATGGATTACTTAGTCCAAATTTATTGAACATTTGCGATTTATTGTAAAATTCTGTGTTGTAACATTTTGCCTGGTACAAAAAATCTTTGCCTGGTACAAAAAATATTTTAACGTTAATTATTATTTCTTACATTTTCTGTATTGCTGCTTGTTTCTTGTTTTTATTTTTAGGATACATCTAACTGAAATAAAATGTTAATATCATATTTAAACTTAAAGCTTTTTAAGATAGGATCTAGGAAAAATGGCTAATTTGCTGTCCGACGCAAATGTTTAGTTTTGAATACTGTATTCAAAAATAACAGTTACGTATTCTTTGTATTAAAAAAAACTGTTGTTACATATTGCGTAACATTTGAGTAGCGGCGTCTTCTCTACTATTTACTATTTTGGAATGTTTGTTCTATTAGATATGACGTGAGATACATAAGTACAATACAATACAAATACTCTTTATTGAAAAACGAAAACAAAAATCTTAAGAACTAACTTAATAAGTAAATCTAAAGAGGTTCAACAATAGGTGGTCTTTTTCGCATAAAGTCAACAACAATCTCTTCCAGATAACCCTAGCATAGATATACATTTTATAAAGAACTGCATCTGTTGGAGGTGTACACTAAAAATTAAGTAATAAATAGAATGAAACTATTAGTATACACATGTTCATCAAAAGTGCATAGGTGGCAATGTTAATAATAAACAACATAATGATTTTATTCAAAATACTTAATACATTAATACACATAAACATATTATATACACTAAACATAATGTTATAATACATAAAATAATACATTATTATAAATTCACAAATTATTCCACAATTAAGTAGAAATTCAGCTTTCTACTACTAGAAGAATTTTTGCAAATTAAACCACAATTCATGAATATTTTGGATACATTCGCAAACATAAACATCTTACTCGTCCACACTCCACTTGAGACTGCCCTATCAGGGCTTTGATAGTGTTCTTTCTCTTGCGTAGGGTTAGCACCAGTATTTAATTGTGATAGATGATAAAGTCGATCATCACTACCTACGTCACTACATAACGTTTCAATGCAGAGGTATTTAAACGTTAAGATAGAGAGATAAACAGACTGCTGACAGGTTAGTAATTGAGTTCAACGTTTTACACAAGAGATTATACAAGCTTAAAAACTAACATCCTAATTCAATCGCAAACATTTCCGAAACTCTTCATCGGATTTTGATTAAATTATAATGAGACCAACAAGAACATAAACCATTTCGAACAAAATAATATTTTTTTAAATCGGTTAATAAATGAGTAACTTATGAGAACATATAAAAAATATTCCGACGAATTGAGAACATCCTCCTTTTTTGAAGTCGGTCAAAATAAAAATAACTTTTGTTACAAAATTATTTAAGTCAAGTCTGGAAGGTCTAATAAATATATTTATTATCCGTACAGCGAAGGAGGGGAACTCACTGCCAGCATCCTTGTTCCCCAAATATTATATGTGAGAGTCTTCAAGTTAAGAGTGAATAGGTTGAATAGGTATCTTCTAGGTAAGCATGCTTCATCTTCGGCCGCATCGACACTTTCCATCAGGTGAGATAGGCTAAATGCTAACCTATCTGTCATGAAAAAAATATATTTAATTAACAAACAACAAATTTCTTCTCTATCATTAGTTTCTATCCCTCATCTTCAATTATCTTTCATCTCTCCCCTGTCTACACCGCTTGAATCATTTAATTCGGCATTGTTAGAACAAAGTCACTTAAGCAAAGTTCATTTCACCAGCTATTGAATGTTTAAAGACATTAATGTTAATTTAACTGTTTGCTGTTGTTAAGAGATGTCTATTTAGTGTTTTAGCCGGACATTGAAGCGACGCGACGTTAGTGTTTTTAAAATTTTATCTTAAGTAAGGAAGAACAATCACTGTAACTATTATTGGTTTCGTATAAAGAATTTGTATAAAGAACTGCGCCGTTATATTTCTGTTTTGAAACTCAGTGTTAAGAAAATACTTAATTAAAAAAAAATACAATAATTCAATTATTAACACGAAAAAAGAAACGTCTCGTGAGGCATCTATAAAAAAATAATTTACTGCTGTATGTCAACATGTTAATACTTATTAAAAAAAATAGGTATGTTTAAGGTAAGTTTTTTAGTAGCATGTTGGAAATACACGAAGATAAGATAAATTTAACAAAGAATAAAGATGTTAACAATTGAATTTACGTAACAAAGACAGATTGTACAAGCCTAGAGTAAGATTGACTAAAGTACAAAAACAGGGTATATTCAATAAAATATCTATGTACAATAAACTACTTATTACACTAACTGATCTGAATACAATAGATTTCAAACGCAAATTGAAGGTATTCCTTGAAAATAAACCATTTTACTCGTTAAATGAATTTATGGACATGTATCTATCTGAAACTTTCGTTTAAGACGACATTACATTATATTTGAAATTGACATTTTGGATTTTGTTGCTATGATTATAATTGACATTCTATTTTTAATTTAGTATGACATTCAATTATTTTTGAAATCTTGTATTCTACATGACATTAATAATATTATTGTATCTACATATTTTGATTTTTTAAGATTATCTATGAGTTTATTATGTTTTCTTGAATTGTATACAGTTTTATTTGGAATTTAATCTAAAATGACTTGCCCAGTATAACAACTATGTTAATAGGCTAATAAACAATTCTAATTCTAATTCTAAGAAGGATAAAATAATTGTAGTAACTAGACATTCAAGTCAAATCTACCTGCATGTAGTATTTTGCTTATCAACTGCGGCCACTGTGGTGACTCATAGAAAGTTTTCTTAAGGACGCTTAACGTCAGGCAGATTTCCAGTTTTTTAAACTCATGCAAAACCTTATTGAAAACATAATTTTACTAGTAAGCATTAAAAATATTTTTTAGCTGAACCCATTTTGTTTCATTTAAAGAAAGAAAATATAACGATATCCAAATTATTAAATTAAAAAGTGAATGTTTTCGTTCTAGAGATGAATAAACCATTTTTAGAGCTAACAAAATCAAACCACATTAAATGCAGCACTGAGAAAAATGTCTCGTTGCTGCTACTAATATTCTATTACTATAGGTGACAACTATAACGATTGAGTAATAATCACAAAATCTTTGAGGAATACCTAGAATATTTTATGAAAAGGACGTAAGAATAACTTTGACTAGAAAATTTATAGGTTTCTGAGAACTGTAGTAGTCTAATAAAATTATGAAATTTTTTTAAACTTTTAAAGCAGTTTTGCTAATATTAACGAGAGTTAATAATACTAAAAAAATAGTTTTTATTACTCTCTTGAACTACTTTTAGTTTTATATATATATTTTATGCTAGATAGGCAAGCATTTAAGGCTGTTTTATCTGATGGAAAGTGACGATGTGGCTGAAGATGGAACATGCTTGCCTAGAATTCTCTTTTGACTAAAAGACATACAAATATCGACAATGCTATAAATAAAACATCTCTAGCTATTTTTAATTTGCCAAAAATAAGCCGGATGCTTTTTCCATCCCTATAATAAGCAAACTACGCGAAGTTTGGCTAAGCTATATCAAATATGCATGCAAGTTGTAATTAAGTTAGAGAGAGAAATTCGTTTAACACTTACTTCAGCTTGAAGTTAAGGGTTATAAAGTTATAAGTTTGGTATGCAACTGTTCTGTGAATGCATCGTATAATTTCTATGAAGTTACTTCTCTAGAGATATAATATACATATAATATGGTACATATCAATAGTACTGTAAAATTAACACACAATTATTGTCTTTCTATATTCGAATTGTATACAACCATTCGTTCGCGCCGATCTCGCGTATACATTTTGTCTAATAGATTAATTATTGCTTATAACTTTTTTCATTAAAATAATTGTTTGATTTATGTATTTGTTGTTCAAGTACAGGGTTTATCAAGTTTCGAGCTTTAAATGTAAAGCCATTTTTGAGATAGACTTCGAGAAAAAATAGGTCTAAAATTAGTGACTTTGGTGGGCTACCTAATTTTTTTTAACCAGTTTCGTACTTTGCTTGCAAAGTTCCTTTCAATAATACCCCACAAGGATAGATAAAAAACAAAAGACGTGTGGCACTCGGGGACTGCCGCGGTAAAGCTATTGCATTAAATTTTTTATCAATTTAAGCAATTATAATTATGTAATTATTTTATTTATGCAGTATTTTTTTTCTGCCACCTAGAGGCGAGTTGCTGAACTAAAGAGACAAGCGTGATGTTTCAAAAAAGTCATTAAAAGTTCTGCTATTCATCGATAGATGGCAAAACTAAAAAGTATCACCGCTGTGCCGGTCGGAGTGGGGGGTAGTAGGTTAATTTCGTTACGGAATTTCTGGATTCGGTCTCCACGCTCAAGGCCCGCGATAGAAGCTATGCAATAGTTTAAAAATTTTGTTCTTTGTTTACGTGGATGGCTGTCCCTTTAACATTTTAATTTATATACCTAATCATCACGTAATTTACTTATTCCAACTGTTTAATTGTACTTTTTTGCTACCTGTGGAGGCTTGTTAATGACTCTTCTTAAGTTTAAGTTATGTTTATTTTGTAATGATAGCTGTAAGCCGCCCAAATACAATAAAATAAAATCAAAATAAAATATAGAATTCAAATTGCCATTTCTGGTTTTGGGTCATAGCTTTACATATTCTCTAAAAATTTGAAGTTATTCTATTGCATGGTATAGACGCTAGATGTCTTTGACGGACGGACGGACGGACGAAATTCTGAACTACCCAAATCTACTTAGAGATCTCGCTTCGTTCGATCTATAATAATAATAATAACGCAACACGTAAAGCGAAATACTGGGCTATAGAAGTATCATATAGACGACACAGCAGATTATCGCTGACCTTCCGGTTGGTGCAGGTGCTTTTTGGACACGGAAGTTACGGAAAGTACCCCCTCTATAGGCGCTGTGGCTCGGTTTGCACCGTTTTTAACACGTTAAGATACTTCTGTATCTTTATACTATTAAATTTTGTTTTCTCTGTGCTACACTAATGAGCGGAACCTAAAAGTGGAACTCGCCGCTATGTTATAAAAATACTCGCTGAAGATCATGAACAAAGACTTCATCACCATGTGAATGTTGAGGCTATTAAAGTCTTCGAAAACACAGACTTATCGAAAATACTCAAAAGAATTAAACCTTTTTAGTTAGTGTAGTGATGTGACAGTGTAATATAGTGAGTGCTATTAACAAAGAACACAAGAATAAAGTGTTTTTCCGATAATAGAGACAGTAAGAAAAGTGTTATTAGTATAGGTACTACTTTACTTAGCAGTTTAGGTCAAAATTAAATTACTTATTAGTCTTAAGGCTAGATCGTAATTCCAATGTTGTACCAAACGTAATTGGTACGTCAGAATAAGAAAAAAACACTACTAATGAGCCATATAGGAAACATTCTTGATTCTCAGTCTATCTACTGAGCTATCGACCCTATTATTTGTGTGAATGTTGTTTGGCTTCTACATTTCAATAAAACAGTCGTCATTATTTTAATTAGATTGACCGGATTGGGGCGGATTATTCGGCCCTTTCCATCTGGTCAATGACCTCTTGTGATTGACCTTACAATAAATATCCCATTTCAAATTAATTTATTGAAAGGCATTATAAATCTGAAACCTAAGGATATTCAATGCATGCTATAAATTTAATTAAATGAATTTTATAACAAACTTTGGACTTTCGTCATATTTTATTTTTGTGATTACGAAACAATTTCTCCGGACTATTTATTTAAATTCACAATTTGTTTATCTTGGACTACAAAACATTTTTTTGTATAGTGTTCTAGTAAAAAACATGTGTTGATTAGAACCAATCATGATCATAGGCGAAATAAAAGCCTCTAGACTGGCTTGGTGAAGAAAATAAATTACAAAATGTTATTTTGTAGAACTTTCATCCTTACGCATGCATAAAGCCAACATTTATTTGTAATACTGGATAGGCAAACGTTTGACCACTATCTCAAATATTGATAGAAAGTGACGATGCTGACGAAAATGGGACGTGCTTGCCTAAAAGGTTACCTATGCAGTCTAGACTTGAAGATACCCAGATACTGTTCGGGGAACAAAGATGCAAGCAAAAAGATTGCTAATCATATCTTCTAGGCAAGCATGTCATATCTTCGGCCGCATCATCTCTTTCCATTAGGTAAAAGATAATGATCAAATGCTTGCCTACTTAGCATAAAAAAATAAATAAAATAAACTCCTTCGCTGTCATATATAAATGGATGACGTTTGACAGTTTGTCTTGTTGTTTGATGGTAAAAAAGGCATGGCGGTATCAAATACTAACTCCTAAGCACACTTTTCAAAATTAAAGCGAATATATCTAACATCCTAGGAAAAGAACTGCAATGACTACAAGAAAATTAAACTGTTTAATAGCACATTATTCTAACTTAATACGAGTTACTAATGAAATAAGCTATAGTTTCAGAAACGCCTAGTGATTGACTATAAAAGCCTGAGTTATGTAGCAAGAAGTAATTGATTCGTTCTAGTGCAAGTATTTCAAAACTAAACCGCAACAGTTCTATTAAAAAGTAATTATATCGTCAAGTTTGCAATAGAAAACGATTAAGTTGTACAAAAGAAACTAGCTGTTAGCTTTTAAAGTGAGAAATAAATACACTGCAGACAATACACATAGCATTTGTGTTAAAAATATCCGGCCAATGAGAACACCAAGTGCAACGTCACTCACTTAATGTGACGTGATTGGTTGGAGCCGTTGGGGACGTCGCTCACTTTTAACCTTCAATTAATAGCGTGGGGTTAAATTGACCCCAGAGGGTATTTAAACGTTCATATTTCTGCTTTTTTATCTTTGTTTTCCAGGTAGCTTTCTAATTTGTAGTGAACTTCAAAACTAGTAACGGGCAGGTCACTGCCTAGAGTGGTTGCAAGGGTCAAGTTGGCGATCTTATCTTACAATTATTTCAAATTTACTGCAGATGTTTAATTAGTTTTAAACAAAATGTGTGTAACAAATGCAATAATTCGCAATGAGCACCAAAACGTGATAAGTCAAAATTGTTGTGGTATAAATTCTTAATTCAAATGGTTTTATCGATGGTTTTTTGATACTATAAAAGTACGTTAAAAAGCATTTTCATAGTATTTAGTGTACAATATTACGTTATCTAATAAAATGGTCTAATTTTTTGTGACAAATGAAAAAGGGAGTCAGATTGACTCACGCGAGTAGTAGTGAAAGATTTTTAGCGGGAGTACCTAAGGGTTAAGCGTCTTACTAGTGCCGGTGCTACTTTATACTTTGGTTTGGGAGTCTGAAAGAGCCGGACGCACTTAGCGGTCATGTATTTAGTGCTTTGTGCAATGTGTAAATTCCTCAACCTAAATGTTTCTTAACCGACTTCAAAAATGGGGAAAGGTATTATTCGTTTTTTTTTTCATTTTAGGTAACTGATGTTAAGATTCGTTTTTTATTTGAGAGCTGGTGCTTCCCATGTCGTGCCATTGTAATTTGGTCCAAGTCCAAGTGTAACCAGTAGTTTTTGAGTTATTCTCAATAATGCGTATTTAATTCATTTAATCTGATCGAGAGTTACGAAGATAAAGCGGTGAATTTGGTTTTTTAATCTTTGCTTACGTTTAAATTTTGTGGGTATAAAATAAAGAAGATTTTTTTTTTTCTTTAATAAAATTTTTATCATCAACCAATCAACTATGTAGCGATTCAGAATAAGGGATATGCTTGAGATTTAAAAAAAGGTCGAGTTTTATTTTATCAATATTTTTTTTTATCTGGCCCACTCTGCATAGCCTACGCCCAAACTTAGCTAGTGCTAACACAAGCTAGTGGCTAGCAAGAACATAGGTGGCGTGCTATAGTGATGGCTAAACCTTAACTCTAAAGGACCTTATATATACTGTACAAACAAGCTACATTTCACCCGGTCTTATGTACATAGTGACACAGAACCCTGACGACTGTGACACAGATTGAACGGTAATTAATTCAATTCATACAGCTCACCCCTCAAAATTGTCGACTAATTTGAGACCGATTTTGGTTACGACGTGACCGTTTGAGAATGCCCTGATTGACTTATATTAAACTTGGGTTAATATTATATTTGGGGCATTAGCTTTACGGTTTTTGCTATATTTGCTATTGATTTAACATGCCTAACTGCCCGCTGGTTTAGTCAAGTGTGCGTCCGCCTATTAAACAACGAGTTTCTGGTTTGTTTCCTAGTTGAAATAAAGTTTATATAACAATAAGTTTAGTTACAACTTCACAGCATAAGCCGATGTAACTAAATGCTATCCATTTTGTAGAGTAAAATTTTGTATATACTAATACTTCAGTTGTATAAAACTACCAGAGATAAATGAAAAAAAAAATATATATTTGCTTTTTTCTGGTTAGATTAACAAAACCCCCTTTCATTTTGTGATTGACACTAAATAATTTTATTAGTCACAAACAGCACAAGATTAGGAGACATTTTTCTCAGAGTACATACATAAATTACAGTGCTTTCCATTAGGTGAGATAAAGGATTATGATTAACTAAATCATAAGTATTTGCTTCGCCATGGTCAGGTAAAGAATGAAATATTATGTTAGCTCAGCATTATGTACCTTATTTAAAAAATTAAACGTTGAACTGCCCATAGGTTTAGTTAGGTGAGCATTCGACTTCTAAGCAGGGGTATCGGGTTCGATTCCCGGCGGGAACACAAGTTTTCTCCCCAAGGAAAATTTGTGTTTTTGGTCCTAGTTGTGATTGTGTGTGTGATGTGAATGTTTCCGGCACCCACGACACAAGTCATCGAACTTAGTGTGGGGCTGTGAGTGTGAAAGCGTTTATGCTTATGCTTAGAATAATCCTCTTAAATGCTGAAAAGTTCATATAAATATAACTGTCAATGAATCAATCATTAACTTATTTTGATCGCTCCATAAAAATATTAACTTTCGCTTACCATTTTCCATTTTCTACATAAAATAAGAAAATACTTTACTCGGAGTTTCAGGGATATTTTGTTTCACTTCTTAGAAGGAAAATGCCTTCCTAATCTACTAATTTCGGGCCTCCGAAGCCTACCAGGAATTGAGATGTGTCAATTTGATCTTGAAATAGCCCGCACTGGTCTAGAATGTTAATGGGACGTGAGCGGGTTTTGTGGAAGTATTGGGAAAACTAAGCATCTGTATAGTTTGCTGTGGGCAAAAATTTACTGTAGATTTTATAGGATTTTAAGGTAAAACTTAGTTGTATCAGTGTTAGTATTTTTTATTGTTCACCGTTTTGAGTCTTATGACGAGCTTGCTGTGTGTTACCTACACATCGTGATTAGCCCAGTAGCCAGGGTATTATTCACGCATTCACGCATTCACTCACACACACAGCCCCACACAAAGTTCAAAGACTTGTATCGTGGGTGCTGGAATCATTCACACCACACGCACATTACACCCAGAACCAGAAGCACATTGCAAGAAGAATATTGCTACGATATTCTCTGCCTCCCGTAAGAGGTGACTTAAAGGTGTCCTTTAGGTAGGTGGATGATTTGAGTTAGGACTCGAAACACTACTCAATCGTGCCTAAGGAAGTAGCAGTATGCCCTACTGTTGGCGCCACCTGAAGGCCCAAACCTTCACACAACATTCTTGCAATTGCAACGGAACGGACGTACGAATGTCAGCGTTTACTGGAAGACTTGTAAAGCAAGCTGAATCGAAGGGCACTCGTGGCTTTCAGGGAGATCCTAGAGCCTTTCAATATGCACTGAAACTGGCTATCAAGGGAGCTGCTTGATCGCCAAAAAAAAAACTGGTTATCCTTAATAGATTTCGATTTTTGAAAATGATCGTTTTTTTGTTTATTCGGTGGTATTTAACAAATATAATATTTTAGTCTGTAATTCATAGATTGACACGGACTTCAGTTTGATTTTTTATAAATAAAATAACTGGATATGACACCAGTATAGATAAAATAAATCCAACGAAACCCACCATTGAATTGAATTGAAGTCGTTTAGCAGGAAACATGGTAAAATAAAATAAGACAAAAGTGATTCAATATTTTACAAGCTTAAACAGAAAAGAGTATGTAACATTTAAATAATTAAACGCAAGCAAAGCTTTAAAATACTGACTTCACCGCAACAGCTTTCAAATAAAAAATAATTAAACGCAAGCAAAGCTTAAGAAACCCGACTTCACCGCTTTATCGTCGGAACCTTGATCAGATTGAATGTATAAACACGCATTATTGACTATAACTCAAAAACTTGAGATCAGACCTTGATCAAATTTCAATGGGACTACATAAAAAGCACCAGCTTTCAAATAAAAAAGAATCATCAAAATCGGCTCACAACGAAAGAAGTTATGAGGTAACTTTTGAAGTCGGGTAAAAAAGAACATCGTCAAAGTACGCATTATTCGTCACAAAATAGGCATTATTTACGATATTTCAAGATCAGATCTTGGTCAAATTTAAATGGGACCAATTAGAAAGCAACATCTTTCAAACTAAAAAAAATTTCGAAATCGGCTCACGTGGAGAGAAGTTGTGAGGTAACACACATAAAAAAAATACAGTCGACTTGAGTACCTCCTCCTTTTTCAGGAAGTCGGTAAAAAATAATAATAATTAGTGAACAAACAATATACGACCAAAAATGAGTGAACATATAATAGGTACTTTCATACATACAATACTTAAATCATAACCGTATGTCGTAAAGACACACTAATAGAAGTGTGACTATTATTAGTCGCAGTGTTTACCCCCATCACTTTTAGTCACACAAAAAGGTTGCTGATCAAAATTTCAAAGCCCTCTCATAAGAATTTTCACTTCAAATATCCTTCTAATATTATAAATCCGAAAGTTTGTGTGCAAGTGTGTAAGTATGTTTGTTCCCTTTTCACGCTTTAACGGTTGCACGGATTTAGATGAAATTTGAAATGTACATAGCTTATATCTAGGACTAACACATAGGCTACTTTTTAACTTGATAATAGCGGGCGAAGCCGCGGGACATAGCTAGTTGTACAATAAGAAAATTTTGGAGTAAAGATCAGCAGTTGATCTCATAACGGACACTCTATTTACAAATGTTCAATAATACGTACGTGTGTATATTTATACCCAACTGGTGCAAAAAACGTCGACTATCAGTATCTATTGTTTATTTCCATTTCCGTTTTCCTTTCTCCCTGGGGCGTTACACACTCGGAATAGAAATGTGTTGATTATTTACAAATAGGTCTGTTCGTGATTCTGCCAGGTACTGTCCGTGATGACGTAATAATCTCCCTGATGTCGCTGGGAGGATATACTTGGTTTTGATTAACGTTTAACCTTTATAATGGTACCGTATGATATTGGTTTTACTTGGTTTCCTGGCGGATATAAAGATTCTTTATTTGGTTATAATTGTTTACTTATAGTCACGAGATTCCTCAATCATCTGCACTGATTCTTTAGTAGATTGTGCCCTGTTTATTATTTATAACCGACTTTGAAACAAGTTAACGTTCTCAATTCTTTGGAATGAAACCGACTTCGCCGCTTTATCTTCGAAAACCTTGATCAGATTATATTAATTAAACACTTAACTCAAAAATTACATGTCAGATCTTGATCAAATATAAATGGGAAGACATTAAATTAAAAATAAAACCATTAAAAAAAAAACAAAAAAATATTTCTAAATCGGTTAAGGGGCCTTTTTTATTTTCGGTAGGCAAGCATTTGACCACTATCTCATCTGATGGAAAGTGACGATGTAGTCGAAGATGGATAGAAGGCCTTTGAGCAATAAAAAAGCATTCACATCCACAGCCCCACACTATGTTCAAAGATTTGTATCGTGGCTGCCGGAAACATTTACACATCACAGACATCTGAAGGACATATCTCCCTTGAAAAGGAAAATTGTGCTCTTCCCGGAAATCGTTACTTTCTATCAGGTGAGATAGTGGTCAAATGCTTATCTATCCAGCATTAATAAAATCGAACCCCGGCCCCACGCGCAGATGCTTGCCCATCGCGCCAACTGGGTCGTCAACACAAAAAACGGTGAAAATACGAGTACTTAAAATAAAGATACCGACGAATTGAGCACCTCCTCTTTTTAAAATGTCGGGTAAAAATGCTTCCAACAGAAATGTATATGTAAAACAGTTCTTGTAAACTTATTTGTGAGTTCTCAAGTAATGTCTACACCTCGATATGAGTAATTCAAGAAGTCTTTAGCTAAGTCCTAAGATTCTATCCCGCATTATTCATGGAATGGTTAACAACAAAACCGATTTCTAGGTTATAAACTCATGTCTTAAGTAAAGTTAGATCTGGTTTCAGATCTTACCCAAGTGAATACATAATAATATATGTAACAGTGTAAGTGTATATATATTACAGTTTAAACCTATTTGTATCATAAGTTCTCGGAATAGTATTATATTAGTATTTCTTAATTTATCTGTTGGGTTGTGTTTCATTGGTAAGTGCTTTTATTACTTTGTGAAGGAATAACTAGAAAACTGTTCACTTCTTACTGATAGTTAGTGGTAATTACATAAATAGCATAAATAGATATACTTTTATTTGAACATTTGAGATACCTATAAGCTCGATGCATAGTAAGTAACATAGGTCTTTGCTGTACAGACGTATCCACTTTCGTTTAGTTTTAGTAAATTTTATAAATAGGTATCTTCTAGGCAAGCTTGCTCCATCGTCGACCACATCGTCGCTTACCATCAGGTGAGATTTTGGTGAAAAGTTTACCTATCTTGAATAAAAAAAAAACAGAAAATTGGCCCTTAGATAGCAGTACGAGTATATACATAATTTAGTACTATGTTCATACTCAGAATGACTCCTACTAATATTATAAATCCGAAAGTTTGTGTGTAAGTGTGTGTAAGTATGTTTGTTCCCTCATCACGCTTTAACGGCAGAACGGATTTGGATGAAATTTGTAATACAATACAATAATTCTTCAACCAAATGAAAGTTAAATTGTAGAATTTAAAATAATACAGTTATATGAGTTAGTACAATGGGCGATCTTATCGCTTTAAGCGATTTCAGCCAGACAACCTTTGGGTGGACAGAAAATGTGCAGGATGATTTGGGTTGGTGTGGCGTTCTATACTAATATATCTAAATAAATAAAAAAAAACATACATCATACACATATACACGATATATACATATTACATGTAATATATACCTATATAAACAGCTAACAAAACAATATTACCTACTCATAGATGGACCAATAATGTTTGAATACCAACGTTTTAAATATGGCAATGTATTATATCTAGAATTACCACAGGCTAAGGCGGGCGAAGCCGCGGGGCACGGCTAGTAGAAAATAGAATAGAAAATGAAACAAAATTAAACAAGGATTGCAAGTTCGAAACCCGATATTAAAAAGCCCACTAATTTGATTCTAACTCATGATTATTATCGCGTACTCAAATAAAGTAACGGTCTTTCATGTTTTTACAAACTTTCGGTCCGAAACGGTAATTATACCTCTATAATTTAACTACGCAGGCCCATATTTGAATATTTTACGTACTTGTGTAATTTGGGGCCATTTTCGAACAGATAATATCTTGTTGTATTAGTAATGTCTTTTAAATTATAATCTATGATCTCTGAATATAGAAGTAGATTTTTGGAGTACTGGTGGTTGGTAGAATTTGGTTTTTAAGTAGTACGCCTTGATAATTTGATTCCTTTTTACGTTTAATTTGTTTAAAACCGAAGACTGGTAAAAGATTTAAAGTCAACAAATAAGGAAAACTGATATGTTATTGTTGAAAAGGACTCAGTAACGTATGTAGTATACAGTAAAGTATGAAGCCGTTTTAAAAAAGCTATGTTGGAAAATTTTTAATAGATATAATTATACAAAAGTCGACAGAAGCAAGGGCAGGAAAAAACATCAAGCACAGGTTTAATGCCCTGTGGATATCGGAAGGTGATAATATTTTAAAATATTCTATGTTATTTTATTTAACATTTTCCAATATTTTCATTTCTTACTTGTTACAAATTTACCGAATATTTTTACCGGCTCAACATTGATTTACTGGCATTGTTTTGTAGCAAGCCTATCGGTATTATATCGCTTACATTTTGGAGAGTGTGATCATAATCATAATCATAATTCATTTATTGCATAGAATGTAGGTTGATAATACAAGCTGTTAAATTAATAATAAATCCCATACAATCTACCCTTTGTACATGGGTGTGCAACGTCATAACATGTTTCTTCTATTTAGTTTTAAATAAACAAAGTTTACAATGCCATTTGAGTAAAAAAAATATTATCATGTCAATTCAATTATTATAAATCATTAATTAAAATAAAAAAGTGTCAATTTTATCCAGTTATTAAAATCAATATTTAAGTTATCTTTCACTTTAGGTCAAGCTATTATAATATCATATCATAGTCATTTATTTAAATTGAAAATATTCATTTAAGCTATAAAAACAATTATTCAAAAGCCAGGACTTCAATGCATTTTTAAATTGATTTCTATTACGCTCCTTAATATCTTTGGGCAATTTATTGTAAACCTTTATCGCGTTTTTCTTAAAAATATCGAGTCTACATGTTGGAAAATATAGCTTATCATAGAGTCTACCAGACCTTTGAGTAATTGCTGTATGCCTTGCGAACTGTTCCGGATGATTCTTTACGAAGACGCATATTTCTAAGATATACATACAAGGCAGGGGAAGTATGTTTAAATTTCTAAATATTGGCCTACAACTATCGGTTGACCAGGCGCCGCAAATAGCTCGTAAACACTTTTTTTGTACTTTAAATGCTCGTAAAATTTCGACAGAGTTGCCCCATAATAGTAGCCCGTATGACAAAATCGAAGATACATAACCGTGGTATGCGCACAGGGCAGAGTCTCTTGACACTGAACTCCGTAATTGTCGTATAGCGTAGACAAAGCGATCCAGCCTGTCGCACACATTTTCCACATGGCTCTTCCAATTACAGTTCTTGTCAATTGTGATGCCCAAGAACTTGCATGTCTCTACTTCCTCTATTCGCGTATTTTGATAATAAATGTTTAGTTTTTCTAATTTTGATTGATATGTGTTAAATTGCATGATATTTGTTTTATATAAATTAATTTTCAGATTGTTTGTGTTCAACCAAGTTATAATATTTTTTAAAGTATGATTTATGTCGATATTAAGCTGTTCATAAGTTTTAGACTTAACCACAACAGTGGTGTCATCGGCATATAAGATGCATTGGTGTTTAGATGAACTGGGAAGATCATTAATGTAAGTTAAAAATATAAAAGGCCCAAGTATGCTGCCTTGAGGAACACCTGTTGTAACTACTTGAAGATCTGATCTGTATACCGTTTTATGTCCGTTTATGATTTTCGATGTTTCTGTACATTGTCGTCGATTTTGTAAATAGTTTTTAATCCAATTTTTAGCATTTCCTCTGATTCCGTAATAATCTAACTTGTTAAGAGCTACATTATGATCTACTAAATCAAAGGCCCTTGTCATATCTAAGAATATGGCCGCCACTTTTTCCTTATTATTTATACTATCTGTTATAGATTTTATTAGGTTAAAACAAGCTAGTGTAGTGGAACAATTTTTAGTAAATCCGTATTGCTCTGAACAAAAAATTCCGTTCTTTACAAAAAAATCATTAAGCCTTTTAAGCATTGCCTTCTCAAATATCTTGGATAGAACAGGAATTAATGCTACTGGTCTGTGCTCAGAAATTACATGATATAATTCCTCCATACCCTTTTTACCATTAAACAAAAAGACAAACGTCATCCATTTATGGTGGACATATCTCCAGTTCGCTCGGAGCGTTTTGCTTCTACGTTTATTATCTGTACAGCGAAGGAGTGGAACCCATTGCCTGCGTCTTTGTTTCCTGAACGGTACAAACTCGGGTGTCTTAAAGTCTAGAGTGAATAGTTACCTTCCAGGCAAGCATGTTCCATCTTCGGCCGCATCGTCACTTTCCATCAGGTGAGATGGCGATCAAAAGCTCTAAAATATATCGCTAGAGTTATGAAGTAGGCGTGGATTGAGTATTACTACACCTTTTTATTACACATTGTATAGGTACATTTATTACTAAATAAGCCTGGTTTTGTTAAAAATTTTTAACTTTGGTTTTATCCAATGATTAAAAGACGACCTTTTTTTTTGCCCATACGAGCTGATACCTTTCAGTATTCAAGTAAGGTACTTAAACATTTCCGTACATGTTGAAAGTCAAGAGTTTTTAAACCGCAATCGCGAGCACTCACGTTAAACAAAAGCTATCGAAGAGTGAGGGCCTCTTTTTTGATTCGAGTGCTTGGATTGCCTTCATTTTGCATATGGGATCTTAGCAAGAGCTTCAGCGATTTGTGCGGTTTTCTAACAATTTAACGTTAATCAACTTTGTAACATTTACATCATTAAGTGTAATTGCTAATCACACTAACAATATATCCGTAAGTTCGTGTGTTTGTTTTCTCTTCACGCTGTAGAGGCTGATCGGATTTGAAGGATATTTAGAACGTACATAGTATATACCTAGGATTAACACATACGAGTAGGTTACTTTTAACTTGATAAACGCGGGCGAAGCCTCACGGCTAGTTGATTATATTTTCTAAAATGTAACATAATTTATATAAATTTATATTGAAAAAGAACTTGCTACCAGCTTAATCTCTGACAGGCTAATGTTTGATCACCTCGCACGTCTAATGGTGAATAATTTGCCATGAATTAAATGCTCTTTAGGATAGCCGAAAATCAATTTAAGTGATTAAGATAAAAGATTTCATGATATTTAACTTGATGGTGGTGAACTGCGACTGTACTCCTGTACAGGGTTGCAAACTACGCGATTACGTGAAAATGACTCCCGTCATAGATTTCATCAAGATACCGAAAGTCCGTCGTAGTATTCGAAACTACAAATTATTATAACACTTAACACATACTCACAGCGCCACACTATGTTCGATGACTTGTGTCGAGAAGGTTCGTAAGGAAAAAAAAAAATCCACCGGGAATCAAACCAGATACCTGCTGCTTGGAAGGCGAAAGCGTATGCAACTAAACCAACGGGTAGTTCAAATATGCACTCAATTAGAATGCGCACTTACTAAGATGGCGGTGTTGTCACGTCAATAAGTTAATTTATTACCGAGAATTTTATTTCCTTATGCTAAAAGGAAAGAAGACAAATAATTTGTTCACCTGATAGTGGGTGTCACGACTGTTTATAACATTTGCGTTCCAACTGGAGCTTTCAATTTAAATTCAAAATCGTTTATTCACATGGGTCCCAAAGAGGCACTCATGAAAGTGAATTAATCTACTGCCAGATTCGTAAAATTACAGCCATCTTGAGAAGAAAGAAGCTAACAACAAGGATTTTTAGATCCTTATGGTACGATCGATTGAACTCTGGCAAAGGTTTTTAATTAGTAAACAACAAAGAGCAAAAAATAATATTGCCAGCATAGCATTTACAAGTAGCTACCATTACTTACTTACCATAGCAATACCATTTAATTATCCGACTTAAGTTTGTTTCTTGGTCCATTCCCGAACTGAACAATAGGTTCTGAAAGGCATTCTTCGAGTTTGACATGGTTTTGGATCAATCGGCATCATGTGAAAATAGGTTGTTTTTGTCTTGAGATAATATTCATGTTGAGGTCCCGATTTCGACCAATTTCGAGCCGCAGATATTGAAATGTTGTTACATCATCAAAAAAATCAGTTAATAAAGTTTTTGATTGCTTAAAGATATAATATAGATCAGATGGAGTTTATTATCGTTATTATTTTTACATAATTTCCAAATCGGTTTACGTGGAAAGAAGTTATGATGTAACACAAATAAAAAAAAAATACAGTCCAGTTGAGTACCTCTTCCTTTTTTGTGAAGTCGCTAGAAAAAAAGTTCATTTGTTTTTATTGTTTTAATACTACATGTACAACAATTAACGTTATGCAACTTTAAGCTTCAGTTAATAGATATCAATTAAAAATAGGTTTGAAATTTCTAATTTAATTTATAGGATCGCGTTACTTTCAAGCTTTAAGCACCCAAGTGTTTCTAATTAATTTTGAAAACACTAAATATTCAGTTCTTTTATTAAATCAACTGAGGATTATCTTTAAAGAAGTTAAGAGGTTTAGAGAATAAATAATAACTTACATAAAGAATCGTTTATCTTAAAGAAGAGATTTTCATAAAATCTTATTTTTAGTTTACTGTTCCACGGATTATTGCTCTAAGGAGGATAAGAGCGGTTTTGACACCTAGCAATCTTAGCTGCAAGCTGCACATGGTGTCCTTGCTATTTAACAGAGATTTCAGTGTTTCACACGTTCTAAATGAGCGTTGTAGTTAGCGAAGAGGCCGAATTTGAAGTACCTGGATTTGTACAATTATTGTATTAGAAGAGGAAAGTCGATGTCGGATTTTCCGACTAGAGTCAGGCATATACATATAGATTTACTGCAGAGACCTAAGTTACCTATAAGGTACCAAGCTCATTAGTAACTCAAGTGCTCAAGCCTACAACCAATGTGTAGCCAACTCTCCCCTTAGTAAATATTTTTGAGGACTATATTAAAATATTTTTTTATCGAACTAAGCGGATACCTCATAATATATTCTATAACTGAATAAAGGATACTGAATATTAAAATTTTTTTGCAAGTATCTTTCAAATAGAAGAACTTTAACCGTGTGCCCATATTATAAGACTAATAAGTGCCCATATTTCTACCGAGTAATATTAATTATGGCCTAATTCATTACTCAAATAAAAAAATAAACCTATCTGCCCTAATTCTAAGAAAAATCAGTGCTAAATATTTTTAACTACTGCCTTACTCATTTCCATGTTAAAAACTTAACAAAATTATACAATAAGACGTATTTTTACTTTCAGCTATTAAGTCTTTCTTGCGAACAGACTCTCCGTTATGATGTCGTTATGATGTGTATCGACAAACCAATACGTCTACGTGGCTACGTAACGATTTTGCGTAGCATTCGTAGCAGTAGCCGTAGCCGATTCTACGATAGACCAAATACATAACGAGAGCAACGGACTTAAAAAAATGTGTAATACCGCTAACATCATAATTTCATAAATGATAATTAATTTTATTTAGTATTTTTTTATAATTTGTGTTTTTAACTGCTGCTCTCTTCACAGTGTAATAATATCCGCAAAATTATGTATAATATAATATAGAAAAGTCTTACAGATTGAAATTGTTTTCGTTATTTGTAGAAACGCCTTCAAAACCTTATGTAAATACTTGATTTCAGAACGAGCCAGCCAACTGAAATCATTCGCAAAAATATCCGAAAATTTTATCGTGATTCCTGTCAATAGATGGAATATCAATTGTAAAACTTCATGACAGAGATATAAAATATGGATTGATAATTTCTCACGTCAAGTATTTAAAAAGCGCTAAACATTTTACTTTTAGACATTTTGAGCATGCGCAAAATCCAGCTCTGCCGGGCACGCACACATAGACACATTTAGGTAATCGGTGACACACACCAACGCTATTACCCCAAACACATACAAGCTGTAGAACATTGCGGGTAGTTCGGAGCCACTCACACTTGTAAGCTGGTGTGTTTACTGTGTAGAGATGTAGACACTCACACATGGTTAGTCTAACCCTGGAAAAGCTATGTGCGTTAGTTGCCCGCAAGGTGTCGTATCGAAGCGACGTGTTTCGTTTATTCATTCGATATAAAACGTATCGTGGTATTCGACAATACGCGTATATATATTGTTTAAATCGGATGTAAAAAGTTTTGTGAAAGGTACAGAGGAAGTTACAGTGAAGTGCTGTGAATTGTTAAAATACTTTTTTTGAGTGAAACTTTGTTGTGTTTATTTTGCGTGTCTCTTTCTCGGATATATAATTAGGTAAGTTTTGATATTAAGTCGTAAAATATTTGAATAAAATATGAAATGCAATGTTTTAAAAAACTCATTGGTTTTAACTATTAATGGCTTTTTGTATGTTTATATTATTAAATAAGTTAATCGAAACTGATAAAACTAATTGATAATTATATAATAAAAAAGAAACGTGTAAATTTATTTTATATAATTAAAAAAATATTCAAGATAGGCAAACTTTTGACCATCATCTTACCTGATGGTAAACGACGATATGGTCGACGATGAAGCAAGTTTGCCAAGAAGATACCTATTCACTCGCGACTTGAAGACTCCATGTTGTACTCATTAGGTAACACCGACTCGGGCAAGGAGTTCCATTTCTTTGCAGTTTGCACAATATATGTGGAAGCAAAACGTTTCTTGCGCATTTGTGGAATGTCTACCATATAGCGGTGTCTATTAGCAGTGTGTCTGCTTGTCCGATGATAGAATGAGGATGGCGGATAATTTTGTTTTCTGTTATATATACCACCTTATTTTAAGGTAAAGTTTTTAAATTTGACGATTTATATACGTGCATGTCAATCAATGTATATTTTGTTTAATCTATGCTTTTGTGGTTGATGAAAATAAAAAGGAAGCCTGACTGTTTTAAGCAAATAATTTAGTCTTATAAAAGTGTTATAGCAGTAATGGAAATTCGACTATTTTGCATACATTTTAAAATACTGTATGAACAGTTGTACACCAAAATCAGAACAATAAAATTCATCTATAAGGTACATATTTTTTGTGTCACTAAACTTAATTGAACATAATTAACCAAAATATATAAACATAAACGATTTCACACTTACAGCCCCACACTAAGTCAGAGGACTTGTGTCGATGGTGGTGAAACATTCACATCACACACTCAATCACAACCAGAACCTGAAACACAATTTTTCCCTGGGGAGAAATCTTGTGGTCCCGCCGGGAATCGAACCCGACACCCCTGCTTAAAAGACGAACGCAACCCAACTAAGCCAACCAGCAGATCAAATATATAGAATTCTAATATATAAAACATCAACCCTTAAAAATTAATAACTGAAAAAACGATCTAACTATACGTTTATTTAAGTGGTTTCACTCACAGCTCTGCTTTTGGCAAGATTTGTATCGCCATTCACAGACGCATTTTAATCTTTTGAAGTATGAATTACAGCTCATAATTGCTCGTTATAAACCCAATTCCTAAGAGAATAAATAACTATGAGAAAATAACGCTTAAGGAGAAATTCAAACGTCAAGTTCTCGATGCATTACGTTCTCAAATAAACAATTGCGACAGATAAGATGTCAAATTAAGTGTTTATTGAAATTCTCGATCTATAGCGGTACGAGTGGGAAATAAAAAGTTCCAATCGTCACCACTGGGGACGAACGAAACTTTTTTTTCCCACTCGTACCCAGTGGGAACGACAGGGTGGGGACGACCGGGAATAATCCAACACAAATGTAGTAGTAGTTAATTACTGGAAAAAAAATCAGAAAGAAGAAGACGTGTAAGGATTAATTAACAGAACTCTTCTTTTTTAATCCAAAAAGTCATTATCGGATTGATTGTAATGAAGGTTAATAATCTTACTATGCCTAGAACATGATTGGTCAAATATATTGTATTACAAAATTGAATTCAATAATTATGAATTGTAACCTTAAAACTTTCGCGATTCGTCTGTCTTTATTACTTTTCTCGAGACCATGTCCAATGCAACTTGGCCGAAACGTCGAGGTAAATAAAAATAGTTTTTTAGTGCGATTAAGCCCTGAGATATTACTTAATTATGAATTGCTTAACCTTTTTTATTTTGAAATAGGGACCCGTAGGTCCCTATTTCAAAATAAAAAGGTTTTTGTTGGAATAATATGTTATTTGATTGGAATAATATGGTAATTGTCTTAAAATATAATTGTTTCATAAAAAATCTAAATTGTACCTTGTATTTCACAACTTGAATATATCTATAGGCCAATAGCCTATATTTCCTAAAACTATATATAGCAAAGAACTAAGTTACCTACAAAACGACGCGTGATCAAAATGCTGGCACTTATTTGGCTCAACTTATTAGCATTGTAATTCAGAGAGGCAATGCCGCATGATGGGAACGCTACCCACTAGTAGTGGGCTTGAGCACTTGAGCTACCTGCAATTTACATAGTCCTTAATAAGGCACTCATGCATGCTAATCTTTATGTTATAACAGTTACTTATTCTATACTTTATCAGATAGTCACAGTTTGACTGATTGAAAATTCTTTATTGCACAAACAAAAACAAATTGTAGGTACACAGGCGAACTTAATGCTATGAAGCATTATCTGCCAGTTACACAAAAAAATACATAATACAAAAATTGTTTATTTGCAAAGAAACATATTACAATGGCTCCTTAGTTTCTATTGGTCCCCGCACTAGGGCTAGCCTGTATCGCGGGCGACCGGAACCGATTACTATATAACACTGGTAGATGTGGAGAACTAAGAAATAAACTAACAAGAAATATACTATATAAAATTATCTAAAAGGGCCTTATTAATGTACAGATGTTTGATATCTTAAGTGTGTGTGTTGGTGTGTGTGTGTGTGTGTGGTTGGGGGGGTGGGGGAGGGGCTGTGTGAGGGTGTGTGTTGAGTGATAGTGATACACAGTCTTACAGTTCATATCCTGCCATGCATTGTTAAGTAATGCAGGCTTCTTTTCTTGGAACTATTACGACTATTGATTTGTTTCCTCGGCGCCGTATATCCTGAACATAGTACACAATATTCTGTGGAACAGGTAACTTAAAGTTGCTTGAATACACGTGTCGACAAACTTAGCGATATAACATTGTCTTGTGTGTGCCATAAAAATTTACAAGTCTTCAAAACTATCTAAAGTCTTTCAACAAGAATATTATCATTCTGATATAGACCCTTCATACCACTAAAGACCGGAGCAAAGGTATGCCATCTAAAGATCATGAAGTTTTGTCACCTAAAGATCGTGGAGTTTTGCTTGTTGCAAATGAAATGTTTATGTCAATTTAGTTATTATGTCGTATGTATGTTTAAAATTTCAACATTTTGCCAGAAGGACATTTAATGTTCATGTATTTTTAATTACTACTTTAGATCAAGACGCTTGTTGCGTTTTTTTGCTATCTAGGTATTCTTTTTAAATAAATATAATAGGTGCCCGCTGGCGTTGTTGGGTGCGCGATTGTCTTTTAAGTAGCGGGCGGGTGTTGGATTCGATTCCCATTGAGAAAATAAGTTTTCTGTCGCAGGAAAATTTGTGTTTCTGTTTTTGAATATGATTTAAATGTTTCCAAACCCTACGATACAAGTTATTGAAGTGTGTGACTGTGAGAGTGCAAGTGTCAATCATAACATAGAGTGCAATTAGAAATGTATAATTTTTTTATAACCACATCATGATAGTATAAGGTGAGTATTTTATTAAAGTCCAGCTCATACTTAACTTTCATACTCATTTAACTAAGACCAGGAAGAGATCAAATCTGTTAAATATAAAATCGGCAAGTAAATGTCATCTGTATTCAAACCAAATTATTCTGGTATCTGCTTTATATTCTGCATTAGATTTGGAACGCCAATAACCTAGGTTTCTAGGTATTATTGCTGCCTAGCAATCACTAGGGACGTGAACCGTAATCATGATTTTGAACTGAAATACACCAGTCACATATGAATGTATAATGTATTTGTGTTAGGTTCAATAGAGTTCAAATCAACTACTACAGGGTTATGCTCCTTCACTGTTGCTATCACTCCGCTCTACAAAATAGTGGACTTCACTTTATCAACTTCACTTAACTTAAAATAATATAACCCATAACATTTATTCCACTTTGCTCCACAAGAAAATTATTTAGTCGTTTTTATGCCACATAGCATAAGGCTGCCATCTCACCTTGTTTTACCCGAAACAGCAAAATTTGGTTGTTCTATATAGAAGGTAATTTGTTAAATATTAGAAAACTCTTGGATCATTATAACCATTGAGACCTACATCTCTCGTGGTACACAAGGTACTAGGCAAATCTATTTTATGATTTTTCTAATAAATTGTATTTAAAT
This sequence comes from Lomographa bimaculata, assembly GCA_948107665.1. Classification (NCBI taxonomy): domain Eukaryota; kingdom Metazoa; phylum Arthropoda; class Insecta; order Lepidoptera; family Geometridae; genus Lomographa; species Lomographa bimaculata. The sequence continues at coordinate 8,212,904 of OX403608.1, read as the reverse complement.
ATACTGGCTGTACCCGGCATGCGTTGCAATGCCACGTAAAGAAAAAGTTTTACCTCTTTCACGTTTATGGTTGCCTAGTACTTTAATACAATACTAAAAACTGTTCGAATATTGTTCATACAAAAATACTAAAATTGTGATAAAAAATGGGGGGTGGGTGAAAATTACTTTACGACCTATTCTCATACCAGCCAAATATACAAAAAACCAGCCAAGTGCGAGTCGGACTCGCGCACGAAGGGTTTCTTACCATTATCTATAAAAAAAAAGTTTGTTGTATGGGAGCCCCACATAAATATTTATTTTATTTTATTTTTAGTATTTTTTGTTATAGTGGCAATAGAAATACATCATCTGTGAAAATTTCAACTGTATAGCTATCACCGTTCTTGAGATACAGCCTGGTGACGGACGGACGGACGGATGGAAAAACGAAGTCTCAGTAATAGGGTCCCGTTTTTACCCTTTCGGTACGGAACCCTAAAAAGAAATCAGAATCAGGACAGCCGTTTCGGAGGAGTGCAACCACAAACACCGTGACACGAAATTTTTCATATATTAGGAGATTATTTAGCTTATCTGTATAAGTCTAAGGCGTTAAGTATCCACTGACATTGGCGTGCATATTACGAGACGCGAAAATGCCGTTTTTGCTGAAAAGTGTCGTTTCACAACTATTAATTATAGATTGTAGAGAAAAAATCACTTTAATTATTACAGAAAATAAAGTATTTAAATAAGATGTAAAACTAAATGAGCCAAGGGTTACAATGAAAATCAGAATATTATACGAAGAAATAATCAATATCTACTAATTTTATAAATCTGAAAGTTTTTGTGTGTGTAAGTGTGTGTGCAAGTGTTAGATTGTAAGTATGTTTGTTCCCTCTTCACGCTTTAACCGCTGAACGGATTTGAATGAAATTTGGAATGTTCATAGCTTATACCAAAGATTTACACATAAGCTGCTTTTTAAATTGAAAATAGCAGACGGAGCTGCAAGGCACGGCTAGTAAAATTATAAATGAAGAAAGTGACTCTGCCTTTTACGCTTTAACGCCTAAACCACTGAACCGATTTTAATGAAATTTGCATGATTATGCAATTTACAGAGATATTAGAGCTTAGGAAAGGACTTAGGCTACTTTTATCCCGGAATTCCGCGGGTCCGGGACTTACGGGGCAGCTGGTCTAAATTAAAAATATATTTAATTTGTTTAGGATTTTAAATGTCATTTTGTGTGCTGGAAGCCTTTTCAGCTTTACCTTTCCACTAATTTCGAGAAGGTTCACACAAGTTGACAGTAACGTTCGTTTCTCAAATATTTTTTATTGGATCTAACCATAGAGGATACATAACCTTTTTAATATACCACAGAATACAGAAAACATAAATAGAAGGTCTAAGCGTGAACCGTGTGGACAACTGGACATATATTCTCAACATGAAGATAGGACGAGCAAGTCATTCTAATGAGGTCAATTATTATTATTTGTTTTTTTTATTTGTGACAGGCTAGTGTTTGACCACTATCTCACCTGATGGTAAGTGACGATGTGATCGAAGCAAAATACACTATGGTAAACACACTAGACCTGGAATACGCAGGCTCTCAATTAAAGGATTTCTAAAAAGTTTACGTTTATTTTTTATAGTTGTATAAAAATAATTAAAGGCAAGAAAAGCTTAAAATAACGACTTTACCGTTTAATTTTCGGAACCTTGATCAAATTAAATGTATTAAACACGCATTATTGACGATAACTCGAAAACTACCTATCAGATCTTGATCAAAAAAATGGGACCAGTGGGAAAGCAACAGCTTTCAAACAAAAAAGGATTTCAAAATCAGTTCACATGAAAAGAAGTTATGAAGTAACACACAAAAAAAAAATACAATCGAATTGAGTACCTTCTTCTTTTTTATGAAGTCAGTAGAAAAACAATAATAGTTTGATCTGTGTTTGAGAATAGCAAATTATGGAAAATTCCAATCACAATTCTGTCTCAAATAAGAGTAAAGTATATTATACTATCCGTGCCCCGCGGCTTTGCCCGCTATTATTAAGTTAAAAAGTATCCTATGTGCTAATCCTAGGTATACGGTATATACATTTCAAATTTCATCCAAATCCGTTAAAGCGTGAAAAGGGAACAAAAATATTTACACACAAACTTTCGGATTTATAATATAAGTATGATATGATTGCCCAACTATGAACACTTGTATCTATTGTCGTTATAAAAGTTAATTCCCCCATGCCCTTTTTACCATCTAACAACAAGACAAACAATCAAACGACATCCATTTATGGTTGACGTACCTCCAGTTCGCTCGAAGCGTTTCGCTTCTACGTTCATCATCCGTACAGCGAAGGAGTGGAACTCATTGCCTGCGTCTTTGTTCCCGGAACGATATAATCTGGGAGTCTTCAAGTCTCGAGTAAATAGGTATCTTCTAGGCAAGCATGTCCCATCTTTGACCGCATCATCACTTTCCATCAGGTGAGATAGTGGTCAAATGCTTGTCTAATCTGTATTAAAAAAAAAAAGGTTTAATGAGCGAGGGAAGGGATTTTTCTATTAATTATAAATATTGAATTAAATTTAGTTTCTCTCACCTGGTGGGTGTTTCGACGTAAATAGGTGATGACCGTGTGATAGTAAAACACCTTTATATACTGTACTAGCGATCCGCCCTGGCTTCGCCCGGGTGTGATAAATGAAGAACCGCTCGACCGATTTTGTGCAAACTTCACATAAACCATCTACTAAATAGTCCGAACAAAGCCTAAACATTTGGTTTGGATAGGTGAGCCCGTTCTTGAGTTTTAAAATAACAACGAAAAGTGGCATTGATTTTTATATATGTAGATTTATGTCAAGCCCAAATTCACCACACAAGCTAGCTGTGTTACCTAACTTTGCAGTTAATTTGCACGTTGTATGATGACGTTTGATATTTTATTGACTGCCCTTTGGCTTAGTTGGGTGCGTGTTCGGCTTCTAAGCACAGGGGTATTGGGTTGGATTCCCGACAAGAACATAAGGTTTCTCCGCAAGGAAAAGTTGTGGTTCTGGTTGTGATTATTTGTGTGTAATATGAATGATTCCGGCACCCACGACACAAATCATCGAACTTAGTGTGGGGCTGTGAGTTAAAAGCATTTATTTATTTATTTTTGATAGCATAGGGTTAAATCACTACCTCATTGATTGTGACAGCTACGATATTTTGACAGTAGTTCAATTATTTGGTTTGGTTGTGATTGTGTGTATGATGTGAAAGTTTCCGGTACCCACGACATAAGTCATCGAACTTAGTGTGGGGCTGTGAGTGTGAAAGCGTATGTATATGTTTATTTAAACTAACGTTATGTTCAATTATGGAATTATGAAACCAACAATACAATACAATACAAAAACTCTTTATTGACACCAAAAGATAACAACTTACAAAGAAACCTATAAAGATAGGTACAATGGGCGGTCTTATCGCGAAGAGCGATCTCTTCCAGACAACCTTTGGATGGTAATATAAACGAAAAGACAATGTAGGGATGGTACCAAACTAGATACTTCAATTAAAAAAAGAAGAATCCAAATCGGTCAAAAAGCTCGATTCAAAATAAAGCAAAAAGCTTTTCAGTAATCAATTTTAAATTTTTTAATATTTTTTGAAGCAGTGCTTGAACTAGTGCTCATAACTTGTCATACAATATTGCTCTTACCACTGAGCTACATTAACCCTCAAGGAATAGAGGATGTGTTTCCTTTTACAAAATAACTTTTGTTCTGCCTCGATTAGCCTTATATAATGTAGAAATAATACAATAAACCTAATTAAAAGTATAAATATATAAATTGAAAATTTCCTTTTTGCAAGCAATTAAAAAAGCAGTTCCACAAGTTGAATAATGTAGAAAATTTCACGCCGTTCTTACAAAATACTTTTATTCAAACAAAACGGTTCGTGCGTATTTCCAACAGACTCGAGGATTTACGTAAGTGGAATGCAAATCGTTACTATCTCGCGAATGCGGTAACTTGGTGCTATATTATGATCAGTCTCTATATATGTGATCGTAAGTCGTTATAAAAGTAGGGGGTATGGTTCGAAAATGTTTATAGTTGTCACATATTAACACTATCTCACCTAATGAAAAGCGTCTGCGGCCAAAAATGAAGCATACTTGCCCAGAAGATATCTATTCACTCTTGACGTGAAGACTCCCAGATCATACCGTTCAGGGAACAAAGACGCGGGCAATGAGTTCCTTTCTTTCGCAGTACGGATGACAAACGTAGAAGCAAAACGCTTTGAGTGAACTGGAGGTATATCAACCAGAAATGGATGTCGTTTGCCAGTTTCTCTGTTTTTAGATGGTAAAACGGGCATAGGATAATCAACTCGTGTAATTCCTGCGCACATTTATCAAAATGTAAACGAAAAATTGAAATATTGATTAATAGATTCGCAAGTAGTCATTATGAGGATTTATAAGTACACGTTGAGACGCTGGATGGTCTATGCGCGTCCTTGACTGATGAAGGAGCACCGATTGTTCCGAAACTAGTCGCGAAACAATGCGAGAAAACAACTGTGAGTGAAGTCTTTTAAATCCTTAATTCATCATTTTGTAATTTCTAACGTACGATTTAAATTAAACACCAAAGTTTGTAAAATAGTTATTAGAGGAAAAAACCTATAAAAGCATTCGTTTTCAACAAGAAAATTAATAAACAATCGCGTATATTAAAAATATATCCGGTACAGGGTTTAAGTCCCGGCTAAAGCACAATATTATCAAGAACAATTATTACTCGTTTTTAGAATATGTGATTGAACCTGAATTTTTTACACGCATTCGACATAATTTTTACAAGCTTTTATTAAGCTTGCACTGTATGTATGTATGTTTGTTCGGGTGGAATCTTGCAACTCAATTTTGAAGCAGATATCTTCAAACGATTGAGCTGAAATTTTGTATTCACTTTTAGTTTGGATGACAATGCAAGGTTAGCTGTGTGACGTCATTCTAAGTCCGACATGGTGGAACACACAAAATGGCGGACAAGTAATTTTTAATGCACTCCTACAATATGGGTATCAAATGAAAGGGCTTGCTGAGAATAACTCGAAATAAAAGTGACATCACTTTAAATACAATATGGCGGACTTCTAAAAGCTTGTTTTTAAAAAGGTTTTTAACTAGTAACTTACTTGAACTTCATACAGGGCTCTGTGAGTGTGAAAGTATTATGTCTTGTATAGCAGCAAATTTAGATATCAAAATATAGTTTATCAAATGCTTGCCTATCCAGAATAATAAAAAACAAGATTGGGATATAAAGCCGTGTCATGTCTTATTGCTCTTACCGCTACCGATGAGCTACCCAAACCCTGTTTCATGTGACAAAATTATAATTTTCTTAAAATATTAATGATATTTCATGACAACTTAGGTGTTTTCTTTGTATGGCTAATAGTTAAGCATTTGGCCGCTATCTCATCTGATGGAAAGTGACGATGCGGCCGAAGATGAAGCATGAGAATATAAAGATACCTATTCACTCTAGACTTGAAGACTCCCAGATTATACTGGTCATGGAACAAAGACGCGGGCAGTGAGTTCACTCCTTCGCTATACGGATAATAAATGTAGAAGCAAAACGCTTCAAGATGATATGAGGTATGTCAACCATATATGGATGAAGTTGGTCTGTTCGTGTTGTGGTCCGATTATAGAAAAGGGAAATACCTTAGGGGTGCGATATTTAAGCCTGTTCTACCAGTCAAATATTATAAAAAAAACAAATTGCTTTATACATTTGTAAACTACTCCTATCATGTCATATAATGGATTCTGTATAAACGCAGCGTTAAAACCCTGAATGCTGCGACTACATTGAAAAAGGATTTTAATGAGTTTTTAATTGCTAGTCTTTACATTTATACATTTGTAAAAGATATTCCGTTTCAGTAAGATGTTCAAATCATTAATATTAATGAGGACTGTTCGGTTCACATTTTAACGTTTGCATTTTCGTTTCTATTGGACATTTTTATTCAAGAGTAGCTGACCCGCCTGGGCGGATAAGTCACGATAAACAAAACAATCTGTATTTTTACCCATTTTCACGACCCTCGGTATTGTATTTATCAGTATAACATGTAATTATGTATGTTTATTCCTTTACGGCATTTAAGAGACAAAACGCGTGGGTTAATTTTGATGATTACGTCAATCGATTTGTCTAAATTTTTGCAAGTGTCGACAAGCTGTTTTAAATTGAAAATCGTTGAATAGATATTTAAAAATGAATTTTAGGTATCATTCCTTTCATTATATTTTATTACAACTTCATAGTTACAAAAAATGAATTCAATTATGCTTTCATAACCAGTTATGAAAAGAGATGTAAAAATCCATTTTCGTAGTTCGTTATGAAAATCAGTTACAAAAACGTATTTTTTTCTGTTTTCATAATTGTTTATCAAACAAGGAAAACATTCAACGTTCGTTGCTAGTTATGAAAGTTCAGTTACGAAATTGGACGAAAAGATTATATCTACTTTTTATTTCAAATTACTAGGACTGATATTTATTCTACTTCCTTAATTTAAGCTATGAGCTATTGAGGAATAAATATGCATTTGTGGATATTTCGTGGCGGCGAAAGGCTGCAATATGAATTTGAAAACCAGTAAAACGGTATGAAGTATGCCCGTTTGAGGCAAACGGTTCCAGAGCTTAAACTCATAGCATCTGTAACGATTCCAAGTTGTTTAGCAACCATTATAACTTTTACAATACATATAACAAAGCTGTGATAAAGTTCTTTCACAAAATCGCATGATAAGTCTTACTGAAAAAGTGTACAATAAAAAGTAAGTTAACTTGTCGGGAATTTTTATTTTTTAGTAATTTATATGTAAGTTGGTTTAAAAGATATGGTTCAAAAGTATATAGACGTATTTATTATGCAGTCGCTAGCTTGTGCGATTTGTCTCCATGCATCCTTGTCATTTGTAGTCACAAAATTCAAATGTAACCCAGTTACGTTTATGACTACTTCAAATTTTGCAATATCAAAATTCACGTACTGAGTATTCTCTTGATATCAGAGAACCTTTCATACACTCCCTAAGATTGATATCTTAGGGAGATACATAACAGACGCAAGCTTATCGAAGAGAGGGTTCGATCCTTAATCAAACATGTGATACCGTTGCAGGTGTCAAAACTCACATGCCTTTGAGTTTATCGTAGGCATAAAATGATTGGACATGTTGTAGTAGAAATAACAATAATATTCATGGACTCGCATTAAAATCACAGTTTAAATAAATATTATATTACTTTTTCACAAAAAAGTTTCAAAAATTTTGATTTTGATTTTGATTTTGAATGTATGTCATTTTTTTATATAAACCGTTTCACACTTTCAATTACTTGTGTCGTGGGTGTCGAAAATATTCTCATCTCACACACATAATTACAACCAGAATCAGAAACACAAATTTTCCTGGAGGTGAAAGCGTTTATGATTATTTGTGTAAGGTACATTTTTACTTAAACTAAGCTTATAGCTACAAATATAGACCCTTTTAGGATATAGCAATATCATATAATTATATCTAAAGATGATTTTAAATGCTTACATTTTTTAACAAAGTTAACAATTATTGTTACAATGTAGCCAAAGTAGAGCTAAGTTTATGTAACAGTTTAATTATTGTTAAAGTTATTCAATTGTAACTGAAACTTATCCTTATTTTGTCTAGATTGAAACTAGAATAGGACACTATTTAAGGGAATCTAAGAGAAAAAAAACTATTAAAAAATAATTCACTGAAACATTTTCACATTTACAGCCCCACTGTAAGTTCAATAACTTTTGTCGTGGGTTATTACACTAACGTTACCAAATAAAAAATTCAGACGACTGTACATTTTACATCATGTGGCTTGTGGTGCCTGTCGACTGATTAAAAAACACTACTGGGCGACTGGGATCGCGGTTTCAGTATCTTGTTGTCCCAGTCGTCTGTGTCCTCTCACACCACAACTGCCAATACCATAATTTTTCTAACGACTTCTTAAAACAAGGAGGAGATACTCAATTCGACTGTATTTTTTTTTCATCATAACTTCTTTCCACGTGATCCGATTTGAAATCATTTTATTTTTTTGTCTGAAAGCTGTTGCTTTCCCATTGGCCCCATTTAAATTTGATCATGATCTGATTAGTAGTTTTTGAGTTATTGTCAATAATGCGTGTTTAATACATTTAACCTGATCAAGGTTCCGAAGATAAAGCGGTGAAGTCGGTTTTTTTTAGCTTTGCTTGCGTTTAATTATTTGTCATTGTCTTTTTTTATGAAGTCTATAATTAACTACACTGTCCTGCTAAAAACGGCATTGCCGCGTCGCGTCTTGTAATATGCACGCCAACGCCAGTTGACACTTGACACCTTAGACTTAACAGAGATGATATTTAAATCTTATATTTTAAAATTTATTTGAAATATCATAAACCAGAATTTGCAGTAGCCACCACGAAATATGTTGGTCTTTATGGTTAAAATGATAAATGAGGCTTCTGGTAAAAAAAAAAAAACACCTGTACACAGAAGTTAGTGCCAGTTAATTACCCACGTAAACAAACAGATTTGGAGTCTTATCGTCTTCTAATATTTCAGATAACTTTCTATTTTATCGGCTTATCTTTGAATGGAAATTGAAACCAAACTTATCACGGTACCCTTTGTCTTTCGAGATAATAGAATGTCAAGAAAATTTGTTACAGCGTTTGTGATAGCTACATTTTGTGAGCAAGGATTGAAAGAGGTAGAATATTTTAGTAGTGATTAGGTGTAGCTGAAAAGTGACAGCTAAATCTTAGGCTAATGACACGTTGCTGAAAGTTTTAACAATAATATTTTTGAGAATAGCGGATGACATTTACAGCTATTAAGGATTTATACAATTCTCTCCATGGAAAACTTGTTTTTCTGGTTCTGGTTGTGATTGTATGTGCGATGTGAATATTTTCAGCATCCACGACTCAAGTTATCGAACTTAGTGTGGGGCAGTGAGTTTGATAGCGTTTATGTTTATAAGTCTTCACTCACGGTTGTTTGCTCGCATAGTTACGAGACTAGTTTCGGAACAATCGGTGCTCCTTCATCAGTCGAGTACGTGCGTAGACCGTCCGGCGTCGCGGCGTGTACTGAATCTTGTATAAATTCTTGCTAATATTATAAATGTGAAAGTAACTCTGTCTGTCTGTCTGTCGCGCTTTCACGCCAAAACTACTGAACCGATTTAAATGAAATTTTGTACACAGATATTCTAGAGCCTGAGAATAAGCTCTTTGCAGTGAAACACTGCAAAAAGCTCATCAAAGTATTTATACGTATGTGTCTTATTTGTAAAATAATTCGCCTAAATAATTAGAAATGTTACCCAAAGACTCTATTTCACGCAGACGAAGTTGCGGGCACAACTAGTCCTAAATAATTATGTTTAATACTTACGAATCTTTTGATCAAACAACATTTAAAGCTGTCTTTAAAATAAGATTAGAACGCCTGCCGGTAGTCCATAAATAATGTGTTTTATTAAGACCTAAATATTACTCGAGTTTACAAGAGAATCGGTTTCTCAAGTTGCTTTAATTTCAGTATGTATTAACAAGGGTTTAGGTCCCTTTTGATAGCCTCAAAATGAAGTCGCTGAGGGAATCGTATTTATAATAGCTTTTATGACTGTATTTTGATATCTTTAGCATATTATGTATTTACATTCGATTTCTTAGTAAATGGGTGAAATTTTGATTCTATAAAGTATCAATTATAATAATATCTGATACTAGATTCTAGTGGTAGAGGCGAAGGATGTCGGTATTTGTTTGCAAAACGAAATGGGCGATACTACTCTTAAAAATAGTAACTTTTAGTAATATAAGATCACATGTTGTCTCACAACCAGTCGTAGTAGTCCTTCCACTTGGCCTCTGTTGCCGTGCTGGTTATCTGGCCTTCTGGATTGTCCAGTCTGCCTAAGCTGGGCGCTGGGAGCAGCAACTCCCAGGGAGTATGTCGAGCGCATCAGTGGTGGCCGTCGCGCTCTGGTATGGTCCGGTTTCTTGCAGGGACTGACCCGTGCTGGGCGTTGGCCATCTTGCTCCAGGCCGTCCCCTTGTATGTATGGTACATTGTTTAGTCCGTACCCGGCCGGAGTCGTACTGGGGGCTGGCAACGCCCTCCTGAGGGACTCACGGCCTTTCCTTGACGTGATGGTGTGTCTTGTCCGGTGGTTGGCCTCATCTTCAGTCGCCGTCACTTGCCCTCTCGTCGTCGTCGTCCTTAGGGATGATGTCGCGAGGGAGTGCACTCCATGCCGTTACGTCAGGCGGCCGGGCGTGGTAGGGCGCTATATTCCTCAGGTAGGAGTGTGGTCCGTTGTCTGCGCGGTCGTAGATACCGCAACCGATGTCCCACAACCAGTAACTGTCCATTGGTTAGTTGGGTGCGCGTTCGCTTTCTAAGCACTGGTATCGGGTTTGATACCCGGCGGAAATACAAGACTTCTCCCCAAAGGAAAATTGTGTTTCTGGTTCTGGTTGTGTGTGTGTGTGTGTAATGTGAATGTTTCTAGCACTCACGGCACATGTTATTAATTTTAGTGTATGGTTGTGTGTGAAAGCGTTTATTATTATTACATCCTCAGTGAAAAAAGGGAAGTGAAATAATGTAAGTTCTTTAAAATGTGCGGGGAATGTTATTGTAGACGAACTCCACCTTCAAAATTCGCAAAATTTAACAGAGATAATAACGAGTGAAGCAAAATTCGCGGTAAAGAGTGTTTCACCAATAAAAGGGGACCGCCAAAACGACCTAAACGTCCTCAGCACATTCCCAACTGAAGTGGGTAAAACGACGCAAAACTCTGTAGGCATTGTATTAAAATTTCATCATAAAACATTCAAAAACCACTCGTGTCTCACAATAGTCCAGGGTCGATAATTTTTAAAACCAAAAAAAATCATAATAGGATGAAACCCATTAGAAAAGGAGGGAAATATGATAAAAATGAAAGGAAAAATAATTTACGGGCGATCTGAGGTTGGGAAGGGGATGGGGGTGAGTTTTTAAGGGTAAAAAACGGTTTTTCTCGATTTCCGGCAAAACTAAAAGTCCTATCGAAAAAAGTCAAATGGAAAAGTTGTAGATAATAAAAAGATCTAAAACTTTTGTATATACACTTTTTTCACATAACCTCAAAATTTATGTGAAAAATTCAAAAAACCAAGTTTTTGGTTTTTTATTTTTATCTTTTACAAAAAATTTTTTTTTTTAACGAACTTTTGTGAAAACTTACCTTTTTATGTCCCAAATACGCTGTAATTTATTTGATTAAAAATATTTATTTTTTCACCTTATTTTGAATTAATATCGAAAAAACACCCTAATTTTCAATCGAAAATTCACCCGTCAAAATATCAGTTTTTTTCAAAAAGTTGGTGTGGTTTCTGTTCGTTGAAATCTCTACTTTCCGATGGTGAAAAAAAAAATATATGTTACTATGGTAAATCTTCTCAGAAAATGCAAACTAAATGAAGTATAAAATAAAGAAAATGCTACGAAATATATAGTATATAATAATAGTAGGTATGTATGTAGTAAGACCCAGACCCGCCTAGCCCCTTCCCCACTTCCAGGTATTTCGTGGAGAAGTTACCCTTAAAAACTCACCCCCATCCCCTTCCCAACCTCAGATCGCCCGTAAATTATTTTTCCTTTCATTTTTATCATATTTCCCTCCTTTTCTAATGGGTTTCATTCTATTATAATTTTTTTTCACTTTTCATTATTTTTAAAGGCTTCTACCCTGGTCTACAATGGCTCTACGCGGAAAAAATGTGGGTCAGTAACGCATCTCACAAATATTTTTCGAAGCCGTGCCCTGCGGCTTCATTTGCTTAATACAAAGTTAAAAAATAGCCTTTGTGTTAATCCTAGGTTTAAGCTTTGTACATTCAATTTCATCCTAATTCGTTCAGCCGTTACAGCGTGAAGATAATACAGAGTTAACTCACAAACTTTTGGATTTATAATATGAGTGTGTTGTTGATTGATTATTTAATTTATCACACAGGAAAAACCAACAGGTAACAAATTTAAATATTATTAGATTAAACATAATTCAAGGTTCTCGCGGTTAGAACAGTGACACAATACACATGGGTCTTACGAACAGCTAGAAACACGGTTAGCTAAATAGTTACTGTACTGAAAGAATTTATACTTCTTATGATTTAAATATATAACTATTGAAGACCTCACGTACTTTTTGAAACAACTGAAATATGTTTATTTTTCGTTTTCAATCCCCATATCTCCGTTATTAAAAATATCCACAAACTGAATCGACAAATATCTGAAAGATTGGGTGTTTTTTTTTGTTTTTTATATTGAAAGCATTTGACCACTATCTCACCTGATGGAAAAGGGTGATGCGACGATGAGCCGAAGATGTGACATGCTTGCCTAGAAGATGCCTATTCACTCGAGACTTGAAGACTCCCAGATTATACCGTTCGGGGAACAAAGACGCAGGCAATGATGTGTATATGTGTAAGTATGATTGTTTTTTCTTCACGCTGTAGATTTGGAATGTTAGCTTATACCTAAGATTAACACATAGGCTACTCTTAAACATGATAAGCGCGGGTGAATTGAAGCCGCGGGGTACGGCTAATAAGAGTTAAAAAAAATCTTTAGGTGCATATTTCAATCAAATTTACAAAATAATTTTCCGTTTAGTATCACTAAGCTTTTAAATAAAGCTCTTTGTGATCGAATTAGCTCTCTTTTATCATAATAAAAACTATTTCGTTTAAAAGTCGTCATTACAGCTTAGTTATTATAGAGCCTATTTTCTGATAAGATTGAAAGAGTTACTGCTAATAGAGTCGTTATTTGATTTTATTGAAGTCAGCTTCTCTTGGATGAGGATTTATTTTATTGTCGTCTGCTAGTTTGAAACAGTAGCATATTATACTTACTATTGCAACATGTAAATTGGAATTTTTGATGATATAGGTATAAGCATTCAAGCAAAAAATATACAAATCATACACAAAACATTTTATTACAACCAGAACCAAAACACTGATTTCCCTTGATGAGAAAACTTGTATTCCAACCGAAAATTGAATACGATACTGGTAGGTCTATTCTGGTCGTCAAAATACGATTGTTCGAATTGATGCGACGTCGATACGACAGTCGATTGGTTTAAATTTCAGTACATTCGATGTTCATAACAAAAGAAAATCGCTCGATTTCGACGTCGTCGATGTGACGCCCGGTATAGACCCCCAGTTCAAAGGCAACGAGCTTAAACTATTTCTTCCTTTGTTTTCATATGCTGCGACTAAAACCTGCATAAAGGTACCTTAACACTAATTAATCGAGCCATACAAGATCTCTTAGTTGACTTGGGTCGTTCAACACTTTGTTCGTCCGTCCGTCCGTCTGTCAGTGGCTTCTAACGTCTAAGCCATATAAGCGAATGCATTCAAATTCTCATAGATTATGTAAAACTATGGCCCAAAGCCACAAATGACAATTAAAATTATATAAATTAAAATATTAAGGGGGCTCTATACATTTAAGTGGGGAGCAAAATTTTTTTTTTATTTATTTACCTTTGTGGGGTATCGTTGACAAGTAGAGTACGAAACCGGTTTCAAAAAAATCTAAGCTGGAAAATAACGATTTGGTAGACCACCAAAGTCACTGTTTTTAGACCTATTTCACTCCTTGGTCTATCTCAAAAACGGCGTCACACTGAACGCTGAAACTTACGTATAATATCCGTTATATCCTGTGCTTGAACAACAAATACAAAAATAAAAAAGTTATTTTAAAGAAAAAAAATGTAATCACTTAACCTCAAAAGTTTTTCTCTATTGGGCAAAACGCAAGATCTCTACTAGTATAACACAGTTACTTTACGTGGCTACCTTGATTCTAACATACATTAACAAACCTTTCAGCCGGAAGCAACTAAAACCTCATTTTCCACTACTACTCAGCTTTACATTGTATTTAACTTTCAGCAGTACATTATGTAGGGTGACCATTTGCATAGAAAATACTATAGCCAGTAGTTGCTTGGACTTGTGGGCGGTTCTCTTCCAACAACTTCTCTTATACAACTAATTGTCAAGAAGAGCTTTGTTTTAAAAATGTTTCTAAAATTCCGCCGAGCTGTCAGCTACCCTACTTTGCATAACCTTATTAATCAGAAAATGTGAAATAATGGATCTAGTGGACCGCTATAAGTGTAAAACAGAACATACAATCTGGTTTAAAGAAAATTATAATAATGCTTCATCTTCGGCCGCATCGTCACTTTCCATCTGGTGAGATAGCGGCCAAATGCTTACCTATCTGTCATAAAAAACAAATCAAACAGTCATAATAAAAGAGCCAACTTAATCGAGCAAACCAAATGTATTTATTGAATTAACAAAATTGCATTCATCTGTTTAAAGGAACACCAAAGAGGCAGATGGGAGTACATATATATATATATATATATATATATATTATTATACGCCTATTATTTGTTTAGTTAATAGACACCTCATTATTCTCTACTCTAAAGAAAAACAAATGAAGTTCGCTGGCGAAAGACGTATCAGCTTCTCCTCCAAGCTTCCATCTGCTGTTGATAATCTAGCGTCCACCAGCATGCTCAGACGATATTTAAATAGTGGGATAAGAATATGTAAACCTTTATGTTACGTTAGGATAATTATTTATAATTTCCAGGCGTCGAATTAATTTATTGATTTTGTCCGGAAAAAATATCATTTAAAGCAACCCTATTTCCACAATGTAAATCCGAGAGCACCAAATTCGCAAGGGAATTATATTTACACAGCACAGCTGTTGTATTTTGTAAGATTACATATTTCAATGTGTGAGTTTGATTACGTTATATCCTGTATCTTTCTACATAGGTATGTGTGCGTTTTGTTAATGAAAATGCGGTGTGCATTATGGTCGGATAAAAGGCACTCAAGGTTGGAGAGAAATGTGATATGGTTCTCGTGACCTGTTTTTTATACTTGTATAAAAGGTGAAAGTAAATTCCCTTTGTTTGCATACTGTTAAGTTAAACATTTGATAAATCTATCTCAAACGTTAATTAATTTAGTTTTCTCCCCATGGAAAATTTGTGTTTCTGGATCTGGTTGTGATTGTGTGTGTTATTTGAATGTTTCGGGCACCCACGACACAAGTCATCAAACTAAATGTGGAGCTGTGAGTGTCTAAAAAAAAGTTGACAGGGTGTGGGATGTTTAGAAGGGTTAGCTTAGATAGGTGACCATTTATTTTTTATTTAGGATAGATAAACGTTTGACTATTATCTCACCTGATGGTAAGTTACGATAAATATCAAAGATAAAAAGCACGTAGCTTCACTGTTTAAAAAAAAACACGGTGTACGAAATATTGCATTTTTCTGTCAATTATCTATGGTAATAATTATAGAACTTCATTGACGTATGTCAAAAACAAAATTATGGTTGAAAAAGTTACATTGGGTTTTACAACTATGAGCTACAGTGCCTCGGGAAGAATTTTAATCGACGACATTAAACTACGTCGGATGCCTTCGGCCCAAAATAATCCTGGTACAGGTGGTGA
The DNA here is from genome assembly GCA_948107665.1 of Lomographa bimaculata. Classification (NCBI taxonomy): domain Eukaryota; kingdom Metazoa; phylum Arthropoda; class Insecta; order Lepidoptera; family Geometridae; genus Lomographa; species Lomographa bimaculata. The sequence goes on along the minus strand of OX403608.1, from coordinate 8,197,167 downwards.
GTCCACACTACAAGCAGATTCAATTATTTTTATTCTAGCCCTAGTCTCTTATTCCTGATATGTATAAACCCGGTTAAATCACGAGTGAACAGGACTATTCTAGGCAAACATCCTCCACCATCGATTGCATCGTCACTTACCATCAGCATGGCCATATATGTTTCCATATCCCGAGTGAAAAAAAAATTGGGATCAACAAAGTATCCATAAGAATGCTTACTTTATTATTAAATAATTGAGATAAAATGTAAGCAATTTCCTATTAAAGCGTCTCGGAATTCTAGCGAATATTGAGTGGATAAAATAGCTTAGTTTGGGGCTGTGAGTGTGAAAGCGTTTATGTTTACGGTACCAATTCACTCATTTATTGGTGGCCCCAAAAATATGTAGAAAATAGTATAGATAAAGTATATAGTTGTTAGAGGTGATGACTTAGACTTCGCAAAACAAGAGAAACCATAAAGATAATATCCCGTGGCAAGCATTGAAACTATACTTCACACCTGGACTCTTAATTTATATCAAGCCCAAGTCCGATCTTGTATGGAGTACTGTAGCCAACTTTGCGATGTATCAGCCAAGTAACAGCTTGATGCTCTTGACTCTATTGATAGGCGAGCAAAGCGACTCATTGGTGATGACAAACTAGATGAGTCCAAGTTGCAGAGCCTCAGTCATCGACGTAAGGTAGCTTTGTCGGTGTTCTATCGCTTGCATTTCGGAGAATGTGCACTCGAATTACACCAGTTGATTCCCCCTTGTCCTTTCTATAATCGGACCACAAGACAATCAAACCAACGTCATCCATATATGGTTGACATACCTCAAATTAGGTCAAAGCGTTTTGCTTCAACATTGTTATCCGTACGGCGAAGGTGTGGAACTCACTGCCCGCATCCTTGTTCCCCGAACAGTATAATCTGTGAGTTTTCAAGTCTTAGAGTGAATAGGTATCTTCTAGGTTAGCATGCTTCATCTTCGACCGCATCGTCACTTTCCATCAGGTGAGATAGCGGCCAAATGCTTACCTATCTGACATAAAATAAAAACTTAGAGAATAAAGAATTTTTAAACTTTTCTCTTCAACATAATTATAAATAACACTGCGTTAAAACTTAGTCATACTGCATCGAGCAACTTTTTCGCTTAACGTTTGTTCATCACTTTAAACAACAGATAAATGTTGTTTTAACTTTAAAATATAGTGTATAAAGGTCTCCATAAAGTTTTCTAGATTTATCATCTCTTCACTGCAGAAGAACATTTTTCATATTTTCGAGACATTCGTACGAAACAAGTGTCTCGCTTTGGGGAAAATTTACTCTTCCAACCGTAAAATTGGAAAGATAAAAGAAAAATATTGTTTCAGCAAAGAACAAGTAGCTTTTGGATTTTACTAGCTTTTAATTAACGTCAAACTTTGTTGATTTAGGAAGGTTGTATTTTACAGACCCTGAAGCTAGATGGAAGTTGAGTGAAATGGGTGTTAAAAATCAATTATTACTAAAAATGTTGTGTTTAAACGTTGAAAATGTTAGTTCCATAAAATATCGGGAAAGTTGCAGTCAGCAAATCGGCCCTTAGTTATTTTTAAAAAGGGCTTCAATGTAAACCTTGAAAGCGAAATATGTCAAAGTCAAAGCTTTATGTTCTAGGAGATTTCAACGCTCACCCTAAAGAACTATTTTGTAACGAAATGCTAGATTTTTGCGCTGAACAGAATTGGTGCTGTATTGACATTGAAATGCTGGGCCTGGAGTCTGGTACGTATACATTCACTAGTGAAGCTCATAGTTGCAAGAGATGGTTAGATCACTGCATTGTCACTAAATCCGCCAAAGATAATATTCGCAGTGTGTGGGTGAAGCATGACGTGTACTGGTCTGATCACTTTCCTCTTTTTATTGAGTGTTGTATTGATAATATACCAGATAAGTGTGCTGCCAACTCCAGAAAACCAGTATGTAATCATGTGATCTGGGGGGAGAGGGGTGCGGATCAGATAGAGTTATATCATAATTATTGTCACATACGACTAAGAAATATAGACTTTCCTGAAGAACTAACTTTGTGTGCTGATTCACTCTGCTCAAATCCGAATCATAATGTTGTTATAAACAAAATGTATTGTGACGTCATTAACATACTTACTGAAGCATCTAAAGTGTCTTATAGGGTAAAGTGTTCTAGGAAAGGTGGATACATTCCCGGTTGGAACAAGTATGTAGCTGGGGCTCACAGAGATGCTAGGAATAAATTTCAAGCTTGGGTTCTAGCTGGTAAACCGATTACCGGTATTATATATGAGGATATGTGTGCAAGCAGGAAGTATTTTAAGTCTCGATTGAAATGGTGCCAGGATAGAGAGGATCAAATCAGAATGAATATACTGGCATCCGCTCATTCAGCTGGGGATTTTAAGGGCTTCTGGAAACATACTAACAAAATGAGCCCGAAACCAGGTGTGCCGGTCAGTGTTGGAGGTGAAAGTGACCCTAAATGTATAGCCAACAAGTTTAGGGACCACTTCCTCGTCCAGTCACCCCTGGGTCTATCGGTAGGTGGGATGCGCGATGATGAGACCGATATGCCAGAGCGTATAATTTCCTTGTCAGCGAAAGAAGTAGCTACCGTGATTAATAGTATGAAAAAAGGTAAGTCTCCCGGGCATGACGGGCTCAGCATCGAGCATTACAAGTATGCTGGCATACACTTGCCTCGCATCTTGGCCATGATTTTAAAATTATGTTTGGGCCATTCGTTCTTGCCAGAGCCATTAATGAGGACTGTAGTTATACCCATTTTAAAGAACAAAACTGGGGATGTATCTGACAGGTCGAACTATAGACCCATCTCACTTGCTACGACAACAGCGAAGATATTTGACAGTGTGCTTAACAATCGTCTCGGCAGATTTCTGCGCCTTAGTGATGCACAATTCGGTTTTAGGGCAGGACTCTCCACTGAGAGTGCTATTTTGAGCCTTAAGTATACTGTCAGGTATTACACAGAAAGAAAGACACCTATATATGCCTGTTTCCTAGATTTGTCAAAAGCTTTTGACCTTGTAAATTATGACATACTATGGAAGAAGCTAAGTGAGACAGGTATGCCGGCTGAAGGCATTTCTTTGCTGAAATATTGGTACACAAATCAAACAAATCAGGTGAGGTGGGTCGATACGCTGTCGGATGAATATAGGCTGGAATGTGGTGTACGCCAGGGCGGCCTATCATCCCCCAGTTTGTTCAATTTGTACATGGACCAGCTGGTCGCGGGACTTAGCAGTATCCATGTCGGATGCTATATAGATGGAACTTGTGTCAATAACATTAGTTACGCGGACGACATGGTGCTGCTGGCTCCCTCGATAAGCGCACTTAGAACGCTCGTACGTACATGTGAGAGATACGCAGCTGAACATGGCCTTAGGTACAACTCGAGGAAAAGTGAGATGCTCATTTTCAAGGCGGGCAAGCATGGACCAAGCACTGTTCCTCCAGTTCTACTTGATGGTACTGAATTAAAAATTGTTAATAAATTCAAGTATCTGGGTCATATGATCACAGAGGATTTGAAAGATGACTTAGACCTAGAACGTGAGCGCAGGGCGTTGGCAGTTAGAGGCAATATGCTGGCTCGCAGGTTTGCTCGATGCTCAAAGGAAGTAAAGTTAACTCTTTTTAGAGCATATTGTCAGTCATTCTACACTAGCAGCCTGTGGGTTAAGTACACGCAACGAGCTTACAACGCCCTGAGGGTGCAGTACAACAATGTATTAAGAACACTGTTGGGACTGCCGCGATGTTGCAGCGCGTCAGGAATGTTCGCGAGTGCGCGTATAGATGGCTTCCACGCTATAATGCGCAAAAAAGTCGCCTCAATGTTCTCTCGTCTTCGAGGTAGCTCCAACAGTGTTTTGTTTATGATTGCATCTCGTCTGGACTGCCCAATTCAGAAACACTGGGTGAATGTAGTCACGGGTAGAATATAATAATAAGTTAATAATTGTATTTCAAATTGATTAATAATTGTAATTGTAATAATGATGTAACCAATAATAATAATAATAATAATAATTTTACTAACATAGTTATTAAGTTATTTTGTTACTAACAACTCTATGGATTGATTTCCGAAATAAATGATTTTTATTTTATTTTTATTTTTTTATTTAGCTAAAGAAAATGACATTAACAAATCCTAATGTCCATTAGGATTTGTTAAAATTAGATCCATTTCAGAATATGGTATCTACTACTAACTTTCCGGTCTGATTTGTAACTTGCTTGTATTTCTGATAAATATATACTAGTCATTTGCGCCGAACTGAGATCTCGCGCCTACATTTTCCCACAAAGAGAAAAACTTCTGAAGTTACATGCCTATATATTTTTTTTCTATATAATAATTGTTTGATTTTTGTATTTGTTGTTCAAATACAGGATATAACGGATATTATATGTAAGTTTCAGCGTTCAGTGTGAATCCGTTTTTGAGATAGACCCCGGGACAAAATAGGTCTAAAAACAGTGACTTTGGTGGCCTACCAAATCGTTATTTTCCAACATTGATTTTTTATAAAACCGGTTTCGTACTCTACTTATCAAGCCCTTTTCAACGATACCCTCCATATTATAATAAATAAAAAATTTAAAAATATTTTGCTCTCATGTTATTGTATTCAAAAAATTTAGGTCTTTCTTACTGTTTTTTTATTAATCTGATAGGAACTGCCTATGAAAGAGCATAATAATGTAGCATTATATCAGCATAGCTATTATGGTTTCGGAAGGTCACCCATGCGATGGACCGATCAGATCAAATCGGCTCGGGGCGGCCTCTTGCATGAGTGTACCAGGATGACCTCAAATAGAAGTAGATGGCGAGAAATCGTGAAACGAGTGCTCAATACAGAATGACGACACCATCGCTCTGCTAAGAGCGAAACGAATGAGAAGAAGAAGAATTATGGTTTAACAGAAAAAGCCCTTCATCTTCCCGTAAGCATATTTGGTTACGCATCTGTCTAACATATTTCTAAATGACATTGTCAAAATTACAATTACTATGTTCTTTTAAATTAAATTAAAACGGGAATTAGCGTGACTTGCGCGTTGTCGATGTCTAGAGCGACAATTAGGCGTCCTCCCGCGCACTTCGTGCTGCTGCTCGCAGTGCGACGTGGGACGCGCGGCGAGCGCTCCGCACTTCCGAATGAAGCCGAAACAATTGTCGATCTGGACATCGACAACGCGCAAGTCACGTTATACCCGTTTTGATAGTACACAATGTGCGTGATTTTTACCGACTTCCCAAAAAAGGAGGATGAGTACCTCCAGTGTATTTTTTTTTTTTTATATTTGTCACCTCATAACTTCTCTCCACGTGAGCCGATTTCGTTTTTTTTTTTTTTAGTTTGAAAGATGTTGCTTTCTAATTGGTCCCATTTAAATTTGATCAAGATCTGATCAGTAGTTCTTGAAATATCGTCATTAATGTCTTTTTTGTGACGAATAATGCGTACTTTGACGATGTTCTGGTTTACCCGACTTCAAAAGTTACCTCACAACTTCTTTCGTTGTGAGCCGATTTTGATGATTCTTTTTTTATTTGAAAGCTGGTGGATGAAGGTTCCGATGATAAAGCGGTGAAGTCGGGTTTTTTAAAGCTTTGCTTGCGTTTAATTATTTTATTTATATATATACATACTATGTTCTTTTTACAAAATAAACAAGTTATTAGCAAATAATTTTGTGATTGTGACTAAATAGTTATAGAAGTCACACATAGCACCGGAATGTTAGTAACAGCAACGAGATAGTTTTTAATGTGAATATACAAACAAACAAACGCATTCACACAACCATACACTAAGTTTATAGAGTGTGAAAGTGTTTTATTTATAGAAAGGTATTTACGCTTTTGCGCGTAATGATTGCCTGCTTTATTTTTTTACTAAACACTGGGTTCTTTTTCTTAGTCAAACAATTTTTGAAATTGCTTAGTGTTATTTTTTATTTCCCGGTTTTTCAAACATGGTTATTACAAGCTTTTATTAAGTTTCACCTGCCCAGATGTTTGTCATCAAATTTTGTAAATTAAATTTGATCCAATTCCCGGCTACTGATTGAGCTGATTTCCATACATATGTAAATCGCGTGACAATGCAATGTTATGATGACATGGTGCTGATATGATGATGGAGCTGGAAGGTGAGCAAAGGAACTTCGCTATGAAAAGACACTTCCTCATCGAGTTTGGCTCATTTGAATCGGCTTGACGAGTAATTTGTCTTTCAATAGTAACCAGGGTCTGATGGAGCTGGAAGGTGGTCATAGGAACTTTGTAATGAAACGACGCAACCCCATCGAGATTCAGCTCCTTTGATTCGTCTTGACAAGTTCTCTGGTTATATAACTTTTGGTCCTCTTTATTTACAACTTGTAAAAACTTGATTTAAAAAAACTTTTTAAAGCATGACTTGTTGACGTTTGACTCAAGAAAAAATTGTAAATAAATATTATTATTGAATCAAACAATACGTTGATTACATTATCATTGCACGTGTAATTCATCGTGACGAAACAAGGCACTTAATATGTACAGTTACACATAAATTGGTCAACCTCATCCGTACTCAATTGGGCCTGTCAAGGCGCCTTATGAGTGTGATCGAGGATCTAAACAAACCTACACATACGTAGTTGTCGTTGATACGTTCTTGTATTATCCCAAACTCTGGGATGAAATGGCTTAAAGTGGATGAAGGAAGTGGGGCATGCTGGCGTTTGATTGATTTATAAACGTTTTTTGTTGGAGAAAATGTTATTTTATTGCGTGCGTATAATACGTCATTTATAGCATCACATTGAAATAATTAAACGCAAGCAAACCTATAAAAAACGGATTCACCGCTATATACCGCATAACACACATGCAAATCTCAAACATACACACACACACAACTCACAAACATACACACACAAATACAGTCATAAACACACACACACCTAAACTAACAACTAAAATTTTACGTTACTTGGTATAGAATTGTACTTACACGTAATTAGACAGTGGTACACAACTATAAATCTCTGTTTTGTAATACGTACTCTGAATCCCAAGACACAGGCCTCGGCCTAGTTTGGGACTCATTGGAAAACAATATCCTTGTAAATAAATATTGTATCTGTTAACATGTATCTGAACCACATGCTGTACCTTTTTTAAGGAAATAAACATTATTATTATTATTATTATTATTTATTATTATATTCGGAACTTTGATCATATTAGATGTACTAAGCACGCTTTATTGATGATATTTCTAGAATTACTGGTCAGATTTGTCAAATTTAAATGGGACCAATTGGAAAGCAACATCACAAGAAAAAAATAATTCGAAACCAGTAACACACATAAAAAAATATTGTCGACTTGAGTACCTCCTCCTGTTTTGTAAAGTCACTAAATAAACGGATTCACCGCTTTATCTTTGGAACCTTGATCAGATTAAATATATTAAACACACATTATTGACGATAACTCAAAAACTACTTCAGAAATTGATCAAATTTAAATGGGACCAATAGAAAAGCAATAACTTCCAAAGAAAAAAAAAACATCAAAACGGTTCACGTGGAATGAAGTTATGAGGAAAAAAAGAATAAAATTCGAATTGAGTAACTCCTCTTATTTTGTGACTGTATTAGTTATCGTGTACTATAGTTATCATCAATAATAAAAATTACTTACTCTGTGATTCCCGAAGCAGGTCAAAACAGTTCAGCAATTGCATGTTCGTGGTAAGTATAAATTTTAGCAGGACAAATATCGATCCAATAAATGAACTGCCCGGAACTTGGCAGGCTTAAAAGTTCATGGTAGGCTGGTAACTAAAGTTTCGTTAAAGAGTCAAGTACTTGAGTATTTTTTACCGACTTCCCAAAAAAGGAGGAGGTACTCAAGTTGAATGTATTTTTTTTTTTTAATGTGTGTTATACCTCATAACTTCTCTTCACGTGAGCCGATTTCAAAATTTTTTTTTTTATTTGAAAGATGTTGCTTTCTAATTGGTCCTATTAAAATTTGATCAACATCTGATCTGTAGTTCTTGAAATATCGTAAATAATGTCTATTTTGTGACGAATAATGCGTACTTTGACGATGTTCTCGTTTACCCGACTTCAAAAGTTACCTCATAACTTCTTTCGTTGTGAGCCGATTATAATGATTATTTTTTTTTTTTGAAAGCTAGTGCTTTTTATGTGGTCTCATTGAAATTTGTTTAAGATTTGATCTCGAGTTTTTAAGTTAGTGTCATTAATGCGTGTTTAATACATTAAATCTGATCAAGGTTCCGAAGATAAATCGGTGAAGTCGGTTTTTTTTAAGCTTTGCTTGCGTTTAATTATTTCTTGCTTTACTCTATGAACAGCGAATAATTTCTTCTTCTATTTGTCTTAACCTTTAGCTAACAAAAACATAAGAAATTACAGAACAAACAATTTATACGTAAACTAGCTCTGAACAAAAACCTAGAAAACCACATAAATCATTGAAATAGTTCAAGAAAATGCGTACTATATTTTCTCACATAAACTTAACCGTGCGCTAAGTCTCGACTAGGCCCGAATATATCACACATATTGCCCACTGTATATTTTACTACGACATTTTTTTCAGTACATTTACCTCGGGTGGAATTTATTTCTATCATAAATCTATAGTTATGTATGGGCAGAGAAAGCCGACTTCATCTTCACTTATCACGCCTTGTCGGCACATTGTAGATGTTGAGACAGTATGGACATTTATAAGAATGTAACTTTCTATATTGTTACGTAATATAATTGTTTTATCATCACACTTCCATTTTACTTGTATCATCAGTGGAACTCATTGGCTGCGTCTTTGTTTCCCGAACGGTACTATTTATCTAGAGTAAATAGGTATATAGGCAAGCATGTTTCATCTTCGGGTGCATTTTCAATTTCCATGGTGAGTGGTCAAATGCTTGATTATATAGCATAAAATATATTATAAATCTGAGAGTTTATTTTGACAGTCTGACAGTTTGTTACTTTGTTCATAAATAATACAGGCGAAGAACAAATAAAACTTTTCTCTGGAAGCGAACAAAAAGATCACGATCTACTAGATTTTTTTGGGATCACAAATTTTACACATTTTACCGATGACAAAACAATAACTTTTAAATATGATTTAGTAAGTGTAAATCATATCAGTTGAAAAGGTGAGACAAGATTTGTCCATATTGGTTTTGAGCACATTTTCAAAATGAGTGGCGGCATTCAGAGGAAAAATAATGTGGCGGTTTAAGGTCGCGCCTTACTTAGCAAAAAACTATCGAGCGTAATTCAATTGTTTAACTGTCTGTATGGAAAAATATTAAACAAGTTTTGCATTTATTGGAAATAATCAACTCAGAATATCAACCCAAAGATATTTTTTTTAGGAGTTTAAACTTAAGGAGCAAAATATTATGCATAAACTTGAGTAACTGTTACCACGTCGCAATTTTGATGATTCATCATAGTTCAGATGTGATATATCATCTCCATAAGTCTATCCTAGTCGTCGCCAAATCTAGGCTGATTTACGAGGTGTTTTTGTACTATTTCTAGTTTATTGAACTTTCCTTTCTAGACTGTTGATCCGAATGAAAATGAATTAAGAATATCCTTATATGCGAGTAGATAGATATTTATCGAATGACGTAGTATGAAGTATCTCAAATGCTACCTTTTGTAACGTTAGTACCATAAAAGAGCTTTCAGAGTGTATGTAAAAATATTCGTTTACTCTTCATGCTGTGATGCCTGAACGGATTTGCATGAAATTTGAAATGTAAAGAAAGAAAGAAAGAAAATACATTTATTTAACAAAAATAACTTAATATTAAAAACAAAAATATAAACAATAATTTATTATGCCAAAAAGGTTTAACTCAGCAATTATGTCGAGTTAGAACTTGACGCTGGTTTTCAGTTAAACCTTGCGGGTAGTTCAAACATTATTAACAAAATTAAAGGTAAATCAAAATTATTTCAATGATATACGCTGCGATATAGTATATTATAATATACGTATATATTAGTTATACATATGTACATAGCTTATACCTAGGATTAACAGATATGTTTTTTAGCTTGATTAACGCAAAGCGGCGGGGCACGGCTAATTTAAGATACTTAATTGATTTGTTCTGAATAAGAGCCAATACTGTTAGATTCCTTATATCCTTATTAATTATGTTATTACCAAAAAATGGATTAAAAAACGTATATAAATATTTCTAAGAAAACATCGCGTAAAAAATGGTGTATCTGGTTCTGAGTGTAATTGTGTGTCATGTGAATTTTTCCGGAACCCATGCCACGAGTCATTAAATTTAGTGTGGGTATGTAAGTGTGAAAGCGTTAATTTTAATATTTATTATAAAATTACTTTTTTTATCGATGATTTATTCAAAGAGGTGTTTTTATATAAAATGATTTCCTTAAAATATATTACCTACAGGTATAATGTTTATCATCAAATTATATACAGGTAGAGTCATAATTCCATAGAGTACTATTTTACGCCTCCTCTAAACCCCTTTCTTATTTTATAAAATAGTACAATTTAATTAGAACCGTGGTCCATTTATGTTATTTGCGAAGCAATGTAGCAGTTTAAGTTAAAGTTAAATTACTGATTAGCTATAGTTTGGTTAGATTGTAATTAAAATAGTGAACTTAGTAACAGGTATGCTTAAATTAAAAAAAAACTTACGACATTATTTATTATTAGGTGTATATTGATAAATTCATGTGTAAAAAAACCATAGGACTCTCTAAATAAGTTCTTGTATAACCTTGTAACACTCTAAAAAAGAATTGCTAAATTCAACTGATTTGTAGAATATCGAAAAATACATATTCATGTATTTGAAAATCAATTTTTCATCAAAACATTTTATATAATATCACAATCCAATTGCAGTTGTTAATTGTATTTTTTTACCAAAAGCTTAGTTCAAAATTATGGCCAAAATTGCACAAAACCAAGCGGCCAAATGTTTACCGATCTGACATTAAAAAAAACAAGCAAGATAATTGTATAAAATGAAAAATAAAATGGCTTCGAATAGTAAAAGTAATTATTCGCCGAGAAGTACTTTAGAAACATTGCTTTTCTAAAAAGATATCATTGAAATACCGCCTTCTCTTACGTCAAGTCTAATAATATCTAAGCCTGTCTTTGAGTGCTTACAAAGAAACACAAAGGTATAACTTCAATTTGCCATTTTTTCGCCGACATAAAAGGATTTTCGAAGATGTCAATCCCTTATTCTTAGGTTGGTCGTAAAAAAAATAAATGAGAGCGCCGATTCCGCAGGGGGTACTCGATATTCGAGATACAAAATCGAAGACCAATTCAATTCCAGCCGAAGTTCGTACCCAATCATAACTTGGGGTAAGTTTGCTGGGACAGTCTTCGAAGATAAGTTATCTGTGACTATCTATTAAGGTTTGTAACCGTCTGTTTGAGAACTACTGCTCAGATGAGGGTATTGGTTCGATTAGTATTTTGATCATTGATTAAGGTTGATATTGTGAAATGTTTGAGGTCGAATTTATAACGCATAGTACAAAGCGGATTCTAATGTCAAAACTATTAAACGCACAAAACACTAAGTTCGATGACTTGAGTCGCGGTTGCCTAAAACAGACATATCATACACACAATCACAACTAGAACCACTAAACACAAATTACCCTTGTGGAAAAAACTTGTGTTTCCGCCGGGAATCAAACCCAATATCCTTAGAAGTCAAACGTGCACCCAACTAAACTAACAAGCATTTGAAGTTTAAGAAGGAAAGTGAGCAGTTCTTTTCTTGTATTATTGTTTTTAGGAACGTCCACGCTCCAATCGCCTGTAGTTAGAAACAAGAGTAGACTAGCATACGTTGTAATATATGTGGCAACTCCACGTTATTATTATGTTGAATCGCAATTTCAAAAAGGGCAGCTGTTGAAACCTAAGATTATTTTTGTGAGATCTTTGTGTTCCCACTGCGAATCGAACCCGATGCCCTTAGAAGGCGGACGCGCACCTAACCCAAAATTAAAATAAAATTTGTGTTTCTGGTTCTCAGTGTGATTGTATGTGTTTGGTGTGAATGTTTCCGGAACCCACGACAAAAGTCATTTATTTTTTTGATGAATGATAGATAGATAGATAGATAATACTTTATTGATCCATTTTATAAGATGAGATAAAACAAAGGTAACAAACAAGATACGTAAAGTATCACAACAGGCGGCCTTATCACTAATAGCGATCTCTACCACTACCAATGATATATTTATTCGAAAAAAGACTTCGCTTTACCATCAACTTATATAAATATTTGATAGTATTTGAGATTTATAATCCAGATTAGTCAGCATTGATACCCAAACTAGTCCCTGTGTTATGACGTATCAATGCCCCCGCTCGGACACAATATCTAGTAATATCTATTCAAATTAATTTTGTATAGGACTATGAGTGTGAAAGCATTTATAAGGTTCGTACGTTGTATATATTTTATCATGGTTTTAGTGTGCTTTTCTAATGTAACGTACCTACAGACATAATCCTACTAATATTATAAATCCGAAAGTTTGTCTGTAAGTATGTTTGTTCCCTCTTCACGCTTTAACAGCTGAACGGATTTGAATGAAATTTGGAATGTACGTACATAGATTATACCTAGGATTAACACATAGGCTACTTTTTAGCTTGATAAAAGCTAAAGAAGCCGCGGTGCACGGCTAGTAATATATATAAAATATAATCAAAACGTATCAAAGTAATGTACCACATAGTTTTTAAATTACACAATTGCAGCAAAATTATATAAAATTCAAAACTTGTCCCTAAAATTAAGTAAACAAAACACAAACAAATAATTTAACTATTAAAGTTTTCGTGAGTTTGACACATTTTACTTTATATAAGTGAGTTTAACGTCAGTGAGCGCCGTGACCTTCCGTCGTGAACTCGCCTGATGATGGAGATCGGACATCCCCGAAACCTAGGTCGCAAGAGTCGACCTTAAATCGTGAGTCAAGTTGTTTTGTTTATATAAAGTACAAACAAATAATATACAAAATAGAGGTAAAATTTCAGAAATATCGCATGCTCATTAACCTCAAAACTTCAAATAGTGTTTAATTACCAACATCACTAACAGAAACACAGTGGAATATAAATCAGAGAAGCAACCGTGTTTCATGGTGAGAATTGCTATTAAAATGGACTTTAACTCTTTACTATAGAGTATATACTTAAATATATCTATAAAACCCAATAGGCAATTAACTATACGTGTTAAATCTTTTAATTTGATTGTATCGAATGAAAGTCAAATAAAATCTCCAAGCGACTTAACTATTTTCAACTTTAGTTGTACGTGCGAGAGCTTGAAATTGAATGCATTTAGATTGGAAATGCAATTTTCAATCTTATTAGGATAGAAGATATTTTCCCGACACGTAGACGGAACATTTATTTTCAGTTAAGCTGCAATTATTGTGAATTGCTTGGGTTATTACCTTCTTTGAGGAAAAAATAAATAGTAAATTAAGTTAAGTTTTAATTGAACTCTCAGTTTGTTAAGTTGTGCATCTGCCTTTTAAGCAACGGGTATCGGGTTCAATTTCCGATAGAAGCACAAGTTTTCTCCAAAGAAAATTTGTACTTCTGGATCTGGGTGCGATTGTGTGATGTAATTGTTTTCGGCGCCCACGATACAAATCTTTGAACTTGGTGTGGAGCCTATTTAAAGTTTGTGAGTATTTAAACACACAAAAGTTATATTTCTATAATCCGTTGAGAACATAAAAATATACTAATCTATTTTAATTCCAATGGATCTTAAGATCAGTTGATAACAATAATTGATTATTTATTTTGGATGCAAATGATCTTATGATCAGTTAAAACTTTGAGATCTTGAGATCAGATGGAAATAACAGTTATGATTGGTTAATGTGAAAATCAAAACTATGATCCGTTAGTAAGTACCCAAAAATGATTTATTTGCATATCTTTTATGTCGTGATTAAATATTTATTCTGCTTGAATCTAAACCTTTCGAGAATCCAACTGAACAACAATACAACTGAACACAAAAAAATTATAACATCAAAATCAGTCCAGCCGTTAAAGAGGAATTCAGTCACATATACACGTATAGAAAAAATATATATGTGGCATCGTCAGGCATACGTCAGGAATGTCAATACAGTTCTGTATAAAGTATTAGTTTAACTAATCTATGATCCGTTCTTTACGATTGTATAACAATACAGGATAAAACTAGAATATACCTACAAAGAAATACATTTATAAATATTCCTAGCAATCTCATTTGCCGTGGTCGTAAATCCCTTGGATACAGATGCCTATAGCTCAGTTTATTTGTTTCGATTTGTTTCGTGCCTTTTACCACTAACAGACGCGACTCGGTTTTCCTGAATATCTTACAATATTAATGACTTGGAACTAGAGAGACATTGTTAGATTTAGGTCAGGTTCATGTTTTATAACAGGTAGTAAAAATATCAAGTTAATACCAGAAAGCGTTTATGTTAAGTGTTCTACAATTTTATAATCCACATCATTTACATTTCTATACTCTAGATTATTTTGATTGCAATCAAATAACGAGTCAAAGCGTCTCAATTTTAAATATTTATTTGTAACGAACACGCTCATAAACATACGCAATGAGCTCGATGACTATTTATTTATTTAATATAGCAATGCAACATCATACATATTATAATTAAACTTAAAATTAACAACAAGGGAATTAAAATATGCATGACAATTTCGGCGTGCCTATCATTTGCCAAATGTACTCAAAAAGCAAGAAATAATAAAATAATGAAAAAAAAATAGAAGGAATTCTTAAAATTACTAACAATACAATAACTTTAATTTACTTTGAAAATGTACTTAGAGTCAAATGTACTTTGTGATTGCGACATATATCTCAAGATTTTGAGCTTAAATACTGCTAGAGAATTGCAAAAAATATCACTGATTTGATTGTTGAAACTATTATATTCATTTGCGATACGTGAAGTGGGATTTTGTAAACCGATATTAGTACGGTAAGCTGGATATGGAAAATATTCTTTATCGGATGTCGAGGATATAAGTAGGGAACCGAAAGAGGAAACTTTTCTAGTAATTAGCTGCACTGTATTTTGGAATTAATAATTTTGTGTAAAAATGTCATATCGAGTACTTTTCTACGATCGCGGAGTGATATCATGTTAAATTTATCTAGTCTTAGTTTGTAAGGATGTCTGTGAGAGAATTCTGGCGATAGAAATGCCAAATGCCTAGTAAAGGATCTTTGAATACTTTCAATACGTTGTGAGTGTATAGCGTACAGTGGACTCCAGACTGCGGATGCATATTCAAGCTGGCTGCGTACCAAGGCGTTGTACAATATAATTTTAGTTTGTGTTTTGAAACCTATGGAGTTACGTTTTACAAAACCTAACATTTGAGCTCCTTTGGTAACTATTTTATTTACATGCGAATCGAATTTTAATTTACTGTCGATACAAATACCAAGATCGCGAATTTCGGGTACTTCTTGTATTTGTACGCAGCCTATTTTGTATGTGGACACGAATGGCTTTTTCTTTCTAGTGTATTTAATATGGAAGCACTTATTTGCATTTAGTACCATATGGTTCAGCTTACACCAATTTAGAATGGAGTTAAGGTCTTGCTGTATAAGATCTGTATCGTAAGGGGAAATGACTGGGCGATATATTTTGATATCATCGGCAAAAATCGATAGTTTGCAATGAGCTATATGTTGATTAATGTCGTTGATAAATAAAACAAATAATATCGGACCTAAATGAGACCCTTGAGGGACCCCTGAGTCTGAAAAATATGGCGTAGATTTGGAGCCATTCACCGCGACAACTTCGTTTTGTTTTATTTCCGATATCACATACAGGGCAGAATAATATAATATACAAGTTTAAAAAACGAATACCCAACTTCAATCGCAAATATCTCAGAAACTCTGCATCAGATCCTTATTAAATTATAATGGAACTACCTAGAAAGTATACCCTTTCGAACAAAATAATAATTTTCTAAATCGATCAATAATTGAGGGAGTGATGATGTAACATACATAAAAAACCGAAAATTCAGAACTTCCTCCTTTGTAACCGAATTCAAAAAAGAGGAGGTTATCAATTCGACTCTGTATTTAACGTGTTTCCTCAGAACTTTTTTCTAGGTGAGCCAATTTTGTTGTTTAATTTTTATTTAAAAGCTGGTGTTTCCCATGTGGTCCAAATTAAATTTGATCAAGATCTGACAAGTAGTTTCTGAGTTATCCTCAGTATTTCATTAATTTAATCTGATAAAGGGCTCCTAAGATAAAAAAGTTAATTTGGTTTTTTTATTTTTCCTGGGGAGAAAAATTGTGCCCCTACTGGGCTTTGCAGAAAATTCCCGCTGCTAAGAAGGCTGACAGCGCACAAAACTAGAAAATGCAAAAAACTAAAAATCTAAAAAACTACGCCAGCAGTTGTAAATACACACCGTTTAAAACTAATATCTATCTATCTATAACGGTTAATATATAATAGATATCAATGTCATTGTCAAAATATCAGAGCCTTTGTAGAATTCCACACGATGATGGCTCAAAGCTTATAATATCTCTCTTCGACACAAATGTCACGTCAGAATTGAGCACACGAGTGGCAATATTGGTGCAGAAATTATTTGCTTTAGAGAGAACTAAATCGTTTTTATCAAAACAGAATATCTTTTTGCTTTCTTAATACTTATTGGAGATAATAAACTGGTTGAGACAAAACTGTTAAGTATCGGTCATAGACTTAAGGTGGCGAGCCTATCGGTTTTCTATCGTTTGCAATTCAGAGAGAGTGCGCAGGAATTCTACGAGTTAATTCCAAGCCCGTTTTACCATCTAACAACAAGACAAACAGTCAAACGTCATCCATTCATGCTTGACCTCCAGCTCATTCGAAGCGTTTCGCTTCTAAATTTATCATCCGTACTGCGAGGGAGTGGGACTCATTGCCTGCGTCTTTGTTTCCTGAGCGGTATAATCTGGCAGTCATCAAGTCAAAAGTGAATAGGTATCTTCTAGGCAGGCATGCTACATCTTCGGCCGCATCATCGCTTTCCATCAGGTGAGATAGTGGTCAAATGCTTCCGTATCAAACATTAAAAAAATTGAGCTTTTTTCGCCACAGGCAAACTTTTGACCACTATCTCACCTGATAGTAAGCGACGATGGAGCAAGCTCGCCAAGAACGTACCTATTTACTCGTGACTTCAAGACTCCCTTATTGCGTTTGGTTGAGACGTGTAACTGCGAGCGTAAGGTTGGGTTATTTGAACACAAAATAGTTTGTGAAACATGTTACCTGTTTTTATCAAAAACTATGGCAATGTATCTGCAATTTATATATAAGTAAAATAAAACACTTTTAGTTACTTTCCCCGTTGTCATATAGTATTGAAAACGTAAAGAGTCCAATATTTAAATACTGGATCTCGGTTCACATGAAACCGAATAAAAAATGAACTGCGTTGCTTTATTATTATCTTTACTATGGACTCGTTTTGTATGCATACATAACTTATATTTTTACAATTAACAAATACCAATTACCATGTCAGTATGTACATATATATACAAGGATAAGCCTAACTTTTTAGGTATGGTTTCATGACAGTATTTTAGTTTAGTTTAGTTTATGAGTTTATATTTGAAATGTATCTGCAGTATGGGTTTCTCATTGCCTGAAATAAACCATTTTTTTTATTTTCATAAAGAACATGTCAATATATTTTATGTCAATGTATAAAATTATTTAATTTTCATAAAGTCATCTGTGCTATAGAATGTTTGCTCGATAAGCCATCGTTTCAATTTATTTTTAAAGCAGTTTATGGAAGTTGCCTCTATTATGGTGTTAGGAAGCCTATTGTACACAGCCGGGCCCATAACATGCGTCAGCTTGCTGGTCTTTGTAAGCTTACGAGGTAAGCCCACAAGTTTGCTTGCATTGCGCGTGCTGTAGGAGTGCATGTCACTACGTTTGGTGTACGTGCTGAAATACATATACCTACTTGTATACTATCAGCACACTAAGCAAATTTATATGTATTGTATGTATGTATGTTATATATATATCATGTATATTTTTGTTTATGTATTTATTCTCATGTTGTTATAATATGTATAGAATGTACGGATTACGAATTATAAAGTTTGCGTAACTATGTGGTACACCTGAGTCCCAAATTACTTTGCTATCTCCTCTCCATCCAAAAGTTGTCTGAAGGAGATCGCTTTAAGCGCTAAGACCGCCCATTGTATTAGCCGAAGTTAGTTTTAAGGTCTTTAAAGTATTTTACTTTATTTTTGGTGGTACGTACAATAAAGAGTTATCTTTCTAAATCTATCTGCCTAAACATCTGCTCTTTTGTTTTCGGCAAGAGCAGAAGTTCCCACGATACTAAAATTTCAGAAAATGTATATCTAATTCAATGAATTTTCACGTTTATGATTAAAATCGTACTTAACGTTCATCTACCATATTCTTCCTTTTTTTTTTTTCTTTCTTGCCTAACTACGGGCCAATTGCCTATATTTCCTAAAACTAAACTAAAACTATGTACAGCAAAGAACTAAGTTACCAACAAGACATCGAGCTTATAGGTAACTCAAGTGCTCAAGCCCACTACCAGTGGGTAGCGTTCCCATCATGCTGGCGGCATTGCCTCTCTGAATTGCAATGCTAATACATTGAGCCAAATAAGTGCCAGCATTTTGATCACGCGTCGCTTCAACCAGGCGCTCTGATAGAATTTTGAAAATAGAATGAGCTCCCGGTCCCCACGGACCCAGCGTCTCAACACCAAACGGCTCAAATATGTAACCACTGCCAAGGTTTCCATATTTGCGCCGTTTACGCTGCTCTGCCGAAGTTGCCGCGACGCCAACCCCATTCTGTATTTCAGGAAGATGTGACGGAGCTAAAGTATCGACACAAGTTGCATCCCATACTAAAGGCCGTCCCATCTTCCTTGATTTATATTGTCAATCAGTCGGACCACTCTACGGTTGTGTTTCAATAATAAACACTTTTACACTCACAGCCCAACACTAAGTTCG
Organism: Lomographa bimaculata; assembly: GCA_948107665.1. Taxonomy (NCBI): domain Eukaryota; kingdom Metazoa; phylum Arthropoda; class Insecta; order Lepidoptera; family Geometridae; genus Lomographa; species Lomographa bimaculata. Next base: position 8,177,906 of record OX403608.1, on the reverse strand, counting down.
ATAACTTGTGTCGTGGGTGCTGAAAACGTACTTATCACACACAATTATACCCAGAACACGAAACACATTTTTCCTTGGGTAGACACACGAAATCTCCTGCTTAGAAGGCGGGCGCCCTCCCAACTACGCCAGCTTTGTTTGTTTTATAGCTAGATTGTAAGCGACAATTCAACAAGGGAGCCATTATTTAAATACAGAAAAAAAGAATCAGGTCCGGTGTTAGCAGTTATTTTTTGTGTCAGTTCAATTTGTAAGGAATTTAATTATAAACTAAGTGATAAGATTTATTACATAGCTTACAAATTTAAAAAATCAGTAATGTTTTTTTCTATGAAAGAATATAATAAAACACAAATGCTTGTTGAATCTGAAATCTAATCTTAAACGCTTTCACACTCACATCCAGCGTAGTAGATTACGACCTAGACTAAGGCGTCTAAGGTGCAAAATGTCTTTTCACAGAATGTCCCTTGGTTCCAAAATGTCCCTTTCCAAAAATGTCCTTTTCCCAGAATATCTCTTTCCCAAAATGTCCCTTGCCTAAAAAAACTCAAATTTAGAGACGATGCGATATCACATAATTATGAATATTATATATATCACATATATTATCGCATAATAAAAAAATAATGTAAAAAATGCGTCGCCGAGTTACTTGCGAGGTTTTTCTCGAGATGGCTGGTATTTTGCGAAAGATTCGCAAAATTATCTTTCATGAATTCCTCTTTGGGGCCCATGTGAATAAATGATTTAGATTTTTTATTTTATGATCACATATAAGGCTAGTCCACTATATCATACAGAATCAGAATCAGAATATCGTTTATTGTCAGACTGTGGTTACAAAAGATCTCATACAAAATATATACAGTTTCAACAGCTTGCCCATTTCGAGCGTACAATATTTTCATAAAATATTAAAAGTATCATCTTAATGTATTAAAATCATGTAACATATAATAAAGATAATACAAAAACAAGTTTAAATCTAAGTTTAATACAACAACAAATAAGCAATAATGCTGTTCAAAGTCCAGTCAAAGTGGTTCTAACAACCTTCCTTAAGAGCTTTGACATCTCACCGGATACAAGATTTTTATGAACCAAGGAAAATAAATCTATAAATATTTACTCAAAATACTCCCACATCATACTCATGTTTATCACTTTTAAGTTGTTCCCTTTTCCTTTTTACGTTGACAAACTTGTCAAATAATGTAGGTAAATGTTTTATGATATAACTGTAATGCTAAATATGGACTTCATTTGGGCATCCAGCGAATATATAATTATTAGAAAAGTGTACACGCGTATGATATCTACGGAATTTGTGGTTGAATTTGATGAGTTTTGAAATGCTTATTGAATAAAAAATATTATATTATAAAGATTTAAAAAATATCCAATGTTAAAGTGGTTGTTTTCCTTTTAAATTAAGGGCCAAAACTGCGTTAAGCGTGTACGCCCGCACGGTTCCATACAAAAGTGCTCCGTCGCGTGGAGCCGCACGAACATTTTTCTATGGACCCGCGCGAGCGTCCGCTTAACGCAGTTTTGGCCCTAAAACGGGAATTAGCGTGTCGATGTCTAAATCGACAATTGGTTTGTTTTCCGTTTTTTACAAGCTTTTATTTAGTTTCATCTGTCCCGTTGTTTGTTTATTTGTCAGTCTGTAATCAAATCTTGCAAGCTAAATTAGACCTACTTCCCGATGTCCAATTGGAATTCAAAAAAGGTGTACTTAGGTATCTTTGGTAAAAATACAATCATATAGTACTCTATGGAGCTGGTCTAACGATGGAGAAGGAAGATGAAAAACTTCTGAACTAAACAAGATAATCCCATCGAGTTTTTGCTCGTTTAATTCGTCTTGACAAGTTCTCTGGTTATATAATTTTAGTCCGTTTTCTTTTACAACTGGTAAAAGCTTGATTGTCCAAAACTTTTAAGAATTATACTTATTTTTTACCGACTTCCCAAAAAAGCAGGAGGTACTCAAGTTGACTGTTTTTTTTTTTTATGTGTGTTACCTCATAACTTTGTGAGTAACTCCACGTGAGCCGATTTCGAAAATTTTTTTTTAGTTTGAAATATGTTGCTTTCTAATTGTTCCCAATAAAATTTGATCTAAATCTGATCAGTAGTTTTTGAAATATCTTTAATAATGTCTATTTTGTACGCCTACTTTGACGATGTTCTCGTTTAAACGACTTCAAAAAGTTACCTCGTAACTTCTTTCATTGTGAGCCAATTTTGAAGCTGGTGCTTTCCTTGTAGTCCTATTGAAATTTGATTAAGATCTGATCTCTTGTTTTTGAGTTATAGTCAATAATGCGTGTTTAATACATTAAATCTGATCAAGGTTCCGAAGATAAAGCGGTGAAGTCGGTTTTTTAAGCTTTGCTTGCGTTTGATTATTACTTATTAGTTACATGGTATTCAACATCTTGCATTACTTATTTTACAAAGATTTGAATGAAATTTAAATAAAAAATACTTAAATGAAAATTAAAAGGTATTTGCGATGTTATAAATGAGATATTATTATGGGATAAATAATTATATTGAACATAATAATTATTTAGGATAAAATGTCGCACTATAAATAGACTAGAACAGTTAGAAAGAAACCAATTTAAAAAAATCTATATGTCTGCTAAAATCTTTAAATACACGGTTTTTTTAAACATGAGAATCCAATAACTGCATTGTTCACGCAAAATCCTCTAAAACACTTCGACGACAATATTATAATTTTATTTACAGTATGGACACAAACATATGTTACACAAACTGACAATCTAAACTAACTGACGAACAAGGAAACTTGCGAACCAGGAAACCAGCTTAATAGGGAAATTGACAACTTAGTAAAAGTGGCAAATGAGGAAATTTGCGAATTCAGAAATTGACAAAAGAGTAAACCGGTGAATTAGTGAAATTGACGAGTAAGGAAACTGACCAGCAGTGGTTCGCTAACTCATCCAAACTACGCATGTAAATGAAATGAAATGAAATTATTTTTCACTTTATGGTATAAATGTTAGCATACACTTTTTTTTCCACATAATCTACCGTTTCCGATGTGCAAATTTTGTTGGCTTTCAGAATTAAGTCAGAATTAAGGAAAATAAATAATACATCAGTAATAAAGTCAGTGAATCAATAAAATAATAATAATGAGGTACCAATTGAATTATTATAAACACTGTCATGTCAATTTGTCGTCCAGAAATTATTTTACTGAGTAATATCTCTTGGCAATTAACACATTCACTGCTGGGAGCACGCGGCTTGTATAATTTTTATCGGGACATCGAGTGCAGCTCGCGTGGTGTGTCATTTCCATACACCATGGGTATAATCAACTGACATACTACTTTTGAAAGCTCAGCAGCGTATGTGTTAAGAAGATGACGGCTTAGAAGATACCTATTCACTCTTGACTTGAAGACTCCCAGATTATACCATTCAGGAAACGAAGACGCGGGCAATGAGTTCCACTCCCTCGCAGTACGGTTGATAAACGTAGAAGTAGAACTTCGAGCGAGCTGGAGGTATATCAACCATAAATGGATGACGTTTGACTGTTTGTCTTGTTGTTAGATGGTGAAAAAGGCTTAGGGGAATTAACTCGAATAATATCTTATGACTGTTTCGAATCACATATAGGTAAAAGTGTATTGATGAATTTAATACATTTAACTGATACAGCCACTAAACTCTTAAACGCTTTCACACACACATCCTCACAATAAGTTCGATGTTTTCTGTCGTGGGTGCCGGAATTGTATGTTTTTGGCGGCAAAATAATATGTTGGAAAATAACAATATATAGGCTACCAAAGCCACTGTTTTAGACCTATTTTGACCCGAAGTCTATCTCAAAAACAGCCTCACATTTAAACCTGAAACTAACGTATGATATCCGTTATATCCTGTTCATAGACAAAAAAAAAACAATGATTGTAATGAAAAAACTCGTAAGCAATTAACCTAAATAATTTTTTACTATTAACAAAATGCAGGCGCGAGATCTCATTCGGTGCAAGCAATTAGTCCTATATTACAAACAATTAAAATTTAACGCACGTTTTCCATACTGCCTATATTGCGGCATCGCTTAAGTTTTCACAGACATTAATCTGTTTTATTAGGAATCGTGGCCCATCAACGGCCAGCAGATTAAATTCGTTATGTGACGAGTAACAGGTTTATTGCCACCCATAAATTTCTCCCGATACTCAAGATATATTTTATTAAGAGAGCAAATAAAAAGTATTACAGGAGATTACCTACTTGGCCATAAATATAAATTGCTTTCTGATAACTTGGATCAGTTTTATAGCTCTTTGGGTTTTTAAGATGTTTTATCTGGAATACGTGAAGGCTTTCTAGATCGTAAAATATTATTTTTTATTATGATGACGTTTATATTCAATATAATCTTCGATTTGCAGAAAATATAATTGATAGAGAAAACTTCATAAGGAAAATGCCAAGATAGATAACCACATGATCATAATATTTTACCATCTGTTAAGCTAGGACCAGATTAGCGAAAGCAAAGTCATGGGCATTATGCCCATGGGTTTATATTTATTGAGTTCTAATTATGAACAACTTATACATTAAAAAGTATTACATTAAAATTAAAAGTAGTGTGGCTTACGCTTTATCGATGACTAAATTGACAATTGCTGCAATATTGTAAGTCACGCTTATATCCGTTGCAAGTCACGTTAATTCCCGTTTTAATGTTAATTTGATAGTTCAAAATGTGCGTGAGTTTTACCCTAACATTAAAATGTTTTTACTAATCAAGCTTTTTTCAGTTGTAAATAATAAAAAACTTAAAAATATGTAACCAGAGAACTGGTCAAGACGAATCAAACGAGCCCAAACTCGATGGGTTTATCTTTTTTCGATACGAAAGCAATTTTGCCCAAAAACTGAAATGGAGACGCTTTGCTCGTGGTTTGCGCTCGCTTGGACAACTATAAAAATATTTGTATAAAGATACTCCAGATAATCATAATGTCCATAGTAATTAAACGCAAGCAAAGCTTAAAAAAACCGACTTCACGGCTTTATCTTCGGAACCTTGATCAGATTTAATTTACTAAACACGCATTATTGACTATAACTCAAAAACTAGAGATCAGATCTAGATCAAATTTCAATGGGACCACATGAAAAGGACCAGCTTTAAAATAAAAGAAAGTCATTAAATTCGGCTTACAACGAAAGGAGTTATGAGGTAACTTTTAAAGTCGGGTAAAAGAGAACATTGTCAAAGTAGCCCATAAAATAGGCATTATTGACGTTATTTCAAGAACTACTGATCAGATCTTGATCAAATTTAAATGGGACCAATCAGACGAATCAGAGAAGTAACATCTTTAAAACTAAAAAAAAAATTTAAATCGGCTCACGTGGAGAAAAGTTATGAGGTAACACAAATAAAAAAAAATACAGTCGACTTGAGTACCTCCTCCTTTTTTGTAAGTCGGTAATAAAGGTACCTGAGGTCGATAAAATTAGGCCAAAATCCAAAAAAAGTCGAAACAAAAATGTCCCGTTAGCACTTCTGAAAATTAACGCCTCGATCGACTTTCCGCAATATACGCAGCAAATATTGTTCATCTTGATGTCGACCCACTTTCGCCTATACATTATTCATCTCCGCTGTTTTGCCATGTGATATACGATGGTGAAGCTTAATACTGAAAAGGTAATTTTCCTGGGCAATTTCGTTAATTAATCGCCTATTTGGTTTTGGTTTGTTTCTTTTGTTTATGATCCTGCGGCATGGAGATATGGGATAATGAAAAGGTTCCAAAATCCTTAGACAATTTTTGGTGTTGGAAAGACATTGGCAATTTCTGCCAGTTGGTTTGTCAGTGAACACGGGTTAGTATCGACTGGACACGCTCAATCGGACACGTGTGTTTCCAATTGGTAAACGACCGGGCACATGAAGAGCGTCCAGATAGCGAAAATCTAAATAAATCGCATTTTCAAGATTCATTTTCAAGCATTCGCGTGCTTGAAAATGAATCATATTTTGATTTCGTCGACTGCAAAGATATTGTAATCACTCGTCAACTAGACTAGTTATCAAGCGTATGGCATATAAAAAACAGAATGTGTCATAATGATATACAATAGAAATAAAACATTTTTATTATTCATGTGTTTACCACTAATCGTCACAAAAAAGGTTGCATATCAGATTTCCATAAAAGTTTTTAAATAAAAGAAATATGTAATTACTTAAATTTGATGTAGGTTTAGCACATTCGAGAAATACTGATTTCATAATTTATATTATTTATTAAAATCAGCTAGTATATATTATATTCACATATCTGTCAAACAGCAAGTTTCCTTACAAGACCCGAACTCGACCCTGGAATTATCATCTATAGCCGGCAAGTGGTTTCGAACAAGTAGTTTGGGTTCTTGTTTAGTTTTCGGTCTTGTGACAAATCTTACTTCGGGGTACAGTTGCAAAATACAACACTTAAAGGTAATGTAGGTATATATTGTGGGTTTACTATGACAAGCACGTTTCGTCTATATATATACATTGCTTCTACACCTCTACACAATTTTTACCTTAGCATACTAAGCATAATTCTCAGTAATATTATCACTACTCGCTCGTATATTTGACAATTAATTAAAACATTTTTATTCACAGTACAACACACACATTCACACACTAAGTTCGTTAACTTATTCCGTGGATGACGGAAGCATTCACATCACACACACAATCACACCTAGAAATAGTAACACAAATTTCCCTCAGGGAAAAAACCCTGTGTTTACGGGAATTGAAACCGATACCTGCTGCTAATAAGGCAGACCTGAAATTTATATACAAAACGGTTTCATCTAGCTTTAATTATATTAACTAAACAAAAAACTTAACAACACAGACGGCACAGCTATGCACTTAGAACTGTATGCATGTATGCGTACTAAACTGCCCGTTTGTGCCCAATGTGCATTTGCCTTTAAAGCTTCAAAATTTGATGATTATTTTTTATTTGAAAGCTGGTGCTTTTCATGTAATCCCATGTTAATTTGGTCAAGATCTGATCTCTAGTTTTTGAGTTATTGTCAATAATGCATGTTTAATACGTTAAATCAAGGGTATAAAGCGGTGAAGTCGGTTTTTTTAAGCTTTTGCTTGCGTTTAATTATTTTACGGTCTTTTACACAGTTCATAAACACTTCGTTCAAATATTTGTGTCGTGGGTGGCGGAAATATTCACATCACATAAACAATTACAACCACTATATACGAATGATTAGTGATCTAGGGTTACAACTCGAAAGCGACGTTCGATATCTTAACGAAATTAAAGACATAATTATCTACATTTGCAAAGTCGTTTCTTACAACAGTTGGGTGTAGATTATAGGCGTAATTGTACATCACATGGAAATTTTGAAATCTTGAAAGAGAAAAATTAAGTAAATTGCGTAGATAATATGAAAATTCAGAAAATTTAACCGTAATTTATACTGCGTGATTTTGATGAATGCTTAAACGGGACAACGTCTGTCGTGTCAGATAGTAACTTAAAACATAAAATGTTTTTATAAAAGCCTGGGCAATCTATTAAACCAATATTTAGAATGGGCAAAATGCATTTTCTTTCATTACGTTGAAATAACTGAAAATAAACAACGGCATCAAAAATAGTAGGTACAACAACCAAAACTTTAACTACTGTCTAAAACTGGCAAAACGCCTGATAAAAATTGAGGCATACTTCGTTTCACTTTGTACATACTTTACCTTCGGCTTTGGAATTTTCACAACACCTCGAAGAAAACAAAAGAGGAAAACCACTTTTACTGAAACATAATTTTACCGAACTAAAATATAGTTATATACGAATGTTCAGATAAGCTATAAGTTATTCAAGAACATTTTTTTAAAGACGTTTCAATTTCATTTGGTACACAATTGGAATTACGATCTAGCCGTAAGACTAAGAAGTAATTTATATTTTTTTGCCCTAAACTGCTAAGTAGAGTATTATACTAAGAATGTGTCCAATAACACTTTTTTATTGTATATATTAAACGGAAGACACTTTGTTCTTGTGTTCTTTGTTAATAGCACATACTTTATAACAATGATACATTACTATCTACACTAACTGAAAAGGTTTAGTTTTCTTGAGTCTTCTCACTAAGTTCGTGCTGTCGAGGAGCTGGATTGCCACAACATTCACATGGCGTTGAATTCTTTTTATAACACTAGCGACGAGTTCCACTTTAGGATCCAATAAACATGGATCAATATGTTTAATCCTGTAAAAAACAAAGCTTGCTCTCTAAAAACTTTAATTTATTTCAAACTTTCAAAAGTATAGTATCATCGCATGTCGAAGGCATTTAAATTTCAATGGAGATGTAACAAACAAAAGGCCATCTACGATCGATGTACCAAAACATAACATTCCAATACGTATTCTTATCAGGGACGGATTCAAGGACAAGTAACTAAAGATAAATTTGAATTTACTACACAGCGGAAGCAGCTTACAATTTACTGTCACGCAGGGAACATTATGAGAAATACATTGTTATGAGCATATGCAGTACTAAACAGTTTCAATTTATCTGTTAGCTTACTTTTTTATTATAATTTTGCTTATTAAATCCGTCAATAATGAATTTATAATCCTATTACGCCTTGAATTGAGGCCTTACGACGGTATTGTATAAAAGCGTTTGTAGTAAAATGCTTATTACATAATTTTATTATTTACTTATTTTTCGTACAAATACAATGTGATCATAGTTCATATACATTCGGTGACTACTTAGCAAGAATTGGCTTGAACTAGCCCACAATCGTAGAAAGCTTGTGCTCAGTGGATGAGATGCTCATGATGATGATGAACAACATTGAAAATTATGTCATGTGTAAAGATACTTACGGTGCAATATATAAATTTAAATACTGCGAATTAGCTCTCTCACCAAATTGGTAATTTAGAACGATGAAAGTTATTTAAAAAATTTTTTTCATAATTAGTATTTTTGTGCGTTCGCTGCCCTACTTTGTATTAACGAATGCTTTTAAAATGAATATAATAGAAATTCGGGGACAAAATGATACACATAAAATGTAAATGTATTTTTTCTCTCTCAAAGCTTATCCTTAGTACGTCCACGATATGCCATTCTCATGCCCGTCGTATTGTTTGCAGAGGAAGAATTAGTCTGTGCCAAGTTTGGGAAATGGAGTGTGCTACTTAAGTTTTATTGGTTTTTTGTGGTCCATGAAAATTATGCTCAGCAGATCCGCTGGGAGTTATTTCTTTATTTCTGCTGACTGTTTATTACAATGGACAGAGTTGATTTATTCGATATAGTTGGTATATGTTGAGATACATATAGATGGTTTCTTATACGGACTGAGATTTTGCTACATCTCACCCAGTGATGATGTGGCCACTTGTATTTGCCTAAAAGTTAACACACAGAATCTGTGTTTGAATAAACGAAAGCATTTATGAATGTTCTAACTTTTACGTAGTTACGCATATCGGGTTCGATTCCCAGTTGGAACACTTGCGAATAGTTTGTTTGGAAACTACAATAATGTTTCTACTAAATAAACTATTTGTAAACATAATACTTATAAAATTTTACCTTAGTAGAAATATATAAGTAAGTTGTCTTCATAGAGTGGTACCAAACGCGGCTTGTATGTGTGCACGGCCGTACGCACGTGCCTCAGCACGCACACTAAGATAACTTACAGACCGGCGAAGCCAACTCGAGCCGGGGCCGCCCCCACGTGCGTCGTCGACGTTTGACCGTGTTCGCGCCATTCGCCACGGGCCTTTCCGTGCAGACAGATATCGCGTGCCGCGTGAAGCGTTTCCCTCGAATTATGTCTACGTCAAACAATCAGACCTATTGTTGTGTTCCTCTACGTGTTTATTCAATTTAATAGATATGTAGGTTTTTGAAGTGAAAACTTCTTTAGGCGTGTTGAGCACTTTTTGGGTGAACAAAAATCATGGAACTCGCGTCATCGTCACCGACGGCCAATATTTGTTGAACTCTATGCGCGATACATATTTGCTCTCACGATCGGGGATCAACTTATAATGGTTATTTATGTATAATGTATATACATTATATATAGTTTTCACTTCTATTGGCAGTCCCCAAAGACTACCCCGCATGTTTTTTTTGTAATTTAAGTAAAAGATTGATCTTTTACCGGGTCGTAGACAAGTACATGCTGCGAAAAATATTTAATAATTTATTAAGGCCTACTTAGCTATGATAGTTTTCCTTTTAACTTCGTTATATATACTACTATCGTGAGTTCTATTGACATATTAAACAAAAAAAAAATTTTTAGATTTTGTTTTGACTCTGTCGGCGTGGTTCATATGTATATTCGAATTACAGCTTTCATGCAAATGAAATCGTATCTATTTTACCACCACATTTACACTTTTTTATTGTACTTATACTTGTTGGTTTGTTATAATATACATTTTACATATAGAATAGAATAGAATAGAAAATTCTTTATTGTACACCAAATACAGTTAGTTACAGGGGTAATCTTAAAAAAACTAAAGTACAATGGGCGGACTTATCGCTAAAAGCGATCTCTTCCAGTCAACCTTTGGATGGAGAGAGGGATAATTTTATATAATGTTGTCGGTGGTGTAAAAACATACTAATAGATATAAAGATAATAATACAACTTACTTTGATACCTATCTATATACATTAATACATACATCATATAAACTTACGTAAACAATATTTAATATAAACCTACGTAAATACTATAAACACTATAAACCCTTTTAGTAATTAATATCGGATACCAATTTGTCCTTAGTTAGTGATTGTAAATAAAGCATTTTCACCTTATTTTGAAACAAGGCTAAAGAAGTAGCTTGCCTGATTGTAACAGGAAGACCATTCCATAAACGCACTGCCTCTACAGAAAAGGATGCATCATAAAAACCGGTTTTATGGACAGGCATCTTTAATCTGAGGTTTTCTGAAGATCGGAGGCTAAGAGAGTGAGCAATGAAGATAATCAAAACGTTCTTTGAGGTAAAGGGGAGAGAAAGGATTGTGAAGGATATTGTGTAGAAGAGAAAGAATATGAGTATTCCGGCGAAGGCGAATTGGCAGCCACTTGAGTTTTGAACGAAAATTAGAAATGTGGTCATATTTCCGAAGACCGAAAATAAACCTTATGCAATAATTTTGGAGACGCTCAAGTTTATTCAGCTGATCCTCCGTAAGATCGAGGTAACAGGCATCGGCATAGTCAAGGATAGGCAAAAGGAGTGATTGTGCAAGCATAACTTTAGTAGCAGTCGGAATGAAATTACGCAACCTTCTTAGTGCTGCACCCGAAGCAAACACTCTGCGGCTAACCGCTGCTAGCTGGGGACCCCAAGATAAAGTATTGTCTAAAATAATACCCAAGTTTTTTACTTTAGAGCTATAAGGAATGACGACACCTTCAAAATCGATTTGTGGTATTACAGAATAATCAACCTTGGTAAACATTCTTGAGCTACCAATGATAATGACCTGAGTCTGATTTGGGTTAACTTTTAGCCCAAACTTTTTGCTCCATTCGACTATAAGACGCAAATCACTATTAATAGTGCCAACAGCTTCAGATAGCTTATGGATAGGAGCTTGCGTATAAATTTGGAGATCGTCTGCGTAAAGGTGGTAGGAAGAAGATAAAGAATGTGATATGGAATTTATGAATAAAGCAAAAAGAAGAGGAGACAATACACCGCCTTGTGGAACACCAGCACCCGTAGTAGCCCAAGAGGAGAACGAATCTTCGATTCGGACCCGCTGCCGGCGTCCATACAGATAGCTGTGAAACCAGTCAACCACAGAAGGAGATATGTTAATAGAACTGAGCATTGCTAGAAGGATATCAAAATCAACCGTATTGAACGCATTACTGAAATCTAATAGAGTTAGAATAGTCAGCTGTCCGGTTTCCATGCCTAATCTGATATCATCAGTTATTTTAACAAGTGTTGTAACAGTACTGTGGCCGGGACGGAAACCAGATTGCATAGGATTCAAAAGGTTGTGATGAGGAAGGAAAGAATTCAGTTGATTATGGACTAAACGCTCTAAGACTTTATAGGATAGGAATGGAAGTATAGATATAGGACGGTACTCGGAAAAAGAAACGGGATTAGGCTTTTTAGGTAGGGGGATAATTGTGGCGTCTTTCCAGATAGATGGAAAAGCTCCATTGGAAATGGAATAATTTAGGAGGTGGCAAATGACTGGAAGGATTTCGTCTAAATGAATAAAATCATCTTGCGGCTAATATTGTCACCACCCATTGCATTTGACTGGATTGAGAGAATGCTCTTCTTTCTTCTCTTATATAGGTACCTTTAAAAGTCGGAGATAGTGACAACCCTGCGTATTCGCCAAGAGTGGGCATTTGAATCTCCTACGGGCCTCGAGTTATTTTACTGATATATTTCTACTATGATTTTACTTTATTTTTAGCAGATGAGGTTAATTAATTCTAATTTGATTGAAGACTTTTAAAGACTTGTGTATTTGAAGTTGAAAATCCTCTACAAACAATATAATAATGTAGTATAATAATAGGAAAAGATGATCTTTTATAAAATCAATATTATTTTGTCTTAAAAAAAAGTAACCACATAATATGTAGATATAGTACATTATCGCTTTCCATCAGATGAGATTGTGGTCAAAGGGTTGCCTATCGAGCATAATAAAAGTTGTTTTCACAAATTTTCGGGTACTTCCATGTCGCAACAGCAAAGTCCTAAATGAGTATCTGTAACGATACGTTGAAATTTCAACAGTAATTGATATTTTCACATTCAAGTTTCTAACTTGGCATTCAGATACTGTTCACGAGAACTTGAAACCCCAGCATTATCTCTCTGAATTGATTCACACCATTACCATTCCAAGTTTAAATCTCATTGTGACGTCACTTACCAAGTTTTGTTCTATCGGTACTTGACATGATTAGAATATCTTAAGCTTGGGTTAAGTTACATGTAAGAGCAACTTCTGAAGTCAAATGTCTGAACAATTGAATAACTAAAATAACAGACACGATTGTAATATTATAACATAGCTGAAACCAATTTTACTAAATAAGTAAGTATAGTAAAGAAAAATATTGCAAGAGGTTAATATCCTAGGCCATTGGATGTCATGCCCTGATATTGTAAATCTGAAAGTCTGTATGTTAGCGTCTAATTATGTTTGTATTACCCTGTTACAGCTGAACGAATTTTGATGAAATTTGGAATATACATACTCCTGTACCTAGGATTAAAACAGCATACGTTTTAATCCTAGGTACAGGAGTATGTACTTTTAACGCGGGTTGAAGCCGCGGGGCACGGCTAGTATTATATATCTGATAGTTTGTGTGTGTGTGTGTTTGTATGTTTTGTCCCTCTTTACAAAGCAACAGATTTGGATGAAATTTAAAATGTTTTTAGCGTATACCCAGGATTAACACACAGGTAACCATTTAACATAATTGTCGCAGTCACTGCTAGTGATTTGATTAAATAAAACCAATTATCCGCACTGCAAAGGAGTGGAACACCTTGCCAGAGTCTATGTTCCTAGTTAAGTACAATCTTGGAGTCTAAGTCGAGAGTGAATGGGTATTTTTTAGACAAGCGTCGACCGCATCGTCACTTATCATCAGGTGAGATATTGGATCAGCTGGGCTATAAAATCAAGCGCAAGCATTTTTATTATTTACTATAATATATACAGAATCTCAATCAAAACAGTAATATTAAAACTGCAGATCATATTAAAACCGTTAGATATAATTTGCACACCAAATTCGCATTAGTCTATGTCCCAAATTAGATAAAGACAAAAAAGACCAAAACAGTGTTACGATTTGATGAATTTAATAAAGCGTAGCATCTCATTGTTGGCACTCAAAGCGTAACCCCAATGAACTTTTCGAGATGACTGTACATAAAGCAAATGGGCCTTTGCTGAACCACGCTCATTAATCTCTTACACGCACGATGGTTGCTCTTTGCTTAAGTAGGTAAGTCTAAGTACTTTCATCTTCGTCTTTATTCGGTGGTTTTCGTGAGAGTATATCTTAATATAGGGATACGTTGTTTTATTCGGATAAACATGATTTAGGTTTAAGTACGCAAGATGCTTATAGACGCTTTTGTTATTCTTAATACTAGTGGTTTTTTAGTTAGGGCTTCACGACTTTATGACTATGGCAGGTAAGGCAAGGGCAATTCTTAATTGCTGCTACTTTAACTTGTCATTAAAATGGTTACACCATGTTGCTACATTAACATGTAAACAATACATCGCATAAACAATCACACTCATAATAATATTATGCACAAATATATTTCAGAAAGTAAAATTGTTCTCATGTTGGAATTCGAACCCAAAACCCCCGGCGTGGAGTAGAAATATAAGACGAGCTCACTGCGCTAACAGGGTCGTTAAAATAATTTCTCTTGACGTGATAACGTCTTATAAATCGATGAACACCGGCTACACGCACGAAAAAGTGACACGTTCCGCCTGAGCATGCAAGCGAGAGCGCGGAACAAGCGATATAGAGGCTCGATCGGCCTAAGCGTTTGTCTTATGACGTTATCACGTAAAATTATCGTCTGTAAACCGACATTACAGACAACCAATTTTTTAATGTACTTTTTGTTTTGTCAAAGTTGTTTTATAACCTTAGAAATCCACGTACCCATTACGTGGAAGAATTCAGAATCTCGCCATGTAGCCGTAAAACGTCTTGTGTGCGCGTCTATTTCTGTATTAAAGTCCGCACATTCTCTGGATCGCTTAGCCAAAGAAGCGATGTACGCCTACTTGTTCTAAATGCAAGCCACACGACCGCATGGAATTCGCAAACCATGATACATACTAATAGGTGAGTGGAGTTGAGAAGTTGTCAGATTTTAATAGGTATTGAATAATGGGAGAAGGAAGTGTCTGTACAAGTTTTTTAGAAGTTTAAAATGTAATTAGAGTTAGAATAATGTTTTTTTATACGCAGTTTAAAAATATTAAGTTTTGTATATAATTATTTTGGTTACATTTAATTTAGTTTTTTGTTTAATTTAAGTCTTATTATTTCTGTATTTTATAAAACAAAAAAAAAACGAATATTGTCGTGACTTACGCGGAATCCATGTTTATATATCGATGATTATAACTAGCTGACCCGCCCGGGTATATAATAATAAAACAAAATAACATATAACATAAGCGCTTTCACACCTTGTATTTCCACCGGGCATAGAACCCGCTACTTTGAAGTTGAACACGCACTCAACTACGCCAGCGAGCAATTCAAAAGTTCAAAGATGACGCGACGCCCAGGCCCCGGCCCGGGCGTCGCTCGGTTAAAATCATACATATAAGAGCTTCCATACTCACAAACCCAAAATTATTTGTGCGATAAACACTAAATCACACTCACAACACACCCAGCACCACAAAAACCAATGTCCCGTGGGTAATGAGTATAACCTTCTTATGTAAGTCGGTTCAAAACATTGACCATCTTACATGCATGGTAAAATAAAACTTACGCATTAACGCTTTCACACTCACAGCTCTACACTAAGTTTAATGATTTGTGTCGTGGAACATTCCCATCATACATACAACTTCAAGCCAAGGGTGTATAGGTAACTTCTAGGAAAGCATGCTACATCTTTGGCCATCATCGCTTTCAATCAGGTGAAATAATGGACAAATGCTTGCCAATCGAGCAAATAATAAAAAATACATTTACATCAAACCCAGAACCAGAAACACAAATTTCCCGTGGGGATAAAACTTGTATTCCCATCTGGAATTGAACCCGCTGCTTTGAAGGAAACGCACAATAACTAAACTAGGGGGCGTTCAAAAAACTATTTATAGTTATTTATAGGGCTATTTATAATTCTTGGGTCAGTGTAATATTGAATCCGATAGAAGATCGGGATATATTTTAGTTACGGAAAAAGGCACCTTACCCCAGTATTAATAGTGTAAAGGAGCCAAAAATTTATTGCAACACGTCTCTGTAAACAACATTAAGTGTTCTTCAGTTTTCAGCGAAAATTTAAAGAGTTTTGGCTCTCGAGACATGCGAGCAGCCAACCTACAGTTGGCCGTGTGAACAACATGGTGTACTCAAATGTATGCCTGCCACCTTTAATGTTTGTCCTTGTGATTTGTTAATCGTTATTGCAAACGCCACTTTCAAGGGGAATTGCAATCGTTTGAATTGGAAAGGTATATTTGTTGGAATTATTGGTATGCGTGGTATTAATACCATCTCTCCTTTGGTTCCACCGGTAAGTATAGTAACTTGCACTATATGCGTTTTCAGGTCAGTAATGCGTAATCTGGTAACATTGCATAATCTTGGTGGATCCAGGTTACGCATGAGTATGACAGGCACGCCGACCTTCAGCTCCAACTGGTGGGACGGCATCCCAGATAGTTCTAATGAGTTTAAAAACTCTACCGGATATGTCGCTGTATCGTCGTATGCCATTGTCGTGTCTGTGGATGAGTATACATTCACCTCACTAGGTACTTTCTCTTTTATTTTTTTATTGATGTTTCCCACGGATTCATTATTTGGCGCCAGGATTGTTCTTTCACACAGCCACTCCTCGTTGCTTATATTTTGTTGTAAGCTTGGCACTACCTTTTCAATCAACTCATCTTCAGAGCTAACAATATTACAAAAGGTCTCTTCAAGTTTAATCAAACCTTCCACATATATTTCTGAGTGACCTTCGCCGATCTCGAGCAGTTTGTCTGCAAAAGCACCAGACTCCAGGTCATTGTCGAGCTGAACCCTCATGTTGGTAATGAGTTGTAGCTTCTCAAATTTTGCCCACAGCCGCGAAGCCTTGAGACACGCGTTCATCTCATCTGCTGCAGTACCTCTCTCAATGACCGGTAGCGTCTGCCTGAAGTCGCCTGCAAGTTGTAAAACCACTCCACCGATCAATAATCTATTACCACGGATGTCTTGTAGGCTGCAATCTAGTGCTTCGTTTGCACGTTTATGCGACTTTGTGCTCTCATCTCATACAACCAGTTTGCACTGTTGTAAAAGGGCACCGCGACCACTATTTTTGCTAATGTTGCATGTAGGGGTGTCTTCACTCGCGAGATTTAGTGGCAGTTTAAAAACTGAGTGTGCAGTTCTTCCACCGCTTAGCAAAGTCGCAGCAATTCTAGAGGAAGCGACAGCCAATGCTACATTTTGGTTTTTACGCAGCTGCACTTACAGCAAATTTAAAATAAAAGTTATGCCTATGCCTCCCGGTGCGTCTAATAAATACAGACCACCATCCCCACTTTCCGCACGATTTAAAACTTAGTTGAAAATTTGCCTTTGTTCCGGTATAAGCTTTGGCTCTGCTTCTGCTACTTGTACATTTAAAGTGGCGGTATCATAGTTCAGTTCCCTAATAAGATCTGTGGACAATTTTTCCTTTCGTTGTGGGGTAGGCATACCGAAATCAAATAGCTGTTTAACTACCATTGAGACGATTTTATCTTCAATTAGTTTCAGGGACTCATTAAAATAAAAATCGTCATTGGCTTATGATGCCTCTCGGTATCTATGAGAGACATCTTCTGACAGCGCGTTTTTGTATTTATCCCAAATTTGTTTAGGTTCGAGAGACTGCAAATACTTATCATTATAGCAAATAGCTCTTGTAATTTTGTAGCTGAGCGGCACAGCGCCATCTTCCATTGTAGCCTCCCACTGGTTGTAGTCTTCCAACAACCCTTTCGCCTCACAAATTTCTAGAAACGTAGCCATCTCTTGTTTGTCGACAGTCTTAAGTTTCTGAAAACTTGTTGGACCCCGAACGCAAGCCAGCAACAGCAACACTCAAACTGAGTAACATGTACGGTGTACATTCGCCTCTGTGCATCTGCTGCTTTTATACCAGGCCAATAATAATTGCCAACTGGAGTACACTGAACGCGTCGCTTCCACTCTTTTTTATTCCACATGTTATACTTTGGAACAACTAAGGAAGTAACGTTTTAGCGAAATTATCGGTCTGGCATAATTAAAAAAATGCAGTGAGGACGCACGGGTGATGTCATTACGCGTTCGCACATATTGCTCTTCGTGAAGTAAATGTGCTGCCCGTTGGGAAGGTTTAGAGCAAGATGAGTAACAGTTGGGTACCTCCCGTGCAGTGGCAGATCTATTAACCGCCATGCTGTTTTATTGCTGCTCGCATAACGGCCTGCTCTAAACGTTTGCACTTCGTCTCGTGGATCGATATTAACATTCCCTTGCTGCTGAACATTGAATATTGCCTTATCGCTTCCCTTGTTAATGTATTTACAAATGTATTTTATGGCCTGCACCAAATTACAAACCTCCACATTAATGTGCGCATCAAATGCTTTTGACAGCAGAGGAGAATATGGGACAACCCAGCTATTGTCTACTACAACTTCTTCGTTGCCACCTCGTATCTTTATGGTTACACTTCGTCCACCATCCTCGGGCGCACCGCCCTGCGTCTGTACAGAGGGTCATCGTTCTCGCTGGTTTGTGTATTTTTTAAAAGCGCCCGAGGATATTTCTTGGTGCATTTACCGTCCTTCATGCACGGAGATAATGGGTTCAGTGCTCCGCAGGGTCCATGTAGCATGCTTTTTGTTTTTGTATCGTAAAATTTTTTGTCCGCACATATGACGCCATTAATTTGATTGGGTCTAAATTTTTCTTTAAGCCACAACAATAAATGCACGTGAGGTAGACCTCGCTTCTGCCATTCAATCGAGTACATAAAGCGCGACTCACCGAAAATGCGTTCTTTGTTGAGCAAAGCCACCATTTTTTGCACTTCCATTTTAAAAACCCTAGCCACGATATCGTGACGATCAGTCGCTTTTTGAACATTCATCAATTCGGCTTTAATTTCCATCCAGGCTGGAGTGCAGGCGTCCGGGCAGCCGTAGTTGCGGACGTAAGTGAATGCGTCTTGGGTGTACTCGTTGAAGTTTCTCGGACTATTAACGGACGACTACGGGAGTATGACTATTTGTCCCAACATTATTGGGATTTTATTGGTCGTTCGCTATGGTATCTTATAGGTGTACGTAGTTCTCGGCGCGCAATTTGGTCGGATTCAATGCTATGAACCTGAGAAGCTCGTTTTCCATTTTCACGTGCCTACATGTCTACCAGAAACTGGGAAAGAAGTACTTTATACCGCTGCAGCAAACTAAAATTATTTTTACGCACCATGAGGTGGAAAGCGTAAAAATCACGCTCGGCACTTTTTTATTCGGAATGGGAAGTCCAGTCGACGGATTTGTTTGTGGAATTCCGAAGTTATATCCCTCCTGCCCTTTTCAGAAGATAATTGGGTACTGCAGAGTATCGTAGAAGCGATGTGTGTCAGCGATCCGGGAAAGCGAGTCGTCGTGCTTTTGCAGGAATCGTCCTGATATCTCGTATTAAGACATGTAAAATACGGTTTTTATGCCCTTTCTTTTCATGGATAAAATTATTCTGAATCATAGATACCTTTTCAAATGATAAAAAATAACGGTAGGTATATCTTATTGGTTGCTTTAAATTGTGTTTTTTTTTTCTAAAAATACGCTTGCCGCTGCCTTAAGAGTACCGCTGCGGTATACAGGTAAACGTTTCACTTGTCTTACCTGCTTCAGAACTACCCGTTGGCTTAATTGAGTGCCTTTTAAGCAGGGGCGTATGTTTATGTCTTCTTTCATCAGTATACAAAATGCCTTACCAGTAGTACCGTGCGGTAGGACTCCGGGCAACGATCAAAAGTTTTGCAATATAGTCTCCTTAATTCACGGCTATTTTCGACAATAACCGTGAAATTCGATATAAACTTTCAAAACTATCAAACTGAAACGGTTTCTAAAGTTTATTAAAGTTTCTTTGCTTATACGTACTTTTGGCTAGTTTATTGTAGAGTCCAAACTAAGAAAGTTTGGTTTTACAAAATCGAAGAAACTAAAAGCAAATGAAACTTTTACTTTGTTTTCAGTTTCTTCTTGTATCGAATAGGTTTCACTTTTATATTTTATTTCTTTTTCAGAACAAGAGTATAGATTTTGTGTTTCCATAAATTAGGAAAATATTTTTTATTTCAAAATGGTACAAGATATGGGTATAATGTATACTGATTAGTTCTTTTAACTATTGAATGGAACTCAATATAAATAATTTATAATTTTTATTTAAATGAGTTAAAAGAACCACTAATGAATAACTATAATACCAATTCCCAGATGCCAAAGCTTCTTTCTTCGTCGTGTCGATGATCTTTATATTGTTTGGGCCCAGTGTTCCGCCGAAGCCACTCCCAGAGGAGACGCTTCATATAGATCGTCCAAATTGCAGGCGAAGTGGGACGCAGGACACGTCAGTATAATATGTGACATTGTTTGTGAGGAGGTACCACAGAAGCAATGTAGCATATCCAGATCAATATAACCACAACTGCATAGGTTGCTTCTGCACCGGCCTAATAGGGTCCTCATTCTGTTATTCTGTTGAATGACTTCCATGTGGCCCATGGCAGGTCACAACCCGTATATATATAATAGTTCAGCGGGTTTAAGATAGTGGAGTGGTGGAGCAAATGCCTGTAGGAGTAAAACGAATATTCAACGTAGTTCTCGGTGTAGGGACACAGATTACCTAACAGGGACAATAGGGATAAACAAGCTCCGGTTCACAGCTTTATACCGCTCATGCCCATACCTTACGCCATTAATAAGTACACACAGAAGCGCACCAAAATGATTTGGCAACCGCCCAGCGGCCTACACCAGGATTTGTCATGTTATTATGAAAGCTAACTTTTATGGAAACCTTGTTTTCTTCAACCTTTTGCGAAACTTTTTTGGCGAGCATCGTTATTGTTGCGGATTGTGGCGTAATCTCAATTTGAATACAAAACTTTTTTATAGATTGTTGGTCGAGTAAACGCATTGTTAAAAGCTATAAGTGTTACAAAAGTTGTATGAAAACAGGCCTTTTCTCGATAATTTGACTTGCTCATCTTGTTTGAGTTTTTTAATACTTTTGTTCGGGATAGGCAAACATTTGAGCAGTACCTCACCTGATAGTACAAATATTTTAGAAGTACCCATAAAACCATCAAACATATTTTCTGCACATGTTGCACTAGGCAACCATTGAACGAAACTTAGCTGAAACACAAAAACATTCCCAAGATGGCAGGCGGTAGGTCATAAAAAACCATGCCAAATCTTTTTACATGATTCACAAGTTAGGTTCATATTTGCTGATTCAAGTTAGCTTTTATCTGCGCTATTTTTTTTGGTTCTTTTGTCAGTATAAGACATTGAAGTAATAAGGACAACAATTTATAAGACACGTTTTTTAAATATTTTTAGTTTATGAAAAATAGATAGTTAGGTTTTGTCCTATGAAAGCAAAATATTAGGATCGAGGCTTTTACGTTTATCATAAGTATGGAGTAAAACTCATTGTCCGCGTCTTTGTTTCTTTAATGGTTTAATCTACGAGTCTTTAAGTCTAGAGTGAATACTTATCTACTAGGAAAGCATGCTACATCTTCGGCCGCATCTTCACTTTCCATCAGGTGAGATGGTGGTCAAAAGCTTATCTTTATAGCATAAATAAAGCATTAGTAATATAAACTGGAAACTTATTATTTTCATTCGGCTTTATTTAATGTTTGAGGGATTTCGTATAATTTTTTTTGTTTTATTTTTCTTTTAGATTTTGTGTATTGTTGTTTTTGAAGTTGTAAAAATGTTTGGATATTAGTGTTTTGGGGGTTCCTGTAATGCTTACCTGCAAGTATGATAATAAATAAATAAAATAAATAAGAAAATTGACCCCAGTTCTATTTGATTTCTTGTTATACCCAGTTAAATACCTAAGCAATTATTACCGAAAACGGTAGTTCACAAAACACTACAATACAAAAACTAATTTATCGTTTGTTTACAACCATTGATATGGGTGCTCTGGTAGGGGTCGCTTGATTATTAATTGGTGTAATTTATATTAAGGAACTGTGAACAATATAATCACATCCAGTAGAGCAAATCAAAGACTTCCGGATGTTCCTATTCAAACCGAGCATGTCTTAAAATAGGTTTTTTGATTTTGTTACTACCTTTTCACGTCAGATTGTGTTGTTTTATTGAACTTGCAAAAATGTATTACCATCCTACTAATATAATAAAGCCTTGTTCTCTCTTCACGCTTTAACGGCTTAACGGATTTGGATGAAATTTGGAATGTACATAGATTATACCTAGGACTAACACATAGGCTACTTTTTAACTTCATAATAGCAGCGAAAAAAATGCGCTGCTAAGTTTCTTACCAGGTTATTCTCGAGATGGCTGTAATTTTGCGAATCTGGCAGTAGAATTAACTTGCATGAGTACCTCTTTGGGTCCAATGGGATTTTTATTTTGATTTTTAATAATATTGTTCTGCAACAATCAGAATTGGTGCCAACTTGACTTACTTCCACATTTATACTGTGATCCCATAGACCCCGAAAGCCTATGGCGTTTTGCGGCAATGATTTGTGACTGCACCCTCTTTGTTTGGCACCTATTAATTTTGATTTGTTTGCTTTTTGCTTTCCCTTTGCTGGCAAAACATGGAGAAACAGAGACGGGGAATGATAGCGTAATTTGAGAGGCTGTTATTATCATTTCAGTTAAATAATGACTGGAGACAACATACAGGAACTAATAAAAATACCAGCTAGATCTTACGGACATGAGTTATCATTTATAGAAATAATATACTTAGAGATTTTTCTTTAATGTTTCATAGGTAAGCATTTGACCACAATATCACCCGATGGATAGCGATAATATGGCCGAAGATGTAGCATGCTTGCCTAGGATATACCTCTTGACTTGTCAACTCCCAGATTATACCGTTCGGGCAACAAAGACGAGGGCAAATGAGTTCCACTCCTTCGCAGTACGGGTGATAAAGGTAAAAACGCTTTTGGCGAACTGATAAATATATTATTATTATGTATTAATCTGAATCCAAACAATCAACTTTTTTTAAACGGGATTGACTCGATAAAATTCTTCCGGGAAAAGGAAACACAAAATTTCATTTTACAATGTTCACCCAGTGTTCAGACAATCCTATTAAGTTTAACTTATGCTTTGCATTTTTCTGTCACAGTGGAGAATACAACAGTATTCAATGTTAGGAAAAGCGTACTATGATTTGATACCAGCACGTTGCGTTACCCAGGTGATCGGAGGCTTTGTACTGTATCACATAAGGCTGCAGTTAGTGGTGTAAAAATGTCGCCGTTTTCCGTACTCTCAAAAATAAAGGAATATATTTTACCCAAAATTTGGCTTAGTGAAGGATTTATAAACTTTATTTTATAATTGGTGATAGTTCATTAAAGGACAGTTACATCTTTGTTCCCATTGCTGTAGAAACCACGGGCTGTTGGAGCGCTGAGGCGAAAAGGTTAATTAAAGATATAAGGTTTAGTTTAATAGAGAAGGTTGGTGACCCCCGTTCCGGGTGGTTCCTGGTGCAAAAGATAGCTATTGCAATCCAGTGTGGCGATGCTGCTAGCATATTGGGCACCTTTGCTCCTGGAACTATCAGGGGCGGCCTGTTTGACTATTTATAATTGTAAATTGTTCAATTTATATGCCTAATGTTATGACAATAAATAAATTATGGTTCTGGTTGTGATTGTGTGTGTGATGTGAATGTTACCGGCACCCACAACACAAGTCATCGAACTTAGTGTGGGGCTGTGAGTATGAAACCGTTTGTGTTTGTGTTATGTTAAATAAAATTTTATTATTATAAAAAAATATTGATTAGACATGATTGATGGAATCGCGGAAATGTCACAACATGTACATGCAAAATAATATATTTTTTGGAAACCTCCTCTTAAATAAACTTGCGTAATTTATACTAGTAGATATTATTTAGTCCAGACACACGTTAGAATGGCTGATTTAATTATAACAGTTTCTACCCTAGACTACGTTCACTAATGTCAGAATTCAGATAACACTATATTCTTTGACAAGATTTAAAGATTCTAGTAAATTGCAAGAATATCACTAGTAAAAAAATACAAAGTATACTATCTTTTACTAACTGAGCTATTGCTAAGACTGGTTTGTTTGTCGTATAGAGTACTAGCTGTTACTCGCAAATTCCTCGGAGTCTATAAAATTTGCCAATGTGTAATCCTAAGTATAAGCTATGAATATTCCAAATTTCATACAAACCCGTTCAGCCGTTACGGCGTAAAGAGAAAACACAAACATATTTACTTATTATCCGTACAGCGAAGGAGTGGAACTCATTGCCTGCGTCTTTGTTCCCTGAACAGTAAAATCTGGGTGTCTTCAAGTGTAGAGTGTAAAGGTAGGCAAGCATGTCCCATCTTCGGCCGCATCGTCACATTCCATCAGGTGGGATAGTGGTCAAATGCTTGCCTATTCAGAATAACAAAAAAAAAACACTTACATATTTACACACACACTTTCGGATTTATAATATTAATTTGAAAGACGTAGTTTCGACATTGTAGCATTAATAACATAACTTAAAATCTCAAATTCTTTGTTAGTGCGCTAGTTAGACAACTGAATACATTCTTATGTTTTCTTGACTATGACCAACTTTTGACTGAAACACTTCCGGGAATCGGTTTTAAGTTTTGAAATATTGTGGTTATATTGTTACTTTTAAACTTTCGCGATTCGAACACATAGTTAAGGTTATATATCGGGACTTAATCGCACTAAAAAAACTATTTTTAACACGATGTTTCGGTCAAGTTGCATTGCCCATGGTATCAAGAAGAAGTATAGTAAAGAGAAAAAGATTTTTAGTGCAATTAAGTCCCGTGATGTTATCAAAATTTTGTGGTTTTATTTTAGTTACTTTGGCGAATAATTTTGGCTATTGCCTTGAAAAATTTAATGGTCTTCTAAGCAACTTCAAAATAACGTGAAATTGCTTATTTCGTTCACATTTTTTTTTTGCACCTGATGAGATTTGCTCACTATCTCATTATTTTGCTGATTACTCTTATTTCTGAGTAGAAAACCATATCAAATGCTTTTTTAAATATGTCTATCGTATATATCTGGGAAGCTCGAAATACCGTTACAGCTGTCGTGAATCATTGTTTTTTTAATGCTGAATAGGCAAGCATTAGACTACTATCTCACCTGATGGAAAGTGACGATGCGGCCGAAGATGGGACATGCTTGCCTAGAAGGTACCTATTCACTCTACACTTTAATTTCTTTATTTATTTGTTAAATCGGGTTATAAAACAATTAAATAGATTGGCGATAGATTGCTACTTGAATTTCCGTACAGAGCTAGACAGACCACAACAAATTACGTAACCGCCACGGATTTCATCATAATGTAACCTTCAACAATAAATATCAAGCCAGGGTTTGAACCTACGATCGCTTGACCAGAACCGATTCTGTTATTACGCTCATATCGGTCCAAAACATATCTAAAACAGCATTTTCACTTTACAAAAGCTGCTGGATTATTTATTCTGTGCTTTTAGCCGTTATCCCGGAGTTATGCTCTTACATAACATGTCCATTATCATTTAGAACAGTGTTTTTATTTCCAAGGGATTATAGTCAGATACAAAACAAAAAAGTATGCGATAGCAGTTATCGGAGAGGTAGATTTCAAATATTTATACCAATTCTCAATTTTTCCAGTATAATCTTCAAGTCAAGAGTGAATAGGTACATTCTAGGCAAGCATGGTACATCTTCGGCCGCATCATTGCTTTCCATTAGGTGAGATTGTGGTCAAACGCTTGCCTATTGTACATAAAAAAAAAAAAATTTTTTTTATTTAGTATCAACTTTCCCTTTGTCTATCTATTTGTCGGTCTATAATAAGATTTGATTATAGACCGACAAGCTTATAGCCACTTATCGATGTCCGATTGGGCTCAAATTTAGTGAACTTGCTTGCGTGCTCCATCGTCGAGCACATCATCGCTTACCATCAGATGCGATAGTGATCAAACGCTTGTCTATAATAAATAAAAAAATAATACTTAAGTATCTTCGGTGACAATTTAATGATATGGTACCATGGAGCTGGTCTAATGATGAAGACTGAAAATGGTCATAGGCATTTCTGAACTAAATAAGATAAACCCATCGAGATTGGTCTTGTTTGATTCCTCTTGACAAGTTCTCTCGTTATATAACTTTTTAGTCCTTATTTATATACAACTGGTAAAAACTTGAATTTAAAAAACTTTTTAAGGTATCACTTGTTTTATAAACAAGGTCTCATGAATTTCTTCGCACAAGAAAATAAACATACCTATAATAATTTCTTAATTTCGTCTTCTACGAAAATGGTGAAGCTTGGAACACATATTTTTATTTCTTGTGTAGATAAATAAATTATTTTCTGTACCACTTTACCGGTTACGGCTACCGTTGTTTTTTTACGCCGGGAGACTATTAAAGAAAGATTGAATCTTTGGCATTTTTATTAGGTTACACTCGAAGTAATGGTTTTTTGTATCACTTTCACTCTCACACCCTCGCACTTCAATAATATGTATCGTTGGTGCCGAAAAAAATCACATCACACATACAACCACAGAACCAGAAATACAAACTTACCTTGGGGAGAAAACTGGTGTTGAATCGAACCCGGTACCCCTGTTTAGCAGACAGACGCGCAATTAACTAAGCCAACGGGCAGTTTGAATTCTTATTTTTTTTCAATACTAATGCATTTTTTAGTATTTAATTTGAAAACGTTGATGGCATTATTTTTTCTATGATTAAGGATACATTTTTGTATTGTACAATAAAATTGTACCTGACAAACTTGTACGTAATATCTATGTCAACACGGCGTATTAAGTTCTAATTTAAGTACCTAAGAACTGCCTGTTGGTTTAGTTGGGTGAGCGTTCGCCATCTAAGCACGGGTATGGGTTCGATTCCTAGCAGAAACATAAGTTTTCTACTCAAGAAAAACAATGTGTTTCTAGTTCTGGGCGTATAAATATACATATTTTAATCCTTGCAAAATAACCACAGCAAACCAGAAATCTACCTAAAAACTTGTGTTCAATATCAGCTGTTCGAAACTTGGCTACGAGTGCGGCCCACTTGGCACCGCACAGGGCCGCTTGTTTCACTTTTATATTTAGTGCCGTCTAAGCTATAGCTTGGCTTCCGGAAGTCTGGCGATGATTGTCTTCGGTGTCCAAGAGATTAATCATTCTTTATATATGAGAATTCGACAAAACAATGAGATGATGTTATGATGAAAAAACTGGTGTCGTACCCCGGCACCCCAGCTTAGAAGGCAGTCGCGCACCTAAATAAACCAACAGGGAGAAAATGCGATAAAACAATGAGATTAAGATGCTACGATGATCTGTCGGAGAGTCATGGCACCTCTCCACCGGATTGCATGGCCACACAAGTCAACGGTACCCCTCCGTGCGCGCAGAGGTCCGGTTTACATCCGGGCCTACCGCTGGGGTAAGATACTTGTAGTATCTGCTAGCGCGACTCTATATGGTACCACCTCGGCGAGGGACTGTTCACATGAGCTTTTATATCGACAAAGACGAAAATGTTTTGAAGAAAAGCCTGGTCAAAAGTACCCGCACCAATGAGCGTGGGTGATAATACTTATAAATGTAGAAGAAGCTAAATATGTGTGTCGGGATTCTAGCAGGTGGAGAGATGTGCTCTCTGCCTACTCCAATGGGAAAAAAGTGAGACTATAAACTTTTACAGTTACATAAGTACACCAAATTTGAGTCCAATCGGACATCGGGAAGTGGGTCTAATTTAGCTTGCAAGATTTGATTACAGACCGACAGATATACAACAGGACTGAAGAAACTAAATCAAAGCTTAAAATAAAACGGCAATTTCCATGTGAACGAACGAGAAAGAAGCTATGCAAAAAGAAAATGCTAAAAAATAATAAGCAATTCTTTCGCCTTTTCCTTAAAAGATAAAGCCATTTAAAAACATTGTTGGACGGGCTTAGACTGCATTCTGGATATTTCTGGAACATTCTGGATCATTGTGGAAAAATTCTTCCTCATTTATAATTTTTTACTAACAAGTGTGCTTTTATAAAGATTTCAGTAGAATTGTACAAAATTAAATTTAGTTCAGACCCTCGGATACGAGGGCCAACCTAAACAAACTTACTAATGGTTGTTGGTCCAAGTTGGAAGAGAATGACAGAGATAAATCATTTCTGTAAGTTAGTAAGTAGCATTATGATTTAAGCGACCATAACATTGACTAGTCGATAGGCTATTTCACCTAACTTACTGATTGTTGAAGGCAAAAAAGTAGCCAGTAGCATAAAGTATATACAAGTATAAGATAAAAATGATTTTATTTACACAGCGCAACTGTACCAAAAATGAAAAATAAAGTTCAGTGTGTACCACACTAAGTAAAAAAAACCGACTTATGTAAGAAATGTAATTAGAAGGCTTATTTATATTGCTCTCGTGTACAGTACTGTCGGAATAGGTCTGGAATCAGCATGATGCTGCGGATTACTTCCTAGTGCTGATTTTCAGTCTTTACCCTTCGCTGACGCACTCCGTAAAAATATGTTTGCATTTTACTAAAATAATAAAGTACCAAATACTTTATAATGAGATAAACTACCCAAACATTATATTATTAAATATTTTCTAATTATTACACGAATAGAAAGAACGAAATAGATACAGGAGTAGCGCATAACTAAGTAGGTTTTTACGGTGGTGGTATGTGCGGTAGTGAAGCAGCGCGGCCTGGGAGGGATATGTTGACGTCACGTGAATTGTTTGCAGCGCTCATCGCCCCAGCATCGTAGAAAAATATTCAGTTATATACTATACTACCCTTATAATTATTAAAAAATAATTAATATTTCTTTAATAATTAATAATTTCTTCAAAATCAAAAACTTAAGTTTAATTAAACAGATACATTACAAAACATGTTAGGTATGTATGCACTTGCAAGGCATTTCTGTTTAAAAGAGGTGACCGTTGTCTTCCACACCAGGAAAACCAGGGTGAAAAAACCAATTACTTTCGTTTAGATTAATAAAAACTAGGCAGAATGCAATACCGAGCCTGACAAGAAAACAAGGTGAGTCGTAAAGACACACGATAGAAGTGAAACTTTTGTATTACAGGGAAACATTTTATTTATTCATCACATTGTTTACCCCTACCCATTTTCGTCACACAAAAAGGTTGCGGATCAGAATTTCAAAGCCCTCCTATAAGAAGTTTCACTTCTATTATATTAATTGTGTTTTTAAGACTATGTTGCAATAAACATCATATACCCAATCATGAACAACAGCGTTAATAATAATTTATATCTGTTGATTAAATTTAAATTATTTTCCTTGATTCTTCCGCTCTTCTTCTATTACATATCCCACGGTCTCTGGCTAACCCAACTTTATTAAATTACCCAGTCTGGGAAGTGTATAAATTGTCAAATTTATCGCACGTTCTGTGTGACCCCCGTTTGATGTACACGCCTTTTTATTGGGAGGTTAATTTGCGTTGTTGTGTGGTCCAGTCTAATTAGGTTTAAGAATATTCAAAATTACTTTATTATTTTTAGGTCTTGAGATATATGTACTTATGTACAGCTAGGTTTTAGCTAGGTTATACAGTTTTGTTCCTATTATTTTTCAAAATAAATTTTAGCGTTTGTTTTATTTTAGGTTCTGCCTAGACTGTTTAACAAAATCAATTAAAATGTTAGAGAAATTGGTACCTCGCTAAAACTTATTTATAAACATACATACACAGACTTTCTTATCCCAATACTATATAGGTAATTTACAGTTAAGAGGCTTTTTTTTGTACAGTACTATTTACGGGCCAATATAAAAAGAAAAGATGCTTTGAATAATTTGTATTCAGTTATACTATATAATTTTTACTTAACAATATTTCTTTTTTTTTCATTTATTACACACAATTATAACGGCATTACAGCCTACGCGAAGACGATGTTATAGGAAAATACATAGCACTTTATCGAATATACATAATCATAAATAGTTTGTAATAAAATTAATCTAATTGTCTAAAACTATCTGTACCGCCTGTGTGAATTGCGGCAGGGAGACATTAAAGATATCTAGATCATTCGATACACTATTTATCATTCGTATTGCCCGTGACAAAGGCGAAAACTTAAGTAAGTTGGTCCTCGGTGTGGGTACCTCAAGCGTGGGCTCAAGCGCGGCACGCGCCAATACACGCAATATATTTAATTGATTCCAACAATATTTTTGAAGTGAAACTTCTAATGGGAGGACTTTAAAATTCGGAACAGCATCCTTTTTGAATGACGAAAAGTTGTAGGGTAAAAACTGTAATATATTATTTAAATGTTTTCTTGTAATACAAAAATTTCACTTCTATCGTGAGTCTTTACGACACACCCTTTTTTTTATCTGACTTAAAAAAAGGAGGTTCTCAATTCGACTGTATTATTTTTATGTGTTTCGACTCAATTCGACTGTATTATTTTTTGTTTACCACACAACTTCTTTCGTTGTGAGCCGATTTTGACGATTATTTTTAGTTGAAAGCTGGTGTTTTCCGTGTGGTTCCATTTAAATTTGATCAAGATCTGACTAGTAGTTTTTGAGTAATCCTTAATAATGTAAATATTCTTTACTAACTACATTGATGATGTTCTCGTTTTTCAAAAATTACCTCATAACTTGTTTCGTTGTAAGCCGATTTTATTTTTTTATTTGAAAGCTGGTGCTTTCTATGTGGTTCTATTTTTTATTTTGGGTTATCGTCAATAATGCGTGTTTAATATATAAAATATGACCAAGGTTCCGAATATAAAGCCGTGAAGTAATTTTTTAAAGCTTTGTTTGCGTTTAATTATTGTATCATCCAGACTTGATTGGTAGCTTGACAGTTCAAAACACTTTGAGAATTACAATTGTAATATAACATTAATATCTATTTAACTGAAATCTATCTCCGTCTAAAGCTACCACTTATCAAATCCAAAACAATTACGTGCTCCCCAAAAGTTTCCAAAGTTCTATTCCATAGCTATTTATTTCAGTCAACTAGGTATTAGGCGCTAGACATATGCTTAAAGTCTCAAGCTAGTTTTAGTTGACTTTGTGCCAACCTTTAGAAAAAAAACCGGATGATGGCGAGCCTGACTTGTGTACTGAGGGTCCAGTACATTTGTGATTTGCACTAGAAACCTCTTGGGACATCATTCCACCATTGAGAGCGACGTCTTTCGTGGTATGGATATTGCAAATACTTTTAATGATTTTTGAAATACATTTTAAAAAATATTATTTATCTTCTTTGTTAATTCTGAGGTGTAAAGTGTAAACTGACGTTGACGTGCATATTACGAGGCGCGGCGCGGCGATGCTGTTATTTGCGGGACAGTGTAGTTATAAACAACTATTGTATAGAATCACTAGAGAGCCACAAAAATAACTGAAAACTAACATAGGTTGATAAATACATTACCCTCCTTTGCGTCGCGCAGTTGGGTAAAATTTGACTAACATACAGACAGACAGAAGGACAACGAGTATCAATAAAATTCACCAGTATTAATAAAAATCACTATTTGCTACAGTAACAGATCCTGGACGTTGTCATCATCCTATCACACTCATTTTATAAAGGCGAAAGTTTGTGAGAGTGTTTATATGTTCGATACTTCTTCCCGCTCAAACGCCTCGACCAATTTTTATGAAATTTAGTAGGGGTAGCTGACTCCTTGGATTAACACATTATTAGGCTACTTTCTATCCCGGAATTTCTGCGGGTCCGAGACTTGCAAGTAAGGTATATAAGGGCTCCTTTTCTGGCACGGAACCCCAAAAATACATAGTGCAGGTGCCGCATAGGCTTTTGCAATTCAAAATACTCTGTAGTAGGTATACAATTTTAACTCCACGGTGGTATTTGTGGAATTGCAATTCGTTGGTACTTGTTATAGTCGTGTGTTGAAAATTTCGAAATTGTTTTGTTCGTTTAACATTCAGTGCGTTTTTCATATTTCAACTCGTACTAACAATCTTTTTTGTTTATGCAATGCCCTTTTTGATTGGTAGAAATCTAAAGTTGTTTGAATAATTAAACGCAAGCAAGCTTACAAAACCGACTTCATCGCACCAGCTTTCAAATAAAACAATATTCATCAAAATCGGCTCACAATGAAAGAAGTTATGAGGTAACTTTTTAAGTCGGGTAAACGAGAACATCGTCAAAGTAGTCCATAAAATAGGCATTATTGACGATATTTCAAGAACTACTAATCAGATCTTGATCAAATTTAAATGAGGCCAATTAGAAAGCAACATCTTCCAAACTAAAAAAAAAATCGAAATCGGTTCACGTGGAGAGAAGTTATGAGGTAACACACATAAAAAAAATAAAAAGAAATACAGTCGACTTGACTACCTTCTCCTTTGGGAAGTCGGTAAAAAAGTAAAATTTGCCATTACAAAATCTAACGCGCGGTAAAACCAAGGATCAACCAAGGATGTTGTAGCTAAAGTAATCCGTAGGTTTGTTTACTATCTCGATGCTAACAACCTAGACCGGCAGCTTTACGTGCAGAATTTCAGGTATTTATAAATATTAAAGATAACTTTTACAGAATGTTTTTTTTTTTATTTGGTTTCGCAATCTTGTGCGTTTATCCAGTGTCAAGTTTTAATATATTTCAAGTGTATTATAAATTAAAAGTCCTAGTCACAGTCAAAGTTAATTACAAGAGACAAGGTCCAATCGCATTCAAGCCATGCTCTAGTAATGCATCACTACGTAAATAAACACTTTGAATCGCTATCGTAAGGGTTTTTGCCGCGAAGGTGAAAAAATGGCGTTTCGCCTTCGTTCCCTTGCGCTAGTTGCCTACACCCTCTCTTTTGCGGCGGAGCGCCTTTCGCGCTCGCCCTCCCGCCCGGTGACGCTGCAGAGGCTACACACAGCCGTAGTCCGTTCAGCAAGTAGTCCGTTCGAAAAAAAAAAAAAAAAAAAAAAAAAAAAAATTCGCCTTCGTTCCAAAACTCTAATAGAATGTCTAATAAAGTTTCTACCACCTTACTAAGGCATGACTTGACTATGACTGGACCTAGACTCTTTTACTTGACTTTGACTGCAAGTTGTGACTAGGACTTTTAACACGAAATATATACCTACTACACTTAAAAAATATATTATTACTCGACACTGGCTACATGCACAAGATTGCGAAGCCAAAATTAAATAAAAAAACCAGTTTTGAACCACAGCTTTGTCCGAAATAAATAAGTTGAAAATTTAATTTAATAGTTTGTAACGATAGATAAGCATTTGGTCAAACATACAATATGCATACCTATATTTCTTTTCTGTTTTGAATCCATTCCATAGGATCTTATTCGGTTAAACGAAATTGCACATTCATTTTTAAACCATTTTACAACGTATAAGTACAGCTCCAATCTCAGTTGCAAGCAGCAATAACTCTACCCTTGAGAATGAAATACAAGCTTAGAACAACATTTTCTACCATACAGCAAACTGGGCGAGAACCCTCTAAGGGAAAGAGGTGAAACAGTGAGGAAAACAACTGACCTGGAAGCAAGGACCCTGTTTCTCGACATTGTTCGAAGAATGTACTCCAGTGAAATATTATATCAGATTTTTATGGGAACAGCTTTTCGGAGATTGAATTTCAACAGGGGAAAGAATAAGGTGAAAGGCTTAATTTTCTTTGATCTTTGCGACGTTCAAGTGAAATTCGTTTATTTTCTGACAGGAAGGAATTGCAATAAGTATCTATTTAATGATTATTTCTAGCCGATTGCCAAAGAAGAGTAATGTTTTTTGCGCGTATCTTGAATATATTTGTAAATTTCTTAACGGCTGGACGGGTTTCAACTTATAAGTATCGTTATAATATAATGTATCCTTTTTGATTTTTCCATTTTGTTGACAAATTCAAACGGGATTACATAAAAAGTATGTTCACATTTATCGCAGTCGGGTTTTTTGAATTTTAGTACATTGAGTTTTAGAACTGCTCGTTAGCTAAATTGGTTAAGCGTTCAACTCTAAAAAAAAAACAACGGGTTGCACTCCGGGAGTGCCGGCAGAAGTAAAAACTTGAACACGCAGCAAGAGCAGGCATACATCGCCGCGCGGTAGATAGAGAGGGGGATATTACTTCCTCTGCTTCGTCTTACAAATTTTCCGTCTTACGAATCTTCGATCAGGTCTGACGCGAGTTTAACATTTTTTACCCACCCCAAAAAACTGCACAACGCCGCTAAAGAAATTTTTACTTCAAAAATAAAGGCGGCAAATCGACCATGCGGTCAAATATTTCGCTGTCGAGATGAAAACGAACTCCCCAAAATATACAACCTAGCATTTTAGTCACGTGCCGACTCCATCAGTCTCTTGGACAACGTCACAAATGATTTAAAAAGTCTATTTTAGATTTTTCGTATTACCCAAATTACTCTTTTAGAGTGTGAGTTTTTCAGTTCTTTTCTTCATTTTCGGACCTAAATCAAAGCAATGAGAATAATCTGTTCGTTAGTTCCCTTTAAGACGATAAGTGATTATTATTATGTGAGAGTTAAAAATGTATTAATTGATTCCTCTACAAAAAAAACAGTCTGGTTTATCCTCCTAACAGGCTACTTTTTAACTTGATTATAGCGGGCGAAGCCGCGTGGCATGGCTAGTACTTCTATATATTGATATTAAGAATTTTTAATAACTCAAACGAATATAGTAGGTACATGTTACATTTTCGGCCGCATTATCACTTTACATCTGGCAAGCAAATTATTGATTAGCTAGCATAATGATAAGATTTACTACTATAATATGAATTGTAAGTATTATTTTTTGTCAATTATATTATATATTATGCTTAAAGTAGGTATATATCTTATTATGTTTATCCTTGTTACTAAATAAGCTTAATTGCTTATTTTTGTTTGTCGGAACTAATTATCAAGTTTTATTTACTAACTCAAGCGAAGTCTGTTTATCAGAATTGCGGTCGTTACAACCCCACAGACGGAGATAAACAACAGAATGGCTAGAACAAAACATCTCAGCAGAAATAACACCACAGTGTAAGCACAGTAAACATACTATGGAGAACAGAAAAAACATTAAGCTGAGCTCTCGCTTTTGGGGGCTGAGTCACCCACGTCCGTAGGAGGATACCCCTTAAGTCTGACTCCCTACACGTGGTCCCCGGGTGGTGCTAATCAGGTGACATTTGAGAGGTGGTAGAGCATTTTGTGAGTTGCTCGCCTGGCTTGCTACCAAAGTAGCTTACCACCATCAAGTTGAAAGTCTGCCGCCAAGCCAAATACGGTGTTCCTGCAGTTATCCTTGAGAGCCTGCGTATTCCAGGTCTAGTGTGTTTACCAGCTTCGATCACATCGTCACTTAATAACTCATTTTAACCGAGATCTAAAAAAAGAAGGTTTTCAATTCGACTGTATTTTTGTATGTTATATATGTGTATTATTCTTAGAATTTTTTTTAACTAATATCTCGCGCCTCCATTTCGCCTCATAGAGAATATTGACGTTAATTACTACTAACTTTTTTCTTTTCAATAATTATACTTTATAAAAATGAAACGGCTTGACTCACGATTTAAGGTCGACTCTTGCGACCTAGGTTTCGGGGATGTCCGATCCCCATCATCAGGCGAGTTCACGACGGAAGGTCACGGCGCTCACTGCGGACGCGAGCACGCTCGGCGCGGCGCGAGAGGGGCGCGCTTGGTGGGGGTGGGGGTGGCATGCCCTCGTCGACACTACTTGGTCGCGATGGTCCTGGCGCCAGCCGAGATTGTCCGAGTGTGGGTGGTAATTGATCAGCGTCATCACCGGAAAATGACGCAGGCACACAAACAAAGCTGATCGTGTCGTTTTGAACTTCGGTAGCGCCTAACTGCTTTTGTTTCGACGTAGTGTTAAGAATTGGTATCCACGCTGACGGTAAAGTCCACCCCCGGTGACAGTTAAAATTCGGGTACCTATTTATCTCAATTGCCTTACGTACTTTTCGAGGTATGTAGAACTTCTCTCTGGCGAGTACGGAGGCTTTGTCGAATCTGATGTAGTGATTGGTACCCGACAGATGCGCATGCTCTGCGAGAGCAAACTTAGCTGTGTCCATGTTCTTAACACTCCTTATATGTTCGGTCAGCCTAGTAAGTATGTTGCGGCGGGTTTCTCCTACGTAACTTTTTCCACAAATATAGCAGATATTTTACGTAAGATTGATCTCTAGATATGAAAGCGTTTATTTAAATGAACCCCGAGACGTAACAGGTCTAAAAATAGTAACTTTGATTGCCTACCAAATTGTTATTTTTAAACATAGTTTTTTTTAAACTGGTTTCTTACTCTACATGTAGAATTATTTTCAATGACACTCCACAAGGCTAAATTAAAAAAAGAATTATAGCCCGCTTACTTGTATGGGTGCCCCCTTAATATTCTTATTTTAATTGCATTTTCTGGCTTTGGGCCATAGCTAAAAATGTAAGTTTTCAAGCTACCATGGTCACTTTCACTATAAATGTTTGTATCAATAACGGGATATTTGTGTTATTGTTTCCGATATTTTGTCACAACAGTGTCGAAATATCCGAAACTCAAAAAAAAACGAAATACATGGTAATTATCCCGTTATTGATACAAACATTCATAGCTATAAATATTGTAATACATGCTTGTATAGTGTAGACGCTAATTGTCTCTGACAAACGAACTGATGGACAGACATACAAAGTGCTAAATCACCGAAGTCAACTCAAAAGTCTCGCTTCGCACGATTAATAACAAATTTATACTGTAAAATTTCAAAGTATTATGAAATTCCTGCAATTGTACATAGTTTCAATTTAACGAAGTGACTTTACCTTCTGGATATTTAAACTATGGCATAGAAAATAGCAATTTGTTTTGAGAAGAATACGTGAGCTTTTCTAAGGAACTGTATCAAGGTCGATTAATTTACGAGATGTCACAAACAATGCTTTGAAAACAGAAAAAGGTTATATTTATTATCATATTTTATAAACTAGTTTAATTAATTTACTATCCCACCATGGTAAGTGACGATATGAATGAGAATGGTAATCACGAAAATGGTGAAAGCGTTTATTTTTAAATGCAATTGAAATGTAACAAACATCAGTCGTGAAATTTTGTTATGTATTAGTTTTCTTCTATGTTATTTCTTAGTTTATTTAGTTAGAAAGGAGAAATATCAAAGTATAACACAAGCTAAATTGTGGTACCGAGTTATATTTTTTGTCCGCTGAATGCGTACCTATTATGCTACAATAAAAGAATAGAAATCAAATGCGGTAACGGACGTGCCTGCATTAACAGAATTTCTCGCGTCAAGTCCCAGGGAGAAGAGTGCGCGC
This sequence comes from Lomographa bimaculata, assembly GCA_948107665.1. Classification (NCBI taxonomy): domain Eukaryota; kingdom Metazoa; phylum Arthropoda; class Insecta; order Lepidoptera; family Geometridae; genus Lomographa; species Lomographa bimaculata. Next base: position 8,140,247 of record OX403608.1, on the reverse strand, counting down.
ATTGCAGTCGCACACGGTACATTATTATTCAAAGTGACATTGCCGAGTATAGACAGGTGTGTTGATTACATTTTTACAGCGTATATATTTTTTATTAGCATAGACATGTAATACTTTAAAAAGTTATACCGATTATACCGTCCGGGGAACAAAGACGATGGCAATGAGTTCCACTCTTCGCAGTACGGATGATAAACGCAGAAGCGAAACGTTTCAAGCAAACTGGAGGTATATCAACCATATATGGATGACGTTTGTTTACAAGACAAACCCAAACTTATGTATAACTGTTTCCATTATTTGAATTTGAATCCACATTGCGGCTGGATCATTGAGCGGTCGGGATGTGATTTATCTCTAGCAAACAGCTTAAACCATTCTATTGGTTTACTGCCGCAGCTATTTCCATACAACATGTTTTGCCTCGTAAAACCATGTATAACCGATATCTAAAATATGGAATGTTAAGGGTGCCTTTAGACTATACTATATTACGATATTTTATTTTCTTAAGTCTTGGTCATTGACGTAAGGTAGCAAGTCTATCGGAATTCTATCGCTTACATTTTGGAGTGTGCTCGGGAATTATATGATATGATTCCTACATGCCTTTTTTACCATCTAATAACAAGACAAACTTGTAAACTTGAAAAAATTTGACCAAACTTTTGACCACCATCTCACCTGATGGTAAGCGACGATGTGGTCGATGATAGAGCAAACTTGCCTAGAAAATACCTATTCACTCGCAACTTGAAGACTCCCATATTGTACTCATCAGGAAACACTGACTCAGGCAAGGAGTTCCATTCCTTTGCAGTTCGCACAACGTATGTGGAAGCAAAACGCTTCGTGCGCATTTGTGGAATGGCTATTATAGCTTATACTTATATATTACGGCAATATGCCTATTGCCGTAATATTTTTTACTTCGGATTTTTTTTATAATATAAGTATGATATATTTTTTTGTTTGTGGTAAATTTATGAGTGTAGATATGTAATAATTTTAAGTTAGTTATCTAATCTTAGTTTGTGCCCAAAATTAAATAAATATGTAGCAATTTTTGAGATAGAAGAAAAATGGGCAGGAAATAAAAATATTTTGCCTTATATTTTAATTATAATTTTTGGCTTTGGGCCATAGTTTTAGTTTCTCGCTTGTATGGTTTAGACGCTACATGCCGTTGACAGACGGACGGACAAAGTGCTAAATCACCCAAGGCAACTTAGAGATCTCGCTTCGCTCAATTGATAAAATTTACCTATGTATATTATATAATGTGAAGTTTACTTACTAGGCTATATCTGTTAGCTAATATAGTATATTTGGTAACTATACTAATCTAAACATATCTTAGTCTAAAAAGTGCTTAAACATGTTTTGCCGTGAAACCAAGTGTGACCGCACTCCAGAATATCGCATGTTAGACAAATATATTCTCTCTCGGTTACCGTAAACACGGTTTATCAATTTTTATGCTTGCTCGTGGCACGGCAAACAAAGAGAAGCAATTTTTTTGCGCGATCATAAAAACTTCCCGGGGTAACAAACAATCTTCCTTATGTATGGCACTTCGGACGGACTGTTGTTGATTGAGGTGTTTTCGCAAGTTGATGACAATCTGTATTTGTCCCGACTATTATGTAAAAATTCGGAAATAAATATTGTCTCCGACGTGACGGAATTCCTGATTGTGAAGCACAGAATACTATTACTCTATACCGGAAGTTTTTTTTCCTTTTAATTTTGGCTTCGCAATCTTGTGCATTTAGCCAGTGTATAATTTATTTATATATTTTTTGTATATAAGCAAACCATTGACCACAATTTCATGTGATGGTAATTAACGATGTGGTTGACAATGGAGCAAGCTTACATAGAAGATACCTAATTACCTATTTACTTGCGACTTGAAAACATTGTACGCAGTAGAAACACCGACACCATCCACCGACCTGGATTTCAATTACTTTTAGGTTTCTACAATGAAGTCTTTTTTTCAATCAAAAGCTTTTGTCAAGACGAAACCATCGTGAGTATAACACATAATGTTTCAATGTTATATACACAACACGCCGCATGTCAGACATATCGCGAAACGCTCGCCGCGTCTGACTCATCCCATTTGACGACCCAGTTGGCGCAGTGGACAGGTCTCCGCCCTCTGCGCCGTGGGTCCTGGGTTCGATTCCCGACAGGAGCACAAATTCCTTCCCAAGGGATATTTGTGCTTCTGGTTCTGGGTGTATTTGTGTGTGTGATATGTAAATGTTTCCGGCCCCACGATACAAGTCTTTGAACTTAGTGTGGGGCTGTGAGTGTGAATGTGTTTGTTTGTTTGTTTGTTGTTTGATGAAGGACAACTAACTAGTCGGCAACAAAGTAAGTCGACATTTTTACGTGTCTTAAGCCATATACAATATGATGAATTAAAGTTTCTAAAAAATATTGTTATTTACAACCCTTTTTTTAGCACCGTTCTACACTACATAGTCTTTAAACCTAGACGTATGACAGTAGTGGTCATAACAAATGTCAAGGTCACACAACTGTAGGGTTGTCAAAAATACTTTAAAATTATAAATTTAAATTTGTGTTTTGAAAAAATTTTCCCTAATTTAACCCGGCGTGAGTAAGGTTCAAATTTGTAACACCGAGCGTAAGGTTGGGTTTTTTGAACCCGACATGGTTACTGAAGCAAATCTATTAGTTTATTATTTATTACAAACTTTTATTAAATATTATGTTTATTTAGTCTACTTTTTATATTTTAGTAAGTAAAATTTTGAAATAAAACAATTATTTTAAGTTATTTAGCTTTTTTAATTATAATCAACATTTTTGGTAAATATTTTTCATTAAAGCCTTTAATTGACCTCTTTTCATTTTAAACTAAATAAATTTAATGAAAACTTGAACATTTTTATAGGTTTATCTATGATGAATTGAATAAGAATAGGTTTCATCTTATATAACTAGTCAGACCTATGTTATTTATCTTGAGATCGTGCGCATTCTTCACATGTGAATATGGAGTGTTCCATGCATGTGTTTTGTTTTGCGAACCTTTTTAGATGAGTATATTGCACATCACCTGATTGGACTGGGTATCTTATTAGAGAGTTCCTCTGAAATGGTCCACAAATGTTGCTTCCACAACTTCTTGTACTTATATAGTCAACTTCTATCTCACTATCCAAATCTCCCGATGAGTCCGCCTCAACACTATTCCAGAGCTCCAATCATTTTCTTTGATTCCCTTGATACGACATGTTGAATGTTTAGTCCGAAATTATAATCATAAACTAAAATAAAGTATAAAAGAGTAAAATTGTACGTGTTCAAACTAGTAACACCGAGCGCTAGGTGGGTCAAACTCACCCGCCAACCACTTTGACACCGTCTAACTTCCGCACCGCGCGACGGCTGACTAAGCGGTGTCACTCAACGCTTCCTCACCTATCCCTGCACAGCTACTCAAACGCACAGCTTCATTCAGCGCACCAAATTCAAAATATTGACGAACATCAGATACCTCGGGTGTATTACACCCAACCTTACGCTCGCCGGGTTAAACTTTCGTTATCTGGCAGACAAATCCTGGCACGATGCAAATGCAAACCAACAAGTATTACTACACCTTTCTGTTACAGGTTGTATAACGTTGAAACATAAGATTTTGCTCATAGAATAATAATATAATATAATCCTATACCTTCTCCTTTTCATATATTATGATTATTGCAACCCATGCCTGTGATATATGTCCCACGGATATCAGCCCTTTGTTATATCGCCCAATTTGAACAGCATCTCTAATTTTAACTAAACTTTAGTCGTAAGCATTCCCCCATCACACGTCAACCTAATATCTTCTACAATACGCTGTAATAGACAATGGGAGTTACTATATACTTACAATCAGTGACTAAGTTTAAAAACAACGCTTACCAGTTGTTAATTACAAGGACTAAAAAGTTTTATAACCAGAGTAATTGTCAAGACGATTCAAACGAGGCCAAACTCGATGGGTTTATCCTGTTTAGTTTGAAAGTTCCTATTGCTATCAGCCGTTTCTATCATCAGACCAGCTCCATGGTACCATATCATTGTATTGTCAACGAAGATACAAATGTACACCAAATTTGAGTCCAATCCGACATCGGGAAATGGGTCTTACGAAACTGCAAGATTTGATAACAGATAGACAAAGGGTCAGGTGATATTAAATAAAAGTTTGTAAAAAGTTTATAATCACGAAATAAATCATTATAATTACAAAAAAAACTAATACCCCCGGCGGTTCCGTCCCGAAATCGGCGTCCGACGGTTTCCGGGGGCGCCGGTGACCATCCCGGTCACTCACGGAGGTGCACGACATTCCAAAATACGTAGCTTATACATAGTAGGTAATTGTAATTATAATTTACAGAATAAATTACTTGGTAGATTAGAACCTTATCCGTCTGTCCGTCTCTCAGGGCAAAATTTTGTTGATAACTTATTTTGTACCCCTGGAGTATCGTTGAATCTTTGCTAGTAACAATTTGGCCAGACACTTAAGTCACTGTTTTTACCTATTTTTTCCTGGGCTCTATCTAAAAAACGGCTTAACATTTTAAGGTGAAACTAACATCCATTAAATCTGTACCAATACAACAAAAAAAAAAAGCAAAGCTTATGTACTGTAAACAACCCCAACTGTACTCTGTCGTAACTCTGTTACGAAATTCACTCCAGAACAGACGTCCTCAACGATCTCTGTTTACAAGACGAGTTATCTTTACCCTCACATTAACCCTACATGTTATGTGCGTTGTTAGGGATAGATTTCGGATTAGGGGAGTGTTCTTGGGAATAACACTTACCTCTTAATAAGTACAAATTTTCTTTGGAGCAAAATCGGTCAGAAAAACTACTTGTGCTGTGGTATGTTCAAAACATAGTACATATGAAACATATAGGATGACATAAACATAGGATGGGTTAGCCACGAGCCAATAATATGTTCATCAAATATTGTACTTTACAGTGTCTACATTAGATCTAATCTTTCTAAATTGCGTCTAAAAATCAGCATATTTCCTCTTCCATGCAATAATTATGTTCCATAAACATGGACACTTTCTTTTATAACACACCTATACTATACACCCCAAATACCATCCCCCCTGCCCACAAACAAACAAATTGATATTTCTTATTTGATTTAAAACCAGCACTTAAGCCCATTAGCCAAACGACGAAACGACTTCCCTATTTAAAAATAAGTGCAGTATCAATATCACAGTGTACAGTCGACAAGCCTTCACAAGAAAATACCAGTCGGATTAAAAATATTATGCTAAAAAGTTTTCTGCTCTGTGTCCATTTACACTACGAAATACGAGTACAGTTACATCCGACGTTTAAGCTTATAAATGCAGCTCTCATTTCACACGAAGATATTTTAAATCGATATGCAGTTTAAGTGCGACTTTAAAATAGGCAACGAACTGCTGACCCAGTTTTGATCCCGACCACAATGTCAGTTATTCTCGATTTCGTGAAACTTTGTCAAACGTTTTATGGAAAAGTTGTTATGCCGATTGGTTCGTTGTTGAGTTAAAATATTGATGTGATTTGTAACCGAATTAAAAAAAAGGAGTTGTCAAATCGACCGTACTTTTTTATAGCTTTAGAAAGAAAAGGACTTTCGCAATTTAACCGTTTTTTATATGTCTGTCTTTGTTCTAGAAAAACCGATTTAGTTTTTTTTTTAATTAAAGATGGTGCTTCCCATGTGGTCTTATTAAAATTAATATCACGAATAGGTTTGTATCTATTTGTTAATTCCGGTCATTTTATGCTGTCCAACTAATCAGACCAACTGAAATGGGAAAAAAATCTTTCTACAATAAAACTTAAGTTGGTATCACGGAAATAAATAAGTTAGTTGTTAAAAACTTTTTTAAAGACAAGCTTTTAGAAGTCCGCCATTTCACTTTATTTTTCGAGTTATTCTCAGCAAGCCCTTTCATTTGATACCCATATTGTAGGAGTGCATTAAAAATTACTTGTCCGCCATTTTGTGTGTTCCTCCATGTTTGACTTAGAGTAACGTCACATAGCTAACCATGCATTGTCATCCAAACTAAACGTGAATACGAAATTTCAGCTCAATCGGTTAAAGATATCTGCTTCAAAATTGAGTTGAAGATTCCACCCGAACAAACATACATACCTACAGTGCAAGCTAAATAAAAGCTTGTAAAAAAAAACAGGATTTGTCGCCAAGACACGATAGAAGTGAAACTTTTGTATTACAGGGAAATATTTTAATTCTCCATCACCGTATTTACCCCTTCCACATTTCATCACGCAAAAAGGTTGCAGATCAGAATTTCAGAGCAGGACCCTCCTACCTACCCAGTAACTGGTTTTCAGGCGGAACTCATGCTAAACATCACGCACGTTACTGAAATAATTATAATTTACATACAAAAAAAACTTGTGCCGAATGTGGAGCTGAAAAGTGGGACGAAACAAGAATTTTTCGAAATAAAATTTATCATGGGCCGAATACGGCATACAATGCGGGACGAAAGCAGATTTTTTTATATGGGCTGAATACGGCATAAATCCGATAAATAGACAGGAAACCAAAAAAAAAACACTTTATACAAATATACACTATAAGGTCGGGTAAATTCGGAGCAGTAATACAATAGTGTCACTTCTGTTGTGTGTTTTTTCTACACACTTTTATTAAATTCAAATAGTTAGCAACTTTAGAATTATGTTGGCTTAATTTTATTCCAGGCAAATATACACTAAAGAATGTGTATAAAAAGCAACGTGGAATGCGGACTATTGCTTACTGACAGAATTACTGGACAAAGCCCTGGTACAGACCCTGTCTTAGTTGGGATTAGCTTGAGCACTCTTCCTTAAGCCCGGTGTCCGGTGGTAGAGTGGAAGTAATAAATAATACTGCTGCTGTAATGTACCTCTTGTAAAAACATACTGTCAAACAGTATGTATGGTGGATATTCCTCAAATGCGCACGAAGCGTTTTGCTTCCACATTCATTATACGCTCTGCAAAAGAGTGGAACTCTTTGCCAGAGTTTGTGTTCCAATATAAGTACAATCTTGGAGTATTTCAGTCGAGAATGAATAGGCCTTTTCTAGGCAAGCGTGAGATAGTGGTCAAAAATTTGCCTAACACAGATAAAAAAATAGAGATTAATATCATGGTAGAAATATAACTATGTTATCATCTTGTTTTTGTTACTTGTTGTGCTATTTATGACAACTATAATTATTTAGTAGCAATCATAAAATCGATATTAATTATTTTAATTTAATTATTTTATTTCTTATATTAAATCCATAATTAATATGTTTTAAATAATAAGAGGGTTTTGTAATTACTACCTAGTTCTGGTAGTTTTATAAAACTGAACAAAATAAAACTGTATCGACTACATGATTTATCTTGGTTGATCAACTTATTTCGTGAAGTTGTAATTAAACTAATTTTTACTATATTAAATGGCTTATTATATTACATTGTTTATTTTGCGAAAATTATGTGTAAAATGAAGGCAATTTTGTCAAGAAAACATGAGTTACATATTAGATAGATATCGTTCTTTATATTTCATGTTGAACTTCATATTACTTAAGGAAAATACATAACTAATTAATATCTATAATGCATTATATTTATCACTTGCCTATAATAATATTTCCTATATATTTCCTTAAAATTTACTTGGTCTTATTACAAGGGGCATATTAAGTCCTAAGCATATTATTATAGATCAAACATTTGTTGATTGAAAAGGTTACATATTTCAATTAGTGCATTAATCAATTGAGTGTTAAAGGTTGTTTTGAATAAACGGTATGCGGTGAACAATTTACTACTGACGACCCAAATGGCGCGGTGGGCAAGTGTCTGCCCTCTGCGCCATGGGTCCTAGGTTCGATTCCCGGCAGGAGCACATTTTTCCTTCCCAAGGGACTCTGTGGTTCTGGGTGTGTGATATGTAAATGTTTTCGGCACCCACGATACAAGTCATTGAACTTACTGTGGGGCTGTGAGAGTAAAAGAGTTATTGAAAAAAAAAAACTTCACTTTCAATTTACGAATTCCAAACTAACCTCACCAACATATTGTTGTGATCCGATACAGGATAAGTTATTTATATAATCAACATTATCTTGTATTGTATCTTGAACTAGATCCTATAATTTGTGTTCGCATAGCATTATTCAAATGTGTAATCAAATGCAATATGCATGCATTCGGGAAATTGAGTAACGGACATAACCAGATGGTGTTTAACATGCGTTGCAGATTATTATCGTGTATTTATATATACGAGGTTTTGCATAGCAATCACGATTACGATTACTAATATTACAAAAGCTAAAGTTTAGGGAGATGTTTTTTTTTGTTTTGATAGGCAAGCATTTGACCGCTATCTCACCTGATGGAAAGTGACGATGCGGCCGAAAATGGAACATGCGTGCCTAGAAGGTACCCATTCACTCTAGACTTGAAGACACCCAGATTATACTATTCAGGGAACAAAGACGCATGTAATAAGTTCCACTCCTTCGCTGTACGAATGATGAACGTAGAAGCAAAATGTTTTTTACTCTTCTACGGAGAACGGCTTATTGGATATTAATTTGGCATAGAGATATTATCCCCTAAAAAATACATAGTATACTTTGTTACCGTAAATAACACTGCGAGGTTCAGCTTTTATCTAATAGTATAGGAATATATGTCCTGACACACTGATTTACTGACTGACTGACTGACTTAGAGACAACGCACAGCCTAAACTGCTAGTCGTAGAGACTTGAAATTTGGAGGGTACATTTGTCTTAGTATGAAGAGTGTACAAAGTATGGGATTTTAGAAATTATACTTCAAAAAGGGTTAAATGGGGTGAAAATGTTTGTATGAAAGTTCATTGTTTTTGAGCTTATAGCGATGAAAATTGGTATTTGAGTAGTTAGTTTCAAATAGAAAAATGGTATTATGTATTTTTGCCAGGGGTGCATTAAGGTGGTACAATAGGGAATGAAAGTTCAGAAAAACTAGTCTAAAGCGTTCATAACAAACTAACACACTAACACATTTACACACAAACTTTCAGATTTATAATATTAGAGTGATTATAATATTATAGAGTTAACACTTTATTATAATCACTCTATATTATTATATACTCTATATATAATATATTATTATATAAATAATATATTCGATTATTTTGTGTTAGTGTGTAAGAAAGTTTGTTTTATCTTCATGTTGAAACGGCTAAACTGATTTGGCTGAAATTCCCAATGTACTTAGGTTATACTTAGGACTATTACAAATGCTACTACTTAACTTAATTAACGCGGACAAAGTCGTGTGAAACGGCTTCTATACATATAAGTCAACTAGCTTTTGCCCACGGCTTTGCTCGCGTTAAGAAGTATTATTTTTAAATTGACAAAGTTTCATACAAACTTTCTTCCCCTATTTTATCCCCTTGGGGGTAGAATTTATCAAAATCTTTTCTTAGCGGATGCCTACGTCATAACATCTACCTGCATGCCAAATTTCAGCCCGATCCGTCCAGTGGTTTGGGCTGTGCGTTGATAGATCACTATGTCAGTCAGTCAGTCACCTTTGAGTTTTATATATTTAGAAGAAGCGCGATGATAAAACTAATTTCAATAAATAATATTCTATGTGTCTAACTTCCAAGTCACTAATTCCCAGCAGAAGCACAATTTTATTTACCAAAGGACGTTTGTGCTAGTGGTTCTGGATATGATTGTGTGAGTGATCTAAACGTTTCCGGCACCCATGATACAAGTCTCAAATTTGAGTCTATCTCGTATACTCCGCCTAAACATCGTATCTCTGTCTAAACAATAGTCTTTTTGACATGAGCATGTATGAGTTCAAGCTCTAAATTTTCTCTGAATAGAGCTTAATACGTGCGTGAGTACGTTTCTCTGTGAGTGTTTGTCACACTAATATTATAAAGGCTATATTTTCAAGGGTCCGGGACTTACACGTGGTTAAAACCGCGGGGCGCAGCTAGTTGTTAAAAAACATAAGACTTAGATCTTGACGTTCAAATACCACATAGGTAGAGTATGTCAAAATAGGAATTAATCAAAATACAGTACTCTTTCGCTAATCCGCCGCTTGATTATCCAACAAGTACTATAATCCGCCGTTTTTTGGACTCAAGATAATGCCCTGAATAGCGTAGATATTTGTATTAAATGGGCCCAAGAAAATGGAAAGTCATGCGATATGGTCGCAAATTTACGTAAAATGCGCGATGAAGTTATCACGAAGATATACTTTGGTAAAAAACAAGCAAAATTAGACACATTTTTTTCGAAATATGAGTAATTACTTCGATAAAAGATTCATGTTTGTTGATTTCTTAAATACAATATAAAAATAAATCAAATATTTTGTTTTTTTTTTAATTGTTGTTCCTGTACATTATAATCCGCCGTTTTCAGTAATCCGCCGATGGTTAGGATTTTATGGTGGCGGATTAGCGAGTGAGTACTGTATTGCGATATTAATCTGTCTTAAGCAAATCGCTCTCCTTCAATATACGGTCTTAGCCCTAGCAATTACTCTAGCTTGGGCGCCCATGCCTTTACTGGTCTAACTACAGAACTAGGATAAATCCAGTTCGCAGAATCCAATCCAGAGCTTAGACGGTGCTGTGATTCGAGTTATGTGCCATTATGATCTTTCAAGATATGAATATTCTTGTTTATTAAGATCAAAGTAAAATTCCAAACATTATTTAAATGATATATATTATATCTAAATATTTTTTATTACTTCAATTTGCATTTAGCAAATCGATCACTACTATGTAAAAAAAATTACAGCATTTTGTTTCGGATCAATTTAATTATAATTAAACGTAAGCACAGCTTAAAAAACCGACTTCACCGCTTTATCTTCGGAACTTTAATCTGAATAGATACTAAACACGCATTATTGACAATATTTCAAGAACAACTGATCAGAACTTGATCAAATTTAAATGAGACCAAATGGAAAGCAACATTATTCAAACAAAAAAAAAAAAAATCGGTTAATGTGGAAATCAGTTGTAACAAACATAAAAAACAAAATACCTATAGTCCTCCTTTTATGTGAAGTCGGTAGAAAATTCAACTGAAACAATCGTTTATTTCGTATGATGTGTATCTATATTTCAAATATAAATTTGAAATTGTGTAAGTACTCAAATGGGCGAGAGGCACTCAAAATACTGATTATATTTGCCAGATTCACATTTACAGTATTGATACAATTTGCGTGATATTGAGAAGACAACATATTATCAGTGGGCATTACTACTCAAATACATATTATGTGGTAGTGTTATTTACGTTTTTTTTTTTTTTTTTTATAACTTGAACATTACTATTATTAGTTATTTACGTTGAACTTAATTTTCATATAAATTAGAAAATTTCCCTTAAATTTTAATTCTTTAATGTTACTTGCTTATTCAATTATTACTAGTGTTTCTTTAAAAAAATGTTTATAATTTTTCAGAACATGTGTATGAGACTTAGCTCCTCCTAAATTGATGAATTTTGATGTTATTTTATATGCGTGTTCAGGTAGTCTCAAGAATGCTTAAAACAAGCAAATAAAAAAATCAGTTCAAAAAAATGTATTAAATATAAAACATTGCATGGCCATTAATTTGTCACTCAGATTTGGTAAAGTACTAGGCAAACATAAACACGATTGATGTAATAAATTTACTCAACAAGTTTTTAGTATGGCATGAAAGTACTAGGCAACCATAAACGTGAAAGATGTAAAATGCTTTATTTATTTACGTGGCATTGCAACGCATAAAACATTGCATGGCCATTAATTCGTCACTCAGATTTGGTAAAGTACTAGGTAAACATAAACACGATTGATGTAATAAATTTACTCAACAAGTTTTTAGTATGGCATGAAAGTACTAGGCAACCATAAACATGAAAAAGGTTCAAATGCTTTATTTATTTACGTGGCATTGCAACGTATGCCGGATATAGCTAGATGATTATATTATAAGCTTTGATTAACCAACCTCATAATGAACCTTACAAACAAACTGTAAACCATGGCTAAGAAATTCGCTACTCGCATATATTCCCTAACGTATCCAAGTTTCTCTATATTAATATTGACATACGTAAAGCACTTTACAGTATGTGCCCTTAAGGAATAGTTTGATTGTTTGGTAAGTTTTGGTGGTATCATTGATTTGTTGGCCCAAGAGATGCCTATTTAGCTGTTCGTTATAGGTGAAGATTACATAATAGCTATATACCTAGTAGTGTTATGTTTATTTTAACTCATAATTCCACAATATAGCGTTATATTGTGTTCAAATATCATATGTAGAGTAGATACTCATTTAATAATTGTACACAATTATAATATACCGATCTCGGTATATTGACCCCTGAATTGAATAACATTGTAAGTAAAAAATTAAAATTAAATCTAAACAGAGCATGTTAGAATTAAGCAAAGAGCTATTTTTAAATCTGTCAGAAAGCATTATCTATCTATAAATACCTCTAATATGCAGTCACAAATCATTTTAAAAAGTCCGCTCAGTGGGTACTAGCGTTAGGCACAAAAAGTTTTAGTTATCTAAATATATCTAAATATATATAACTCAAAGGTGACTGACTGACTGACTGACTGACATAGTGATCTATCAACGCACAGCCCAAACCACTGGACGGATCGGGCTGAAATTTGGCATGCAGGTAGATGTTATGACGTAGGCATCCGCTAAGAAAGGATTTTGATTAATTCTACCCCGATAAAATAGGGGATAAAAGTTTGTATGAAACTTTGTCAATTTTAAAATAATCTATCTAAATATATATAACTCAAAGGTGACTGACTGACTGACATAGTGATCTATCAACGCACAGCCCAAACCACTGGACGGATCGGGCTGAAATTTGGCATGCAGGTAGATGTTATGACGTAGGCATCCGCTAAGAAAGGATTTTGATTAATTCTACCCCGATAAAATAGGGGATAAAAGTTTGTATGAAACTTTTTCAATTTTAAAATAATACTTCTTAACGCGAGCGAAGCCGCGGGCAAAAGCTAGTTACAATATAAGCATATTGTAGACAATCGTTTATAACAACTATTCATCTCTTATATTATATTTTCTTTAACTCAAGTTGTTCTCAAAACAAAAACCAACATGAAAATTCTCGAGTTACAATCTTAAGACAACTTTTTTTTTAACAAAATGCCAGTGATTTTCGCCTCTATTTTCTTAAAATGATTACAAACTCACCAAAATGTACTATAGTGGTTTACGTCCGCTTATATGTTTTCTACCTAACTCAAGTTGCTCGCAAAACAGAAACTACCACAAAAAATCTCAAGTTACAATTGTAAATAAGCTTTTACCTCTAGACAAAACGCAAGGGATTTTCGCCTCTATTTTCTCTGAAACTATTAAAATTCCACGAAAATGTACTATAGTGTTTAACGACCATTTTTGTGCTATCTTCCCAACTCAAGTTGTTCCCAAAACAGAAAATACCACAAAAATTCTCAAGCTACAATCGTAAGTAAACTTTTTCATCTAAACAAAACGCAAGGGATTTTCGCCTCTATTACCGCTAAAACGATTACAAACCCACCAAAATGTACTATAGTGATTAACGTCCGCTGTAAAATTCGGATCACGGGCGGTACGTACACTTTTTTCTTCCTCGCACGTCCGTGGTGTCCGAAAGCCGGATCATATCGCGAGTTTTACAGGCTTTTACCGGATACAGTTTTATTTTTATGCTTTAGGTTTCGCAGTTCCGCGGATGTATTTTATACGTTGTGTGACGAGAATACAAATGTTTGCATTGATGATAACGGTGCGAAATTTGTTTGTGCTGAAGATTGCTGCGGGTAATGTTTTATGATATTTGTGAAGGTGGATGTTACACAAATTACTGCGTTCGAAACCCACCTTGGTAATTTCCGTTTTTGCCAAAGCAAAAGCTATATTACACGTTTATCATCCGTACAGCGAAGGAGTGGAACTTATTGCCTGCGTCTTTAATTCCTAAACGGTACAATCTGGGTGTCTTCAAGTCTAGAGTGAATAGGGACCTTCTAGGCAAGCAATAAGCTAGGCATTCCATCTACGGCCGCATCGTCACTTTTTATCAGGTGAGATAGCGGTCAAATGTTTGCCTATCTAGCGTAAAAAAAAGTTGTTGACTTAACTTACCTGTAATGCTACTGTACTGCGCTACTATTTTTACACCACCGACCTCATTATTTCAAATTATCCCTCACTCCATCCAAAGATTGATTGGAAGGGATCGCTTTTAGCAATAAATTCGCCCATTGTACTTTAGTTTTTTTTAGATTATCTCCGTAACTAGCTTTATTTGGTGTACAATAAATAATTTTCTATTCTATTCTACTGAAACTTTTACACACATAAGTAACATTATTTTGAATTGAGCTATTTATTTGCAAATTTTAAACAATATAATTAGGTATCTAAAAATCATTATTACTGCACTATTTTGGATGTCAGAAAAAGCTGTAAAATGTTTTGTCCATATTCATATTAAGTTTACACAAATAAAAAAAAAACTTACCAAGGTCAAACGCTTATCACTTTTAACACTAAAACTTAACTCTAAAACATGTCTTATCACTCTTAAAGATAAAAATAAAAGCTTTCACAATCACAATGTCATACTAAATTCAATGAACTGCCCGTTGGTTTTGTTGATTGAGCGTTCGCCTTCTAGGCAGGGGTATCGGGTTCGATTCCTGTGATGTTTTCTCCCCTAGGAAAATATGTGTTTCTGGTTCTGGCTGTGATTGTGTATGTGATGTGAATGTTTCCGGAACCCACGACATCGAACTTAGTTTGGGGCTGTGAGTGTGAAAGCGTTTATGTTTATGTTTATGTATGATCTGAGTCGTGAATGCCGGGCACATTCAATTCACACACCCAATCACACCTAGAATCACAAATTTCCCTTGAGGAGAAAATTTGTGTTTACACCGGGAATTTAATCCGATACTCGCTGCGTAAAAGGCGAACATAAACTCAACTAAGCCTACGGACAGTTTAAGCTTTTTGCCTTATAAGGCGTATGTTAATAATAAGTTAATGTTATTAACATACGATGCAGCATTGTAAACCAAAAGTTTCCAGCATCAAGACATCGGTTGAAGCTCCCAATCCGCCTTGGAGCGTTTGCTCTTCCTTGTGGCTTGTTATTGGCATACTCTTAGAACCAAACATTATAATATTACAGCTACGTCTTTACGTCTGTTGCAGATAGCAGTATTGATATATTAGAGGGCATTATGCCTGCTGAGTACCTAAAACATTATAGTGACATTAAACCCTTGATAAACATTGATAACTAGTGGTTATGTAAGCTAAAATCCTCACGTATTTTTCGAAATGGCTGAAATTTATATATTTTTTATGTTTAAAACCCCCAAATCTGAATAAACTGTATAATTTGGATGTTTTCAGTCTATAGGGAAAAGGTATCCTAGAAAAGGTATCCATGCTGAAGATGTAACATACTTGCCTAGAAGGCAAGCATGTTACATCTTCAGCCACATCATTACTTTCCATCAGGTGAGATACTGGTCAAGTGTTTATTAAATAAGATAATATAAACGTAAGCAAAGCTTAAAACAACCGTTTTCACCGCTTATATTTTGGTTTTAGCTTCATCGATTTCGATAAAATTTATATGGGACCTCTGATAAAAAGAAGAATGAGAATCGGTCCACATATGGGGGAGAAATCGGTGAACATACATGAAAAACTTGTACATGCAGTCGAACATAGTACCTGTTCCTTTTTTGAAGTCGGTAAAAAGAGACTTGAGCGGGAGCAATACATATTATACCAACATAATAAATAGGTATAACTAGTACCTACGTGACGATATACCTGAAGCACTTTGAGATTACACAAGAGTTCAAATATTAAAACCAACTAGTAGATACATAATGGATTTTAATTGTTAAAAATATCTGAAAGTCTACATAGTTTTTATTAAATTTAAATTAAAACGGGAAGTAGCGTGGCGCGTTGTCGATGTCTAGATCGACAATAGTTTTGGTTTCGTTACCGCTTCTTCCGGAAGCGCGGAGTCTTCGATTTCGCATCTTACATCGCACACGTTGAGTGCATATTTTGAACTATTAAATAAAAATAAAAACAGAAAATAGCGTGACTAAAGCTTGGATGATGTCTATTTCGGCTTGATTTAAAAGTCTTCTTCAGGGTGAGTGCGGAGCGCTCTGCCATCACTGGCAACGCGTAAGTCACTCTAGTTCTCGTTTTAATTTTAATTTTATGGTATCTCCATCGAGCGTAGAGCCAAAAAACGTCTTGATTGCGAGCAGCTGAAAAATTTAAAGCTTTGGAGCTTAGGTCATCGCCGCATGGTAGCAAGTCTCTCGGTTTTTTCGGATTCATTTCGGAGAATGTTCCAAGGAACTTCACGATCTAGTTTCCCCATCCCCGTTATATCATTGGACAAGCAGACAAACTGCTAAGCGACACAGCTATATGGTGGACATTCCACAAAGGCGCACGTAGTGTTTTACCTCCACATTTTTTGTGCGAACCGTAAAGGAATGGAACTCCTCACATGAATCGGTGTTTCCTGATATGGGAGTCTTCAAGTCGCGAGTGAATAGGTATCTTATAGACAAGCTTGCTCCATCGTCGACCACATCGTCGCTTACCATCAGGTCAAAAGGTTAAAAGTTTGCCTATCCTGAATAAAAAAAATGTGATTAATAAATAAGTCTGCCTAACTTACCCGATTTGAATGACTTACGATTTTATTTTACCTTTTACCACGAAAAGGCAACAAATCATTCTTATCTTTTTGAATTTGGTTAGAGGCGAAACAAATTACCCGAAAATTTAAGATAAAGCTCAAATAGAAACAAAACTTTTTGTCATTAGATTTCAGAATTTATGTTAAAAAAACGTAGATCTAATAAGTAGCCTAGCCAAAGATTATAAAACCTGATGGCGCATTTGACTGAAGAAGTACCTATTCTTCTTCCCCCGCTAGTAGATTGTGAGTAAAAACTCACAATTCACTATTGAGTGTCATGAGCAAATATCGACTCATACAAGGAATTCCATTCCTTTGCGGTTCGCACAGTAAATGTGAAAGCAAAACACTTCGTCCACATTCGTGGAAATTCTACCATACAGCGGTGTCACTTGTCCGATGATAGAATGGAGATAGTTGAACTAGATCGTGTAGTTTGGCTCACTCTCCGAGATGTGACCGATACAAAACCGAGAGGTTAGTTACCTAACCTAGCGATACAACAAATCAAATCACAATAAATAAATCGATTTTTCAAAAACATCTTGTTTTCTTCTACTATTTTGACTTCTACGAAAATTTTATTGGTTTCCTTCTGCGCATGTATCCTATGATTTTAATTGAAATTTAAAATTCATACTAAAACCGTGCCATTTTATTATAAATGTTTTATTCAGCAAACTGTAAATTTCTACAAACATTATAGATAGAGATGTAAAGGTCACGTTGGCTAAACATTGGCTAAATCGCAGAAGCCTGTAGATTTCTACAAAAATGCTCAAGATAGAGATGTAAAGGTCACATTCTCTAAACATTAATTCGCAAGTCGTCTTATCTGATATTTTATGTACCTGAACTTTGATATTGAGTTTTCAATACGTATTACGATACAGATCACTATCATCAGATCACAACATGTTAACATGATCAATTAATCAATCAATTGAAAACTTTTATCAGTTAAAACATGGTTAGTTTAAAAACGTAAGCCGATTTTATAATGTTTTGTGGAACAATATAACTTTGAAACGAGGTTTTATAAAATACGTGTTACAAACTTTTTGGTAATAGGAACTCTTTCATATGAAAATGGTGATAATTGTGTAGTTGTAACCATTGTCAGATTTGACTTCATCAACAGATCTCTATCATGATACCTTAATATTACATTATTTCCTATTTATGTATAGGAAATAATGTAATATTAGAGTATCATTGGTATCTTCGTATACTAATTTCAGCTAATTGCGATGCCAACAAGTGCTTGAAATGTTAAATAAATATTTTGTATTGGAATGACAGACATTAAGACTAGGAATTGATGTAAAAGTTTGTAAAAAATCGGCTCGTTTTTATCGGAAGTAATGACATCTGGTCATCTTTATCAAACTACATTCGTTTTTATCGGGCCTCAATCAACATGATCCTGTTGTTTCCATATTTCTTACTAATGGAGTTAGCTTAACATACATTTAAGTACCTATTTACAGAACGGATGGAAGTTGAAGCTGCCATTTATACCAGGTCATACGATGTGTCTGTTTTATCAATAAGTTTGCCCATTAATGGGAAAATTGGAACTAGACAAATCAGATGTACCATTTGCACCATTGTTGGAAAAGTCTGATTTTGACAAGTACCAGTTTTACTATTACGACACTGACTCAACATGAAAAATTCGAGAAAAACAATAATCGGACAAAATCAGTGAATGTGGGCAAAAACAAATAAAAATCGGAAAATTAAACGAAAATCGAGAACTCGCCGCCCATCACCACCTTTACGTAAGCAGTTCAGTATATATTTTTTTTTGATTGTACACTGCAACGCACTCTTATCATGTCCGTGGCAAATGGTTTTACTCCACCTTCATATTTATCACTATATTTTATGATAGCACGATCATTCTCCACCCTAAGTTGAAATTAAATACCTTACTCCACTCCGTTCATATTCAAGATCATAGGTCATGTGAAGGGTTATGAAAGCCATAGCTCGGGTTATGTATAAATGGCGATCTACAAACAGAACAATATTCTTTTGTTTTTTCGTACTTCATTAATTTGGTTTTACCAATCTTTGTTTCGTTGATTTTCTTTTGTTTATCAGTATTTCATTTGTTTTTGAGAATCTTGTTATTTAATTTTTTTGAGTTTGCTAAAATATTTTACCGTGCTATTAAAATTCTAAGTAGAAGTAGGGTAATTCATCTTCTACTGGTAGTAAAACTTGGTAGTAGCACGACAAATAAATGACCAAAATGGCGTACCGTGGATAGCTAGCCTCGTAAAAACCTTTATCATCAAAATATTCCAAACGATAAATAATTTCGTCACATGAACTTGCGGACAGACCCGTATAGTATTAGTCCGCATAAAGGATCCGAAAGCCTTCATTATTGATTATTTTAAACCGACTTCTAAAAAAGCAGGCTATTAATCATGATTGTATTTTTCTATGTGTGTTACCTGAGAATTTTTTTAGGTGAATCGATTTTGATATTTATTTTGTTTGAGAGTGTTGATCCCATTAAAATTTGATCAAGATCTGATAAGTAGTTTTTGAGTTATCATCAAAGATCAAAGCTTTAATTCCAAACAAGCATGTTCCATCTTTGGCCGCATGGTCACTTTCCATCAGGTGAGATAGCGGTCAAATGTTTGCCTATCAAGTTTAAAAAAAATAAGTTCTGAAGATAAAGCGGTGAAGTAGTTTTTTTTAGCTTTGCTTGCGTTTCATTTTTTTCATTTGAAGGATATGGATTCAATTTGGTATATATTATAAAAATATGCCCATATATTATATAAAATTGTCAAATGTTCCGTAGATAATGAGCTGAAGTCGGATTTTTGAAGCTTTGCTTGCGTTCGACGACCCAGTTGGCGCAGTGGACAGGTGTCCGCCCTCTGCGCCGTGGGTCCTGGGTTCAATTCCCGGCAGAAGCACAAATTCCTTCCCAACGGATATTTGTGCTTTTGGTTCTGGGTGTAATGTGTGTGTGTGATGTGAATGTTTCCGGCACCCACGATACAAGTCTTTGAACTTAGTGTGGGGCTGTGAGTGTGAATGCGTTTGTTGTTTGTTTGAATTATTGAATGAACTGTTTGTTGACTTAGTTGGGTTTTTATTCGCCTTCTAAGCAGCGAGTATCGAATTTGATTCCCGGTGCAAACACAAGTTTTTTCCCCAGAGAAAATTTGTGTTAATCTAATTTGTGTTCATACTTATTTTTATAATAGCTGCGCCCTGCGGTATTACCCGCGTCAGTTTCGGACCCGCGGGAATGCCGGGATAAAAAGTAGCCGCTTGAACGTGAAGATGTAACAAAAATACAAACACATTTACAAACTTTCGCCTTCATAGTGTTATCAGAGAATGTATCAAATCAAAATCGTTTATTCACATGGGCCCCAAAGAGGCACTCATGAAAGTTAATGAGTCTATTGCCAGATTCGCAAAATTACAGCCATCTCGAGAAGAACCTGGCAAGAAATGCGGCGGCGCATTTTTTTTTCATTCATTTTTTTTTTTAAAAACATTCTTAATTTCTAATATATAATTTTCTCAACCTAGGTGTTATTATGGTAGTCGCTAGAAAGAGCCGGTGCAGTTTGATCAGAGAGTATATTTAAGCGTATATATGTAACAAGTTATTCATAATATATTTTTTGTACTTTAATGCAAAACTAATGTTTGAAAAAATATCACTAAGCTACGGTACGTGGTACTGCTAATGAAAAAATAAAACCGGGATAAAAGATCTAAAAATAAAACTGTTATTTTTGTTTTCCTCTCGCAGATTAATGATGAAAGCTTATTATAAAACGATTGACTACATTAATGACAAGGATGCATGGAGGTAAATTGCACAAGCGCTTTCTAGCGACTACATAGATACATAGACTACATAGACTAATATAGATATACCTACCTAGATAAATTTTACAATTAATAAATATAATTATGTGTTAGTGTTTAAGAATGACTTTAAAAATGAATGAAAAAAAAGGCGCCGCCGACTTTCTTGTCAGGTTCTTCTCGAGATGGCTGTAATTTTGCGAATCTGGCAGTAGAGTCATTAACTTTCATGAGTGCCTCTTTGGGGCCCAAGTGAATAAACGATTTTGATTTTGACTTTATTAACCGACTTAAAATGGTGGAGGTTCTTATTCGACATGTTTTTTTTTGTATGTATGTTACCTCATAATTATTATCTAGGTGAACCGATTTTAACAGTATTTTTTTATTTGAAAGCACTTTTAAATTTGATCACGATCGGATTAGTAGTTTTTAAGTTATTCTCAATAATTTGTATTTAATTCATTTAATCTGATTTAGGTTTCCGAAAATAAAGCGGTGAAGTTGGTTTTATTAACTTTGCATGCGTTTTAATTATTCTTAACAAGTACGAGACAAATCCTTACGTAGTCAGAAAGCGGACACAAGCCGGGACAAACGCAAAGCAGAAGAAGAATAAAAAGAAGAACGAGACAAATCCTAATCGCAGTTTGTTTACCGAGGCCTAATTTAGAAATAATATTTCATTTCTTGGTTTTGAGGATCATGCCCTGTGGCTGCCGGCGGAATCTTTATATAAGACGGAATTATCTTGCTTCAAGGAAAATCTTTTGAAGTGTAATTTCCTTTTTTGACTGGAAACATAATTGCGTTGTGTGTACTAAGTGTGTGTATGTAGAGGGAGTGTAACTCATATCAGAAGTAGTATATGCGACTTTGAATACCGTTCGGTTTCGCACCAGTCGTAATTTATTTGACCGAGTGCAAACTTCTCTCATATTTAAATTATGAGCACTTATTTTAATGTTGATTACTTAACAAAAAGACAAATTGTCAAACGTCATCCTTATACGGTTTGGTCGAAGCATTTCACTTCTACGTTTATCATCCGTACAGGGAGTGGTACTGATTGCCTGCGTCTTTGTTTCCCGAACGGTATAATCTGGGTGCCTTCAAATCTATTGTGAATAGGTATTGATGGTTTGTGGCAGTTTCAACTGAGTCCTACGACTACAAAATATCATAACATGTTCATAAAGACAAAAAAACGTTAAGCAAAGAAACGTTAAACTTTTTTCATAAACTCTCACGTATAACCTGTTTTCCAGCGCATTCGTTCAAAACGTCAAATTGATATGTAGCTTCAACTTTAGTGGAAAATTCTTTCATATTTCTAGTCTCTCTTTTTGAGATATAAAGTGCCGCTGCGTCATTTTTCTATTTGATAGGATTATGTGTCTCACTCAAACTTAAAATAAGAGGAAGGAATTTTGCGCTAGACTGTTTGTTACATAAGAAGTTTTTATGGTTATGATTTTATTACAAAATCCGGCGACCGCCACTCGAAACTCTAAAACGAGGCGAGTGCAAAACTCCGTCGCTTTATAGGCTGTTGAACTAAATTAGATGCGTGTGGCGTCGCGTAGTTGTGTGCGTGACTAGTTCAGTTTGAGTTTTTTTTTTTTTTTTTTTATTTGTGACAGGCTAGTGTTTGACCACTATCTCACCTGATGGTAAGTGACGATGTGATCGAAGCTGGTAAACACACTAGACCTGGAATACGCAGGCTCTCAAGGATAACTGCCGGAACGACGTATTTGGCTTGGCGGCAGACTTTCAACTTGATGGTGGTAAGCTACTTTGGTAGCAAGCCAGGCGAGCAACTCACAAAATGCTCTACCACCTCTCAGTTTTGCCGCGGAAGTGAAAAAATGGCGTTGTTGATTTTGTATAATTTTCCAAAACCTGTGATTCTTCGAGTGTTAATGTGAAATAATGGTGGATTAATAGCCGTCAATACTTAGTAAACGTCAACAAGTGTAGGCAAGTTATACAAAGTTGTAAAACGTGATTTTCGCTTTCACTCCAAAACTCCAATAGAAGTTTTCGAAGAAGTTTCTACCACTTTCGTAGGGCATGACTTGACTATGACTGGACCTTGACTCTTTTACTTGACTTTCACTGTGACTTGTGACTACGACTTTTAATGTAAATACACTTGAAATATATTATTACTTGACATTGGCTAAATGTAACTTAGACAAAAAAAATATAAAAAAACAGTTACTCTAAGTCAATCGTAACACATACAGATAATATGCAATCCTAGATCTTTCTTTAGGATTTTAGGAGAATTATAAATTTCTGGTACATCATTTTTATGTATCTAGGTTTAACCTATGTGTTGTTAATTTATTTTTTGGTGACTTTGTTGCAAAACATTGCTTTTTCTACTTACATATAAAGTTAATTAAGTTATAGGTTAATAATATAACAAGCTTGAAAACTGATATATCTGATTGTGGCAACCGCATAATGATATCGTGGTTGACGAGGAGTTATATACAGACAGACGGACGCAGAATCTGACTTTGTTTTATACTTTGTAGAGAGGAATCGGTGGTATACTTATTTAGAGCGTTAACTCTTTCGTGCAAATATTGTAATTCGTTAAAAACATAGGCATATACCATGTTATTGCCTTAACAACTTAAAAACCCTCACCAAAAACAGCACTGAAAAGTCGAGGGCTAATTCTAACCTTTTTGTTTAATCTAATTTCATTTCTGTCTCCCAGGTAAATTCTAACCTAAAACATCAGTCCATGTTTTCATAAGCAAATGTAAGTAATCCTTCAGCAACCTTTACACAGTAGGCGATTTGGGATAATTGGCATTATATTGATAAATTTAGAAAGGAAAAATTATCGCTTGAGGTGGGGTTTGAACTAGCGGCCGATAGAGTGTGATACCCTATTGCTCTAACCGCAGAACTACTCAGGCAATTTTTTTTTCTTTTCTAAATTTATCAATATAGTTCTGCCTAGCATGGCTAAACGCTATATAAACAAAATCAAAATTGGCATTCTTTATAGGGTCAGCATAAGTACAATAATCATTCTAAATAACAATAACTATATACCAATTATTGTCAAAATTCTTACTTATACAGAGCAAGTAAACACTTTAATAACGTATGTAGACATAATAATACAATAGACTTGTTTTGCACAAGCTTGATCTCGGCGAGGCGGGTGCTTAGTAGCGACTTCTTTGATAATAAGACTCAATTGTTGAAATAATTTACAACATTCTGATTATTGTCTTCGTTTTGATGTATACTTACTAAATTTTGTTACGTATTTTTATTTTATCTTTGTGTAACGACGCTTTAATGTCATGTTTGCGTTACATAGTAAAATATTTTGTTTCTAGCCGTGAGGACCAGTAATCGGCTTCGGCTGTTGGTCTTCCTTGTAAATAAATAAATAAATATCACTAATTATCAGAAAGTCAAGATACAATCCTACTTAAATAATCTCCAAACCTGTTAATCTGTTAGGAGATATCTTGATGTCGCATATCAATTTTTCTTCTGTCGGTATAACATTTTTTTTTTTTTTATTTGTGTCAGGCTAGTGTTTGACCACTATCTCACCTGATGGTAAGTGACGATGTGATCGAAGCTGGTAAACACACTAGACCTGGAATACGCAGGCTCTCAAGGATAACTGCCGGAACACCGTATTTGGCTAGGCGGCAGACTTTCAACTTGATGGTGGTAAGCTTTGGTAGCAAGCCAGGCGAGCAACTCACAAAATGCTCTACCACCTCTCATGAACTTGCTTGTGAACCCATGTATTTGTTTTTTGCTCGATAGGTAAGCATTTTACCACAATCACACTTGATGGAAAGCGATGATGCAGCATGCTTTCCTGGGGATTCACTCTTGACTTGAAGACTCCCAGATTATACCGTTCGGGGAATACGGAGGTGGGGAGTTTCACTCCTTTACAAGGATGATAATCGTAGTTGCGAACGTTAGAGCAAACTGTTGGCAATGATTTGTTTATATACCATTAGCCGTGCTAGCCAGAACTATAGTGATACATTATCCCCGCCTCAAGCGATAATTTTTCCTATCTAAATTTATCACTATAACTGTTGGGTGTCAACCACATAATTTTATTAATTATCATAAAACATAGCAAGAACAAAACATACTCGTAGTTATAATCTGGGAGTTTTTAAATCATGAGTGAATTGGAATCTACTCAACAAGCATGTTACATCTTCGGCCGTACCTATCAACGCTTTCCATCAGGTGAGATTGTGGTCAAATGCTTGCCTATCGAGTATAAAAAAAAAACATATCAGTGCAGCCGTTGACAAGATAGATCTTTTGGTGGTATTTTCGAATGATGATTTTGCAACTGTTTTTATTGGGTATCTAAACTCAATTTTTCTATTTTCTAAAACTTAATTCAATTGTTATATGATATACTAGGTGACCCGCTCGACTTCACCCGGGTAAAAACATAGAACATACAAATTATTGCTTTCACCCTTACATCCCTTACTTAGTTCAATGATTTGTGTCGTGGGGCAGTAAACACTCACAAACACAAAATTCACATCATATCCAAAACCTTAAACACAAACTTTCCGAGGCGAATACAGCAAAAGAGCTAAAAGCCATCAACCTAACAGGTTACCCATCGACCAGTGGGTAGCATCCGAATTATGCTGTCGGCATTGCTTCTCAGATTTGTAGTGCTATACGTTAAACGAATTAAGTAGCAGAATTTGGACCTCGCGTCTCAACCAGGCGTTTAAAAATCCTTACTTAATATTATAAATGCGAAAGTAACTCTGTCTGTCTGTCTGTTACGCTTTCACGCTAAAACTACTGAACCGATTTAAACGAAATTTGGTACACAGATAGTCTAGAGCCTGAGAAAGGACATAGGCTACTTTTTAACCCCGAATTCTGGCTGGTCCGGGATTTACGCGGGCAAAGCCGCGGGGCGCAGCTAGTAACCTATAAACACAGCAACATTATAACTTTGGCACTTATCATGTTCCCTATATAAATGTGTCTAAAATGCGATAACATTGACTCTCATACTGAATACATATCTTGAGGGATGTCATCGACATTCAGTACTAATACATCAGATGTTCACCTACGTCAATGTATATCTGAACTGAATTGACGTTCCATTAAGAGGTACGTGATAGTATTTTTAGTATTTTTTAGGGTACCGTCGGAAAAAAAATGGTAAGAGTAAATTATTTTGCAAATTTAATTGTCGGCGACAGTTTTTGTTTTTGCTGCCTGTACCAACTTATTCTAGGAGTATTTATCCAGCTACAAAGTATAAATCTTTATAAAGAAGATGTAACTAACATACAAACACACTCTCAAACTATTGCTTATATAATATTAGTGTAATTTATTAAAAAATAATAGAAGTCCGTTAAACTGTTAACCATCTAATAACCCCTATGATATTTTTATCAATCTACACACACACACACACACACACACACATTAGCAAAGTAGCACTCAAAAATTCAGAAGTTTTGGAAAATAATACAAAATCGACCATGCCATTTTTTTAGTTTCTAGGCAGAATATGTTCCCGCTTTGTAATTGCCATAATTACTCTTAATTTTAAAAAATAACTGGCCAGTTATATTGTTCGAGCAAAGCGCAAAACTTTTCCTCATTAATTCTAAGTTTAATAATTCAAACTTTATAATCACGAAGTTTACATAATTATTTACCCATACATTTGGTAGAATATTTTAAGAACAGAACTGTACGGAACCAATCACTTTACAAACAATACCCTCGCTTGTCATATTTTTGGAGTCCGCCTATGACGGGTAACTGTGGTTGACGTGGCGTGAAACTTGATAAGCCTATTTTTCTTGAATAAAATAAAATATATGTGCTTTTTTACACGATCGTGCGACAAAATATAATAGATGTAATTTTGGGTTTTCGGCAAATCAAGATTAAATACTTAAATAGATGCTCACACAAAAACAAACAAACATAAGACCGAAAGAGCGTCGAAAAAAAATAACGCTTACACACTCGTTACCCCGCACTTAGTTTGATTACTTGAATCGAAAATGCCAGGATGAGTTTTTTTTAGGTGATGCGACATGCAAACTACTACAACGAGAACCAGAAAAACAAATTTTCTTAGGGTAGACATTTTTTCAGGTTTTGATACCTTTGTGCTAAGTTGTGCGGATTTATCGGCTTTGTTTTTTTGTTGGTTTGATTCAGAAGTTTAATTTGTTTACAGCTATTAGGAACCAAATAGTTCAACCTATTTGTTTTTTAACCTTATTATTTATTCCTTTTCTTGAAGTTCAGTGTAACCTCATTAGTGACAACATTTAAACTACCTGTTGGCTAAGTAAATTGAGCGTTCGCCTTCAACCTATTATAGCTATATATAAATATAAGTATGGGTATCGGGTTCGATTCCCGGCGGGAACCCAAGTTTTCTCACCAAGGAAGATTTGTGTTTCTGATTGTGATTGTGTGTGTGAACACAAATTTTAAATATTATGGAATGCAAAGGTATCTCACTTTATATCCGTTTAATTAGCAGATCTGTCACATTAAAAATAATAAAACAACTACAATAATTAATTTATTTTGGTACTATTTCATAATAATAATAATACTCAAATCCATCTTTTATATTTGAATACATAATTTACAAAAATAATACATAAATCTTATTCAGTAAGCAGATACTAAAAACTTGATAACGTTGTAATTGTGTGTGATGTGAATGTTTTCGGCACCCACGACGCAAGTCATCGAACTTAGTGTGGAGCTGTGAGTGTGAAACCTTTTTACGTTTATCGTTTTATAGACTTGGATACAGTCTTCATTGTGTTCTAACATTATGCTATCAAAGCACGAATAATAGGTTTTCCAAATGTATTTCCAATAAATGTTGACTTTATTGTCTGTCCTCTTTTGATGTATTTCAAAATCCCTCTTGACTATTTTTTTCAAATCCAGCTCTGAAGCAGTTTGTGGAAAAATCACATTCGACATGTGCTCGGATTAAGTATTTAATTTAAATTTGATAGTTTCAGGTGTTCTTCAGAAAAACAGTAACGGACAGACAAGCAGACGGACATCGAAGTAATTCTAAAATTGTTCCTTTTGATGTATGGGACCTCAGCGAAGTCATGGTCACAAATAGACAGATTTTTGTAAGCAAATAGTTAATTACTAATTCTGGTGTCTGTTATGAATGAAACATTCCCACCTCCGTATTTTGACTTTAATAAAAACACAAAGGCTTTCATTAAAACTTCCGCGTACCTTTAATCAAACCCTGTCACAGATAAGATAACAGTTAGTACCCGATAGTGATTAGAGTAGAGATGAGGTAGTGCGTAGTAGATGCCGGATTTAAAACTTTGAATATATTTTTTTGATATTATTTTTTAAACACTTTAATTCCCTTAACTTGACATACACCATATTTGAAAGCTTGTATCGAGGGTGCCGAAATCATTCACATCACACAAACAATATCGCCCAGAACCAGAACAACAATTTTCCCTTGGGGAGCAAATGTGTAATCCCACTAGGTATCGAATCCGATACCCGCTGCTTAGTAGGCAGACACTCAATAATTTACGCCAATGGACAGCTAATTTTATATACCAAATAACTTAAACTCAAACGTTTATTTGCCAAAATGCATGTTTAAAGGTAATATTATGTACAATGCATTCAGCCTGCATGCAGAAGTGCAAATATTAATAAATATTCTTGTCTCTAAATTTCATAAATTCGTTAATAGTATAAAATCTTTACTTAATATGCAATAATGCCAGTCACTCAAATTTATTTTAAAACTATTTTACCATTTAAAATTTTAATATCGTTAGGCATTTTATTATGTAAATATATATATATATATATATTTTTTTTTTTTTATTTGTGACAGGCTAGTGTTTGACCACTATCTCACCTGATGGTAAGTGACGATGTGATCGAAGCTGGTAAACACACTAGACCTGGAATACGCAGGCTCTCAAGGATAACTGCCGGAACATCGTATTTGGCTTGGCGGCAGACTTTCAACTTGATGGTGGTAAGCTACTTTGGTAGCAAGCCAGGCGAGCAACTCACAAAATGCTCTACCACCTCTCAAATGTCACCTGATTAGCACCACCCGGGGACCACGTGTAGGGAGTCAGACTTAAGGGGTATCCTCCTACGGACGTGGGTGACTCAGCCCCCGTATATATAAACATGATAATACATTATTTTTATAAATATATTTTTGACAAGTAAGTTGATATTATAGTGAGACTATTCAAGTGAGGTGAATTTCGCACGCTTTTGTTTTTTATAATATACAATACAATTTTTAAAATATTCTAGGTATGCTTTTGTAAAAAAAACAAATATCTCTTATGTAGATACAAGCCAGAAGAAGCACAATAAATTTTCTGAATAGTGGCCTACAATTATCCCTAAACCATAGTTGTTAATCTATCTTAATTATTAGGAAGTAATGTTGCAGTCGATAGTGGTAAGTAGACTAGGCCAAAATGTGATTGGCTGTCAAATGTTTGGTGACAGAACTTTTTCTAGATGATTGGACTACGGTACACTAATAACTAAGCAGATGAGTATTTGAACATATCTAAACATCATAGATTTCCAATCAGTATGTCTCCAATTATTATTAATTGAAAATAAACTTTTAAAGTACCTAAATTGCAATTTTTATACACGTGATAAAAAATAAATTTGCTTTGATGTAGTTGTAATGGTCATGATTTAAAAAAATAATGCCATAACTTAAAAAAAAAATAATATTAATTTTTGATTTAGTGTGAAAGTTTATGTTGATGTTTTGCTGTATTTAAGACTTAATTTTCTATCTCACTTTCCTAGAAATATCCACAAAATGCCAATTTACCAAAACTTTTTTTAGAGTCCGGGTTTGAACCAGCTTCCATCAGCGTATGAACCGAGCGTTCTACAACTATACTAGATTTGCTTTTTAAAAATTCTTTCTATACATACTAGACGGTTTATTTGCCCTTACTTTCACTCGCAAAATGTCCGGAGTGTAACATGCGAAAATAAACTTTATTTCCAAACCAAATAGCGCATCTCTACGATTAAGGATTCACTGCGGAACGTGCCTAATTAGCTGCGCCCTGGGATACCCTTTTGATGGACTTTGAAAAACTGTGGAGAAAAAGTAAAAGCGAGGTGATTATGCAAGTCCCGTGAAGAATTAATGACTGAAAGTCAGTGCAGATAAATTACAGCCCAGTAATGGCATGTCTAAAGACCGGTAGGTGGTTAGTCTGGCATTTTTTTACCCCTGTCAGACTAGTGTTTGATCACTATCATACCTGATGGCAAATGGTCAAAATCTAGGATGGTAAATAAACTGACCTAAAATGACTGACTGACTTTTACTACGACTATATAAAGTAGCAAGCCAAATGAGCATGAAAAAAATTCCTTCCCATTATTAAATGCTTTCACACACACAGCTCCAGATTTCGTTCAATGATTTGTGTCGTGGGTGCCAGAAACATCACACGTAAGTCAACACACAATCATACACCAGAACCAGAAATACAAATTTGAGTTCCCGTCCAAAATCGAAGCCAAAATCCCTATAAAGACAGACGCACACCTAATTAAGCCAGAAGGAAGATCAATTATTGAAGCAAGACTGACGGTTGTGGTAACTCACCAGAACGAAGCCTTCAAAACACTAAAAGTACCAACCGCTCTCATTGCCTCTCATCAAGCCTATCCAGCAGTTGGCACACCTAGCTAATTGGTAAATGACTACCCTGGGATACCTGCACTCAGAGGCCGATCTCACAAATTAAAGGCCGTAATGTGCTACGCCTTACACGGACTAGGGCTAATTAGTGGAATTACGGGTAGGTCTAATGCCATTGTCATGTTTTGTTGAAAGCGTTTTGTACTGAGCATAGTAAGTCAAGGCCATTTTCATGTAACTGGGCTATGGTGGTGATAAACGTGAAAAAATAACAATTAAAAATAAGTTAAGTGCTTGCACACTGAGGGTTCCACCATAAACGAGCCAAAACTGTGCTTAGTCAGTTTTATAACTTGTTGTTATGCTTTAGAAAAATCATTATTATCACTCCTTAGTGTCAAATTCAAATTATGCATAAACAATTCCACTATTTATTTTGTTACATTTCGGTCTTTTTTCGTGGTTTTCATTCAATTGAGCCCACCCCTTTTTACGCAGAATGACGTCACTTACGTAATACTTTCGAATTCTCAATAGTAGATGACAAGTGCTTTGTGCTACCGACTATCGTAATGCTCCGTTTTCGTACGGTAAGCTCGATACGTTAACGTTACGAGACAATGAAATATTCGTGCTAGGGCTACTTAACTGGTATCGATCCAATTAGCATCCGACCCAATGTTCCATAGATAACGGCATCATCATTTTAAGTCGTGTGAGGTCATTTGTCGTTGTCTTTTGCTTATTAAAAGAACCAGACGGCGTCGGTTATGCTAACATTACAAAGATTGAACAAATTCATCGATACACTTACTCCATTGTCATGTAACATCAAATTTTCCTATCTTGAATAAGAAAACATTCCAAGATTATTATAGAAATCCACCCTCTGCACACCCACCCAAACTGACTTATATGTGAATCCATTTCCTTTCATCCCTTGACTAGGGGTAAACACGATATTGAATCGACAAGATATATTTACACAGCAGATCAAATGAACAAAAAGGAAAAAACCTGCAAATATTATTTTCAGGATTTTTTGCCTTGATTTTAGATATTTAAATTTACTATCTCATAATAGGGAATATGCATGTGATTTGAGATTAAGTATTATTTTTACATTTTTATACAATTACACCTTTAAAATGCGTTATAATTGGAAACATTCATATATGAAAAGTGATTAAAATGTAGGTATAAGAAATTCAAAATAGCAAGACGCTCGCTATTCAATTGTTCGTTGATGTCCAGATTTTTGATATCAATGATACTACTAATATAATAAATCCGAAAGTTTGTATGTGAGTGTGTAAATATGCAAGTGTGTAAGTATGTTTGTTCCCTCTTTACGCTTTAACGGCTGAACGGATTTGGAAAGTACATAGCTTATACGTAGGATTAGCACAAAGGCTACTTTTTAACTTGATAAAAGCGGGCGAAGCTGCAGTGCACGGCTAGTTGATCATCTTTCATTTACGGCAGCCATGATTGGGTCATAGATGTCACAGAAAGATCGTCAATATTGCCGCGTTAAAATTACTCGAAGCTGCTCTAATTTTCAATTATTTACTTTGATATTTATTATGTAAGGTTCTTGGTAATTAAATTTTAGTTTTGGTATTGCATTAACGTAACCAAACGAATCTATTAATAAACATTAACTATACTCTAATCAATAAACTTAATATGTATAATAAATTATTAATAAATTAATAGATATTTCAGATAGCAAAATTAATTGCATTTTATTTTAGAAAATTTTAATTTTATTGTAAATTAAATTTTAATATTTTTTCATTCTATCAAAAATAAATAAAGAATATCAAGGGATACTTGGGTTGAGGGTGATAAAAATACTTGGCTTTCAATGGTATTGGTATAAACAAAACACATTGTGTAAAAATGTTTTTATTATATATACATACTTTTGTAACCGAGATTTGTATGTTCACTAGGTTTTTATAATTATGTATTAGTTAAGGAATGATTAAAAATAAATATGAAAAAAAATGCGCTGCCAAATTTCTTGCTTGGTTCTTCTCGAGATGGCTGTAATTTTGCGAATCTGTCTGTAGAGTAATTTTAATGAGTGCCTCTTTGGGGCCTATGATAATAAACGATTTTAATTTTGAAAAAAAAATACTTACCTTCGAATATAGTACCTCGTCCTTTTTTGAAGTCGATTAAACAATGAATAAATCGGTCGACCCGTTCTCAAGTGTCATATGATTGATTTTAATTTGTAAAGATTCTATTTTTTTTAAAACACCGCAATTTTACGGCTTAACCGGCATATAAAACTCATTCTAAGTTACCTTGTCCGTTCAATTTCGTCTTCAAAAACAACTGCTTTTTATACCGAAGTGAATACTTAATCTGTTCAAAGCTGATGAGTTTCGACAGCTTACGAGATCTAAGTCTTCCACGCTATCACATTTACTTATCCAGTTGTCAATCTTAACTTCCCAAGGTTATCGATTTGGCTAAAGCCCTACTAAGGATGCGATGCTATGTTGATTTTTTTGTTGTGAAAACTTCTTTAGCGGCGTTGAGGACTTTTTTGGGATGGGTAAAAAATTTTTAACTCGCGTCACGTGACCTGATCGAAAATTCGTAATACGGAGGGAGAGTAGACCACCGGCGCGGCTAAGGAGAGGAAGTAATATCCCCCTCTATTTCAACCGCGCGACGAAAATGTATGCCTGCTCCTGCTGTTTACAACGTTAATGTTCAAGTTTTCACTCCCGAATTGCAACCCGTTGTTTTTTTTTGTCGTCATGTCATATTTATTCATGTTGAAATTTGATCATGTATATCATCCATGATAAACTCTTCATAACTATGATAAAGAATAGCAAGTGTTTATGTTATTTTTATCATCAATCTAAAATAATAAATCCGAAAGTTTATGTGTCAGTGTGTAATAAGTATGTTTGTTACCTGTTCGTTGTAAAGACTGACTGGAAAAGGAAGAAATTTGGAATGAGCATAGCTTATACGTATGGATAAACACATATGCTACTTTTTAACCTGATAAACGCGGTTGAAACTGCAAGGCGCGACTAATATTGTATAGCTACCGAGAGGTAGGAGGCAAACTGCACAGGCTCTTTCTAGCGACTACCATAGTAACACCTAGGTTAAGAAAATTATGTATTAGAAATTAAGAATGTTTTAAAAAAAAAATGAATGAAAAAAAAATGCGCCGCCGAGTTTCTTGCCAGGTTCTTCTCGAGATAGCTGTAATTTTGCGAATCTGGCAATAGATTCATTAACTTTCATGAGTGCCTCTTTGGGGCCCATGTGAATAAACGATTTTGATTTGATTTGATTTGATGAGGTCATATATCAAACGCGCGCAAACTCAAGAGTCATTTAAAACTCAAGTCAAAAACTTTTGTTTGTCCAATCTGTAAACATTTCTATATGTGAAATATATATATTAAATAATATATATTATAGGTATTTATATGTAATTATTTATTTGTTTCATGTAAGTATATTCTGATATTATTATTAGTATGTATTGTTTATGTAGTTAAAACAATATAATTTTATAATTTAAAATTTTATTTCTTTCATTTTATCGCATCAGCATCCCTACATTGTCTTTTCGATTATCTTTCCATCCAAAGGTTGTCTGGAAGAAATCGCTAATAGTGATAAGACCACCCATTGTACCTATAAAAACGTAAACATAAACGCTTTCACACTCACAGCCCCACACTAAGTTCAATGACTTGTGTCGTGGGTGCCGGAAACATACACATCACACACACAATCACAACCAGAACCAGAAACACAAATTTTCCTTGGGGAGAAAACTTGTGTTCCCGCCGGGAATCGAATATCTTTATAAGTTTTCCTTTAAGTTTATATTTTGGTGTCAATAAAGAGTTTTTGTATTGTATTGTAACTACCGAGAGCTTCGAGGCAAACAACTAGTAGTTCAAAAATTGAATTGCTATAGAACCAATGTGAAATCGAGTTTGACCACTAGTAGAATATCGTTTTTCAGCGGCCGATCAATCACTAGCGGCGCCGAAGCGACATCTGACGACAGAAAAATTAAGCATCTAAATCGATTTTTAAACGTAGGCACGTCGTCCATCCATCACTCTATCCTTTGCAATCTTTCACTGTCTCTTTAAAACTGAACACGATGTATCTCAAGATGGCGTTTTGGGACAAGATAGGGGTCTTGACAAAATATTGCTTTTGATGGACTGTTAAGATGGATAATGTGTCAGATATTTTGAATTGTTTGATGAAAAACCAAGGATGTTGTAGCTAAAAACCGTAGGTTTGTTTCCTATCTCGATGTGAAAAACATTGCGTTTTTGTTATTTGTTTTGAGTTATTTATGATTAGCTGTTTTGTCAAAACAAACTCCGTTTTAAAAACTGTTGACAGTGACATTTCAGTACCAGCTATCAAACTTGTTAACTGGCCTCTTTAAATACCGTGCAGTCTAGCCTTTATGAACAATCTTGATATTTAAATCTTTAACAAACATTTTAATGGTAAGCGGCTATGTGCTGGAGGACTGAATAAGCTTACCTAGAAGATACATATTCACTCGTATATTCATCATATTCATATTGTACTTATCAGGAAACACGACTCAGGCAAGGACTTCCATTCCTTTGCGGTTCGCACAATGAATGTGAAAGCAAAACGCTCCGTCCGCATTTATGGAATGTCTACCAAATAGCGGTGTCACTTATCAGTTACCATCCGGAGATATTTAACATAGCTGATATATACATACAAACGCAAAATAAACGCATTCACACTCACAGCCCCACACTAAGTTTAAAGACTTGTATCGTGGGTGCCGGAAACACTCGCATCACATACACACATTACACCCAGAACCAGAAGTACAAATATCCCTTGGGAAGGAATTTGTGCTCCTGCCGGGAATTGAACCCAGGACCCACGGCGCAGAGGGCGGACACCTGTCCACTGCACCAACTGGGTCGTCGAACGCCTAGCCATAGCCTCTCAATTCCTAGCAGTTTAAATAAATTCTAATGGGTCTTATAATTGTTATGTTACTAATCGGCTATTAATCGCGTTATATAGTGTGTCAAAATACTCCGACCAGTCTTATAATTGTTTCTTGTTATGAAAGTGTGCCTAAGTAATTTCTTTCTAGGCGTATAATGTGGGATCCTGAGACATCCTTCTCTTCGTTCAGTCGTGCGCTCATTGATGAGCCTCGTGATGGCGTCGATCTCTATCCTGAAACAAAAAGCTCATTATATGTAAAACTGGGCTTATAACAGCAATTAATTTATTACAGAGATAGAGTAACCATATAAGACTTTGGATTCACCATTTTCCAATTAAATATCAGTAAGTACGCTACAGTACAAATATAATACAATTTCAGAGCGCGTGATGTTTACTAAATTTAGACTAATTTGTTTTTGTTACCTGTATTTACAGCCCAAAACTCAGAAATATAAACAATTATTCTAATTTTATTATGCTAAGTCAGATTTTCGGTTCTAATTCGTATTGTCTATTAATTCCTGGAATTCTGGTACTCATTATATAACCAGTATTGTTATTTGAATTATTAATTGGCAAGGTTTGGATCCGAATTATTTGAAGAGATAAGACAGATTTGTTTGCCGGATGTCGGATGACTGATATTTTTCATATTAATTATTTAAATAATAATATTATTTCTGTCAATAGGCATGTCACTAATCGTTATAGTCATAACACCGTATTGTTTCGTAGAAACAATGCCTGAAATTTAAGGTTTTACAGCAAAAAGTCTTGATCGGTTTTTTCAATAGTAATGTTTAATGTACAATAGATTGCATGACAGAAAAACAACTAAAATGTTTTTTTTAAAGATATATTATTTCATGTTTGCTTAAAATACAAAGATAAGTATAAAATAAAGGCTTGTGTTTAAACACCGCCCAAAAAGTACCTATTTTACCACCAAAAAAATTCTAAATGGTTACCAAACTGGATAAATGGTCACCAAATTACGTTTTCTAAAATATTCTGAAATTAATCATTTTTTTCGTATTATATATATTTTTGTATTAATTATAAAAAAACCGTAACCTACTGTATCCGATTCGGTTCTGTCACAGGAAATTTTGTTTTAGGAAACGTAATTTGTTTACCAATTATCCATTTTAGTAACCGTTTAGGATTTTTGGTGGTCGTCTAAATTATAGGTACCCTAAAATAAATACAAAGTGACACGCATAATACAATACAAAACAAAATTGCTTTAGGTGCAATAAAGTGCACAAAATAAATTTAAAAATAATCAAATCATTTAAATCCTTGTGCAATGGGCGAACTTATCACTAAATTCGATCAGATCTCTTCCAACCTGTGCATGGATATAAAAGTTATTTTCCACCCCCACAATTCATCCCGTATCCTATCCCGTAGCTCAGGTATAATGTGGCTGTTCATATGGCGTTGTATGCTGAGTAAGTCGTTTGAACTGTCAGATGATGAAGCTCGTGCAAAAGCGGACAGCATGCTTAGTATATTTAAAAGAATGTGTAGGTAAGTCAGTGTAAGAAGTACCAGCTTGAGGCACTTGAGACTATTGAACGCAGAGCTAAGAGACTAATAAACTGCAAAATGACACTGACTGATGCGAAGCTTCAAAGCCTAGAACATAGTCGCAGGGTCGCAAGTCTATCAGTCTTTTATAGGATACATTTCGGAGAGTGTGCCATGGAATTCCATGATCTAATTCCCTCCATCCCCTTTTTACCATCGGACAAACAGACAATCAGCCATGTGACATCAGTTTATGGTTGATATTCCAACGGTGCGTACAAAGCTTCTTGCTTCCACATTTATTATACGTACGTACTGCTAAGGAATGGAACTTTTTTCCCGAATCTGTGTTTCCCGATAAGTAAGAAGACAAACTAAGAGTCTTTAAATCTTGAGTCAACAGGTATCTTCTAGGCAAGCCTGCTCCATCTTCGACCACATCTTCACTTTCCATCAGGTGAGATAGTGGTCAAAAGCTTGCTTATCGAGAATAAAATATTTAAAAAAATCGTTCTTGTGTGACTATATTGCTATTTATATTGGGAGTAAATCTGAACAAGCCGGATAACAAAATATTCTCTAGGCAGTATTATTGTTTAAAATAACTTCCTCTGAAAGCACTTGGTAGGATCATTCTTCAATGAAGGACCGGATTCAGTAGAGATTGATTAAGTTGCTAACTTTATAATTGCAAGGGCTACTTTGAGATTCCGACATTTACATATTTTGATAAATCTGAAGGAGTTGAGTATTGAAAGGTTCTTGAGTTTTACATTTATAATATTGATTGATAAAATTGAAATAACATAGGTGTAGTGAAAAATGGAAGCGGTGGCAGCTTTTTTTATGACCGATCGGTAAGCATTTGGCTGCTATCTCACCTGATGGAAAGCGACGTGAACGTGATAGTTGAACGTGCCTCTCAAGCGGCTTGGAACTTTACAACGGGCCTGAGTTTCCGGAAAATGTAACACCGATCGGGGTCAAATCTATGATAGTAGGTCTGTTTCTTGTGCCGTTTGTCGATGCAAAATTTTATGGTTTATAATTTTCGGTAGCTAGATCGATGGTTTGAACTTGCGGTCTCGTCTTAGGGGTTGACTTTTCAGAGAAGGCAATAAATAAAATAAAA
The DNA here is from genome assembly GCA_948107665.1 of Lomographa bimaculata. NCBI lineage: Eukaryota > Metazoa > Arthropoda > Insecta > Lepidoptera > Geometridae > Lomographa > Lomographa bimaculata. The sequence goes on along the minus strand of OX403608.1, from coordinate 8,102,017 downwards.
TAAAATACATTTATTTCAAGCAACTACAGGACTCATAAAAGGAAACACACAATACAAAATTAATAATATATCAATTTTATAAACTAAACTAAACTAAATGACCCTGCTGACCACGACATGCCGATCGCAGCAATGCACGAGCATCAGTATCATCATGCTATTTCTGCACAGGTCGGCATAATTAATTCATCAAAGTGATTATAAAAATTATATAAAATGTATTTTTGACATAACACAAACGCTTAACACTCACAGTTCCACACAAAGTTCAATGATTTGTGTCGTGGATGCCGGAAACATTCACATCACTCACACAATTACAACCGCAACCAGAAACATAAATTGGGGAGAAAACTTGTGTTCCTACTGGAAATCTAAATTTCAGGTTCGATTTTCGATACTCCTGGCCAGAAGGCAAACCCACCCATCTAAGCTTACGGGCAGCTCTGGTTACGGTTTCTAATTTCTTTATTTCTCCTCCTCCTTAGCCGTTTACTCATGACAGTTTGGAGTGGTCGTGGTTGATGACGTTGCATATTCATTGGCTAAAGCAGCCCCCACGATGCGCCTCCAGTTGTTGCGGTCTTCAGCGTCTCGGGAACTCTGAACTATAGAAGTTTGTGTCGCAGCTTTGATGAGGTCTGTCCAACGCCTAGGTAATCGACCGCGTGACCGCTGGTCCTCTACATGTCCCTGGACAATGAATCGTTCTATGGACTGTTTGTTTCAAGCAACGAGTCCGTATGTCTTTATTAGTATTTGTGTTTTTTAATATATGTACAAAATGAAACATGAATCCAAATCAACCTGCTCAATATTTTTTAAAGCATCATGATCGCCATTGTATTCCTCACATAACTCCTGTTTGATTGTCAAATTAAAATTTTTACTTGTATTTGGTGTGCAATAAAGTATTGTATTAAAATTTAATATAAATGTAAACATCCTTGAAATAATTAAGCCAGTTACGTACTTTCGCAAATACAGTTTTTCATTATCAGAAAACTCTAAACAATGGCTGAGGAAAACTCTTTGAGAGTTAATCAGAAAGAACCGGAAGAGACGAAAAACGTATTTTCCAAGTTTGCTTCTTACCAAGTCGAGACACAAACAGAATACGAACAGTGCTTTTAAAAAATATAAACTTCACGGAGAACTAGTGAATAAAATTAAGTTTATGTCTCTTAAAGATTTTAAAGTTTCTAAAAGATTTTTCTCTTGCGAGAATTTTCTTGTTTTCTAATGCATGAACGGTTTCTGTGTTTATTGAATCTTTATGCTTTATTTTATCAAAAGAACGTTTATTCTAGTTTAAGTTGTTTCTTACAACTGTTTTTAAGCATTGACTTAAATAAACAGCTTTAGTAAACTTCGAAAAATATAGCGTTTATTTTTTTCAACATACATAGTGAACGGTTTTGGGTGATATTTGCGTGTTATACTGATTCCGATATTTTTACTTCAATCGATATATTTTTAATCTATACTGTTCATTGAGTCTATAATTTTTCTGATTCATTTAATAATTATTTGGTCTGTAACTTATTCAATAATTATTCAGAATTATATTAAAGAAAAGAATACGAGTACTTTGCTTGTTGAATACTATCCAGATTTCAGAGAACATTTTCACTATTTCTAATTCAAATACCATTTTAATTTGAAAATTAGTTATAAAAATAAAATCTTATTCATAAATAGACACAATATTCGAACAATCTTCAACAATACTGATTAATAGAGGCAAAATTTTGGTATACACAATTTCTTTATACAGTATATCCGGGCTTATTTGGATCGTAGTTTGTGTTGTGTAAATTCGTGGATAATGAAACTGGCATCACCATAACAACGCAATGATACTTGCTATTTTTATATGATTGTTATTTGTAATAAACTGTCACATGTAGATAATAGTGATATTCTCACTGTAATAATTTACAATAGCATAACACTTGAACTCGTCAAAAAAGTGTGCACTTAAAAAAATGTAGTTCTAAGATTCACTTCCTGGCGTCATCATCAAAACAACTACTGTCAATGTATTGTATTGTTAATCAAATAACACACATTTGGAAAGTTTCAAATCAATACAGCTATAAAAAGTAGTTCAAATTTTACTTTCTTATTGTTTATCTTTTTAGGTAGCGGTTGGTAAACATGCTAGACCTAGAAAATCTGGCCCTCTGGAATGCTGAATTTGAGCATACTTAGCTTATTATATGTTTGTATTCATTAGGTACATTAAACTAGAAGGTGTGTAATAAAAATAAAAGCTTGTAATAATCAAGATAGCACTTTGTTAGCATTATTATATTTTTTTATGCTAGATAGTCAAGCATTTGACCTTGACCGCTATCTCACTCGATGGAAATTGGTACCTATTCACTGTAGACTTTGTATTATTTATTATTTTATTTCTTTTCTTTTGTATCACATAGTGTCAAAATGTCAAATTAAAATCATACAATTCGCGAGCCAAATATGACACAGTGTGAGCCAAAAAATATGGCGAGTCGTGGCTAGAAAATTTTTCGGGTACCCGTTAAAATTCACGAGTATCTAATATATGCCGGGTCGTAAATAAACCGAGGCTACAACCCCCAAAACCTATTTGGATTGAGTCCAAATATGAAGAAATAAAGCGTTGAATATGCTAAATAGTTCGCCATGAACGGCCTAGAATATCTCACCTTGCGACATATATTTTGGTTTTGTGCCACTTTTTGTCTTAATTGTCTTCGAGATAAAGTCACACAATTAGTATAAATCCACCATCTTCTTCATATGTTTGAAAATAATTAAAGAAAACACGTTTTATTCGCTAATACGATTTAATATATTCACACGGAATTAAAAACAAATTTTCCATTTTAAAATGATGCGTATCATATATTTTATATTGTTTTTATAAGTTCTACGTTTTGGCAATAAAATGCATGATGTACATTCATATGCCCTTGATTCGATTAAAATGCATGCCTATCTAGCAAAAAAATGTGCCCATAAATGCGACGCATACTACATATAATTTAGATAATAGTGTAATAATGTATCTTTTACTACTGAAACGGACTGACTTTCACTAGAATATTTGGTAAAAGAAACATTGTAAGGTTGTTAATATTTTCTATACATATAGAATAATACAACCTAAAACAAAAAGGGGTAATAATACCTGGTGGTGTGTATGTGTATCGTGCCAGGAATCGTCTGCCAGGAAACGAAAATCGAAACCGGACAATTTTTTTTCCGTACAAAATTTTTTAATTATATTTTTAAAATTCATATTCAAATGTTTATTGCAATCTCTAATAGTCAGCACATGGTTTTAAAAGTTTACAGTTCATTAGAGACCCTGTTGGGCACAACAATATTAGAGCAGAGGAAGACGTCTTATTAAAATACATTTGACAACCCAAAAATAGGGTTGCTAATGACATAATTTTTTAGACACTTTAATTCATCATAACTCAATGTTAATGGTGCCGCCGCAAATGCATAAGTTCCTGTTAGACTCCATACATTTAGCTAGATGTGTGACTTGAGTATTACTACACCTTTCTGTTACACATTGTATAACCTGGAGATTATATGCAAACTGATAAATTTAATATTGAAATTTGATATTACATTAAAAAAAACGCATTCACACTCACAGCCCCACACTAAGTTCAAAGATTTGTATCGTGGGTGCCGGAAACATTCACATCACACACACATTACACCCTGAACCAGAAGCATAAATATCACTTTGGAAGGAATTTGTGCTCCTGCCGGGAATCGAACCCAGGACCCACGGCGCAGAGGGAGGGCGGGCACCTGTCCACTGCGCCAACTGGGTCGTCAACATTCGTTTCGGTTATCGGTTTTTGAGAAAATGTATAACTCTCATATTTTGAATACGCAGAATTCCTATTTGTTAAAGTTTAAGTGAATCAATTGATTGCGGTGGTAACGAACATGTTCAAATCAATGAGAACCATTCATAAACTGTTTCAATGATACATTTCTATACTTAGTAACTTTACAATCTCCTTGTGTTTAATTACGAGGTACTTCACGGGTTTCTTTTACTGCGCGCGAAGTGTCTTGTCGTATGTCCGGCGGATGTCCAGCTGTTCTCCTTTACAGATTGCATTTCTCAACCGATTCTCGTCAAACTTTATAAATGATGGTTCCGATTGTTAAATGAACATTTTTGTCGATTTCGTTTTGGAAATTTTTGAAATGGCGGAAATGGGAGTTCAAAACGTAATTTATTCAGTTTTAAGCCATGCAAACATAGTCGCAGTATTTAGTATTTACTATTGATCAGATCTTGATCAAATTTAAATGGGACCATTGGAAAAGCAGCAGAATAAAAAAAAAACGTTTCACGTGGAAAGAAGATATGAGGTAACACACTTAAAAAAATACAGTCGAATTGAGTACTTCCTCCTTTTGTTAGAAGTCGGTAGAAAAAATAATAATTTCCATATTGACGCGTTCTTAAAGTCTTGTTCTAATTAAATAATATTGTTTTAGAGGGTGTTAATGTTTTTTTAATTATATAAAGTGAGTGCAGTGAACTGCCCTTTGGCTCAGTTAGGTGAGCGTTCGCCTTCTAAGCAGGGGGTATCGGGTTCGATTCCCGGCGGGAACACAAGTTTTCCAAGGAAAATGAGTGTTTCTGGTTCTGGTTGTGATTGTGTATGTGATATTAATGTTCGCGGCACCCACGACACAAGTCATCGATCTAAGTGTCGGGCTTTAAGTGTGAAAGCGTTTATGTTTATGTTAGTCAATGTTAAACGATAATATAAACGTTTTAACTTTGACTTTAACTTCAGGTATAACTCGCAGCCCATAGTAATAATATCTAGTACCAGCTTGTTGCTAAATTATAAATAAATAACGTTTCAACAATTTTAAACATACTCTTGTAAACATGATGTCTTAAATCATTTAACAAACATTGACGTAGCATCTCTTATTATGATTATCGCAGACGCCTCCTAACAAAATTTCCTCACCATACAAATTCAAAATTAACGAAGTCTTTTGAGAACGCAAATTACATATTCCCAGCGTTAAGTAAGTTATTCCCATGGGTAAATAACAAAATTCTAGGAACGTGTCAAAACGTGACATCGTTAACGAATTTCACGTTAAAGTGACATCGAATCAATCCGTAATTGAAGTCAAAATGAAGGTCAAGGAAGTCAAAGTATAATGTACTTTGATCTTGTAATGAAGTTATTGGACAAACTGTCAATCGGTGACGTGATTGATGTCATATTGGCAGGTTGATTGATTGTTGGGTTATTCTTTTTGTGTTATTTATAGCGTCGTTTTTATGGGCACCCCCTTTGATAGGATTTATGAGTTTTTTCCTTCTACGCCTAATTTACCGAGTTCGATTTCCGGCATGTCATGACAAGTGTGACCCGCACTGATTCAGATATTTAGCTCTTGATGGTCTTTAAAAGATTTTTTTTTTTTGTGACAGGCTAGTGTTTGACCACTATCTCACCTGATGGTAAGTGACGATGTGATCGAAGCTGGTAAACACACTAGACCTGAAATACGCAGGCTCTCAAGGATAACTGCCGGAACACCGTATTTGGCTTGGCGGCAGACTTTCAACTTGATGGTGGTAAGCTACTTTGGTAGCAAGCCAGGCGTGCAACTCACAAAATGCTCTACCACCTTTCAAATGTCACCTGATTAGCACCACCCGGGGACCACGTGTAGGAAGTCAGACTTAAGGGGTATCCTCCTACGGACGTGGGTGACTCAGCCCCCAAAAAGATGTATCTTATGGTACCTAGACCTTAGAATAAATAATAGAGCCCGGGAGTTATCAAATTTTCTTAATACTTTATATTTATTGTATAATAACTAGCTGACCCGGAAAACGTTGTTTTGCCATATATATTATTTCTAAGAAATATTTTTTTAGCAAAATACAAAAATTTGGGTTGATCGTAGAAAGGTAATAGGTATCTTCTAGGCAAGCATGTCACATCTTCGGCCGCATCTACACTTTCCATCAGGTGAGATAGTGGTCAAATGCTTGCCTACCTATCATTAAAAAAAAATAAGGGTGAAAATTTAGGGTTGTATGTATTTTACAATGCTGAATCATAAAAAACTGTCCAAAAAATAAAAATTAATTTTGGTTAGAGCCACCCTTATCACTTAGGGGTATTATAAATAGATAACAAACTTTTCTCAGACCTACCAAGTGTGAATATAAAATTTCATCAAAATCGGTTCAGCCGTTTGACACGAAATTTTTATATATCTAATACCTTTAATTGAACAATTCTTGTATATATAGGTATGTGTAATTAGGATCTCGGAAACGGCTACAACGATTGTCATGAAATTTTGTATGCAGGGGGTATCGGGGGCGATAAATCGATCTAGCTAGGTTGTAATTTTATAAAACGTCGTTTTATCCGTGTTTTTAGCCGAGCAAAGCTCGGTCATCCGGGTACTATTGATTAAACGCAAGCAAAGCTTAAAAAACCGACTTCACCGCTCTATCTTCAGAACTCAAATTAGATTAGATAGTAGTACTAAACAAGCATTATTGAGATTATTTCGACCATCCCTACTTTCACTTTTCGTTTATATTTCCATCTAAAGGTTGTCTGGAAGAGATAGCTCTTAGCGATAAGACCGTCATTGTACCTTTATTTATAAGTTTTTCTGTAGAACTACTAATCAGAACTTGATCAATTTTAAATGAGACCAATTATTATTGGAAAGCATTTTGGTGGCGCGAGTAAAATCGCTGGCGTGTAAATAGCCCACCATTTACGTATTAATATTTTTAATGATAGCGGTAAATTATTTTGGATTAAAACATTGGCAAAAATCAGTAGGGATACACGAATCAATTTACAGTGTTTATTTAAGCCCACGTACCTTTAGACTGCGTCGAAACCGCCTCCGGAGCTCCCCAAGAAAGGAACTACAGCAAACTGTATGTATGCCTAAGCGCACACACACAACTCCACGTCGCGCCGGCCGGCGAGTTTGAATCCGAAAACATCCGAAAATATACGAGGCACTGATCACTAATCCTGATCACAGATGAAGCGGTCGATCACAATAGACACGATGAAGTTTTTATTTTAAGTCCTGGTTAATTAGATGATAATTATTTAATTAGTTTTCTACGTCACAAAATTCAATAGCGGAGCGTTTTTTGTCAACCACACACAGAGGACACACACGACGAAGTACGCGAGCGCAAAAATGTCACTCGATACAACTAGCGCCATCTCTAGGATTTTCTTTGAACGATCTCTAACAGTGGTCAGCAGAGGGCCTAATACACTGCAAATGTACACAAATATCCAAAGATTCTTGCCAATATGAATATTAGGTATATAAAGTGAAGTATTTATTCACAGATGTATAATTTATACTTATTTTTTATATTATAAAAGGCAAAGACGCTTCACCACATTTCTTCCCCCTAGCTATTTTTTTGTAGTATTTATTTATTCCTAATAGAAAATTAGAATAGATTATAGAATAGAATAGAAGCAATTTATTTGTGACAAAACATAAAAGACACTCGAAAGGCAGAAACAAAAACAGTTTGTCACAAATCGGCTCCAACTCAGCATAATACTGGCTGTACACCAGCGCTGGTCTTCCGCTGGAGCCGTTTGGTGAAGTCACGGCACAGACATACAATACACACACAAGTATGAACAACAATACAATGAGGAAAAAAAGATTAACACATTAACAATACAAGTTTAAAGGTTACAATATTTAGGAAGTTCAATAATAATGGCAAGATTTTATATAATTTAGGAATGGCTAGCTTATATTGCACTCGTATAATGTTGAAGAGTTTCTGTTTGTTTTTGATGTAATATATTTTTTTAGTGTTATGATGAAACTTTGAATATTTTGCAAGTTCCTCATCGGCGGAGGGATATTGTTCCAGCATTTGCTAGCTGCGTAGCGGAAACTTCCTCTAAAGGCGGCAGAGCTATGGCGTTGCGTGGAGAGTTGTGGTGCGATTGTGTCGCGTGTTACTGCCCGTTGGCTTAGTTGTGTGCGAGTTTGCCTTCTTTGTATCAGGTTCGATTCCCAGCGGGACCTTGTGTGACCCACATAACGTTTCTTTTTAAGGAAAATTTGTGGTACTGGTTCTGGTTGTGATTGTGTGTGATGTAAATGTTTCAACCACGTCACAAGTCATCGAGCTTACTGTGGGGCTGTGAGTGTGGAAGCGTTTTTGTTTATGTCTCTGACTTAGGATCACTAATTATTTTGTTAACAAAATAAAATACTTTGTTAATTATCGCAAAATCATTAAACTGAAGAATAAACGATCTTGTAATAACTCAAGAAAAACAAAGCCCATTAAACTTTTTCAAACATTGTTTTTGTTTTGTCTATCGACCTCAACTTTTGGCCTCCATGCCATAGGAAAACCCAGAAGATTAACTCAACATTGATTTAATTGTTTGTGTCACTATTATATTACACTTACTATAACCTCTCATGGATATGCATTTGGGCAAAGAATATTTTAATGATTCGGAAAAATTGTCGAGACCAATTTTTTTTAAAAAATTTTTTTATAATTTATTTAGGCAAGCGTGCTACATCTTCGGCCGCATCATCACTTTCCATCAGGTGAGATAGTGGTCAAATGCTTGCCTATCGAGTAAAAAAAAAAACAGTCCATTTGACCAGATATTGAACTAGAAACAGCAACTTATAAGACAAACAATAAACAAACGCAACCACACTCACAGCCCCTAGCCTCTCAGACGTCTCAAAGCGTCTAATACGCCGCTCGGCCGCGCGCTCTTGCCTTTGTACATTATGTCCCACAGGCCCACTACATTTTATCTACTACTTTGTATATAAAGTCCCTTATATCTTGATAAATATGATAAAATATTTCATAATTTACATATTTACATTTTATTAAAATTCGTACATTCAACTCAATATTATTAATAAAGAAACACATTTCACTTATTTATTCTTCTGCTTACAACATTAACTGTGACTTTGATAATAAAATCACTTCAAATGCTTTCTCATGAATAATACCGTAGAAAAAGTTTATTAATGAGAGAATAATTATGAATATTAATGAGTACATTGAAAGCGAATGTTTGGGTGGTTCTTTTTACTCGATTTTAGTGCAGCAAAGAGGAGGGTTATGATTTCAATCCCGTATGTATGTACATGCTTACTATTACTAGGTACACCTTTGTATAGTGATAAATTTAGAAAGGAAAAATTATCGCTTAAGGCGGGATTTGAACCCGCGGCCATAGGGTGTCATGCCCTATAGCTCTAACCGCTGAGCTACTCAAGTCCTGCCTGAAGCGACGAAATTAACCTTTCCTTATTATTAACGTCTTGCGGGGACGTAATTTTTCTTTTCTAAATTTATCACTATAGTTCTGCCTAGCATGGCTAATGCTATATAAATAAAATCAATTTATACCTATGTATGTTTGTTTGTTCGCCATATCGTCCAAACTAAGAAATAGATTGTAAGAAAAAAGGTATTGTTGAATTTGTCTCTATTTTTCAGGAGTCATAAGCTAGGTTTTTTAATATAAATAAAACAAAATGGCATCTGTGGTACTCGTTAAAGAAGTGCTCAATATAAACATGGGCCATTCATTGCCCTCGTCTTTGATCCCCGAACGGTACAATCTGGGAGTCTTCAAGTCAAAAGTATAAAGGTATTATTTTAGGCAAACATGCTATGTCTTTGCCGCAACATCACTTTCTATAAGGTGAGATAGTGGTCACCACTATACGGTAGATATTCTACAAATGCCAATAAAGCGTTTTGGTTCCACATTTATTATGCGAACCGCGAAGGAATGGAACACGTTACCTGAGTCGGTGTTTCCTAAAAGGTACAATATGGGAGTCTTCAAGTCGCGAGTGAATAGGTATTTTCTAGGCAAGCGTGCTCCATCGTCGACCACACCAATACAATACAATAACTCTTTATTGACACCAAAAGATAAATACAGCTTACAGAAAAACTTATAAAATATATGTACAATGGGCGGTCTAATCACTAAGAGCGATCTCTTCCAGACAACCTTTGGATGGAAATATAAACAAAAAGTCGCACACCATCGCTTACCATCAGGTTAGATAGTGGTCAAACGCTTGTCTATAATGAATAAAAAAAAAACCGTTGTATCGCGCTATAATAATATAAGTAGGTACTTGGATAGCTACCCTATACCGAATTACAATCTTATTTTACCATTCTCTGAGGCCAATTACTAGGTATAATTGTGTTCCAGCAGCTAACTTGCAAGACAGTCTCATTGACGTGCTTACCACCCCTCCAACCCATCATCACTAACTGACACGTGAGATGTTATGGTCAAACGTACGATATAAAAAAAACGATCTATAGGTAAAGGAAAATAACTGACCAAGAGTTACACAGTCTGAACAAACATTTATTAAATGTTTGTTCCTCAGACTGAATCACCACACTTGAATTATCGCTATCAAACAATCAAACCAGAATTGAATTTTAAAGTATGATTAAAACCAACTTTTAAATTTTGATAGTGACCATTGCACGGGCATCGTGCCAACGAACATTTAATACAGTTTATGGCCGAGTAGCTGGCACTTTGAATAACTTGGCTGACTAAAATACTAAAGAAAAGAATCGTATTGCTTCATTACTTGACGTTTGGTAAAAATAACATTTTTGTTTTATTATGAAGGGAATTATTCGTTTACATATTATTTATCGACATATTGTTATTTTGACTAAACTTAATAAAACAAAATAAAATTAGTTCGTAAATTTTTTAAAAAAATAAGTGTTAGGTAAATAAAATAATTCTCGTCGTACTTATATATATTATACAAAATGTTTCCCGCGCAGTGTTTTGCGAACTTGTTTTTGATTTATGTCTATTTAATTTCAAAAGTCAACAGATTTCAATGATGCAGGAGGAAAACCTATGGTTTTTTTTAATAAATTTAAGCCATCGAGTAAAACTTCAGACTAAATGTAATAAGTTCAAAGAAAGAGAATATTAAAATGTGAAAAAAAAAACATTTTAATTTTCAAATTATTCTCAGCAAGCCTTCATTTGATACCCATATTGTACGAGTGCATTAAAAATTACTTGTCCGCCATTTAGTTAGTTAGTGTTCCACCATGTTGGAGTTAGAATGACGTCACACAGCTTACCATGCATTGTCATCCAAATTGAACGTAAATACAAAATTTCAGCTCAATGGTTTGAAATAAGTTGCAAGATTCCATCCGAACAAACATAATTACATTGCAAGTTAAATATAAGCTTGTAAAAAAACGTCAGCCGATCATACATCTCATAGATTTTAACGTTATCCTTGATACGGGGATAGAAAAAAAAACGAAACTTATGCGTTATTTATTTGAGTTTTGATCATATTCAATGATTATAAAAGTAAATGTCATTTATTGGGAGTTGGTAACTAAATAAATATTATAGTAATTTCCTTTTTTTTCAATTTCGGCTATATTGACAAACTAGATAAAAACCTCATTCGCGATTTAACCATGTCAAATTATTAGGGGCATTTTTTAAACTTCCAACAAACATCTGAATATCTGGTTCTTATATTAATATTTACCAAATAGCTAAAACAAGTTTTCAATTACCTACTAGTATAATAAATCTTCATTGAATAACAGGAAATTAACTTTTTCTTTTTGAAGGAAATGACTAACATACCTAAACAAAATAGATTTCACACTCGCAGTCCCACTCTAAGTTCGATGACTTGTGTCGTGGGTGCCGGAAACATTAACATAACACACACGATTGCAACCAGTAGCCAGAAACACAAATTTTATTGGGGAAAAAACTTGTGTTCCTGCCGGGAATCAAACTCGCTACCCGTGCTAAGAAGGCGAACACGCACCCAACTAAGCTAACGAGTAGTTCAAGCTCAGAAACACAATATTGATATTTCCTTTGGTAATATAGGCTTCAAACACTTAAAAGCCAGAAAATACTAGCAAATTAATTAGACATTTGGAATCGGAATGAAAAACGAACGAAGCTATTTCAAGCTTATAAAAACAAAAAAAAAACTTGTCTGACATACAAAGGTTTAACGCATATAAGACTAGAAAATACTCAAAAAGAAGACCGCAAATCAATACAATCCCTCCCAGATCCGACAGAGTAGCTCCTTTCCGCATCCGGTATTATCGGAAAAGACTCAGAAGCCTGAATTCCACGGGAATTTATTCATGGTGTACCCCGACAAAGCCATGAGAGAAAATATTTTTTCCTCTCGTCTGATGGACAGCGGATAAAGGATCGAAGCAATATTTATAAAGATTTCGTTGAGTTATTACTGAAAGAAGAAGCGACAGGCTTGTTACTTAGTGGCACTGATTTTGGCAACTAGATTATTAGGCAACAAACTTGATTACTTATAAATTTCTTCTGGATTGTAAGATTTTCTTTAAGGTACAATTTTTTTAGTGATACCACGACCGGATTTTTGTCACACCTCGTTGCCAAACAATCGTTAACTAAGCATCATGCTAATGAGACATCGGTCGGCAGAGCAAAGGTCCAAAACTTAGTTTGGCATTATGAGACATTACTTACTGTTCCTTTATTACCTTGTTACCTTACTCGCACACATTTGTAAGGATAAAGTTATAAATGTTAAATAAACTACATTTTTTATGGAAGCGTGTTGCTTGCCATAAGATGAATGGTTTCTTTTTTATTGTTTTTGTTTTGTACATGTTATATTTACGCTAAACTTTTGGCAATACAGAAATTATTGCTACTATAGTTCAGTACACGTATGGTATTAGCTGATGTTATTAAGCTAGCAATATCTAAAATAAACGGAGTAAATATTAGCCTACCAATGAAAGTGAAGGGTTTGAACCTTTCTTTAAAAGTGAGTTGGTTGTGTTGTTTTGTCACATAAATGATACAGCAAAAAAAGTTGTTTACAAAAGACGCAAAACATTAGAATAAAAAACAAAACCTTGTTCATGATGACTGACTGTATTTAAATTTAGTGAATTTCATAGGAATAAATAGCATCCTAAATAAAAGCCGTGGAATTCGTTGTGATAAAACTATGGAAGTCTGACAACAAGCCATAACTTTGTAACGTTCATAAATAAATTATGAATTGTTTATTTTTCCGCAACTTTTATATTATGTAATAATATTTATCTCATCTTAATACAACTAGTTCTGCTGTGACAGTGGTATTTTATGGCAGGGTTATTTTAATACCACAAACTATTTCGCTTACATACTATTTTGCTTACATAAAAAGTGCGTAAGCGAATGTTCTACCTTTACCTCTAGTAAACATGATATAGCTCAACGAAATATTCTGTTACATTATTCATTCATTCGGTGTGAGCCGATGAATGGAAATCTGATGCAGGTAGGGGTTGTATATTCTGCCCTTTTTCAAAGTGCATCGTTGATACTCCTTGACAGATGTGAGTAATGTATTTTTAAATTATGTGCATACAAAATGTAATCTTATTTTCCTAAAAATACGACTGTATTTTGTGAATAAAAATAACTAGTAAAACAGGATTTGAGTTGCATTCGGACTGATTCGGATAATGTTTCTTTACTTGTAGGGTTGTTGCTTAAAACTGTTGGGTCTTTAAATTGGAAGTCAGATGTACGTGTAAATTTTAATTTGCACACACACACGGACATGTGCATACTCCACGCATAAATAGATGGAATCATGACCGTATTTATTTCAAATCTATGTATAATTTCCGCAAAATTCTCCATTTTGTCAGTATCGGTCATTATTTAACTGTGATCTACAATGAAGCGTAACAATGACAAATAATTTAGTGCTTTCGCAAATTATGTGCTTGCATTGTATTTAACCAAACAATAATTATGATGATTGAATACAAACTAAACATTATAGAGTTTGGTAGAAAACAAGCCAAACGTTAGTTTAGTGAATAGAGAACTGAAACAAATGGTTTTGAAAGAATTATGATATTTTATTTTACAATTCTAGGTCTAGAATTTACTATTAGAGCAGCGTTAAGATTTAATCACTACTTACCAACCATAGTAATAGAACTTAAAAATAGGAGAGATTGTAATCAAAAGCTAAACATATTGTCTAACCCCGATGCAAGCAAGAGGTGTTTTTATTTTTTCAAGTCGTTTGACTAATAGTAAGCGTCACCCATTACAGTTGAGTACCACCCAGAGTTTTGAATCCTGCGCGGCAAGGCAATGCGCTTGTCACCCCGAGATATTAGATGTTAAATCTCTGTATGCCCTGTTATTTTAATAACGTACTTCTCAAAGAGATGAACTGATTTTACATGTATTTTTTAAATTGTTAAGTCATTTCTAGCATTGACCTTCTGAGTTGAGTGAAGCCATGAACTCATTTAAAAGAGTTATTGTCAGGAACCAATTTAATTATAATTTAAAGGCTTCACTTGCGCGTATATGCCGGGATAACATAGGACCGCTTGAATTGGGTATAAAACTTTACATTTATTCCGGAATTAGCGAGAGAAACTCAAAACTAATACATAATAATAATTATAAACACAGAGGCCTAACCTCACACGGGGCCTCCTACCCGCTTTATTATCTCGGAAACGGCTCCAACGTTTTTCATAAAATTTTGTATACAGAGTTTTGTATTTTGTTTCGGAGGCGATAAATCGATCTAGCTTCATTTTTAGAACACATCGTTTAACATTAAAAACGCATCAGGTATGTACTAATTATGTTAAAGTGAAAGCAACTCTGTCTGTTGGTACGCTTTGATGGCTATACCACTGAACCGATTTGACCAAATTTGGTTCAGAAATAGACTAGAGCTCGGGAAAGGACATAAGCTACTTTTTATCCTCAAATACCCACGGGCCCAGGACTTTGCGGGTGAGACCGCGGGGCGCAGCTAGTACTTTATATTTTATCGGAATAAGTAGCATGACTGAACGCAAAACTAATAATATTTTTAGATTTGATGCATGAGCCTGAGTTCTCTAAAACCCCCCAGTCAATAAAATTAACAAGGACTTCTTTGAAAAGCATAAATTTAATGGTTAATTCAGGGACATTTTAACTTACAGCCAATGACTGTTAAATTTTAATTAAAAAACTGGAAAAATCCATTAGGTCGTAAAAACTATTTAAAATGCATGGATAGAGAAAAACTGTAAAAGAGCTTTAAAGTTACTACTCGTGATTTTATTTTAAATCAGAGGACTTAATACTAGTTTATATGATTAATAGACTGGTTAGGACGAGGAGCTTTCTTTCTTACGATTATAATATTGGAGCTTTTGTTTTTGTATCAGCTACGCGCCGAGGCCCGAGCCGCTCGCCTCCGCACATCGCGCGTCTGAGTCATCCTGATGAAAAACAATTAATTTGCCCGAAACTTGTCGGCAAAGAATAAGTCGTCATTTTTGAAGTGAAAATTTCATTAGCGGCGTTGTGCACTTTTCGGGATGGGTAAAAAATGTTAAGCTCGCGTCAGGACACGCGACCTGATGGAAAATTCGTAAGACGGAGAGAGAGTAGACCGCCGGCGCGGCGTAGGAGAGGAAGTAATATCCCCCTCTCTTTCTACCGCGCGGTGAAAATGTATGCCTGCTCTTGCTGTTTACAACGTTAATGTTCAAATTTTCACTTCTGTCGGCACTCCCGGAGTGCAACCCGTGGTTTTTTTTACGTATTTTAAGCCATATATAATATTGAAACATTATGTGTATAACACGATAAAAACGATACGATATCACGATAGCTTTAATAGAATAATGTTTGGCTTTGATTGTAAATCTGACATGTACTGAGATAGTGAATCCCATAAAATAGGAAAACAGAATCGATGTTTGGAAAGGGTTTATTTTTTTCACTAAACAACAAGTGTTCCAAGCACAAAAAATATCTTCAGAAACTTATACCTAAGTCATCCAACTTAGTACTGTAACTACGAATACAAAATGTACAAGGGTGTAGCCATTGAATAAATAAGCAGTCCAAAACTAGTCGACAACAAAGTAAGTCGATATCTCTTACGTGTTTTAAGCCATAAATACCATTAAAACAGTATGTGTAACACAATCTACTGTTTTATTCAACGTAGTGTGAAATCGATAAAATCATCCACTCAAATCAAAACAAACATTAAAATCACGAATTCCGTGTTATTCAGATAAAACATGACGCATTTACGAGCAGTGTTGTGCTATCGACTTTTATTGACAACTATCAAAAATGCTTGTGATTGCATGTCACAGGCACATTAGGTATGCTTTTAACTTTTGTGATTTTTCAACAGCGATATTTAAAAGAGTTTTTTTATGATCACTATCTCACCTGATGGAAAGCATTGATGCGGCCGAAGATGGAACATACCCTAGAAGATACCTATTCACTAGACTTGTAGACACCCAGAGGTAGTTTTCCTTTTTTTTATGCTGGATAGGATAAGATATTTGACCATTATCTCATCTTATGGAAAGCGATAATGCGGGCCAAAATGCAGCATGGTTGCCTCGAAGATAACTATTCACTCTTTACTTGAAGACTTCCAGATCATACCGTTCTGGGAACAAAGACGCAGGCAATAAGTTCCACTCCTTCGCAGTATGGATGATAAACGGAGAAACAAAACGCTTCGAGTGAACTGGAGGTATGTCGACTATATATATAGATGATGATTATGACAGTTTGTCTTGTTGTTATATGGTAAAGCAGGCATGCGCACCTTCTCTAAAATGTACCTAACGTAAGAATACTGATAGGCTTGCGACCTCACGTCGGTGACCGAGGCTCTGCAATTCTGACTCAATTAGCTTATCATCAATTAGTCTTTTTGGTCGTCAGTCGATGACCTCAAGAGCTTTAAGCTGGTGCTTAGCGGGTCCATCCTAGAGTTGGCCGCAACTCCATATACAAAATGTTTGAAGATAATCTCTGGACCTAATGATCCGATTCTGAAATTCCAGATTATTCCAGATTTTTATTGGATATATTTTTGGGACACAAATTCGTTTAGCATGAAATTATTATATTCGTAAGAAAAGTCGGAGAAAAATAAGCTAATCTAAGCTGATAAAATAGTTTGACATCAGTAAATAAAATGAACAGAAAAATATTGGCCTCTAGAAAAACATTAGCTGAAATTAAAAAAATTGCTGATAGCAACTTCCTTACATTTACATTTAGTCCATAATGAAAAGAAAAGCGGGTTACGTTTAGTTTGCTTTATGAAGCATTAAAATTATTTTTAAGAATTAAAAAATTTAATTTATATTAAACTAGTTTCTTTATAGATGGCGTGATATGAAAGTGGTGCTAAGCTTTCAAAAAAAAAACTTCACCGCCTTATCCTCGGTAGCCTTGATCACATTAAATGGATTAAATACGCATTGTACAGGATAACTCAAAAACTACTGGTCTTGATCAAATTTAAATGGGAATGGGAAGCACCAGCTTTTAAATATAAAAAATAATCAAAGGTAACGCAAATAAAACAAAAAATACAGTCGAATTGAGAACCTCTTCCTTGTTTTGAAGTAGGTTAAAAAGAGTTTTGTACTTGGACTCAGGTCTCATTTTTTATTTTGTCGTCTATCCCTAATACAAAGAGAATCCCTCCGAAGACATTAAAACTTGCACGTTCGAGTTTTGGGTGATTCTAAAAGACGTTTTAATGGCCAGAAGGAAGTTGCTAACTTTCTTTATAAGCGGCAAAGTTGCTAATTGAGAAGTTTCGCGGGTAACCGGTAAAAGGACGGGGTGGTTAGAAAAATTGTTATGGAGGTAATCTACGACAAAGTTGAGGTAAAAGTTTGGAAAATTAATTTTAAAAGATTACTGGCCGTTTTAAATTGAATGTGACTACGTGGCCGGTTCACTATTGAATCGCATAATATTTAATTCATTCATTTCTATTAAATTTTATTTCTGTTAATGTCGTAATTTATGATTAAAACAGACAACATATATACATTTTTAAATAAAAACGATATAACCATAAAATTAACGCTTTTACACTCACAATTCTACACTAAGTTCCATTAATTGTGTCGTGAGTGCCAAAACCATTCACAACATGCATTCACATCCAGAACCAGAAATACAAATTTCCAAGAAAACTTGTGTTTACTCCGGGATTCGAACCCGATACCTGTTGCATAAAAGGCAAACGGGCACCTTACTAAGTCAGTAGACAGTTCAAAAAACTAACTAATAATAACACCATAAATACAACAATAATACATTATAAAAGATTTGTAATGAAGCATATCGTCTTCCTATGCTTACCCTCAATATTGTGCCTAATAGATTCTAAATGTATTGTCATTTATTCTACCATCTACCTACACATTCAAAGAAAGCAACACAGAATTGAATTAGAATTATTTACAACATAAATACGTTTAAAACTTGTTTATAAAGTGATCCCAGTTTGCTCACAGATATCACTTGATTCGTTTGGATAACCATATTATCAAGAGCCTCTTCATTTATTCAAGTCATTTCAAATTAGCAATTGTGCTTTGAACTCCAAACTAAATTTGACACTAATTAAAGCCTAAGAAATTCAGAAGTTACAAAATTGTGTTGATTAATTAAAGAGGAATAAGATCGTGAACCATTCCCTTGATTAATCTTATTCGATAAATTGAACTTTCCTTTTGTATCCGAACTCTATAAACTCTTGTTATTGTAGAAACTTGTAAAAGGTTTATATTCAGAAACTAATAAACTAATCTTATAATTCAAAATAATTGAATTTATTTAATGATAATACACAACATCCGTAATTATCTTGCTACTATATACAAATACAGTCAAGACAAAAAATCTTCAAGTCACGAGTGAATAGGTATCTTCTAGGCAAGCTTGCTCTATCGTCGACCACATCGTCGCTTACTATCAGGTGAGATAGTGGTCAAAAGTTTAACTATCCTGAATAAAAAAAAAACTGTTTCTAAATCAATAAATGTTCTGGAACTTGCGTGTTAACCACTCCCGACCACACCATTAACAAGGTTGAACGCTAGCCTATGAGAGAAAAAGAAACAATGGGTTGCACTCCGGGAGTGCCGGCAGAAGTCTTACGAATTTTCGATCAGGTCACGTGTCCTGACGCGAGTTTAACATTTTTTACCCATCCCAAAAAGTACACAACGCCGCTAAAGAAGTTTTCACTTCAACACTATGATAAAATGTAAATTAAAAACCAAAATGTACTCGATTTGTAAAAAATTTTGAATATTGACTTAAAAATAACTGTTACTAATTACCCATTAGAATTTTATCTCCGTTGCTCTCAAGATATAAAAACACAGCTGCTGTCTTATTTTTCTGTCACGTCACGAAAAAGCTTGAAGATATATATTTTTTCTTGAAAAAAGGAACCAGTTAATTAGTATTAGCTCGGAATATCATTTCTTTTTATACACTGTTCTTCAGATACGTGAATTTATGCGCTAAGCAAAAGTGTGATTGAATAAAGTAATTTAGACCATTATCGCTTGGTACCAGCTTAATTAGCTTGGTAGCGCTTAATTCATCAGTTTCTCATACTACACCTGATACTTTATTAGAGAATAATCTATCATCGATCAGCAGGTAATGCCTCGTCATGTAATAACGAGCAACCTTGACATCGTTATGGGCATAATATATCCCGTCAGAAAATGAGTAAGTCCTTTATGTCGTTGAGTTTTTGTGATGACGAGTATTACATTGCATTGTTTCTATATCATTAAATATATTAGGCATAACTAATTGGGCAAATTTAACAAGAAATAATTTCTACCAGTTGAATATAAAAAAGGACTAAAAAGTTATACAACTACAAAACTTGTCAACATGAATCAAACGAGCCCAAACTCGATGGGTTCACCTTGTTTCGTTCAGTTTCTATGGTCATCTTCCGTCTGCTTTATCAGACCAGTTCCATGGCACCGTATCATTGTATTGTCACCGAACATACATAAGTATAATTATATTGGATAAGTATATATTGGACATCGGGAAGTGGCTTTTTTATTTTTTATGCTAAATAGGCAAACATTTGACCACTATCTCATCTGATAGAAAGTGATGATGTGGCCGAAGATGTGACATGTTTGTCTAGATGATACCGATTCGCTCTTGATTTGGGTCTAATTTAGCTTGCATGACTTAATTACAGACCGACAAATAGATAGACAACGGGACAGGTGGAACAAAATAAAATCATCACCGTCGTCATCGTCATTTTTATATGAAAAATTAAGAATTTAACGATTGGTTGTCATACATTTTTTTACTGACTTCCTTGTCTTTTATTTGCTCAGAACCAATCCTGTTTCATTACTTTAGGAATTCCTGGCAAACGGTGCGCCTGTCAGAGAATTGATTATACTACTCAAGAATGTTATTGAACTTTGAAAGTCAAACCCGAACAATTAAATAGGAAATTGTAGGAGTTTAAAGGGATTAATTCATGTTGAAGTTCATTTTATACACCTTAAGGTTTCAGCCATGATGCCTACTGATGTATACAATAAATTTCGATGGGATCGTAACGTGTCAGCGTTGAAAAAGCGTGTCAAGTTCTCATAGTTTGACATCATTCAAGTAGATCGCAGTTAATATTCAGCCTATGATTATTTATTATTACAGAACTTTTAAAGTTTGAGTTAATTTAACAGCCAGTATAACTTAAAGGTTTTATGAGTTAAATCGTCAGGATGTTAAAGCAAATGTAAATTTTGAAAAATATTGCTATGTCGTAACACACAGTGTACACAGTAAACAATGTTGGTATTCTATTTTGAAATAATATACTTTGAATTCGAATTTCCCTCATTCGTTTTTCGGTTAAAGAATAATATTTGGGCGCATCTAACAACAACTTATCATATTTTTCCATTTGACGACCTAGTTGGCGCAGTGGACAAGTCTCCGCCCTCTGCGCCGTGGGTCGGGAATTGAACCCAGGTTCAATTCCCGGCAGGAGCAAAATTCCTACCCTAGGAATATTTGTGCTGCTGGTTCTGGATGTAATGTGTGTGTGATGTGAATGTTTCTGGCACCCACGATACAAGTCTTTGAACTTAGTGTGGGGATATGAGTGTGAATGCGTTTGTTTGTTTGTTATATTTTTCCATTGTTTTCAAAAGTTCAGATTTTCAAAAAGACAGGTTCTCAAAAGGACAGGAGTTCACTTAAGCGAAGAATGGAAAACTATATTTTTTTAATAAATATTTTTATTATGCACGTCACAACACAGCAAGGCGTTGCAGGCACTGCAACACCGATATTTCTGATCTTAAACATTCAAATAAAGATAATGAGATCAAATTGGAGCTTTTAGGGCGTGAACCTATTTTTATACGTTCTTAACTCTCGTTATAGCGTTCGGCGAGTCAACAGCTCCAGAGAATTCTGGTGTAGAAGCAGAAGACGTGTCGAATAGCACGACAGTAATACTAACGTTTGCACCCCAATAACACTAACTTTCGTGGCTTTGGATCCTGCTTGTAGCCTAACAACCTTATAAGGATTAACACTTAATATATTAAATTAACTTTGTATACCTTATAAAAATTTTTTTTTATGACAAATAGGTAAACATTTACCCGCTATCTCACCTGATGGAAAACGACGATGCGGCCGAAGATGAAGCTAGCAAGCTGATAGAATGATTAGGTATCTTCTAGGTAAGCATACCTAGAAGATACCTAAGCACTCTAGACTTGAAGACTCCCAGATTATACTGTTCGGGGAATAAGGACGCGGGCAGTGAGTTCCACTCCTTCGCTGTACGGATAATAAATGTAGAACCAAAACGCTTCGAGCGCATATGAGGTATGTCAACCATATAGGTATGGATGACGTTGGTCTATTCGTCTTGTGGTCCGAATATTGAAAGGGCAATGGGGGATCAACTGGTGTAATTCGAGTGCACATTCTCCGAAATGCGAACGATAGAACACAGACAGGCTAGCTACCTTACGTCGATGACTGAGGCTCTGCCACTTGGTCTTGATTAACGTGATTTTCCTATTGTTTCAGATCATGCCCCTGAAGTCGCAGGAAGACCCGAGGCGAGGATTACGTCTGATCGAATGGAGGTGCCTCGGCTGAAGTATGGCTCGCTGGCCGGAAATAGAGACACGCGCTATGTGCCGACTCAGTTATCGACTCAAGATCAGTACCGTGGTTTTAGTTATCATGGTGCTTGGGTTCTTTAACGAGAGCCAAGGTAAGATATTAGCATATATTAGTCAGACTTTATAATACTTCTTTAATTTAACTCTAATCTAAGTTTAGGAACGAAGTTCCTTATCGCACACGTAGTAATAAACTTAGCTAATGAGAGCCAGAATGGACAAACCTTCACAATACTATCGCTATACTGTCTTGCTGTGTTGTTAAAATACGGCAGGCGGTTAAAAAGGAAATATAAATATAGGCAGTAATTGTTCAATTGTAGTCAAGTGAGTAGACCATAAAAAAGATATTCTTGCTTGACCTTGCATAACCCACATAAAATATGCTATCCATTATGCACCTTTATGCAAAAGTTTATGGGAGATATTTTGGGTTGGGCTAATAAATGAGCTCATATTGACATTGATTATATCAGGTGAGATAATAGTCAAACGTTTGCCTATCTAGGATAAAAAAAACATAGTAGTTGAAAGGTGCGTATTAAACAAAACTTTTTATCGATTGATATCGATTATCAGTCCCCAGCACAATGCAATAATCGAGTCTTGCTCAACTCCAGCGTATAACAGATTACCACAAACTTGGACGGCGGCAGTCGGCGAGGGAGTCTTGTTCCACAATTCTCACATAATAATACAGTTAGTTCGGATAACTGACTCAATTAAAGCCGTTTAGTATTTGCATTTTGGTGTAGTTTGGCCTGTAAATGACGTTGGGGCTGTGGTGAATTGTGTGACAATTATTGTGTAGTGGTGGAATTATTGTATTTGAATTTCTAAGGTGCAGGTAGAAACTGCTCGCTGATATAATTGCTCACACGTCAGCCTCCTATAGTTTGATTCAAGTTGGAAGTACTTGGAAACAATGTTCCTCCTAAGAGAAAGTTGTATTATTAATTATAGTTTTGATTGCAATTGCCTGTGTGATTATAACATTTCCAGCACCCACATTACAACTCTTCGAAATTCGTTTTGTAAAAACGTTCATGTTTCCTTTCTTTAGTAACGCTATCAAATGGTCATTGTTTTTCTATCTACGACATTAACACTCTCAACCCGACACTAACTAACAACCATTTCCAACACTACACTGAAAAAAATATCTCGTTGTTGCGAGAACAATGGTTTGGACTCCGATGGGAATAAGCCTTACTAACATTCTAGTGTATTAACTATAATTATTTTGTCATTTATCAGAAAATATTTGATAATAATAGCTTATTTTGTAAGAACAACGTAGTAACTATAATTTTTACTAGAAAATATGTTTGTAAGAACTTCAGTTTTATGTCTAATGGTCCCAATTTTTTTCTCCATCTATCAACAATCACAACCTAATGAGGTTCAATGAATTGTATCGTGGGTCGCGGAAACCTTTAAATAAGACACACAATTACACCGAAAACCAGAAGCACAAATGTCCCTTGGGACGGATAATTGTGCTGGGTATCAAACCCAGGCCTCACTCCAAATGGGGCGTCAATAACTATGTTGAAACATGGTGTCACTAGAACAGTTGATCTGTGGTCCAAACTCTCGTATTTCTGGGCTTTTGATAAACTCGGGTAAAGCTACACAGGTTCTTTAATAAATGCGGCAGATAAAAATAAATACATATTCCATTATTCCAAAATGGCTGTACGGGTTCTGATAAAATTCAGCAGTTTGTTTACTATGAATAATATATTGACAACTTTTAGTCAAGTGAGAATGAGATAGTGTTCAAATGCTTGCCTATTATGCATTAAAAAATTATAATTGTAATCTGAATTAGAATGCCTTGTACCCACACTATTATGCAGAAGAGTCATTGACTTCATGAGTGCCGCATTGGGGCGCATGTTAATAAACGATTTTCATTTTGACGCTTAATAAATACATTTCTCATAATCTGATTCCAGCCTGACCTTCGCGCTAATTTGACGTCACAACTACGTCATTAGTAGACGTCAGGTGCCGTCCATCTCACGAGCAAATTAATGACGAATTAGCCGACGTTGATTTAATACGTTCATCGGGAAGCTAATTATGCGTTATGACTTGAATAATTAAGCTGAGGCACAGAATACTACGAGTAATAAGAAGTGTGAAATGTAGTGAGTGTCATGAATATGGGCTACGACTCAGCATACGACTAAGGTTAGACCTAAGTCACTGATTTTCAGTCGCAACCCATAGCCATGACTTTACGAACTTCAGGTTGTGGATCAGAATTTCAAAGCCTTTCCATAACAAGTTTAACTTCAAAAACCTCATTTTATCTTTCTGTATCTGTTTAATTCAAAATCAGATCAAAAAAATCAGAAAAATCATTTATTTACATGGGCCCCAAAGAAGCACTCATGAAAGTTTATGGCTCTACTGCCAGATTTGCAAAATTACAGCCATCTCGAGAAGAGCCTGTCAAGAAACTCGGCGGCACATTTTTTCATAAATTCTCTAATTACAGACACAAATTATACCACAACCAACCTATCCTTAACCTTTACTACTATATATCACATGACCTTTATTACTGATTAGAACTTTCCGAGTGGTAATTCAGTTACAATTTAAGGAAATATGTTGTAAAATCTAACCCAATTTGCCATAAAAGAATAATTCGTTTCAATGCTGAATCTAAATGCGCGCAATGTAATTTTATGCTTATATCTGGTATTAAGATTGTGTGTGTCGCTTCTAAATGTATCTTTATTAATTAATTCAGTTTAATTCTATATGAAATATATTTACCTGCGTCTGTCTCACAGATACACGTGGCGCAACTAGAATTTTGTACCTTAATGTTATTACATTACCCTATAAATCCACCAGAAAAAACGAACTACCAGCATTCCCTATCAGATAAGGAAATCACAAAAACATAATAATATATTGTCAGTCTCACAGATCAATGAGCTGGTATAAGAAAGCTAATTTATTATTGTTTGTACTATTCCACGCTGCGATTTCTCACCTTCAGTTTATATATCTTAATCAAAAGCAAATAAACAGTGACGTCAGTAATAGCCATCCATCCTTCAACGTAATTAATGACAAGTAGCCGCAATTAATTACAGAAAGCCTTAGCACTTCTGATTTAGTACGTCTGCGATGGGCTAATTGAGTATAATGTTTAGTTGTTAGACCTTTTTTTGAGGCTTTGTTTGTTTGTCTGCTAAACAAAACAAACTCTACTAGTGTCTTTATGAGCCATCTCACACCTCGCGTATTTTTCAAAATAGCTGAATTATGTTTTTTTACGTTTTCAACCCATATTATCTCCTCCATTTTGAAAAAATCCTGAAACTGAATCTCGGAAAAAAATCTTTTTTTTTTATGCTCGATAGGCAAGCATTTGACCACTATCTCACCTGATGGAAAGTGAAGATGCGGCCGAAGATGTAGCATGCTTGCCTAGAAGATACCTTTTCAATCTTGACTCGAAGACTCCCAGATTTTTTGACATAATTACCTACGTTTACGATTTAAAATATTGACAGCCTATGAATGCTAGGCGTAGGTTTAGTACTATGACCGTGTTTGTACCTTTCAAGTAAGAAACACAAGAAACCAGCAACTTTCTGTAAGTTTAAGTACCGGAATATTGTCATATTTCAAGCCTTCCGACGCTATCTTTGAAAGATAGTGATTCTATATTGTTTACCACCCTCCACTAAATCATAACCAACTGATATGAGATTATGGTGATATCCAAGCCCATTTGAGATATAAAAATCTATGAAAACGCATGTTATTTCCTTGTTGACTATTATATTGTATGGATCATTACAAGCTACACCATCAAAATGTTCAACCATAATTCCCAGCACAGTTTTAACATATTTATTCAGCCAAATATTCCAGATTAATATAATAATATTGCACAAACAAGTCCGTACACCGCACGAATAATTGTATTGTATGCATTTTTCATCGTGACAGTCCGGTGGTTTATTTACTAACTTGTTTGCTGTAAACTCAATTATGAACCAATATTTTTTCGTGTAGGTTCGTTATCTGTCAGCATGAAAGTTTTGAATAACACATCGACATAGGAGACAAACAGTTTGTTAATTACTTTAGCTGCCAAATTCTTGAATTAACAAAACAAGATGAACATTTTGAAACTTAATTCCGCCTATTACTATGCACAAAATGGTTTCTTATAATTTAAAGTAAATACTCGTAATTGAAACGCAAGCAAAGCTCTAAAAAAACCGACTTCGCCGCTTTATCATCGGAACCTTGATCAGATTTAATGTATAAACACGCATTATTGACTATAATAACTCAAAAACTACTAGGGGTCTATTCCGGGCATCGATTATCTAAGCAACATCTTCCAAACTAAAAAAAAATACGAAATCGGCTCACGTGGAGAGTAGTTATGAGGTAACACACATAAAAAAAATTTATACAGTCGACTTGAGTACCTCCTCCTTTTTTGGGAAGTCGGTATAAAAACAATCTACGGTACGCGTCATCGACCTACAAACAAATTTAATGAACCTCGAGTCTAACACACACTTCACGAAATAAGTGCACCGATAATGATTAAAATATATACGTGGCTACATGTATAATATGTTTATAAGCAGTGTTAAGCAATTTAACCTATATCTAATCTTATGACAACTAACATAAAATATGACGATCCAGTTGGTGCAGTGGGCTGGTCTCCGCTCTCTGCGCTGTGGGTTCAATTCCCGGCAGAAGTACCATTTTCCTTCCCAAAGGGACATTTGCGCTTCTGGATCTTGGCGTGATTGAGTGTGTGATGTGAATGTTTCCGGCAACCACGATACAAGTCTTTGAACTTAGTGTGGGGCTGTGAGTGGGAATGCGTTTGTTTTGTTTAATCTCTATTACTAAATTTATTTTACTTTTTCTTGCAACAATTTATCAGCGTACGAAGCTTCGTCGTCAGGTTCGACGGTCGCACTATTTTCTCCGTATAATTTGCTTAGCGAGGCGGAATAGTTTTGTTTTCTTTTCTGACAACGTTATGGAGTTGATACTATGAATAAAAAAACTAGCAATATTATAATATTTATAACACCTGAAGAACTGAGACAAATGCAACAATATCATATTCGTTACGAGTGATGAAGTAGATGATATAGGGGAACAACCGAACACACATTGTATATATCATCATACCATCTTTAACCAGATAATTACTTACCATTACCATACAAAGCCACATGGCGTATCTATGTTATATTTAGGGGTTCTACAGTATCACTCCCACCATCAAACAACATGGAGTGCTACAATATTTGCCCAACTATTTGTCCAAATGTTTGCACAACTAATGTGATTATTTTGTACAAATAGATTTCGCTCGAGCACCGATGTACTGTTTGGATTGTTCCCGGCGTATGTGTTCGGTTTGTGTAGGCAATGTTTGATGAAAGAGTTGTATAAATCGATAAGGAGAAGTTAGGGTAAAATGTTTTTCTTTTCTCTGTGTAAGATAGATTTTTTTCGATTTAGGCTTACGCAATATTTGAGCACATAAACATTTTTACTTCTAAAGTAGTAATATCGTTTGAGGCGGGATTGAACCCGTGTTTCAAACTATTCTAGTAATTTCAAACTATTTCGGTAAATGGTGTCTCGAAAAGATAATTTAATTAATTCAGGCAGGACTTGGGTAGCTCAGCGTTTAGAGCAATAGGGTTAGTAGCAAAATCTTCTTTAAAGGGAATTTTGAGACTTACAGAGTAAACAACTTTTGATAAAAACTTTTTTTTTGTCTTAATCCTTAGTGCTTGATCGTGCTGTTTCTCTTAGACTTCACAACAAAATCAAAATCTTTTATTCACGTGGGCCCCAAAGAGGTACTCATTAAAGTTCATGATATTACTGCCGTGCAAAGGGTATAAACCTTATCATCGAAACTTAGATCATTGACAATTAAATGAATAAATAAAACATAAACGCTTTAACACTCACAGCCCCACACTAAGTTTGATGACTTGTGTCGTGGGTAAACCAGAACCAGAAACATAAATTCCCCTTGGTGAGAAAACTCGTATTCCCGCCGGGAGTCGAACCCAATACTCCTGCTTAGTTGTCGAACGCTCACCCAACTCATCCAACGGGCAAGTTATTAATTCAACATACTTAGTCTAAGATTCACAAAATAACTTGATTTTTTTAAGCAAATGGATACATTTCAGACTCGTAGACATATTTTATACTCAAACTAAAAAAAATGCTGTTGATTAGCAAATAAATGTCCTTCGCCGAATATATTATTGACAACCATTGATTTGTATGTTGAAAAACAATTATCTTTGAGATCGTTATGCTTTTGAGATCACTATGCTTTCATAATGTTTGGTTGAAATCTACCATTGACAAAACAATAATCGTTTCCAAAATGACTTCAAACTATTCAGAGAAATCTCCGAGTCTTAAGAACTAAGCAAATTCAAAGAGACAGAAGCTATAAGCGCTTTAAACCATTGCAAGTTGCACTGGTGGTGGGTAGAGATGGGTAATAATTTCGCCGGAATAATTTTATTGAAGTGAAACGTGCGTGTCAGAATTTCTAAACCGTCCTAAAGAATGTAGGACGGCTTTAAAATTTTGACATGCAACCTTTTTGTGTGACGTTATCTGTTTTTTTATGAACAAGAAGCCAATATTTTTGATCTTACCCACCTCATCAGTGAAATTTGGTAATAAGTTTGTTTTTTTTTACGTTTGATTGGTTAGCGTTTGTCCACTATCTTACTTGTTGGTAGGTGGGATCGAGGGTTATAAACACGCCTAGAAAATTATGCTTGCGAATTGGAAGTAAAGATGAATTTAGAATTGACTCATCATCTGCTGTACGCCATATCATCCGTACAGCGAAGGAACACGCCCGTTAATTTGGTTCCCGAGCAGTATAATCTTTGAGACTTAAAGTCTAGAGTGAATAGGTTTTTTCTAGGTGAGCATGATATCTTCAGCTGCATCATTTTTTTCCATGAGGTGAGATAGCAGCGAAATGCTTACTTTTCCGGCATAAAAAAAAGAATAACAAACAATGTTTAAGAGGCCAAGTAATTTTTTGTGATTTGACGTCAAAATTTTCTTTTTGCTGTGTGGTTGGGGTGGTTCAATGATTGTATTTTAAGCGAGCTTGAGAAAATGACCCGGACATGGATGAACATGGATTCATCACGGTAGTATGTTAACTCAAGTTTGATGTAGGATCCAAAACTGCGGCTGCTTGAGCGGAGACCACACTCATTACTACAGTGATATACCAAGTAAATATTTAATATTGTAATTTCTACTGTGTTCTATGCCTTCTAATATCCAAAATATAATCGACCGAGCGAGCAGGGCGAGCAAGGCGTCTCTGTTTCAGCTTGGGCAAAAATACTTTCGTATGTACGGCGGATGTCCGGCTAATTTCCTCTACGGGTCGCATTTCTCTACCGATTCTCGTGTAATTTTGTGAGCAGGTTCGATAGTAATACAATTTTGTCGTAGATTCAAATTATCTTAATGGCGGAGATGCGAAAAAAACAAATATTTCAGCCATTCCGAAAAATACGCAGTCTGCTCACAATTAATTAAAATAAACGAAATATCCGAATGCGATGCTATCTCTACTCAACCTATGCAAAATCTGACTAAGTTCAAAGCAAAAGCTCGAACTTGAACACCTTGCATACAAGTTAGAGTAAAGCATGTTTGTCTTGCAGAACACAGGTTGATATTTGATTTTGCAACTTATTTTCAAGCGGCAGATGGGTATCTGTAACTTTATACCCATAAATTACTAGCAAAATTTTTTAGTAAGTTTTGAAATAACTGTGTTAGTTTTGCAAACATGTATATGTCGCAATCAAATGATAAAAGTTGCATTTCAATTTGACGTCTAAAAATTGATCAAAATAAGCTATGAAATCCTAAAAAAATAATAACACGAAAATTCTACTAATGTAAGCATATTTTGTAAAATACGAGAAACCTCTTGAGATATCATACCGACTTTTCGTGCAAATTTAGATTGATGATTTTTAAATACATAAAAAAAAAAAAAAAAAAATCTTCTGTGTTGTCAAGTGCAAGGTCGAACTAAGGTTCGATCCGCAATCCCATCTTGCCGCTGGAAAAGACCTTTATTCCTGTCTTCACCTCGCCTAGCCATCTGTCCCACTCAACTCCATTTGTATCCCAATACGAAATTCGTAGTCGAAGAACGATGTACTACGCTCAAATTACACTCGCATAACACGCAAGTGTTTCCTTATAACGTTGATCGTTACTGCTATATCGTTATACGTTATTACAATAACGTAACCTATAGCATAGTTATTAGAACGTATAACAAAAGAGGTTGAATTTCCGAAATCGTATAAGAAACAAAAGGCATTTTAGTTCGCACAGATGTTATTAATGTGTTTCATTAGAGGAGAGAAGGGAATTAGGTGTTATGGAAGTGGCTTATTGTTGGTTTTGGGGAATATTAACTACATAAATTATTGTAGTGATGGAACAATAACGGAGCACCACAACGAAGTACGTGTTATGATATGTTACTGCTTTTAATGGAATTATCGTATTATTATTATTATTTTAACCAACACGTTACTTTTTGTTATTAAAGCTATATTTTATAATTATTAGTGTTATTATAAATATACCTAATATCTATCGCGAACACATGGAATTAATAGCAATAACGTTGTAGCAAACTGAAAAAGCGAACAGAAGATGCTATTATTTTTTTTTGTTTCTAAATTAAAACCATTTTATAACAATTAATGAAATAGTTATCTATGGAATCAAAACACATTTTATAAGTTCTTGGTACATCTTTGTTGTAAACTTTAAAAATACACACGTTTAAGGTAAGTCTTTATTTCCTGAACGGTATAATCAGGAAGTCATTAAGTCAAGAGTGAAATCTGCTAGGTGAGAGTAGGTCTGCTGTGAGATAGTAGTCAAATGCTTGCCTATCAAACATAAAAAAGACCTGTACTGACATCTTTTCCAAATTACCGGTATTGACAGTCAGTATCGAAAGTGTTTGGCAAAAATTCAAGCACGACGTTATTTTCCCAACTATAATAATGCTTTAGCTTTAACGATGTAAACATTCTATTATTTGAACATCTATGTAAGCAATACTCGCAAAACAACGTTTCGAGACACATTACAGTCAACGAAAATCTTAAAATGTTGACATATCAAAACGCTGAAATATGAGAATATGATTGGAAATCTGCGGCGGCGAAGTAATTATTAATTATCTTTAGACGAGCGATCTAATTAAGTAATTAGCATTGTTGAATAAATTAGCTTAATTAGGTATGCGAACGCCTAAATTTTGATAACAACGTAAGGAGATTATGTAGATATTAGGTTAATTGGCGCCTGGAGATTAGATTCGGGGGCCAGGAGCGTAGGCAATAATAACGTCGTCCTTTATGAAACTTTTTTGAACACCATTTTTTAAATGAATAATGGGTTCCGGTTCCTTATTAAGTCATTATCACGTTATTAGGTTTAAACCTTTCTGATGTTTTTCTTTGCTAACTTTTTATTTTTCTTGTTGCTTTAATACTTTATTTTCTTCTAATTACAATTATTTGCGTTTTTAACATCCGATTTAATAATTTATCTCTAATTTAAAAAGCTTTTGCAGATGCCCAAACCAGTCTCAACTAGAGTTATCAGACCTAAAAGCGGAAATATTCCTTAGCGAGGAAAAAAATGTGCTTCAGCCAGGAATCGAACCCAGCAAAATAACCAGAGCCTTATAACCCCTACGCTCATTAAAAAAAAGTAAATTATTTAAATGTTTTTTTTTTTTAATTGTGTTAGCGGTAGTACCTACTCTTCATCAATACCTTCCATCAAATGCTTCAACAAAACTGGACACTAACAACATTTTTTTAGCCTTTGTTTCTACAATAGTGCAGAAACTGTGTTATAAACACAGTTTCACAGTAACGTTTATTTTATAGATACATTCATACAAAGAACTCTTTTCTAAAAACAATATGATGTAATTTTGCTGTAATATAACTCACAACCCAACATATGTTCTATGACTTATGTCGTGGATGCCGGAAACATTGACATCACCAAAACCCTATAATCAGTTAAAGCTTTTACACTCACAGCCCCACGCTTAGTTGGATGACTCGTGTAGTAAGAGCTGGAAACATTCACATCATACACACAATCACAACCAGAACCAGAAACACAAATTTTCCTTGGCGTGGGTGCCGGAAACATTCACATCACAAACACAATTACAACCAGAACCAGAAACACAAATTTTCCTTAGGTTAACACTTGATTCTTACTGGGAATTGAGCCCGATACCCGCTGCTTTGAAGGCTTCGCAACCAACTATGCTAGCGGGCAGTTCTGCGTGCGAGAAAAGCCGAAAGAATATAATTATGTGTTTGTCGCGAATTTACGATCCCTTGCAACTAACTTTTCTAACATCTAGTCTAGTATCAAGATTTTTGGGGGCTGAGTCACCCACGTCCGTAGGAGGATACCCCTTAAGTCTGACTCCCTACACATGGTCCCCGGGTGGTGCTAATCAGGTGACATTTGAGAGGTGGTAGAGCATTTTGTGAGTTGCTCGCCTGGCTTGCTACCAAAGTAGCTTACCACCATCAAGTTGAAAGTCTGCCACCAAGCTAAATACGGTGTTCCGGCAGTTATCCTTGAGAGCCTGCGTATTCCAGGTCTAGTATGTTTACCAGCTTCGATCACATCGATACTATATATATATACTACCATCAGGTGAGATAGTGGTCAAACACTAGCCTGTCACAAATAAAAAAAAGAAAAAGATTGAATATCAGCGCTGGGGAGTAATCCGCAGCATCATGCTGAGTCCAGACCTATTCCAACAGTACTGCACACTGTCTAGCAATATAAATACACCTTCTTATCTACTACATTATAATCTGGTATAATCTGTGAGTTTTCAAGTCAAGAGTGAATAGGTACCTTTTAGGCAAGCATGCTGTAGCTATCTTCGGCTGCATCATTACTTTCCATCAGGTGAGATTGTGGTCAAATGATTGCCTATCGGGCATAAAAAATTAACATGTTAATTGATGTTGTGTACGGCTTGAAACACGTCGAAAATTTCGACTTACTTCACAACAAATTTGTCCGTAGTCGACTACAAAGTAAGTCGAAATTTTCGACGTGTTTCAAGCCGTACACAACATCAGTTATGTGTAATACTAATAGTTTTAATTTTCATAAAACAACATGTTCTTGGCCAGGTAATGATTCATTTAGGTAGTGAACCAGTACTTTTTGTTGTTGTGTACAATTGAGTTGTGTTACTAAAATTATTTCTTTCGAGTTTTTAATGATCATAAGGGTGATCGGGTTATTGTTATAAATCTCTATTAAATATCAACCCTAAAGTTCTCCTACTTTCCATCAGGTGACATAGTGGTCAAATACTTGTCTATACAGCATACAATAAATGTGACTGTCCATCCAGGTACTGACCGTTTTGTATGATCCTATAACTATAGGGTTAACTACCACAGCGGCATTCAAAAGGCGAATATCCTCTCACGATCACGGAAACCGCCACTTCAGTGTTTTTATTATGAAAGTTTTCCCGTCGTACGCAACGTGCGTTACGTAGGTGTTACAGCCTTTATGAGCTTTGCATGGTTGGGTTTAAGTAGAGGAAACGTGAGGTATTTTAAAGTTAGAGTACGGTCCTTAAAAATGTTATTAGTGGCATCACATTTGATACGTCGTAACTATACAATAAGAAACTGACATTTCAAATTGGCGTTCATAAATTTTGATTTTGATTTTGAATGTATTTATTTGAATAATTTAAACGTAAGCAAAGCTAATCGCTTAATCGCTTATATTTTGGTTTAAGCTTGATTGATTTCGATAAAATTTAAATGGGACCACCTCTGAAGTATAATCTAACAAACAAAAATGAATTTTAAGAATCGGTCCACAAATGGGGAACTTACCTACATAAAAAAAATATATACAGTCGAACATAGAAAGAAAGAAAGGAATATATTTAATGCTACTATAAAAAACAAAAATACAACAACTTAAACTAAAATTCTTAGCTATATACTTTTTATAGAGCAATCAGAGTAAATTCAGCTATGTACTGCGTGTTCATTTACATGAGCACACAGTGCTGGTTTTCAATTTACCCCGATCCTCGGCCTTGGATATATATACCGGAATAGAAAAAAATTGTGATAGAGCGAGGAAAAACATAATGTTAATGTTATATACAGTTAACATAGAACCTCCTCCTTTTTTGAAGTCGGTAAAAAATCAATGAAATTCGTTTTATCTCATGTTTTATTTCTCGTATGTCCTCTACCAGTTTCAAGGTAATCGATCGAAGTAAGTCAAACAAAACTTTTTCTAATTGATTTGTCTGAAGTTGGTCCAGCCCTGTTCTGAAACTTTCGTCCCTAGGGAAAAAGGAATCAGTATTCAAAGTGTGAAAGGCCTCTCACTTGATCAAATGAAACGTTTATACACGTTTATTAAACGCAGTACGGTATACTGATACATCATATCTTCCGACGTATATCAGAATTATTAAAGGTTTATTCTAAATTGTAAATTTTTTACAAAGATCTTTTAGTGCTATTATTTTAATTATATAATTACGAGAATTTATGTTGTGTGTTTATATTTTTTTATTGGTATTAAAATTTTTTTTTTTTATAATATATATTTTACTTTAAATCTGTTTTATATGTAAAATGTTATAACTATTTTAATAAATCTATGATTTATATACAAATTATAACATTTTTTTTACATTCAATAATGACACAGTATTAGAAAGACAATATTTGTACCCCATAATAATAATATTATAATAAAGATCTAATAATTTGCAGCTCTCAAAAATTAATCACTTCATCGCATACCTATATATATATATATATATATAATGCTTGCCTATCGATTATATAAAAAAAAAAACCTACACAATCGTGTGTAGAACTAGAAGCACTAAAATGTTTTTCAAGAAGATGTGGTCAAGAAGTGAGATAGTGGTCAAACGCTTGTTGCTTATTTATCATATAAAAAAAATCTAAAGATATACCTAAAGACAGGAGTACCTGCTCTCTGAGCATATTCATCAAACGCGCGGTTAGTAAAAAAAGAAGATAAATTTTCAAAAAATTCTAATATACTACGCAATTTTTTTTTATTTTTAACCATCAAATTACCAGAAATCTTAAAAAAATATTAATGAAATCGGTAAAGTCGTTCTCAAATTATGACGTGAACAAGTATTAAAAACGTTTTTAAATATGTATAAATGGAACATAAAATTTCCGATCCAATCACAATTTCAGACTTTCATTACAAGTTTTAAAAACGACAGGAGTTGAATAAATAGGTGTCATAATATTTTTTTTGTCACTGAACTTGCTTCTTTCAAGTTTCTGTTTATTTTTACAAGCTTTGCTGTGTATGTATGTTTGTCCGGGTGGAATCTTGCAACTCAATTTTAAATCAGTTATCTGTAACCGATTGCGCTCAAATTTGGTATAGACGCTTATTTTGGAGAACAATGCATGCTTCTGTGTGACGTCATTCTAAATCTAACATGGCGGAACAACCAAAATGGCGGTACAACCAAAATGGCGGACAAATTATTTTTAATGTACTACAATATGTGTATCAAATGAAAGGGCTGAGTAAAATAAAGTGTCGTCACTCCAAATTCAATATGGCGGACTTCTAAAAGCTTGGTTTAAAAAAAGTTTTTAAAAAGTAGCTTATTATTAATATCATTATATAAATTATTTATTTATCAATTATTATACCTACTCATGAAGTATTTATCTTCCAAACTTAATCTCAATCTTTCCGTTCTACTACCGAACATCTAGACAGACGGCAATACGGCATCCGCGAATGGTAAAAAACTGACCATCCATTCGCAGGAAGCGTTTCGCTTCCATTTTCATTATGAGAACTGCCAAGGAATAGAACGCCCTGCCATCTATTGTGTTTCCCGAAAAGTATAATATAAGGTTGTTCAAGGAGAGAGTGAATAGGTATTTATTGAGCAAGCGTGCTCCATCTTCAACCGCATCGTCGCTTTCCATCAGGTGAGATAGTGGTCTAATGCTAGCCTATTTATCAAAAAAAAAAAAAAAAATAATTTCAAAATTAAAAAAAAAAAAAAAAAAAAAATCGTCGCTTTCCATCAGGTCGGATTGTAGTCAAACGCTAGCTTAGTCTCAAATAATAATAATAAAAAAGATTTTAACACTATCGCTTACCCTAAGTTTGTATAAAGTTGTTCTACTGTTATTGAACCATTCCCCGAGACAGGTGTTATAAACTTTTCGGTAACGGAGGTGGACTAAAAGTTCCTCGCAAAGGTTTTGGCAAATTTCGATTAACGGTACGTGGAAGCAAAGTTTTACGGATTAAAAAGGTGGCGAAGTTCGGGTTAATACTGAGTGATAATGGAAGGATTTTTTCCGTGCACCTCATTGGACGCTGGTTGATGAGTTTTGCAAGAGCTTCGACGAAAGCATGATTTTAATCCAGTTTGTCGTAACGAGGTAACGTTTTTCTACCGACTTCACAAAAAAGGAAGAGGTTACTCAAGTCGACTGTGCATCTTTTTTTTTTTTTTTTTTATTACAGACCAAGCAAGCGTTTGACCACAATCACACCTGATGGAAAGTGACGATGTAGTCTAAGGTGGAGCACGCATCTGTATTTTTTTATGTTTGTTACCTCATACCTTCTTTCCACGTGAACCGATTTTGAATTGTTTTTTGTTTAAGCTATGTTAATTTCCATTTGGTCCCATTCAAATTTGATCAAGATCTGATTATTAGTTCTTGAAATATCGTTAATAATACGTGTTTCATCATCTCATCATCTCAGCCGCAAGAAGTCCACTGCTGGATATAGGCTTCCCCCAAAGATCTCCAAAAAGAACGGTTGTTAGCGGCTTGCATCCAGCGTCTTCCTGCGACCTTCACTATGTCGTCCGTCCACCTTGTGGGCGGTCTTCCGAAACTGCGCTTTCTAGTCCGTGGGCTCCATCCTAGAATACGTGTTTACTAGGGTCTAATCTGATTCCGAAGATAAAGCGGTGTAGTCGGTTTTTTTAAGCTTTGCTTTCGTTTAATTAGTTATAGTATGCTTGATTGATAGTAAACTGCCCGTTGGCTTAGTTAGGTGCGCGATTGCATCCATAGCAGGGATATCGGGTTCGATTCCCGGCGGGAGCACAAGTTTTCTACCCAAGGAAAATATGTGTTTTTGGTTCTGGTTGGAATTGTGTTTCTGATGTGAATGTTTCGGCACCCACGACAAGGAGAAATTGTGTTTCTGGTTCTGGTTGTGATTGTGTGTATGATGTGAATGTTTCCAGCTCTTACTACACGAGTCATCCAACTTAGCGTGGGGCTGTGAGTGTGAAAGCGTTTATGTTAATAGATATATTTTAACCCAAAATAAAAAAAAACTTAATAAATATGTGTAGGTCCCAAAGTAATTTTCATCTTTTTTAGCTGCAACATATTATATCCAAAATAGTCATATCGCTATTTTTTGTAAAGATATTTTTTTTATTGCTGAGCGATTAAAAACCTCTAGTGGCTAACCACTTGATAGACTGTGCTTTTGTGGCTCAACTATTCTACAATAAAATGTAATAAATTTCCATTATCTATAAAAAACGTATCAAATTTAAATAAAATAACGGATAAAAATGCTCATACTAATATTCAGAATAAAAAATAAAAGAACGGGTTGCACTCCGGGAGTGCCGGTAGAAATGAAAACTTGAACATTAACGTTGTGCATTTTTTAAATAACAATATCATCGTCACCATAGAAACGTGGTAGAAAGAGAGGGGGATATTACTTCCTCTCCTCGCCGCGCCGGCGGTCTACTCTCCCTTCGACTTACGAAGTTTCCGTCTTACGAATTTTCGATCACTCCTGACGTGAGTTTATCTTTTTTTACCCATCCCAAAAAAGTGCATAGGGCTGCTAAAGAAGTTTTCACTTCAAAAATATTTTATTTATTTAAGCACATATGAGTATTTATTTGTGTCACGAGTAAATAGGCATCTTCTAGGAAAGCGTGCTCCATCGTTGATCGCATCATCGCTTACCATCATGTGAGATACGTCAAACGTTTGCCCATAAATTATATAAAAAAAATCCCTTGACTCAACGCTAAATAGTGTTGTAATTTTAAGGGTTTTAAGTAACTCAAATGAAACATGTTGCTTGGGGCTATCCGAAACTACAATGATCAGTATTCTTTCATAGAAAAAAAAGAAAGGAAGAAAATTAATTTACTAAGCACAAAACACATAATTTGCACAATAATACATGAAGCTGAGGTAACCGTAAAAAAAATTAAATACACTTATACTAAAACAATGATGATGATGTCGTCCGCGTTGTATCCGACGGCGGCGACCCCGGCTATTTATTGGCATGTGCTCGTATATATGGCTGGCAAATCCAAAATATAGTGTCACAATTATAGTGCAGTAGAGCTGGCATGCTGTTGTATGTGTAGTTGTAAGCGGGTTTGGTTCGAATCTTGAGAATTTATCGCTTCCAGTCTAATTCTGAAAGGCGAGAATTTTCTAACTGTGCAACTCCCTTTTTGACCTTCAAACTCCAAACTGATCTGAGAGAGTGTCGAAAGGGAATCATAATATTATTATATCAAAATCAGGACCAGGATCAGGATCAAAATTAGGATCAGGATCAGGATCAAGATCAGGATCAGGATCAGGATCAAGATCAGGGTCAGGATCAGGGTCGGGATCAGGATCAGGATCAAAATCAAAATTAAAATTAAAATTAAAATCAAAATCAAAATCAAAATCAAAATCAAAATCAAAATCAAAATCAAAATCAAAATCAAAATCAAAATCGTTTATTCACATGGGCACTCATAAAAGTTAATGACTACTGCCAGATTCCCAAAATTACAGCCATCTCGGGAAGAACCTGGAAAGCAACTCAACGGCGCATTTTTTCATATTTTTTTTACATTATATACAAAGAAATGATTTGTTTATAGTGAATAAGAGTTTATAGTGAATTCTTAACTTTGTTAGCGAGTAAACTTAACGCCTCCAACAAGCTCGCGTTATTAATGTAACAAGCTTAGCACAAAGAAGCCGCATATGTACCCACTTGACCTAATAGCTTTACTGTAAGCCTCTTAGGGATTTAAAAAGGAAATCTAGATTCTAACAGGGCCGGATTCAGTGACAATGTGGGGGAAACATTTTCAAGCTGTTTCTTATACGACATTTTACATGGGAAAAATTTTATGTGACTAACTTGACACTTTATCCTTTTAAACAAAAAATAATTATTCTTGTCGGTCTAGTCGTTTTTGAGCATTCGAACACACAAACACAATATCGTTATGAATGAGAACGTCCTTTTTTAAGTCAGTTAAATGGCGTTTATCTTTGTAATTATTTTGGTACCTAGAGACCATTTAGCCGTTTTGACAGTCATCAAGCAGGAACGACGATAAGAGTAAAAAGCAATATACAAAGTTATTAAGCTACTATCATCTAACTAGCAGCAAATAATATTTAAGCGTTAAAACGTATTGAGATTTAAAACATAGTCAACTTATCACAAGTTTGGTACTACAAATTAGTAAACCGTCACCAATACATAAACTTTACAGCAACTCCTTTGAGTGAACATTTCTACCTTCGCAAATCATATTTAAATCCTTTCAGTGAAATTTCGGACACTTTTATTTTTATCAGTTTTCTACGCGATCAATAGAACAAAGATGTTATTATTAATCATATAAGCAAGAAACAATTTGAAACACATTTTTTCTCCCAGCCCCTAGCCTTAATCCGCATCTGTAACGTAAGATGCACTCTTGGAACACGTTCCTTTGACACTAAGTTCGTCCTTTAAGTTTGGACCGTAATGTGCTGAATATATTTTCTTTGGCGACTTTAGCATGTTTGTGTAAGTTGTTTTTTGAGTCTGAAAGGAAAAATGATAAGATGGAGCGCTATATATTTCATGCTAACATCTCGTAGTTTGGATTAGTTAAATGTTCTAAACTTTGACCTTTACACATTTTACATTGCTTTTGGTTTGATTCTTCTTTACAACTGAATCCAAAAAGGATACGCGATAATTCAGCCAATTATGAACCGATTTTGATGTTTCTTTTCTGTTTAGTAGATTATACTTCAAATGTGGTCCCATAACTAC
This sequence comes from Lomographa bimaculata, assembly GCA_948107665.1. NCBI lineage: Eukaryota > Metazoa > Arthropoda > Insecta > Lepidoptera > Geometridae > Lomographa > Lomographa bimaculata. The sequence goes on along the minus strand of OX403608.1, from coordinate 8,061,513 downwards.
TTACGTTGGAGGTTTACGATTATTAGAATTGTTATTTTAACATTTATAAAACGTAATAAATTTTATTATTATTTTTATTATATAACTAATAACAGAATATAAACCTAGTTTAAAACTTGATCAATACGAGTAAGGCAAACTGTATTGGAAAAAACTTATGACAATGGAGTTATGAATAAATTATTTGTATTTGTATATGCATATAAATTTTATCGAAACCGATCAGGCCAAAACCAAAATATGAGCGGTGAAGTCGGTTTTTTTAAGCGTTTAAATGATATTTTTTCCCATTGTCCATGCTTAAGGACCAGGTAACTACAAACCATTCGTAATGTATTTAAATTTTTAGTATCACATTTATACTAATTTATTAAGCGCTAAATCGAATAACGTGCCTCAGAGCAGGCTTAGAACCCAGGGCATTAACTACAAGCAAAATATCAAGAGTAATAACATACTTAGTGACCAAGTGAATCGAGCTCTCTAAGTTGACTAAGGTGGTTCATGACTTTGTCAGTCCTTCCGTCTTTCAGAGGCATTTAGCGTCTAAAGCATTACAATTAAATTCAAATTCTCAGAGAGCTGCGGCCAAAATCTAAAAATGACAATTAAAATAATGCCATAGTCTATTTTTTACTCAATCTATTTCTATAAGGAACATTTTATATAATAACAGAATTAATAATTTCACAGCTTCAAGTATTGTTATCATAATTTATATATTAACTTATTTTGTAAAAAGGGTTGTTTAGCTACTTCTATATTTAATTCTAATGTAATCAATTATTAATGTATTTAACTGTAAAATTTGTATGAACAATATTGAAAGAGACTGAATCCCACGACACAGGACTCATCCTAGTGTGGGATTCAGGGCTCACCAGACATTACAAGTAATTGTAATGTACTTGTGTTATAATTTTTAAGTGTCAATGAATAAATTATTATTATTATTAAATAAACAGCTAAAAATGTTATGAAGGCTGTACACGTAATTGCAAAGTATTTACATTTCTGCCCTGGCGGGATATTGTTCAAAAGAGTTTTGCAAGTAGAATACTAAAAAGTTTTTGAAAAATATCTTGAATATGTTGGAAAATAAACATTTGGTAAGACACCAAAGTCTTAGACTTTTACTTATTTTGAGACCCATTTTGTTCCTTAATCAAACAATTACTATTATAAAACAGTTAGACGTAATAAACCTCAATAGATTTTCTCTATAGGACACAATGTAGGCGTGAGTTCGGGGCAAGCTAGTTTTTTTTAAACTGGTTACCGCACTAGTAGTAAAGTTTTATGTGGTCCCCTACTGTGGCGCCGCAGGGTTGTTGAAGATGGCCTAAACCTTCAACAGCTCCACCAGTCAACAAAAAAAAAACAAGATGGACAAACTCCATTTGAAGTTTATACAAGTTTGTATGGACGGAACCGTCAAGTTGCAAGTTAGACTCGGACACTTGTCCAGTTTTTTCTTAAAACGTAAGTAAAACCGCAAACCAGTAACAAGCAAGTTCGAGTCAACACGAACACTCACAACGGGAACATTCAACTCTTTCAATAAAAGTTGCACATTTGAACTTAGTTGACTGCAATTTCCTCTCTCTATTCACAAGTTTAACTTTACCTTTACATCGAGTATTAGCTGCACCCGGTTTGCGTCGCAATGGCACATGAAGAAGCAAAGTGTTTAACCTATTTTACGTTTATGTTTGCCTAGTACTTCAATACCATATAAACAACCTCGGCGAACATCTTAACTGAGCACAGGGGTAGATTGAAAAACAGCGCTATGAGTCTATGCACGCATGTACTTGCAGCACATGCTGAATATACTCCTATTGCCCAAAACTGCACTGATAGATGCGACCGTTTCAGTCTTGGCTTACTAAGGTTAGTTTTCACAATAGACTAACCTTGTCCCTCAGTCTGAGGCGGTCTGTCTACCACTTGTAATTTTTTTATGTAAATGTGTTTTTATGTTAAAATAAACATAAAAAAGATAAACGCTTTCACTTTCACATTCACGAACAAGAAACACAAATTTTCCTTAGGGAGAGACATGTCTTACCGCCGGGAATCAAACTCGATAACCCTGCTTAGAAGGCGAACGCTCACACAACCAAGCCAACGGGCAGTTCAATATTAAAAACTTTAAATACTTAATGATAACCTCTTTCATGTTTCTGTTTGCCTAGTTTTTCCAAGCCCGACAGGCAACTCAATAAAGTTCCATAAAAAAATGATTATCATATTTTTTTCGCGAATGTTTCCAATGTTTTAATAGTTTTTCTGTTATTCAAGGAAAATACGAACCCAACAAATTAAAAATCATCGAAACCGGTCTAAGTGTTCATGAATTATAAATGGTGTAACTAACCCTACTTTGTTTCATTTATTTAGATAAGTATATAGCGTTGTCGGTAATAGGACTACTACTTTACACTCCCTTAATTACATTAAAGCCTTTGTAATCCCTAGTCTTCTGCACGAACGTATTGTTCCTACATTTGCTGTGCTATATATAGGTATGCATCGTATTCCACTGAAAACTTTAATAAAATGGACCACATTACACAAACTAACGCATTAAAACTTGTTAATTTTGTGAAATATCAAATGAAATTTCACTCTTATCCCTGCAGCATAACGCTCAAAATTTCTGCCATTTATACGGACATAACCTTTGGCTGTCACCTTTAGTTGAAGAACAGAAAAATCAACTCTATTGCTCTTTAGTAGGGTCTGTTCTCCATCGCGTTGTTGTTTAAAAAACAAGCAACAGAATCATAAAAACAGGGTAAATGAGATGTGAACCGCGCGATTTAAGTCAGGCAATTTGGCGTAATGACGCTGGGCTAGAGATGGGCAGCATGTAAAGTAGTTCCAATAATTATTATTAGTTCAATATAATATTAAATTCGTTACTATTTCTGAAACACAGAATAGGGCAGGCGTGGCGCTGCGCCGAGGTTACTTCGAGTGATTTCAGATTAGCGTTTTTTTCTAAGAGTCTTTTGCAATCGCATCTCGTGCGAGCGTTGGTGTGCTTATAAGCTCGTATAATCCAAGTTGATACTGACTCACCACTACCGGTTCGAGCGAACACGCCTAAATAAGCTCGGGTATACGGAATCGGATTTTGAAGCGCAAAATTTATAACGCGCAAGTAAGCGCGTATGCCACAACGACCATACATGCGCAGAAAAAATTAATAGTCTCAAACCGCCTTTTAGTAGAGCAGCGTCAACGGTGAACATATTGAATCCTGCATAGGGGTTACATAACCGTTTGGTGATAAAACATTTAGCCCATGGCGACCGGGGACTTTATCCTATTTTCAAATACTTATCTGAGCGCCTGGTTGAGCCGAAGCTTGATCAAAATGAGTAGTAATAGAAATAGAAAACAAAATTAATTCTGGTCAAACATGATCCATCGTGTAATCGCATTACCTGGTGAGATAATAGTTAAATGATAAAAAAAAATGTCGCACGTTTGAAAACAAAATTAAAAAGTATAATATAGATTAAAATTATTTATAACCGTCAAAGACCAACTCCTGCTTTAGGCTCAAACTTACGTCAAAAACTTTCTGTTTTGACCAGGTTCTTCACGAGATTGCTATAATTTTGCAAATCTGGCAGTAGATCATTAACTTTCATGAGTGCCTCTTTGGGGCCCTAGAATAAACTATTTTAATTTGATTTGGTTTCATTACGCTATTAAGCTTAGGCCCAAAATTGGTCTTTGAACTCAGAAAATTTGGATTTTTAAAAGCGATCCAATTTCTGCACGCGTAAAGCTTTGCAGGCGTAAATAATAATTATTGCCATGTAATATGTTTTTCCCATCCCTAGTAATGTTATAAAGGGTTGGATACCCAACGCGCGTTTTTGGCTTGTTATTGGTATCAACTACTTTTCGAGGGAGTAATTGGACACTCGTTAAAGTTTGTGGTTTTATTTTCAGGGGAAATAAAAATGTAGGGTCTGGTTTGTTATGTGAGGACTTTCCGAGTGCACTTTTTATTATTCTCCATCATCATCAGTATCTTTTTTCTACTGCTAGGAGACAAGGTATTATCTTACGATAATTTAAAAGGTCATATAAGTCTTGATCTTTTTGATTCTTAGACTATATAGCTGTTTTTTTTTCGATTCATGTCTGTGTACCATACGCGATAAAACTATAATATTATTATTTAATTATTATTTCGAACAATTTTATTGTTTACGGAGGACATAATGCATGTTTTTATAAGCTTAAATAACCTTAGACTTTACGATACTCCGAATCGGATCAAGGCTATAAAATATGTATGCAGAATAACTTTATGGCATGCGAATGAACAATAGCCAAACGTGCTTCATCGTTAACCGCATCTAGTCATTAGGTAAGATAGTGATCAAACGTTTTCCTATATTGAATAAAACAAAAAAATAAACAAGGCAATGAACCCATTCCATTGATTACTTAAAAGGCGTTATTTTTAAAATGATTATACATAATTATAGTGGTATTTCAATATTTATTTTGTATGTGTTTTCCTTAATGCTTTCGGCACTCACGCCATAATTCCTCGAGCTTATTGTCGAGCTTTGAGTGTGAAAAGTTAATGTTTATGATTACTTATATAAATCTTTTTGAACAAACGCATTCACACTCATAGCCCTAAACTAAGTTCAAAGACTTGTATCGTGGGAGCCGGAAACATTCACATCACACACACATTACACCCAGAACAAGAAGCACAAATATGCCTTGCGAAGGAATTTGTGCTCCTACCGGGAATCGAACCCAGGACCTACGGCGCAGAGGGCGGGCACCTGTCCACTGCGCCAAATGGGTCGTCAAATTTTGACTTTTCTTTTTAACATGTAGAGTAACGTCGTAAACTTCGCCAGTTTCATGTACATTGTAAGTACCTACTCTACCTATTTTATCACATGCTATCGTAAGTTCCAACACTTATGAATAATATTTCGTAGACATCGTTCGTCCCCTATATTCTGATCATAGCATCTAGTATAACGGCTATCGATTTTGAAGCAGATGTGACTATCAATGAAGTCGGAGAGGCAACGGTCATTTTGAGTGATTGCAGTAATGTTGTAAATTTATTGTGACTATGGTTAGGAAAATGCCTTATCATCTATTTGATGTATTTTTGTGTTAATAATTAAACAGTATGCAAATTTAGTTCTTATAGTAACAACGAAACAACATCTTCTGAAGTCTGATTTGGCTATTTATTTAAACCTATTTATAGTTTTCATTTAAAGTATATGGTATACTCACATACATATATTTGTTTTTAGGATAGAAGAAAATTAACACATTTCTTTCTTTATCAAAATATATTTTCCATTACCAATCTATAATAATATGAATGTTTTAACTTATGATTAACTAAATGAAGTAATTAAAAAAACTGAGCTAAAATATTTACAGGAGAATATAATTTTTTAAACAATATTTTTTTATTAAAGTTTGTTTTGAAGATCTTTAATGTTTTAATTTTATCTAGTTTTTAATTTTCCTTGATATTGATATAAAATAATATTTTTTTATGGCGGTAGGACATTTTTTCGTGACGCCTGGCTAGCCGTAGTGGCGTCGCTAGTGGCGACATACAGTTGCTGCAACTGCCATAAAAAATCTCTAAAATTACTTCAAATTTCCACTGCTAATCTCGAAAGCTAGTCCTACTAATATTATAAATCCGAAAGTTTGTGTGTTAGTGTGTGTGTAAATGTGTAAGTGTGTAAGTATGTTTGTTCCCTCCTCACGCTTTAATGGCTGAACGGATTTGGATTAAATTTGGAATGTACATAGATTATACCTAGGATTAACACATAGGCTACTTTTTAACTTGATAATAGCACGCGAAGCCGCGGGTCACGGCTTGGTTGAAGGTAGGTAAAATTTTCGATTTTTTCCTAAATCATCACTTATCATCAGATGATATAATTTCAAACTCTAGCTAATCATCAAACAAAGCGTACCTACATACTATTTGACCGCTAGCTCTTTACATAAAGTGGTCTAACCATTTTCCCTTCTAGCGGCTGTATGAACTATTATAGAATCTGTATAGTTTCATCGCATCAGTAGTCAGTAACACATGTTGCTGTACTTTCAAAAGAGAATTTAGCGTTCTATCAGTCAAAACTAGATATATACCGCGGTTTTGCCTGGATGTGAGCGGGTTTTTTATGCTCGTTTCTCACTTGAACAAATACAATATATATTCTAAGGTGTCTACACCTATGAATACAATACTGGAAACAAAATAAATGATCCACCCGGCTTAATTAAACAAAGACTCTTTCTTAGCTGGCGTCATCTCCCCATAAGATACTTAACTATTTGACATTAGTCAAATAGTTAAATTTTAATTTTGATGTTTACCTCTTTTAACATAACATTACATAAACTCTTTCAGACTCACAGCCCCTCACTTAGTTTGATGACTTGTGTCGTAGCTTGCGGAGACATTCACACCACACTCACAATCACAGCCAGAACCAGATACGCAATTTTTCCAAAATTCTTTTATTGATTTGAAAGATGTTATTTTAAGCAATTCATAAAATAAATAAATAAACGCTATAATAATAAACGCTTTCACACTCACAGCCCCACACTAAGTTCGATGACTTGTGTCGTGGGTGCCGGAAACATTCACATCACACACACAATCACAACCAGAACCAGAAACACAAATTTTCCTTGGGGAAAAAACTTGATGGTGATGGTGTTCCAAAACAACATGTAACAATATTTTTTCAATAAAACAATAAAAGCTAGATATCAGCTGAGAGGATTACCTATCTTGCGAAAATTTTTAACAAGAGACGAACAGTATTTTTATAGCGACAAAAGTAAAGCGGCTCAAAACAAAACGCGAACTTCAAAGCGGAAATGAACAAATTTAATGTTCAAAACGAAAAAAAAAACGTCATTTACTTCAGACCCTAGTAATGCTTTAATCAACATACCTTTGTTTAACACTAATTGTGTCATTAAATATTCCATTTGTGTTTTTATACAAACAGAATAATAAGTAAGAAGGCAAAATGGAAAAATATTGGGGAAAAGATGTGGCTCCGAGCTAACAAATTATTTTGGGTAAAAATGTGAGATTACGCAGTGTAATTTTTTGGAGTGTAGGATAGGGAAGCCATTTGCTTTGTACGCTGAAAGCACAAAATGAATAAAAAAGCTAAAAATAACATTGACATCAGACAAAACATTGCATTTTAATCTATTTAGTATAATAAAAATTCTCTACCTTCGCATTTATAACGACTCTGCTGTACACATTTGTTTGTATCAATTATAGAACTGCTGCACTTAAATTCTGCTAGTCTAGCTGAAACTTATCAGCCATAAGTGGTTTTCTTCCGTCAAAACGATAAACATCATCACTTTCCATCAGGTGAGATAGCGGGCAAAAGCTAATGTATCTGTCATAAAAAATGTTGTTTATTTTTTATTCAGTATATACAAACGTAAAACAATACATATTTGACATCGACGCAACGAAAACTATCTCAATCAATTACACGTTTTTAGTATGTACGGTAAAAACTAAAATATTATTATAAACAGTCTAAATGCAAAAGAAGGCAGGAAGGAGTCGAACTCATTGCCTGCTTCTTTGTTCCCCAAACAGTATAATCTGGGAGTCTTCAAGTCTCGAATGAATAGGTCTTATAGGAAGGAAAAATCATCGCTTTTCATCAGGTGAGATATTGGTCAAATGCTTGGCTATTCTACTTTAATCAAAAATTGTCATACTAAAGATAATCAACTTTAGATCCAGTATTTCTAGCTCACTATTTTGTAAATAAGTTTTTCAAAATCTATACAATTATCTGTTTATAGAATTACTATAATAATATGTGTAGCATCTATGTTTGTATAATTTATAAGTATACTTTATGGTTAAGGCGTAATAAAAAAATACTTATTAAAAATCCTAACCATAACTCACTTAATAACTCTTGACAGAGTTATCCTTGGTATTATCGTAGGGTTAATGCCTTAAGCAGAACATTTCTTACACATAGGATATTTTATAATAAGTGAAATGAACATATTTTAAATTCATATTCATACTCGTATTTATAATTAGATCAATGAAAATATTACATTCATTGGACTAATTATAAATGTCGACTACAAAATCTACATATAAAGGTCATCTATAAAAGAAATTAACAAAAAAATTATATGTTTGACTAATTATAACTATATAGACTGGGATTTGCAAATTGATGTGAATTTGCTAATTTTAGTTGTAAAAATCGCAAAATCTTGCTAAACCTAAGCTACCAGTGTCACGTTCAAAGAGAATAAATATTAACAGAAAATGCAGCCAAAAAAAATAGCCATAACTACTTTTACTATGAGCATTGTCTCATGGAAATCTAATAAATTTTATCTTAAACTTTAACAAAACTACTAAATCAAACTGTTTTCAAACAGGCACGGCGCACTATGGAGAGGACAGTGTGGGGTCATTCCCATACTTCGAGTACAACGTGCCGAGAAACGTGACTACCGTCGTCGGACAGACCGCCTTCCTGCACTGTAGGGTTGAACAACTTGGGGATAAAGCTGTAAGTACACATTTGTTATTTTTTTTTAATTGAAAATAGTGTAGAACCTGTGTGGATGCGCCGGGGACTACGAATTTCGGCAGCAAACATTCCAGGAATTGGACATTCCGCGAATTGGACATTCTGCAATCACTGAACGACTAAACGCAAATACGCACTCGCTGCTCCCCAGCCAGACACTCTCAATAGTGGCCTTCTCTGACACATTTCTATTACACGTTTTTGTTATATATAGTTTTTAATAAACGACTTCATATAAAGGAAAATGATGGACTCTACTGTTTTTTTTTGTATTACGTTACCTCAGAACTTTTTTCTAGGTTAACCAATTTTGATGATTTTTTTATAATTTGAAAGCTGATGCTTCCTATGTAGTTCCATTTAAATTTATTCTGAGCCGCAGTCTTTGAGTTATCCCCAATAATGCGTATTTAATTCATTAATCTGAACAAAGGTTCCGAAGATCAAGCGATGAAGTCGGTTTTATTAAGCTTTGCTTGCGTTTGAATAATTTATTCTTTCAGTTAAGGTTAAGGTACACAAGACAATCCAAACATCGTATATGATTCTCACTAGCTTATGAAAATAAAAGCATTTTGTATATACTATTTGAGTAATTACGACATTTTGATCAAAACTCTACCATCCCTCCTACACAAATAACGCAACAGGTAGGATACTTTCTTTTTTTTTTGGTTTATTTGGGAATTTGTGTACACAAGTTTAACCTGACATCGTTACGACAAGCTAGCTCATAAAGATACAAGCGTTATGTCAAACAAGTTTTATCATCTCTCTTTTAAGAGTCTCATTGAGTTTCATATCTCTTTTACATTGTAACTATGATGCACTCTTCAGAAATTAGATGAACATATTACATTGAATAAAGCTAGAACATAAAAGAGATATTTTTATCTCTATAAACTCGAAGATATAAGTGTACGGCCTGAGTGCGCGCTCTATTCGAGCGTCGGGCGGGGCGGGGCGTGCAGCGTTCATGTTAAACACGTGCTACCCGTAGTGGCGTGGGCAGCAGCGGGCTTGTTTGCGTCGAGCGGGGCGTCGCGTGCAAGTTCAAACCAGTTTGTGATTTGCAGAAGTGATACGAGCGTTTGAAGAAATAATTTCAGTAATACAAAATAAACTGAAAACTGAAATATGGTTATCTTCGCATTCTTTATATGTGAAATTTATCTTCATTCACCCTTAATGTTTCAAATAACGTAGAAAACTCTCCAAATTGTTTTCTTTGCTTCACAATGTTACTAGGACCTTGTCTTGACTCATAATTATATTTTAGATACAAATTTTCTTCTAAATACATATCAAAAATATCGTACGACGCAGACGCCGTGATCGACACAAACGACCGCCACCACAAACGCTGAGCGTGCACTCAGGCCACTTAAAAAACGCGCTTTCGACCGCTCTTCCCCGCCCCGCCCGACGCTCGAATAGAGCGTGCACTCAGGCCGTACACTAATGCTTCATGCATCAAGTACGCGTATAGCTGTGTACCTCGAATGTTTTTGTTTGTGCCATAAAGAATGTTCAATAAATGAATCCTTAAATTACGCTTTGTTATCTTATTATTTAATATTCTACGAGAAAAGTGTATAACCATGTATCTCAAGAAGTAGAGCGCATTGCAGTGATCATTATTTTCCGGATGGAACTGCAGTGCTGATGTATATATTTTTAGCTTTCACACTTACAGCCCCACACTGAAGCTTGTATTGTCTGCGCCAGAAACATTTACATCATACACACAACCACAAACAGAAACATAGATCTTCCTAGGGGAGAAAATTTGTGTTCCGACCGGGAATCGAACCCGATACTCCTGCTTAGAAGTCGAACGCGCATCCAACAAAACCAACGGGCAGTTCAATGGTCCAAATTGTTTACTTATTATGCCTTATAAATTTTTTTGTAACATACGTAGGTACATTACATAAATGTTAATCTCTATTGATTGGAATTGTCTCGCAAATTCAGAATGCAGTAATTGTCCTATGTATGAAACTAGAATAATGGTTTTTAACACGGAATTTGATCTAATAGATCGATTTCAATGGGCTAAATTTGTAGCAGGAGTTTATATTTAGGTCACTTCTGAGTTTGGTCACGAAGCAAATTTAGGAGTTTAGAACTTGAAGTACGTTCAGTTACAGGATGATTCTTTTGTTATTTTCTATTTGTCCCACTGTTTGTAACTTTAATTTATGTATGCATTATTTACCGAGTTCAAAGATAACCTCCTCCGGTTATGCTTTATATGCAGAGGATTTAACCTCATTAAACCGACCCAGTTGGCGCAGTGGACAGGTGTCCGTCCTCTGCGCCGTGGGTCCTGAGTTTCGATTCTCGACAGGAGCACAAATACTTTCCCAAGGGACATTTGTCCTTCTGGTTCTGGGTGTATGATGTAAATGTTTCAGGCACCCACGATACAAGTCTTTGAACTTAGTAAGAGGCTGTGAGTGTGAATGTGTTTGTTTGTTAAATAAATAATATGTAAAATGTAGAGTTTCTAACATTTTTCTCATAATTTAAAGTCTGTAAAACAGAAAAAGTTTCCTCCAAAAACGAAAAGTTATGACTGAAACTTTTAGAACAAAACTTACTTAGAAGCTATTATGGTCTTACGTTTACAGCTTCGTTCTAATGACTTATTTAGCAAGGTAATGTGTTTATCTGATATCGCTCTATTATATCGGTAAAGGAAAACATCGTAAGGAAACCCCCATGTCTATAAGATAAAAACTAAGTACAAAAATCTGAGGCATGGTGATACTTTTTATATACTGAGTAGGTAGGAGATACCTATTCTTTCTAGACTTGCAGACACCCAGATTGTTTCTTTCGAGGAACAAAGATGAGGGCAATGAGTTCTACGCGTAGAAGCGAAATGCTTCGAGCGAATCGGAAATAAGTCAATCATAAATTGATTAAGTGTGATAGTTTATTATACTTCTTATTAGATTGTAAAAAGGGTATGGGGAAATTAACTCATGTATTACTGTGCCCACTCTCCAAAATGTAAGCAATAGAATACAGATAGGCCTTACGTCGGTGACTGAGACTTTGCAATGTTGACTCAACTGCTACTATTTAGCTAACTAATCTTTTATCCGTTTGTTAATCTCTCCGCCTGGAAGAAAGTCTGGGGAAATGTAATGAGAAAAAGTTAAAACTAAAACTAAACTCTTTTTCGATTATGCTCCTTCTGGAACAAACTTTTCCTTGAAAGGTAATAAAGGAATAGAACAAAGTTAGGTATAGGTATAAAACTTGAACATATTGATAGTCATTACTTAATTAAAAGACCTAATCATACTAGGTAGCTATTGCGCTATAAGGATTAATCATTATTATAATTATTAAACGGCTGCGATTGTATAATTAATATGGATACAAATGTCCCTTAATTGATTTTATTTATATAGCATTAGCCATGCTCGGCAGAACTATAGTGATAAATTTAGAAAGGAAAAATTATCGCTTGAGGCGGGATTTGAACCCGCGGCCATAGGGTGTCATGCCTTATTGCTCTAACCGCTAAGCTACTCAAGTCCCGTCTGAAGCGACGAAATTAACCTTTCCTTATTATTAACGTCTTACGGGGACGTATTTCGGTAGATGACGTCACACTATAAATGTTCCTTAGGAAAGGAAATTGTGTCCTTGCTGGTAAACAATCCCAGGACTCACAACGCAGAGGGCAGAGATTTTCCCATTTCGCCAACTTGGTCGTAAGATATAAACAAGTAATACTTTAAAAAATCTTTAAAATCAAGCTTTTACCAGATTTAAATAATAAAGAACTAAAAAATTATACAACTAGAGAACTTGTCAAGAGGAATCAAACGAGTCCAAACTCGATAGGTTTATCTTGTTAAGTTTAGAAGTTCCTATGGTCATCTTCCGTCTCCATCATCAGACCAACAAATAGAAAGCAACATTATTAAAAAAAAAACAACGGGTTACACTCCGGGAGGGCCGGCAGAAGTGAAAACTTGATCATTAACGTTGTTAACAGCACACAGCACACAGCAGGAGTAGGCATACATTTTCGCCGCGCACTTCCTCTCCTACGCCACGCCGGCGGTCTACTCTCCGTAAGACGGATCTCACGAATTTTCGATCAGGTCACCTGACGTGGGTTTAAAATTTTTTACCCATCCCAAAAAGTGCACAAAGTCGCTAAAGAAGAAATTACTTCAAAAAAAATTCCAAAATCGGTTCACGTGAAACGAAATCATGAGGTAACATATAAAAAAATGCAGTTGACTTGAGTACCTCCTCCTTTTTTGTGTAGTCGGCAGAAAAGATGCATAACTTGTCTCCACCTTAGAAACATAAGTATAATTTGTATGTAAATGTAAGCCGGCAAAAGCCAACAGAATGAGACTGTCCCAGTTTCCATACAATAGTGACCCAGGCTTGTATTGATCATTAGCTATTTTAGCCCAGTTCAGAGCAACGTTGAGCATATCTCGCTGTTGACTCTTTTGTTGATGAATCGTTGTGATTCTAAGCCGCGTTCGTTTGACGTGAATGTAAACAGTGTGAGTTTTAGTTAGCTAAAACACACAATGCTTACATTCACGTTGACTGCTGGAATTTTAAATAAATTAGACACACGGGGAATTCGGGATTTTAGTAGCATTTATGCATTTTTTAAATTCATTTGTATCTTCTTCTATCAGAAACTTCTTGAAAGAAATAGGCATACTTAGCGTGCCTTCGCTTTTTTTTCGGGGATCCACACATTTGGCCACTATCTCACCTAAGGCGGACGGTGTAATGATGCCATCGACGATGGAGCATGTAACTGTTCACTTGTGTCTTAAAAACTCTCGAATTATCGGTACTTATCGGAAAACAAATGTGGAAGAAAATCGCTTCGTGTTTATTTGTACAATATCAACCACATAAAGATATCACAATGCAGTCTATCTGATTGTTCGAATGGTGGATTAAGTTCGTGCAATTCCACGTAATACTCCTTAAAATTTAACCGATAAAAATTGCGACAATGCTCTAGGCATTGAAGCATTGGAACAATCAGCCGGTCGTCGACTACAAGTCTTTTAGCTCTACACTTAATACTGTCAAATACCTCAATTTGGTACTTTGCCGAACCATCCCAAAGATGAGAACAGTACTCCTTACACGAAAGGACTTGAGCTGGATTCAAGTTGAGCATCTGCCCTGGGGTGACTGTTGCACTGTTGCAAGAATTGCAAGTATTTGGCGGCCAGTTTTGCTTTTAACTCAATGTACGATCCACTATATGATGCCATGTAACTCAAGATGGCAAACCACTGGTTAGTTGTAATTAATTCTGTTTTGCAGAGAATAGACACGCCTGAATCTTGGTGACATTAAACTTAACCAGATTGGTATCGCCCCAATCGGAGACTACCTTTAAGGATAAGTTCAAACCATCGACCATGTCCTCTCTCAAAGATTGTATTTGTGCATCATTGGGTCGTGAATTAGATATGTGGCTTTCTACAACAGCGCTGTCATCGGCATACGCAAATGTACCGGCCTTCAGCAGGTCATTAATATGCAGCAGAAAAAGCGATGCAGAGAGAACCGACTCTTGGGAGACCCCGGCATTAATTGCCAATTAATCGGACGAGCAGCCATTAATGACCACTTGAATCGATCGATCCCTCAAAAGGTCCGATATCTAGACACAAAGGCTAGTGGGTAAACCGTAAGACAGAAGCATACTAATAAGGCTATCATGCCGAACCCTGTCAAAGGCCTTTGGGATGTCAAGAGAGACAGTGCCTCTCCTTGATGGCCTCACTTCATAATATGTGTGTCATAAGATCTCTACACTGTATGTCTATGAAAATAATGATAATGCTTGTTAGCCTTAATATAAATTAAGAATGTAGCATAAGAAATGTGCACGCATTTAGATAAAGCAAAACGAAAAATCTTGTGGCAAGTGGAGTATAATAAAATACCTAAATATGTAACTGAATCACCATTGGAAAACTGTGTATCAGTAATGTAACGGCTAATTAAATTATTTCGAAGTGAAATTATTTGTAAGCTTACCAAAACAAGCCCAATCTGCAGTAAGTCACTAGGGAGCACCGTTGTCCTTCCGTCTCCATTAAAATCAGATCAGCTTCGTGTTACCATTTTGACATCGAAACTTGACAGGCATGCCAAATTTCAATTTAATTAATCAACGAGAACTGGGCCATTCACTTACAATATTCAAACCGCTGTTATAATGATTACCCCACTTCTCCTTGCCCCCTTCTCTTCACTCCCCCCCTCCTAAATACAGTCGACGCGATTTAAGATTTTAACCAATTTTATCCTTCCTGTGCACCACTGTGGTACCTAGGAACTCGGAAATGTAATTTACTCCACTTAAATTCCAAGTACAACATCAAACATGGCTTGACGTGTTTGATTGACAGTCGACTGCCTGGCCGTCACGGCGTGGCCATAGAGAAGCAAGTGTGAAGTGGAGTGATTACATAATATTTGGTGTGAAGTGCCAAACTGACAAAGTTCCACACTTGATGGCCTTCCGTTACGGAGTACTGTATATCTTATTTATTGAGTCACATATATACATTTTGTATTATTTTTCAAATTACATTTTAGAGAAATTATACAATTATTATCTTACTGCTATATTTAATTTGTAATCTACATTCTATTTGTATAATGTGTATATGTCTATAAGTTACGTGTATTTTATCGCTGTCCTGCCTGACACGCGTGAGGTCATGCTTGAGTTCCGCCTGAAAACCAGTTACTGGGTAGGTGAGTGGGTACCTGCCCACCTACTTACCTGAGTTGGAACCTTATTCGTATCATCACTCGGCGTTATATTGTTTATTTGTGTATTTTCTTAAGAGTATTGTCTTGTTTTATATAAATTATGTAACATTGCAATAAATGTATTTTCTTTCTTTCGTGTTGGGTGTCAAATTTAAGGGATTAATTTGAAAATTGTATGTATTGTTAGTTGTTGCTCGTAAAATTAAAGGAAACCATTTTGTGGGAAATAGTAGTCGGGTTTTAGTCTTTAAAAATTCGTCTTGTTCATTAATTATTATTATCATTAGATCCAGTGTTAATTCCACATAATTATAACACGATAATTTTGTGGTGAGGTGGGTTTCGAACCAAGGTGCGTAGGATTTTATATATCGCTCAACAGCACTTACTCTACAGACTAACAACGATTTTAAAACAGTTAGATTTTATGTTATTTCTCATGTTTCGTCTTGTTACAGGTATCTTGGATAAGAAAAAGGGATCTGCACATATTAACAGCTGGAATATTAACATATACATCTGACCAGAGGTTTCAGGTAATGTATTTTTTTTGCACTCTATTTTCACTTTACATTTGAATCTACGGTCAAATTTAGGAAATATAAGTAGGCAATAATTACAAATCCTAAATTTAAACGTTGGTTTTTTTTTCATATTGGACAGGCAATCGTTTGTCCGCTATCTTACCTGATTGAAAGTGACGATGCGGCCGTAGATGGAACATGCTTGCCTAGTAGGTACCTATTAACTCTAGACTTGAAGACTCCTATATTGTACCGTTCAGGGGAGACGCAGGCAGTTCTTACACTATGTAGCTATCTACGGGCCAATTGCATTCATTTTCAAAAACATCTATACAGCATAAAATTCTAAGTTACTGAAAGCATCGAGTTTTAAGATAACTCAAGTGCTCAAGCCAGTGGGTAGCGTTCCTGTAATGCTGACGGCATTGCCTCTATGAAATGCAATGCTAATACGTTGAGCCAAATAAGTACCAGCGTTTTTATTACGCGTCGTCTGAAGCAGGCGCTGTGAAAGATTTTTGAAAAAATATTGAGCTCCCGGTCACCATGGGACCAGTGTCTCAAAGCCAAAAGTTATTCACTTAATCATTTTTTTAACAAACAAACAACAAACGCATTCACACTCACAACCCCACACTAAGTTCAAATACTTGTATCATGGGTGATCAGAGCCAGAAGCACAAATATCCCTTGGGAAGGAATTTGTGCTCCTGCCGCGAATCGAACCCAGGACCCACGGCGCATAGGGCGGACACCTGTCCACTGCGCCAACTGGGTCGTCGATTTCATTTGAACAAACAAAGGCTTTCACACTCACAGCACAGCGCTATGTTCAAGATTTGTATTGCGAGTGCGGTTAACACACATAAAATAACAGTCAGAACCGGAAACACTAATTTCCTTATAATCAAAATCAGTTGTATAGTTTTTGAATAAATTGAAGCATTATTTTTATATACAACATTCTTCTTATCTTTATCCATATTTATAAATTTTCATTAAGTGAAAACTATACCAACACTAACAAGCCTACAATTTGACATTACCATTTAAAGTGCCCATTAGCTTAGCTGAGTGAGCGTTCGCTTGCGAAGCATCGGTATCGGGATCAATTCCCGGAGGGAACTCAAGTTATCTCCTGAAGAAAAAAAAAATCTGGTTCTGTGTGTGATTGTATATGTCATGTGTATGTTTCCAGCATCCACGACATAAGTCATGGAACTTAGTGTGGGGCAATAAGTGTGAAAGGCTTTATGTAATTTTGTGAGTCTGGCAGTAGATTAATTAAAGTTTTATGAGTGCCTCCTTGGGGCCCTTGTGAATAAACCACTTTGAATGTTATGTTGGAGTACATTTTTAAAATCATTATTTGCATATTTTTTCGGGACTTAAAATATGATTAATACACTTTTCTGGTTAGGTTAGACAGTTTTGTGAGGACCCTTTGTAGTCAAATAGCCCCGGAACTTTCACATGCCACAAATATGTTTTTCAACCGACAAAATGGCGGATTATGTAAATGTTCGGCTGCGTTATGTAAATGAGAGTTAAAGTGAGTAGCAACCAGCTATATACAGGCAACTAAAACAGGCAAATTGTACGTCTAACATTAATGGATGTTAACTGATAAAAGCTAGACAATTATGTATGATTTGCCTAGTCTAATGCACGCTCACGAACTATTATCAGTTAATAATCCACCATAAATAAACATTAAAACGTTATGTCTTGGGTGCCGGAAACATTCACATCACACACAATATCAACCAGAGCATTAGGTGAGAGGGTGGTCAAATGCTTGGCTATCAAGCTTACAAAAATTTTCGCGCCAAAATTCCTTACACATTTTTTTCTACAGGTGATTAGACCAGAAAAGTCTGAGAATTGGACACTTCAGGTCAAATTTCCTCAAGAAAGGGACGCGGGCATCTACGAGTGTCAAGTCAACACGGAGCCGAAGATGTCGCTCGCGTTTCAGCTCAATGTCGTTGGTAAGTTCATAAATCTTGTTTAATAGCGTGACAGCCAGTCCATAAAATATTTTTATCATCTTCATGAAGAAATTTGTATAAGTTGCAATATTTGGAAGAAATATTTTTTTGATCAAATTGTGAACTGCCCGCTGGCTTAGTTGGGTGAACGTTTGCCTCTAAACAGTATCGGGTAAGGGTAAGCTAGGTATTAGGTTCTATTCCCTGCGGAAAAACGAGTTTTCTCCTCAAGGAAAATGTGTGTTTCTGGTTCTGGGTGTGATTGTATGTGTGATGTGAATGTTTCCGGCAGCCACGACACAAGTCATTGAACTTAATATGAGACTGTGAGTGTGAAAGCGTTTATGATTTCTTTCACTTTAGTACAAGAAATTGGAAAAGCTATAGTGCAGTAACTCTCACAGCCCTGTGAGTGAGAAAGCGTTTATCGAAACATAGTTTCAAATATTTGAATTTGTCTGATTGTCAAAACAGTGACAAGCGTGTTAAAAAGAACACAAAATAAATTATACACAAACTTTTTTGTAAATAGTGGAGATAAAAATGCGGCTGCGCATCCCTGTTACATGTTTATAGTTACTGAAATCATATTTAAAAACTGACCCGTTCCGAATATTATCTCATAGGACCTAAACTGTAAACTTCCCGATCTATTAATCAAGCAATATATTCCGCAATCTCCCAAACAACAAAGTTCAGACACCTGAGCAACCGCCGACCTCAGGTAAACAAGCTCACGCCCCAGCAAATAATTTCAATGGAGCTGAAACTTTGCAAATCTAATAGGGGCTGAGGCAAGACTAAGTTCTCAGGAACTGCCCACAATGCAGGTCGGTGTCGCGTAACCGAAGGAGCAGTCTAGAGGAAAAACTAAAACATGATACGAGTGCAAAATAGATTGGTAGTTAGACGGAGTGTTGGACAAATCCGTACTGTGTAATTTAGAAATTGGTACCTATATGTTATATTATTTGTAAAATTTGTTTTGTTATTTATTGTTGTGTTCGCGTATTGTATGTATGCCTATGCCGTGATTTCACCTAACGGCTCCAACGGAAGATCAGCGCTCGTCATCTGCCAGCATTATGCTGAGTTGGGGCCGATTTGTGACTTTCATTTACATGTATATTTTATAAAAAAAAATGTATTTTTATCTATGTTGCCAAGTCAAAAATATTTTTTTTTCTTGCTTTTATTTCTTTCCTTAGTATAGAACTAGTAAGATATATACAACGTGTAACAGAAAGGTGTAGTAATACTCAAGCCACGCATCCAGCTACATGTATGGAGTCAAACAGAAACTTCTAAATTCGCGGCAGTAGCATGAATTTTTGCAAACCTATTTCATCAGCTAACGTTCTACACAATATAGTCTTTGGACCAAGACGTCTGAAAGTAGTAGCCATAACAAAGGTCAAAGTCACGCGCCACAGAAGTCTGATTTCGACTTTCGTTCTCTGGCACACGATTCCTGGCGGGATACACATACACACCACCTAGTATTACTACAGCTTTTTGTGACAGATTGTAGAATAATATCTGTGTAAACGATTACACCATTAATTCAGGCGCACGGGTTGAATATCAAAATAAAGTCTGTTAACTACACAAACACGAACACTTTATTACTACTATTACGATACAGTTTTTAACTAACAAGTACAAATATATCTATGATACTAACACTTTACGACTACGAGTCACTTTTAGAGCGTACACGCGCACGAATCTAAAATATACCCCGACGCTTCAATGCCCTCACCACACAGAGTGCCAGGCCTTATATGATAGCGACGTGTATCTGTCGTGGGAGACACTCGCGGAGACTAGCTACTGAGGTGTAAACTCTAGCTACGTCAATATAGAAAAGACTTGCATTGTTCCCGTGTAGCTGCTTTAAATAGGTACCTGGCAAGCGCCCGTCCTTCCCCCGCCGGGAGAGCCGATAAACAATGGGTACCTCGACGCCCGCGCAGCCCTTATGGCCGCTCTATTAAAGCAGCCACGGGAAACTATTTTATACAACGAGGAATATAAATAATTATTATTTTATTCTACTCTACACATTATTACACAGTATTGGAATATTATCTCTAGACTACCAACAACTAGTTTACAAATAAATCCCTAGATATACTTAGAACTACAACTTCATAAGATATAACTAACAATTAATTCGTTTCCTCAATCACAAGGATATTAACAATATCGATACAAACTAATCAAATACATAAACACTACGATGGCCTATTGCCTTAAAATACCACGATGACATGAATACATAATTATGATAGAGCTATATAAAATACCACGCTAAACACAAACATATAACGGACAAGACACGCCGTGGGAACCCCTAATAAAACCCTGTTTTAGCTCTATCTCTACAAGGCCAACTTTCCAATTTTACAACACTATTCTTATCCTTGTTGCCTTTAAAATTACTATGGCTATTTTCATTGCAATCGTGCCATAAAACACGTGTGCTCATACAAATCGGCGTTTCTATGCAAAATTTAACAATTATCTTTACAAATACTAAGGTTTTAAGCGTTAAGCGTTTACAGTCTGCACATTATTTTATGAAACATAATAACTACGGCATTTTACTAATGGGGCATATCGCGATGCTCCGTAACATTCTTCCCCCTGTAAAAGGGTTCAGCCGATTACACTACCATCAGTTGGGAGCACCGCCACTTTCACAACGGGTCGGCGAAGGACCCCATTCAACGTAGTTATATCCACCACTCGAACTGTATTGTCATCACCACGGTATATTGTCTTTATAACACCTTTTGTCCACTGATTACGATTTTTCGAATCGTCTACGATAACAACCACATCACCCACATTCACATTTGGCACATTTTGAGTCCACTTATTTCTTCGCTGCAATGTCGGGAGATACTCTCGCAGCCAGCGCTTCCAGAACATATCTGCGAGGGCGTTAACTTTCCTCCACTGGCGACGTGAGTTAACATCAGTGATGTCAGGGTGCACAAAGGGAGCGCTTCCAGATGCAGTACCCAGCAGCAGATGATTGGGAGTTAGTACTATAGGCTGTGTGCTGTCATTTGCAACATAGGAGAGAGGACGACTGTTAATCACGAGTTCGGCTTCTGCAAGAAGGGTGTAGAGGACCTCCTCACGTGGTGCCTGCTCCTTCAATGTAGATTTCAATGCGTTCTTGACTGATCTGATTAACCTTTCCCAACTACCACCCATATGCGGAGACGCAGGAGGGTTGAAGTGCCATTCGATACCTTTGGTCGTTGCCTCGTCTTTAACTTGCTGTTGGTTCAGATCTTTTAGCGCCGCACGTAGCTCCGAATTTGCCCCGACGAAATTTGTTCCTCTGTCGGAGTAGATGTGTGCCGGTTGCCCGCGACGGGCAATCAGGCGCCGCAGGGCCAGTATTGCCGAATCGGCGCTTAGAGAGGCAGCCAACTCTAGGTGAATAGCCCGTGTGGCAAGGCAAGTGAACAACACACCCCACCGTTTTTCTCGACGTCGGCCAATCGTCACTTCCATCGGTCCAAAGTAATCTATGCCGCAATGGACGTAGGCTCTTCTACCGCTTTCTAATCTTGCGATCGGTAAGTCACCCATTTTTGGCGGCAGTGGTTTAGCTCTGCGAATGCGACAGCTCTGACAGTTTGACACTACTGACTTCACAGTTGATCGCAGGTGTGTTACCCAATATTTCTCTCTTACGTTGTTAACTACTGTCTCTTGGTTTGCATGGAATGCTGCCGCGTGATATCTATGTATCAGCTGCTTGGTGAGGGGATGATAGCCATCTAATATTATAGGGTGCTTCTCGTCAAAGCTCAGCTCCACACAAGCACTCAATCTTCCTCGGACCCGTAGAAGCCCATCGTCGTAGAGCATGGGATCTAAAGCTTGCAACTTACTTGATGCCGGTAAGGCTAATCCTTTACGTAGCGCCGAAACCTCAACTGGGAAACTTTCGGCCTGCATTGATTTTAGCAGGAATGTCTCAGCATTGTGGAGGTCACCCACGTTGAGTTCCGTAGTCTTGCGATACTTTCGGCATCGACCAATGAAAATGAGAACCCGCGCCATGGTGCGCAAAGCCAGTGTCCACGATGAGAAGCGCTGTCCATCAATGACGGGTGGCACCGCCGTTGCGGTTACGTGGACGCGGTGGATGCGCTCAGAGTCTTCCTCCGTAGCTTCGATGACGTCACACGAAGGCCACTGCTCCTGAGGACAGTGAAGAAAAGAGGGACCAGAAAGCCATTCTTTACAATCGCTGGGCCAGTTCAATCTGGTGGCCTTGTCAGCAGGATTATGCGCCGTAGGAACCCAGCGCCAATTACTCTTTTGTGACCTTTGATCAATTTCAGCTAACCTATGAGAAACAAATCGTTGAAAATCTTGCGCGTCAGAGTGTATCCATCTCAAGACAGTTTTACTGTCTGTCCACAAATATTTACTTTTTATAGGTACTGCTATCTCTTTTTCGACAGTACACGCTAATCTACTTGCAAGCACAGCGGCTTGTAATTCTAACCTAGGAATCGAGACAACCTTTTGAGGTGCTACTCTAGCTTTCCCTACTACCATGGCGACTTCTCTATCCCCGTTAATGTTTTTACCTACCAGATAGGCCACTGCCGCATAAGCTAGCTCGCTGGCATCACCGAACACATGCAACTCTAATTCGTTAGGTACTAAGCCATACCATCGTGGGACCTCTACCTCGCGTAGTTTGGGCAGGTCACTGAGCCACTTGAACCAAGCAACAGCCTCAGGCTCTTTTAATCTCTCGTCCCAATCTATCCCTGACTTCCAAATCCTTTGCATTAGTATTCTCGATTGTATTACGCAGGGGTAAAGAAACCCTAGTGGATCGAAAATTGACATAATAAACCTAAGAAACTCTCTCTTCGTAGGTGTTACCTTTCCTGTGACGATGTCCTCTGGCAGCCGTTTAAAAGAAAGGTCAAAAGCTAAACTATCTGTTCCTGGAGACCACATCATCCCTAGAGATTTCTCACCTTTGTCTAGCGCCACTCTTTCTGGCATTTCTGCTTTCAACTTCTCTCGTAGTTCTGGTGAGTTAGTAACCCAGCCACGTATCACGAAACCCCCGGCCGCATGAATTTCAGTCACTTCCTCTATGAGTTTATTTGCCTGCTCTACAGTCCAAGCGCCGTCCAAGTAGTCATCCATGTAGTGTTTAGACTGTATAGCACTTACCGCCTCAGGGTAAGACTCCCTGAACTCCTCTGCATTTTTGTTCAGAATATAAATTGCTGTAGCGGGAGAAGACACTGCACCAAAAACCATTGAATTCATAGCGTATATCTCAGGATCTTTATCACGGGCTTTATCTCTCCACAAAAAAAGTTGCGCCCCCCTATCTTCGTGTCTGATACGGATCCTGAGAAACATATCAGCTATGTCACCAGTGAATCCTATTGGTCCTATTCTGAATTTAAACAGAACTCCAAGCAGAGAGTTCAAAAGGTCAGGCCCACTAAGCAGGTGATCATTTAAACATGTGCCTTGATATGAAGCGGCGGCATCAAACACTAATCTCAGTTTCCCGGGTTTGTTCACATTTGCTACTCCGAAGTGTGGGAGATACCAAACCGTCTTAGCGTTTAAATTATATTCTACCTTTCGAGCGTATCCTTCACTTACCAGTCGGTTAACTTGCCCTGTGTACGCCTCAGCAAACACTGGATCTCGATCCATCTTCCTCTCTATACCTTTTAGACGTTGCCGCGCATAATTGTAGTTATCCGGTAGCTCTACGTCGTTATGTTTCCACAACAAGCCTACCTCCCACTGAGACTTATCAGATGTTCGTCGGCTCGTAGTGTTCAGGATGTCCTTGGCCCGTTCCACATCAGCATGCTTACGATTATTTTCTTTGATCCCGATCGCCTCGAGCTCGAACTGTTCCTTGACTATCTCGTGCAAATCAGGAAGAGCAACCGCCATGCAATTCAACGATTGTTTCTCATTACACCCTTTACCCATGGGCCCGTGAACTACCCATCCTAATTTGGTCAAAGAAGCAACTGGCTTACCGGATTTCCCACGGCGGATGTCCTGGCTGACAAGGAACTCCCAGTTGTCCTGTCCCAGCAACAGTAGCGGCTTGGCCTCCAGCATTTCCTCGCAGCCCAAGTCACGAAGGTGTGCATGATCTTCCATCGTTGCAGCCGGAACCGTTTGCGTCGGCAGATCTAATCTTGCCATTGTGCGACACTTGATAGGATAACACTGCCCGTTCGATCCTTGAATGTTCGCTTTCACTACACGTGATGTTAAGTCCGACACTTCATGGCCACGCGCACTCCTAATTATTAACGGCACTATAGGTCCTTTAACATGTTTTGCAACTGAACTGTCCAAAAGAGATACCGTAGCTCCATCATCGAGCAGAGCGTAACACTGTATGTTTTGTTTTACACCGTTGATGTCTTTTATTGTAACCGGCAACACTTTAAGGAGGGCTTTTGCTTGGCTCTCTCCTACGTTCGTAACACTTTCCATTGTTTTCGGTTCTGAAGGCTTATCCAAATGTAATAAGATGTGATGAGACCCATTACATTTTTCACATCTTGCAGATTTACAAAACCTACGAAAGTGTCTTCGACCTAAACACTTATAACACAATTTTTGTTCGTGCACTGTATTGCGACGTTCGTCCACGGTCAAATCTTTGAAGTTTTGACATTTCACTAATGCATGATTTTCTTCGCATAACACACACATAATTTTCCCTGACACTTTAACGTCTCTATGCGATCCTGAAGCTTCACTTTGAACAGTAACTCGGTGTATTGCTCGTGCTTTCGGGATCACGCCCCAATTGCTCTTTTTAGTTGGTTGTGACGACGACGGTCCGGCAGAATGACCGAACATTGACGTTCGAACGTAATATGCTGTATTTTCTGCTTGATCGGCAAGAAAATCTACTAGCGTCTGCAGGTTAGGCGACACACGAAGATCTACATCGGGTTTAGTGTTCTTACTCTTAGCAAAGGCGCCGTATTTTTCTCGAAGGCTCGGCGTTAACTTCTGAAGTATTTCATCAATCAAAAGTGGATTATTTAAATAGCCCTCTGCTCGAATGTTTTTTAACAGAGACACACAGTTGAACACGGTTGTATAAAATTTATTTAGCTCCCGTCCGCTTTCAGATACCTTAGGTAAGCTACGCACCTTTTGGAGGGCACAATCAAGCAGAAGATTGGGATGTCCAAACGCCATCTCCAATCCCTTCATGATTTCATCGGGATTTGAAGATGAGCACAGTAGGCCTTCTACAGCCGCTTTCGCCTCACCAAGCAAGGCTGTCTTAAGACGAGCTACGTTTTCATAGGGTTTGAACTCATAGTCTTTTGATGTTTGCCAGTACATATTCTTAAATGATATCCAATCCGCTGGATCACCGCGAAAAGGAGGTAATTCATATGCACCACGGGGAATTGGCCTTCGCCACGCCTTTAGATTTCCAATAGCTTCCGTTATTTTATCAATACATGCATGCTTTTGCTCACCAGAAGTATTATCTTGCTGCTCGCACATTAAACCTCTGTTGTTTGTAGGTTGCGCTGTGCCATCTTGATCAGTATTCCGTAACACATGTACAGGCGTACCAGCAGCTTGTGTTATTATAGCTGCGTTTTTCGTTATTTTATCAGGTTCACGTATCGCGATATAATCTGGCAAGTCATCCGGAAGGAGTGACGCGCGTTGATTTCGAATCGATTGCGTTTCGACGTCAATTCGTTTTGGTATAATAACTGGTGGCGGGCTAGCTCGATAACCAGATTCATTGTCACTAAGGCAATCATTATTTCGAATAGATCTTCTCTGTTTTTCATAAAGCATCTGCTTGGCTTCTATTTCTTGTTTCGCAAACTCTATTTCTGCTATCTTCTTCGCATGTTCTATTTCAGCTTCCTTTCTTGCAAGCGCAATTCGTTTCATCGTTAATTGATATTGTCGCTCGCCTTCCAATATCTCCTGTCGCTCTGAATGCGTGCTCCTAAAGCTAAGCCTTGAATCAGCGTAACTAGAAAGCTTTCTGTGACGCCGTGCCTCACTGACACGCTCCGCGGCTGGTTCTAAATCTATCTCACTATCACTCACGTTGAGACCAGAAGTACCAGCCCTTTGTCCGTCCGTCTTGTTTTCCATCTCGGAGGAAACGCCCGGAGTCTTTTCCAACAGACCCGCGTCTGTATTTGTATCACTCACTGCACTTGCTTCAGCCAACTTACGAAGCTGGCCCCGCGTCAAAACTGTATTTTTATCACTGTTCATGTTTCTACTATACCAACGAAACTTTATGTCGAGATCCGGCTATCGAAGGACCACTTTTGTAAACGATTACACCATTAATTCAGGCGCACGGGTTGAATATCAAAATAAAGTCTGTTAACTACACAAACACGAACACTTTATTACTACTATTACGATACAGTTTTTAACTAACAAGTACAAATATATCTATGATACTAACACTTTACGACTACGAGTCACTTTTAGAGCGTACACGCGCACGAATCTAAAATATACCCCGACGCTTCAATGCCCTCACCACACAGAGTGCCAGGCCTTATATGATAGCGACGTGTATCTGTCGTGGGAGACACTCGCGGAGACTAGCTACTGAGGTGTAAACTCTAGCTACGTCAATATAGAAAAGACTTGCATTGTTCCCGTGTAGCTGCTTTAAATAGGTACCTGGCAAGCGCCCGTCCTTCCCCCGCCGGGAGAGCCGATAAACAATGGGTACCTCGACGCCCGCGCAGCCCTTATGGCCGCTCTATTAAAGCAGCCACGGGAAACTATTTTATACAACGAGGAATATAAATAATTATTATTTTATTCTACTCTACACATTATTACACAGTATTGGAATATTATCTCTAGACTACCAACAACTAGTTTACAAATAAATCCCTAGATATACTTAGAACTACAACTTCATAAGATATAACTAACAATTAATTCGTTTCCTCAATCACAAGGATATTAACAATATCGATACAAACTAATCAAATACATAAACACTACGATGGCCTATTGCCTTAAAATACCACGATGACATGAATACATAATTATGATAGAGCTATATAAAATACCACGCTAAACACAAACATATAACGGACAAGACACGCCGTGGGAACCCCTAATAAAACCCTGTTTTAGCTCTATCTCTACAAGGCCAACTTTCCAATTTTACAACACTATTCTTATCCTTGTTGCCTTTAAAATTACTATGGCTATTTTCATTGCAATCGTGCCATAAAACACGTGTGCTCATACAAATCGGCGTTTCTATGCAAAATTTAACAATTATCTTTACAAATACTAAGGTTTTAAGCGTTAAGCGTTTACAGTCTGCACATTATTTTATGAAACATAATAACTACGGCATTTTACTAATGGGGCATATCGCGATGCTCCGTAACAATCTGATTTTTGTGTTCTAAATTTTATTTATCTGTAATAGGGAACATATTTTAAATAACCCTGACCCCTGTATCTTTAAAATGACTGTACCAATTTTCACTAAGCATAGCAAACGCACGCACGATCAAAGCACCTTTCAAACAAAAACAAACTTCATCAAAATTAGTCCAGTCGTTTGAGAACTATAATGTCTCAGCCAGACACACAGGTACACACAACAAACTTATAACACCGCTCTTATACATTGACTGTTAAATAGATAAAAAAAAATACATAACCAATATTTAAATTTTCTTCCTGTTGCGCCATAAAATAAATTAATAAGATCTAAATCTGATTAATTTATTATACAAATTTTCTCGTATCATTCTTCTCGTGATCATTCATGAAAGGAGGGTAAGAGACGAGAAAAAAAAAACAGTTTCGACTTTTGGAAGTCTAACCTATATACTACCTTAAACTAAACTTATATACCTTTATACTAAAACTTGGTTGCTATAAAGGACAAGGATCATATTGAGTCACTACGCCGCCCTTTTATAATTTATGTTTGATATCCTGATATTATATATTACTTTCCTTCGGTGATTTTAAACATAAACATAAACGCTGATAACTTGTGTCGGCCCATACTGTTACTCTGCTTTCATAGTACCCACTGAACCATAACCTACATTACATCTACTATTGTGATAATTCTAAAATGCACTTTCTAGTTAATAGAACCACCACTTTGCTTTTCAAATAAGTAACGACATTTATACCGGATCCTGTTCAAATGATACACTTAAACGCTTTCATACTCACAGCCACGCACTAAGTTCAATGGCTTGTGTCGTCGGTGCCGGAAACATTCACAGCACACACACACACAATCACACCCACAACTAGAAACAAATATTTTCCTTGGGGAGAAAACTTATGTTTCAGTAATTAGGATCTCGGAAACGGCTCCAACGATTTTCATTAAATTTTGTATGCAGGGAGTTACGGGGGCGATAAATCAATCTAGATAGGTTTCAATTTTAGAAACGTCGTTTTATCTATGTTTTCAGGGCACTACTATACTAAACTTTCTAATATTGGCGTATTATTCGCAATCAAATGAATTCGAATCGAATGGTTGGAAATCTAAAAAAAATAACAAGCAATACACAATGAGTAAAGACTATTTATTTTTCAATCTAGTGAATAGAAGCAAACTTCTCTTGGGTAATGGCTCGTCCGCGTAAAGTTTACAAAGCATGTTTTGTCGAGTCATTAGAGCCGAGACATAGCTCGGGAAGCAAGGAAAATTGCAATGTCAAGTGACGCCAGTTTTAGCCCGCATTGTGAGATTGTGCTAGAGTTTGCGAAGTTAGTCTTGTAGTACAGACGAAGTAGTACAGAAGCTAGAACAAGTGTGTAAAATAAAATGTTTTCTAAAATTTGTTACTAGATAGTTGTTGGAGTAGAAATCTGATCATTGAGTAAGTGAAGAAGGGAATTCTCGGCCATGAAATCCTCATAATATGAGAGTTTTTTTTTAATTTATTTTATGCTAGCTGGTAAGACACCCGGATTTTTGCCGTTCAGGGATGAGTTCCACTCCTTCGCAGTACGAATGAAAAACGTAGAAGCGAAACGCTTCGATGTTTAAAAGATCTGCAAGGAAATATTGAGCTTGCTGAAATTTGTACTAGTTTAAAAAAAATATACGCGAGGGTATTTTATTATACAGTTGTTTTGTAAAAAAATATGAAATGTTGCAAATACAAGTAACAAATATTACAATCATTAAACCTAAAACTTAAGAATTAAATTAACAAAATAATCAAAAAAAGTGGCAACGGGTCGGCAATGTTCCCAAAACGCTGGCTGCGTTGCCCCGCTGTATATAGCAATACTTAAGTGCTCTGCAAAATACAGACCAGCAGTTTGGTTACGAGTAGACTCTTAAATAAATCTGTGTGTCTTTCTAATACATATATGGCAATAGAGTTTGATATTGACAGCCTTGTCAAACCTAGAAACATCCCCTGTCTCTAGAATGATAGATAATAAAATCCTACAGTCTGTTATCAATCCATATACTTTACGATTGAATGCGAGACGTCTTCTCGTATTGGATGATCGTAAAGTTGGTACCATAGAATACCTAAGTCTAATATCTTTCACGCTCTAATGACCCCACGAAAATATGGTTTCTGAACTTTACGCCTTAGCAGTAGAATGTTTACCAACCAAGTTATGAGCCAGCATAAATGTGAAGGTTACAAGTGTAATAATGTGGCGTTTGTTTTTGCTCTTTTTCGATAGGTTTCTTTCGTGAACCGTAGAAAATAATATTTTTATTGAACCAAGTATATTGAAACAGCTGTTGAAATTCAGCACATTTAGTAACTTAGTCGTAAATCTCAGCTAGAATTGGAGCTGGTTTGCCTATCATTTTTTTAGTTCAATTTTGATTTAGGTTTAGATTCAGATTGAAAAATAAGTATAATATAGCCTTCTGTAAATATGTATATGTATATGACAAAAAAAAACTTCTTAATAAAATGCAAACAAAACATCACACCTATATTTTGGATCTGAAATTTTGTGTATAATATGATTATAACTCACTCACATTTTGAAATCCATAAAACGGGAGGTGGCGTGACGTAATCGAATAAAGTGCCGATCAAGACATTGCCAACACGTAAGTCACGCCAATTATCGCTTTGCTTTTAATTGAATAGCTCAAAATTGTGCGTGAGTTTTTATCAAATTATTTTTTTTATTGTTATATATTATGTATACTAGCGGGTGCCCGCGACTTCGTCTGCGCAAGATTAGCACTTCGAGTAGCGTATTTTCTTCTCCAAGGTCCAATCCATCTTTATACCATAATGGCTTACACATAAAAGATAGTCTATGCTGTCGCGTGATTTTTTGTAGGACTATTTAAGATCTACATTTTCATGACATACCAAAATACAAAAATACAAATACAAAATCTTTATTTGCTTGAATACCTATTATGTACGTGTAAATCCAAACGGTTTTTGCAGCGCACGCCAGAATAGCTCACAGATGGCAGATTTTTTTCCTACTTTACTTGACACTTATCTTTATATTTTGGACAATTCACACTATATTTTTATAAATTGTAACCTATATGTTATTCTGATATATAATCTTTAATACTGTTAAGTTTTATTAAACTCCATTCTGTATTTTTTCTGTAAATGAGTAACAAACATCCATACATACAAACTTTCGCGTTTATAATATTAAGTAAAAGGATATTCATTCATTTTCAATATAAAACGTAAAACATAGCTAAGAATCAAATGAAATTATATTTCAAATGTGCAAATTCAATCAGGATTATGTATGTAAACAAATCCTTTTACACTTACAGTTATATGATAGCAAGACGAAAACATCATCCGAATAAATAGCGTAGCTTTCATGGAGTTATGATTCCGTAACGGCTTTGAGACGTCCCATGATCCCAAGACCCTGAATAGAAATTCAGTTTACATCCGTCCAAACCTGGTATTTTATTCTAATATTTTTATTAAAACTCACGCACATTTAAACTATTGAATTACATTAAAACAGGAATTGGCGTGACTTACGTCTTATCGATGCAAGATCATGAATTGTTTTAGCTTCGTTTGTATATAATTTAATTTTTCTTCATGATAAGTGCGAAGCGCTTGCTGTCTCGTCCTACCATGCACTGATTGATCTTAACATTGACTATGCGTGCACGCTTTGATTTAAATTATGTTCTCATGTTTTAGCGAATGGTTGAAATAGGGGTGTTTACGCCTATTTCTCCGGAAAGAGAAAACTAGCGTATAATAGAAACGGTCTCTCAAGGATAGCTATCAAACACTGTTTCGTATTTTCCTATCGACTTTGGAATTTTTCTACTTTCAGTGGTAAGCTCTCGTAGTAGTGGATGTAGTTAGTAGTAAAGTGATATTTGATCGTCTTTCCATTACATAAGAAAATAATCTAGGTGAGCATAAGAACATGCCTTAAAATCAATTATAGAGTCACTTGGTGAAGGATAAGCGGGGTATGCCTCTGCGCTATGTCTGCGCTTTGAATATGCGCAGAGGCATACTCCGCTTATTCTTCGCCGCAGCTAATTTACTGAATTCCTTTTGCCACAGACAACGGAATTAGTCTAAGTAAACATTGTATAATGCAAGGCTAATATAAACGACTTCGAGAGAGGCTATTATTTATCATATAGGTACACTTTCCGGTCGCGATGCTTTCTAAGCATCTTGAATTATAATTAACACAAAAAAGATACCAAATAATTAGTTTCTTCGTATCCGGCCAAACCTTAATCTCTTCACCTCTATTTCAAATGTCCAAGTCATGGGCCCTTTTCCCTAATGCTTCTAACGATCTAAAGATTAAGTAGGTACAAATCCCTTTTGCGAAAGCGATCCGTAAATTATTTGGAACTAAATTTATTACAGATTTAATGTCGGATTTGATTTCCGCTCTCGGATTGGAGTTAGAATTTCTAAACGTCCAGCGCAGAAATGTAGCTTTTATTAACGTTAGTAACTGGAGATTTAGCGAGATAAAAGGAACATAATAATATTATGTTATTTAAGTATACGAAGAAAAATGTTTCGTACATCTTCAATTTAATTAAAATTATCATGAGGTGATAGAAGACCACTACCGATGTAGTCTTCGGATTAGCAATTTAAATAACAAGAAATTAGCCAAATTATGAATTATGTTGTTTTGTATCTGTGTGTGAATGTTGATGCCTGATGATAAAAGCGACAAGTTTTCTGCCTGAAAATAAATAACATATCAGAATGCATGGAAAGAAAGATTTTGAAATGAGAATGAAACTCTACAGACCGTAAGCTGAATTTAAAATAAGCATTGACCAAACGCCTACACATACGCATAACTATAATTATGCGTATGTCTAAACATATTCGCCTATACATAACGCCTATGCAAAACAAACAAACAAACACATTCACACTCACAGCCCCACACTAAGTTCAAAGACTTGTATCGTGGGTGCCGGAAACATTCACATCACACACACATTACACCCAAAACCAGAAGCACAAATATCCCTTGGGAAGGAATTTGTGCTCCTGCCGGGAATCGAAACCAGGGCCCACAGCGCAGAGGGCGGACATCTGTCCACTGCGCCAACTGGGTCGTTGAAATGCGTCAAATGCGTTTGGTTATTGAGATTTTAATAGATCTTATCAGTTAACAAACATGACAAATAAACAATTGTCGATTATGCTTAGAAATGTGAGATGATATTATAATTCTTAGATATCTAACATGTAGATATGAAAATTGAAACGCCAATGTCCGAGATTATTTAGGTAGTTGTGCAACCAATTTATTATTTCTCATTTACAAATATGTATATGTAAAAAAAATACAGTAAATAGCTTAATCGTCTAGCTAAAGCTAATATCTATCTAATACCTTTAAACGAGCAATTCTATGTATATATATAATCTGAATCTCGGAAGCGATTTTCATGAAATTTAGTATGCAGGGGGTTTCGGGGGCAATTAATCGATCTAGCTAGGTTAAATTTTTTGAAAACGTCGTTTTATCCGTGTTTTCAGGCAATAAAAAACTGCTACAATATCATTGGAATACGAAGGTAAATTTTGCCACTATCTACAAGGTCATAATAGCTCAGGTGTCCCGAAATCAGAAGACCTAATCGGGCGGTCCCGAAACCAGAAGACCCCAATTCGAGTCCAGATGATTATGTTTTTCAATTTTTTTTTATTATTTTTTTTTTACCAAAAAATAAATGAACAAAGCTATGTACATTTATTACTTTATTTCAAAATGTTTTATTCTACTATAATATGAGAGAATTATAGTTACCCATACAATTTTAAAAAAGAAAGCGTTATAAAACATAAGGATTGCGTTATTATAAAAATATACTTAACCATTATAGTATAGTAACCATAGTTAATAGTCAACGAAAATATAAACATAAAAATGTTTTATGAACAAGTAATATAAGTCCAATCATTTTGCGGGTAAAGTCAAATCATTCCTTCAATCACCTATTGAACATTTGAAATCAGGTATCTTTTTTATTTTGCCGGGCGCATTATCAATAGTATCAAATATACGAAGAGGCTAGAAGACGCTGGGTTAAATGAAGAAAGTATATGGATATCCCAAATCGATTTGTGATGTCCAAGAGGAAAATCGTGAGATGAAATGGATGACCGATTCAGTGATTGGATAAAAAGGAGTCGATTCATCTTCTTTTAATAAAACAGAGCAAGAAAATATGAAAAAGACTGATCAGCTTTGATTAGATATATGTTTGAAGAAAAAACCTAAAATCCTTCAAAACGAATTTTTCAAATTTTGCAGGGATATTACAGTTTTATTTTTACGAATTATTACTAGTACATAAGTGTTTGGCGATTTTACTCACAGTTTGCTCCAACTTCTCTAAAATTTTTTTATAATAAAGCTAACATAAACTTATATGTTTTCAAACGTGGTGATGATGTGACAGTAAACTTTCAGACAGATTACAGTTCAGTTGTACAGGTGTAAGGCCTTGGTGACGCGTTACTGAGCAGGCTTTTGCTGTAGTGGTGCGGTGCGGGAGAGAATTCACGATACGTCTGCAAGCCTCTCCCGCACCGTACCACTACCGCAGAAGCCTGAGTAGTTATGCGCTACCCCTACTTTAGGGATACCCCTACCTCTATTAAAATAGGAATATACTGTGGTATAGGTACTCTCCGTTCTTAAACTACGTCACCACAGAGTTAGAAACATTTAAACATAGTATTGACGTATAGAATGACCAATCTCCCACAATCTGTGCCCCCTTTGCAACTATAAAACATTGGAAGTTTGACCTCTTCGGCCCTTTTTACATGAATGCAAAAATGAATGAATGATATTTATTTAACGGAAAAGAAATACATAGTACCATAAAAGTTCCAGTGGGCCCCAAACGAAGCATGACCTGTATCTTGGATACTCAGTTTACATAATAAGATTTAGAATTATATTTTAGGATCTATATAATTTCGTATGCCATTTAAGTAAAGCCTAACACATTGTGTGAGAATTTGAATAAATATATTAGGGCCTTTAATAGGCCTCTCATAAACGAGTGGATAGACGGACAAGCAGTGAGTCAACTAAGAATTTACCAATAGATAGTGTGAAAACGTTTAAGTGTATCATTTTAATAGGATTCGGTTTAAATGTCGTTACTAATTTGCAAAGCAAAGTGGCTGTTCTATTAGAAAGAGCATTTTAGAATTATCACAATAGTAGATCTAATGTAGGTTATGGTTCAGTGGGTACTATAAAAGCAGAGTAACAGTATGGGCATGTCATGGATCTGGTTCTGTGTCTCGATCATTCTCGTCCGTATTAACGTTGTGTTGGACTTTGGAGTCACAACTCGAAAGAACTAATGCACGCTGTAACTAATTCTGATTACAACATGTTGACACCCGTGATAGTCTCTCGTCATCATAGTTTGAAATAAAAAAGGGAATAAATAACAAAAAAAAACGCGTTATTCAAAACTACATCTCAATCGGTTGAGAATAACTGCTTTAAAATTCAGTTTTGAATTAATGATATTTAAACGCTTTCACACTCACAGTCCCACACTACGTTCAATCACTTGTGTCTTGAGTGCCGGAAACATTCGCATCATATTCACTACGACACCCAGAACCAGAAACACAAATTTCTTTTGGGGAAAAAACCTGTGTTTCCACCGAGAATCGAACCCGATATCCCTACATAGAAAGCGGACACGCACCTTACTAAACCAACAAGCAGTTCATTTGTGTAATGAATGAGGAATATATAGTACAATATCAGTAAACAAACAAACGCATTCACACTCACAGCCCCAAACTAAGTTCAAAGACTTGTATCGTTTCAGTTTCAGTCTGTATCTTTGGTATACCTAAGTAGAACGTCTAGTCTGTACGTGAGTGAAACTATGTTGATTTGACCAGAACATACATAAAAACATTGTCAGTTATAGCAGCAAGTAAAAAGATGGGTTTTAATTTGAAAAAAATACTGTATTCACGTTGAAACGCAATATTTCCAGTGAAATCACAGGACGTTATATCTGTAACAAAAAAAAAAAATTATCTATAGTTGCTATTGAAGGTCCAAATTTTGGGTGAAACTGAACTTCAAAAGGCAACCTTAACGCTGACCATTAGGCAAACAATTTATTAATCCGCCTCTCACGTGCAAAAAGAACACATTTTTGGATACAATGTTTTTTGACAATAATTTTTCTTGATTGCATTTAGAGATTATTGAGACATAGTGCATGCAGAGGCTTAGAACAGAGACCGTGCCAAGTGTTCGAAAAAAAAACCCCTATTTGCTTCTAGAACATCGTAATGTCCTTACTGATAATATTATACTATGATAATACCTATACTAGTTGCCAATTACTAAACCAGCCTAATGTCAACTGAACCGTTAATAGCTCGACCGAGCACATCCGATCGTCGGCAATATGGCGCTACTTCCGGTCATACACTTCCATTAGGTAGCGTTATAACTCTTGGATGGAGTTTGAATTAATACAACTACATGCTGTTGATCATTTTCAAAATTACAGTAACAATTCGATCATTTATTTGTAGATAATGTTAGGTAGGAAATGTACAATGTTAGGCAGAAACTATGTTCAGAAATAAAAGGCATCTAACGCTAATTATCAGAGATAAAACATTACGCTGAAGCTGATTTCTTCCTTATTGCTGAACATAAAGTCGTTTTAAGAAAACATAATTGATCAAATATATTATTATGCTGCGCCCCGCAGTTTTTCCCGCGTAGGTCCCGGACCAGCGGGAAATCTCACCTGGGATAAACAGTAGCCTATGTGTTAATCTAGGGTGTCAGCTACCTTCATACCAAATTTCATCGAAATTGCTCCAGCCGTTGGAGCATAAAAAAGCAAAAACATACAAACACTCACAATTTTTCGCTGTTATAATATTATTGTGATTGGCACTTCAAAACATATATTAGTACCTATTATTTATACTAATCATTTTTGAACTGTAATTTGCAAAACTTGCTGATTTGTCAGGCCGCTTGAATTCCGAAGGCAGCTGACATTACTTAGCGACTGTTGTTATACTATTAACCGAGACCGATGGCTACTAACTAACTTACTGCCAATAGTGTATTTGAGATGAAGCAAAGTTAAGGAAGGAAATAAAGGACTGTACCAAATGTATTGTCTTCACTTTGTGGATGTATCTGGTCCATTATTTGATAAAAACTTACGCACATTTTTAACTATTAAATTATTTTTTTATTAATTCTGACATTGACAACGCGTATGTCTCGCTAATTCTCGTTTTAGTTTTTATTTCATGCATCGGGTCCAGTTTTTGTTTACTTGATGTTAGAGCATACTGTATTTACCCACTTTTAATGACATCGTTGAAATAAGGTCAAAAACTTATACTACCATACCATAATACTACCATACTTAGCTATCATACCTTAGTATAATTTTGATATAATATTTATATTAACGTCTAAGTAAATACTAGTATAATTAACATAATATCTTATATCCAAATGGTATCATCAAACTTGCTAATAAGCGTAACTACATGGAATAACAATTTATCTGCATGATAATGCGAAAACAGCACATATCTTATCTCACAACGAGAATTAGGGTTAAATTCCACTTGTATTCGATAACATAAAGGTTATGAAAAATCACGAAATTTTAGTATCACATTTTTTATTGCCCAGAACTGTGTAACAAAAGATCTAAGTATAAAATAATTATTCAATTTCAAATAACAAAGTTATATAATATATTAAGATACAATTGCTATCTATGCATTTAACACTATTATTAAATAAAATATTAATGTACAATAAGAGTTTAATTAACAATTAAAGTATTCTTTCAGATTATAATACACTCTACAAATTAGCCATGTTTTCAATTGTTGTTTAAAGTAAGGCATTTTTTAAATATCTTTAGCTCTACTGGTAGGTGATTAAATATTTTGTCTGCAGATTAAAAAGTGCTTCTATAATATATAGTGTTATTGACTTGAGGGATACTAATACTGTGTTTATATCTAGTGCGCAGGTTAGATTTGCAGGTATCTTAGATTTCACGCTTTGTAAATAGGGGAAGATCTTTATTTACTGGAATGGAATTGGTTTGCAAATACTTTTTTAATATACATAATATTTCGGCAGCTATTTTTATGAGCTACTCAAATTTAATATTTGGCGTACTTTCCTTCGATTATAATTTGCAAATAGGTGGGATTATAGCTAGTTACTAAATTAGACTTTTAAAGTCAGTGCGTTCCGTATTTGAATTTATTTTACTTGTTTTTGCAGTCGGGTTTTTTATTATTTGTTTTCTATCTAACCTGAAAAATATCAAATCAGTTATGATTTATTTTAACGTTTGGTGTTGAGACACTGGGCTCGTGGGGACCGGGAGCTCATCGGAGAACCTGGTTGAGGTGACGCGTGATCAAAATGCTGAAACTTATTAGGCTCAACGTATTAGCATTGCAATTTAGAGAGGCAATGCCGCCAGCATGATGTAAACGCTACCCACTGGTAGTGGGCTTGAGCACTTAAGTTACGTACAAGCTCAATCTCTTGTAGGTTACTTAGGTCTTTGCTGTATAATATAGTTTTAGGAAATATAGGCAATTGACCCGTAGTTATTAAACATCAAAGTACATTACAATCCCCACTCACGTCTTAAACCTCTCTCAAAAACGAGACACATTTCGCACGCTTTTCAGGAAATATCACTTCATTGTACAAAATGAAAAAAACTATACTCACAGCGATGTTGTAAGATTATAATTTTATCCTTACTTTTAGGGAGCCGCAGATCTTGAGCATCACTTTGTTTCTTATCTCGCCACTTAGCCAGTCCTAGTGAATTTTCACCCTAAGAAACCTTATACAAGAGCGTCTCAATGCCTACTCTGCGCCTATCCCTAGATAACAATGTCAAATGGAGGTCACGACGAACCTTTTCGAGATTTAATCTCGCTTTAATTTTTCGAGAAAGTTCCCCTAACAGATCTCTACAATATATATGTGTTGTTTAACAATTTGAAGGCTCGGATAGGCTTGCTCCTTAATATCTTAACACGAGACATTTCTTTTAGAATTAAGGCGGTAAAAAAGAAATAAATGGGGTTCTCCCCGTAACGACTTTTTTAAGTAATGTCGTTACCTGAATCCGATATTCTTAGATTTAGGGATAAAATTCGAGTTTGGTGAAAACAAAGTGATTTAATAAAAATGAATAAGGAGTAGAGGAATAAAATAAAATTAGGAATTCTTCAAATTGGCTAATCAATAGCTAAAAAGTTATTGAAATATAAACAAAGAGAATCATAGACTGGTTGAGAACAATGAATTTTTTTTTATAAATAATATAAAACGTTGCTCATTGACTGCCTGACAATTAATGCAAAACATACACAAGAGATGATAGAGACGTGAAATTTTGAGAGTGCGGGATACTCTGATATTTTTTTATTATGTAAAATATTTTTCATTGTGTTCAACCAGTCTACGATTTCTCTTTGTCTATAATTCAATAACTATTTCAGAAGATGTTTAGCAATTTGAAGAATTCTTAATTTTATTTTTATCCCTCTACTCCTACTAAAGAAAAGCTTTTATAGTAGTTGAAGGCATAACCCTAAAGCAGTTTGATTAATCTTTATTGCAAGATAATAAGTATAAATATTCAAATTACATGTAACAAACCGCGTTCGAACTGAACTGTAAAAATGCTGAAGAAAATCCAAAAGCAGATTACATTCTTCAGCCATGTAATTAGTGCTGATCTATAGAATAATCCAAAATTTTCCTACTAACGACTTTCCATTATTCTGCAATGTAAACGTTTCATGAATTTCCAACGTAAGATTTTCATGGAATCTCATAATTGGATGTGTGCAAACGAAGTTTACCATACAAGTGGTTACATTATAATTTAAAATGTGAATACTTTCAAGCGGAATGTTATTTTTTCATTTACCAGGGCACGGTGGAATATTGTATTAACTTTGGTGTAGATATTTTTGTGAGAGGTATGCTCAATTTAGGTTGATTATGCAAGCAAATATTTTGTGAAAATGTCTTGGAAGCTGGTTATTTAGTTCTTTGAAGGGCAAGTGGGTTAAGTAATTTATACCATGCATAAGTGGTAATAGTGTTGAATTTTTAATATCAGCCTTAGTCTTTTAATAAATCATTATGCTAGCTCGTATTAGGCTTATTGGATATGAATATGTTCATGAATTTTAATAATTGTAATACTAACATATTACAAAAAAATATATAAATTAAACAATATTAAACTTTTTAATTATTATTATTAACGAAAAATAAACAATTAATTAAACTTAAATAAAAAAAAATAAACACTGTTTTACCCGATGTAAAAGTGAACCAGCCTTGTATTAACACTTTTTACCGACCGACTTCGCTGTGTAAGGTGGAGGTACTCAAGTCGACTATATTCTATTTATGTGTGTTAACCTCATAACTTCGTTCCACGTGAACCGATGTTGAATTGTTTTTTTGTTTGAAAGATGTTACTTTCCAATTGGTGCCGTTTAAATTTGATCAAGTATTGATTAGTAGTTCTTAAAATATCGTCAATATTTTTAGAACATCTACCAAACAAAAAAAAAACATCAAAATCGATTCATAATTGACGGAATTATCGCGTAACATACAGTAAAATTGAGAACCTCCTTTTTTGAAGTCGGTTGAAAATGATAAAAATTTAAATTTTAAGTGGGCGAGCATTCTCGTACATGTAACTTTTTCGGGTATCATTTAAAACAACTTTGAAAGTAGAGAACGAAAACATTATTATAAAAAAAATAAGCACCAAAGTACTGTTTTTAGAACTATTTTTTTCCGGGGTCTAACTTAGAAACGGGTACACATTTAAAGCTTAAATAGAAGTAGTATCTTGTGGTAGAATAAAACTACTGCTAAGACTCCATTCCTACCTAGTATGTATCAAGAGCCTCAGTCTAAATTTCTAAGGTTCCACATGTTAATTGTTTGATTAAAACCTGTTATCTCTTGTCAACAGAAGCAAAAGCTAACATCCTCGGTCCAGTGGATCTGTACGTGAAAACTGGCAGCAAGTTATCCCTTACGTGCATCCTTAGCCAGGGTCCGCATGACCTTGGAACTATATTTTGGTATAAGGGTAAGTTTTAGTTTATCTGATATGGTAAAATTATGAATATCTCAATTGATGTTGATAAGTGATTTGGTCGATGGTGGTAAATACGCTTAGAACTGGACCTGAGTCTCAACGATATTTGTTGTACTCTTTGGTTTATTTGACAGTTTACTCCTTGAAATTGTCTTACTCCTTGAAAGCTATTAACAACTCTATGGACTCAATAGTAGATTTGTGAATTGCCAGGCGAGGATAAAAAATGGCTAACTACCAAAACACATATAAAAAAATCAAAAAGGAAAACCTTATCTTGCCTCAAACTTTTTTTTTTGTTTGGGAGAAATTGCCTGGCACTTCTCTTCCTTCTCAGGGGTGAAGGAAAGGGGTATGTGGGGCTCGAACCCACATAAAAGTGGCCGTGAGCCGTCCCTCGCCGGGTGGGGCAAAATAGGGTCGCGCTAGCAGTCACTATCTTGCCCCGGCGGTAGGCCCGGATGTAAATTCTTGATCTTGCCTCTAACTATACTAACTCTACCTAACAGTACATTACCTTATACAATTCTCTTACTGTACCTACCAGTACATGACTTTGCAAAATTAAAGATGTATTACTGTTATTAAGTTAAAAGTGAAATATCAAAATCATCAAATTGTTCATTTCTATCGTCTCCAAAGAAGCATGAATGCTTCTTATCATTCATGGAGCTTGAATGAAAGTCAATGACTTGTTTGACCACATTCGTTAACTTACAGCCATCTTGAGAAGAATACAGCAAAACGCTATCAAACCATATGTAGATTTATTTTTTATTCACTGTTCTGATATTTTATGAACGTCGAACGACGTCCTAATACATTGCGTACTTCCTCTCCATCCAAAGGTTGTCTGGAAGTCCGCTTTTAGCGATAAGACCGCCTATTGTTACACTTATGTAATTATTTATTGTCATTCCTATTTGTGATTTTTGTTATTTTAAGGTGTACAATAAAGAATATATCTATATATCTGTCTATCTTGAGCTACGATCTTATTAACTACGATACTATCCATTTTCAATTTACTTCTTTTTAAGGCTTATTGTTACTCTTTTTATAAAATCTACATTTGTAGTATATTTATTGAATGTAACATCAATCTGTTGTTATTTATCTGTAAACTATCCCAAATTCAAGCGATGATAAATAAATGCTATAAATAAAAAAATAATTACAGAATATCCTAAGAAATCTTAGATTAAAATAGTCTGAATCAGTCCCTTGTTAACCCTAGAAGCCTAATCTACGTCTGCGAGGCGTACACAAAACCGAATATCGTTTGTATCTTTCTAACGGTTGAAGCTAGCGCGTCGTGCTCTTTCGCCAACTCAGTGGCCGCCGGAAGCTAGCGTACGGTGCCCATATCGTTAAGGTAAGTCCCGCCATTTTTGATTTATCGAAATATTGCACGCCTGCGAGACGTATGTTTAGGCTTTGCGTAACTTTTAACTAGGTTTATGTGATTTTACTTTTGTTTGTTTTTCGTATATTTTATGTCTATTTTTTTGTTTCAGATAATATAAAATATGTCACGGTCTCGAAGATTATATATCGATATTTTAGCGATCCTAAACGAGGAAGATGATCCTTCTTTGGAAGATTCAGATTCCAAAATTGAGGATGACCAGATTATTGACGACGTTCAAAGCGAAAATGAAAATATTTATGTGAATGAGTATGTTTAGTCTTAACAAGAACCTGCTTCCTCTGAAGAAACCGACCCAGCCCCTGTTACAGAAGATGGTCCAACATCTGACGCTGACCGTATTTCACCACTTGTCCAAATTGGTTTGTTATAAATGTAAAAAATCTGTGTGTGGCGAGCACAAGGTAGATATTTGTGTAGACTGCTCTTAAAGTTTACCTAGTCTTTTGAAGTCTAATTAGTTTTAATATTTGCTCTAAGAATAACTAATTAGCGTTATAAAAACAAAATTTTCTATGAAAAAATAATATGTTTCTGTTGATTTTGAAGAAGTAAATTTTTTTGTTCCAATTTATTCACCTAGTTTTATTTTTGTAATAAATAACTGTGATTATAGTAATTATTCATAATAGTGTTGTTTTATTTTTAGCTTATATACCAAATTTGAATTTCTACTACAAAAAAAACAAATAAGGCTATTTTTACATAAAAATTTTGAATTATATGTGTACGCCTCTGAGACGTATGTTAAGGCTTTGTGTACTTCTGAAATAGATTAGGCTTCTAGGGTTAATGAATGCCATCATTCTTTGCATTAACTATTAATACATTTACAGGAGCAAACATTATAGAATATAAGGAGGTAGAAGAAAATGATATAATAGAAGAGCCGAGGGTTCGACTGAAAACCGAATGGACGGAACAGCTTACGTCAAGGTTGACGATCGAGAAGGTTCTCCCGAATGACAGCGGGAACTACAGTTGTGTTCCCACCATGGCAGACGCTGCTTCAGTCAACGTTCAAATTATTAACGGTAAGCTAGTTTTAAAGTTTTAGCTCTTTTGCAGAGTCCACCTGGGGCAGTACCACACCTTTGCCAGTTATTCTACCGCCAAGCAGTAGTAGTGTGCAAGCATTACTGTGTTTCGGTTTGAAGGGCAATGTTACCAGAGAAATTACTGGGCATGAAGAGATTTGACATCTTATATCTCAGGGTGACGAGCGCAGTGCAGTGCGGCGCAGGATTTTGTTCGCAAGTTCACAATTCTGGCACTGCTACTGTTATGGGCAGGCGTGATGCTTACCGCCAGGCGAACGTCCCGCTAGTCTCGTCACACAATTGAATAAAAAAAAAAAAGTGACTGATGGGATATTTATTTAATTTAATAGTTTAGCATAAAACAGTGTACAAGAAATAGCTTTATGCTCTGAAGCATTTTGTACCAGCTTTCCTGGGCGTGTAAGAAAAGTGTTTGGGCGTGCAGCTAAAAGATACGCGAAAATAATGAAATTTTTGAATA
Organism: Lomographa bimaculata; assembly: GCA_948107665.1. Classification (NCBI taxonomy): domain Eukaryota; kingdom Metazoa; phylum Arthropoda; class Insecta; order Lepidoptera; family Geometridae; genus Lomographa; species Lomographa bimaculata. The sequence continues at coordinate 8,017,828 of OX403608.1, read as the reverse complement.
AACTAGACCAAATAATTTGAAAAATAAATAAGGAATAAAAAATTATATTTAAATAAATACAATTTAAATATACTACTTACATATATATTATGTATGTATAACTAACGATATTCTATAGCGTCTGCTTTCTAAGCTGCGGGTATTGGGTTCGATTCCCGGAGGCAACATCAAGCGAGCGTCTTGTTTGTCTCTTTTCTTAATGACATAATAAAAAGAAGTTTTAATTGATCAAGCGAAGCGAGATCTCTAAGTTGACTTGGGTGGTTCAGCATTTTATCGTTCCGTCCGTCTGTTCGTCCGTCTGTCAGAGGCATTTAGCGTTTAAGCCGTACTAGCGAATAGCTTCATATTCTCAGAGAATATGTAATGCTATGAGCCAAAGCCAGAAATTGAAATTAAAATGATATAAATGAAAATATTAAGGGGGCACCCATACACTTAACTGAGGAGCAAAATAATTTTAGTTTTCATTCAGCCCATATTGGGTGTCGTTGATAAGAATTCTGCAAGTAGAATACAGAACCGTTTTTTTTTAATCTGTATTAGAAAATAATAATTTGGTAGGTTACTAAAGACTCGGGGTTTATCTTAAAAACGGCTACACATTTGAAGCTGAAACTAACGTATTATGTTTGTTATATCCTGTACTTGAACAAAAGCAACCATTATTATTAAATAAAAAAGGTCTAATAGATAGTATGCAGGACTTGGATCGTATTAATCCTACATTGACCAACTTAAAAATGTTAGAGGGAATAGGTGTGCATGACATTATCACGTACTAACAGTATCCCATCTTCAACAGGCGAACACCCAGCAGCGATGCAGCATGGCAACGCAAACACCGCGTCGCCCTGCGCTCTATCTGTCAATCTGTTTATATCCCTATACTGCACTATTGCTACACTGTACACTAGCACCGTAGATGGGTTTAGATGAAAGTTAAACAAGTGGAGCAACGGACGTTGTTTGTAATGAGCTTGTGATGACAGGTATGGATTTAGTTGGAACCAATTTTCGTACGCAAAGTGATCTCCTGCATGTATCTCATCAAAAGGCTTTATTTATTGCTATATAGGAGAAGAGTACAAGTCAAGCTCATGTAGACAATTACGAATATAAAATTATTGTAACTATATTTTATTGTGATTTAAATAAACAAGGAAGTAGGTAACTCAAAATGTAGTGTCATTGTTATATTATGTAAAAAGTTAATAATTGCTACTTGTTTGCTTTCGAATAAACAAGTGGGCAGTCCTAGTGTCAGGATTTTTCCTGCCTGAAAGCATTTGACATGGCTTAGTGACTATTGTCTTATGGCTACCAACCGGGACTCTTAAAGTGACCTCAGAGGCACGGTGACACTCATTGCTACTAAAGCAGATATGAACTTAACAAGCTATTCTTAATGTTTGTGTTTGAGTTTTGAGAATTTGGACATATTTTCATCTTATCTTTCTTACTGATAGGCTAACGTCTGACCTCTATCTTACTTATTGGTAAGTTAAATGAAAGTCAAACGTAAGTGAACCTGTAATGGACTATGTATTAATTTGGATCATATTTGTTGTGAATGCTTATAAATGTAAGCCAGAGTAAGTATGGAATATCCAAATCGATGATGTAATCAACTAAATTCATGTCTGTAATTACTACGTCTCATCATTATTATGAACAGTGTATAGAAGATGTAAGTTTAATGTTGATAAAATAGATTTGATATATTAGAATAATAAGATCGAAGGAGTAGATGAAATTTATTTATTATTAGACAATTTAAAGATAATCAAACAGATACAACATTTGATGTAGGTATAGTTTCAATCACCAACTTCTTAGTGTCTAAAAGTTTATAAAATTTAATTGTTTTAGGGAAAATTATAACTGTTTGAGAGAATATAATATTATTTTTGTTACACTTGCAAATTAATAACATAAATTAACACTGTTCGATGTAATCAGATTCAAAAATAAAATTAAGGTGCACTTAGACGAAAAGTATAATTGAAGTAAACTGTTTTAACTAATTTCAAACAAAATAAAGTTATATGTAAGTATAAAGAATATATAAATGTGTAAATGATGCAGGAAGTGACTCAACTTTATGAGAATTTGTATTATAACTGTAGCCATATTGTACAGAATTACTACTGGGATCGTGTGCAAAATACTGTTATCATTGAAGATGATTTACTGCTTGCATTCGTATATGGTGTACATTAATTTAATGTGGTTTATTGTAAATGAAAGGTTGTAAATATTTTCTTACAATTTTCTTTATCTTTATTTCAATACAGTAAGTAATACGACAATAGAGATGTTATTTCGTTGAAACAATGATTAGACATGCTTACATATACAAAATGTAATGGAAGGTACCTAATTTTTTTTCAATTACTTCTTCATATTTTCCTTCGGAAATGTTATTGCAATAAGATTATGTTAAGAGCACGCTTCCCAAAAAAATATGATATATTGTAATGATATCCTGAGTCGATCACTTATTCTATCAATGTGTAATTTGAATACATATTATTTTGTAGAATTTATTACTATCCTTCAATAAGCTGATTTCACAATAAAATGAGTAATTGTCTACGTTTGTAATTGTTTTTTTTTATATGGATTATTAAAATGAAATAAATAACGAAAAAGTTTACGATGATAATTATGTTTGAGTTTATTTTAGATTGTTTATTAAATTGGCTGTAGAGTTTTGGAATAAAAAAAGCAATTAGAAAACATAGTACATCGTCCGATGTTTAGCCAAAAATTTTACAATATATTTCCTAATTTTATGAAAAACCTTAAAAATCTAAATATGATAACGGCAATCAAACATTAAAAAGAAAGGTTTTTTACTAAAGTTGGTCACTGCCGAGGTTTCCATATTTACCATATACATTTATTTTTTTTTTAATATTTACTATTTAAAATTTATATTTCGATACTATTTACTTACATTTTCAGTTGTATAAATACGCTTAGTAAAAAAAACTAATTTATTACATCGTCTCTTATTCGCTGTATCTGTAAATTCTTTCCATTCCACTTCACGGAATCCTTTCCATCATTCAATTAGAATTTGTAGGATAACATGGCAATTTCTGTTCCATCCCTCATAATTGCACGGCTAAATAAAAAATTATTAGGGCAAAGGGACTGCGGCGGACATCTTTATAATTTTTGCCGGAAACCGGAAGTTGATATTAACCTTTTTTTATTGGCTTTCATTGTGTTGTTGAGCTGTTCCATTACAGAAATTTTGTAATATAACATTTTATGTTTGTTTACCAAATCATTTTGATTGTTTATTTATTTAAATGTTTGTTTTTTTTTTAATTTTGATGTTATGAATGTTTTTTTCCCGGATTTTAAAAATATGTATGTGTATTATAAAATGAAGAACACTCATTTTGTACCTTTTTCTAACAAAAAAAAGATACTAGATCGATGTCACAGACAACACAAAAAACAAAGATACACACAAATGTAGCACGCCCTCGTTTGTCGTCAATGGTTAAAAATATAACCCTTCACCGAAAGGTTATACAATAATTCCGCCCTAAACCAGATCGTAACAAAGTTAATGAATAACAGAGGTAACCGCTTCCTAATTGTTCAAATATTCATACCGAAGGCAACCACTTGCGGTTTCTTACGTGTTAACAACGGGCAGGGTATATTGTTAACAAATTGCTGTAATAACATATTTTTCCAGACATCCCAAGGGTGGGATTGCCTTTGGAAAGTCCACATGTTAGGCTGAGAAAATTTATAAGTTTAACTTATTTCTAAAAACCGATCAACAGATTATTGTCGAAGAAAAATGCTCCGGCCTGATTTCGAATATATCCGAGAAGGAAATCGGAAATGTTCGAAACCTGGTCGGAGCATTTTTCTTCGACAATAATACGCGAGTGCCGGTTTTAGAAATTAATAAATACTAGCTCTCACAATCGTTTTTATTTATATGTCTTTATTGTATTTATTTTGTTTGCATGATTTATTTTTATCTTTGAACTACCCACTGTATAAGTTGGTTACGCGTTCGCCTTTTAAACAGCTGGTTTTGGGTGGAAACATTTGCTGCCCAAGGGAAAATCGTGGTTCTGATTCTGAGTGCGATTGCTATGCGAATGTTTCTGGAGCATACGACACACACCATTGAACTTAGTGCGGGTTGTTGTGAAAGCGATATTTAGACGCTCATTGTATTTTTGTTTTTTCGTGAAATGGAAATTAACTTTCTTCAATAAAATTAATAAAAAATTACAATGGATGTATTGTGTTGGATGACAAGCTAACTAAATATTGAATCAAGGGCTGTCTTTAAGTTGACGTTTCAAATTTTAATTAATAAAAATTTACTGTATCTATAAAAAACAGTAACAACCTTTATTCTTAAAATTTATCTCTTTCTATCTTTGTGTTTTTTCTTATAATATATTATTGTAACTATAAGAAATTGTAAATTGGAATGTAAATAATAGAAAATAATTGTATATAATATAAACTAATTTCTCACTGTTTTTATTTTAAATATTTAATGATGCAATAAAATAAATGTTTATTTAAATGTTAATATTTTGTAAGAAAGATTTATTTCAAATGAATAATAAACTGTAGGAACAGGTAAAAGATTATACATATTATTACTAAATATAATTTTAAGCAACTTTGACAAATAAAGATAGTAACAATAACCCGTGTTTTATTTATCTTATCCTTTAAAGTTTTATCATCTCATCATATTTTATTTTAATCTTATTTTATAAATACGTCTAATCTAAATATATATAACTCAAAGGTGACTGACTGACTGACATAGTGATCTATCAACGCACAGCCCAAACCACTGGACGGATCGGGCTGAAATTTGGCATGCAAGTAGATGAAATGACGTTAGCATCCGCTAAGAAAGGATTTTGATTAATTCTACCCCCAAGGGGATAAAATAGGGGATGAAAGTTTGTATGAAACTTTGTCAATTTTAAAATAATACTTCTTAACGCGAGCGAAGCCGCGGGAAATACCTAGTGTTATTTATAAATTTAAATATTTTTAACATATTATTAGTATCTTATAATGTTATCATATTTCTATGTACACAACAACCTATAAATTATATCCGCACTAATAAATTATATCCTACATAACGGGTTTGCTGGAAAAAAACTCTGCGAAGGGTTAAGCTCGCCTTTGTACATCTTTTATTATGGCCTTATTGTAAAAGAAAAAAAACTGTGTACAACAAAACATATGGGGAAGTTATTAGGTATTCGTCATAGAGTACTATCTTGGTCTTCACAATCCGTACGTATAGTCGTATTAGCCGTGCCCGCTTTGCCCGCTATCACCAAGTTAAAAAGTAGCCTATGTGTTAATCCTAGGTATAAGCTATGTACATTCCAAATCCGTTCAGCCGTTAGACCATGAAGAGGGAACAAACATACGAATACTTACACACTTGCACACTTACACACAAACTTTCGGATTTATAATATTAGTGGGATAGTTGGTTCACCACAACCAAATAAATATTATTTTTGATCCTTTGTTTTGGTCACAGATCTATATATACCTAATTGCTAATATTTTGAACAGTCAGCGGCAGAAGTGAAAGTGCTATTCGCTGTGAGGGCACCAATTTTCAAAAAGGTCATGCGCTATGAAAACATATTTCGAAACTAAGTAAAAATAGTAAAATATAGAGTTAAAAATCGGATCGACTAATAACTTGATAATGTAAAAAGTTTTTTTTAGAACTTGCTTGCTTGTCGTGTAGGGTAGTTGACAGTCCTAGTGTCAGGATTTTTCAGTCTGCCTGAAGGCATCCGAAATAGCTGATGCGGAACGACGGCAGAAGTGATGGAGTTGGACGCCGTGACCTTCCGTCGTGAACTTGCCTGATGATGGGGATTGGACATCCCCGAAACCTAGGTCACAAGAGTCGACCCTAAATCGTGAGTCAAGCCGTATCATTTGTAAAGTATAATGTATTAGTATTGCAACGATTTAGGTTGCCTGGCGCTTGGAACTAAGCTGTTAAAAGGAAGTGTTCCCGTCGCGATTTAACCAGTGATAAATCCGAGGATATCGTGAGTGTTGTTTGTCATGACAAAAATTTCTTCGGTTTCTAGTGCGGGTAGTTGGCCAATACACGCCCTTGCCGACACTGTACAACATAGCCTATGCAATTTCACCAAAACGTTTAAGGTAAATAAAAATAGTGTTGAGCGCGATGAAACCATATAGGTGTTGAGTGTGATCCAACCACGTGATACCTTAACTTTAAGTTCGAATCGCAAAAGTTTGAAAAATATGATTTTAACCATAACTCACGATTGGCGAAAACAATAAAAAAAAAACGATATAAATTCAGATAGTGTTGTAAATAATTAAAATAATATTCCTATTGATTGTTATTTCTAGTTTATATAAACACTGTCTTATTTGAACCATTAATAGGCAGTGTTTTGACTGTCGAGTTGCGACTGCTTTCGTAGGTTACCTAAAAATAGGGCGCCACCGTTGTCGTCAAAAAAATATTGAACATAGGAGTTCTCAGAGCGTGTCAGTTTTTTAAAGGGAAAGATACTCCTACCCTATTACAGGCAGAACATATCTTGAAAGTTGTTGTAGAAAGTATTGCAACATGGTCTGTTATTTTGTATGATTTATTATTGAAATTATATTAATTCCATCTATTTCCAAACCTTTCTAATTGACGCCTTTTTTTCGAAGTAGAAAACGTTGGCAAAGGCTCGATTTGCTAACCTAATTAGGTTAAAAAGCAAAGCAAAATGCAAATGTAGGTCCATAGTGAAGCAAGGCCCAAAGCTCCCAATGTAGACCTAGAAAAAAAACATTATTCAGCAAATCTTAGCCAGTCTTGATGCTATTACGAACTTCAGCTTTTATTCGGACTTTACCCAAATAGCTTAGGTGATTCTAGGTAAATCCTAGTAAACCTAGCTTTACTCGCTTTCTAGTCCCGTAACTTATAAATAATGTAGACTGCCAACGTGAAAGTTACGTACATATAAAGCTAGGTATTTGAGACTATGATAGTCAAGTCACGGTCATACTAAAGCCTTTAACGACGGCTTTACAAGACATTTTGCAGATAACGTGGTGTCTGCAGTGCGTAAAACATCCACATAAATATGCTTTATGGAACTTTTACTCTGATAGCAGTACTTCTAATTCTAACTGGGGGCGATAAAGCCTGCACTGACGTCTTGCTCAGGGTGTCTTGTGCATTTCCCCCTTCCAGCAGTTAGCCCAGCCACCCAACTCCTTATTATATCGGAGTGTGGCTTAGGGTCGCGGGCCTAACTGTTCCAGTGGTGTAAATTTAGGTGTGCATGATGTCGACTTTGTTGCGTTGGAATGTTAATGTATACCAATTTTGGCTCGTGTCCTTTGTGGCCTTACAGTGTAACATCACGTGTTCCACAGTTTCATTCATTCGCAGGCAGTAACAAGATAGCAGTACTTGATTTAACAATGCAATAAGATAACTTGCCTTATATGCAAGTGTTTGTAGGAATATCTTTGTTGTTTTGTTTTTCCCTAATTATGTGGGCTAATTTGTTCTTCCCTAATTATGTGACTACCTATAAACTAGAACTACCTACCATTACTACCAGTACTACCTACTGCTAATTGCTTGTCATAAGTGGGCAGTGTTCTGGTTTCCTGGCTGATTTATCAGGCCGCCTGAAAGCATCCGACATTCTTCAACAACTTACGACTTACAACTTGGACCGATTTATCGCACCGGCTGACGAAAGGAGAGTTCTACCACATCAATTCGTTGTTTCCTTGACTGTACAATTTTTATATCAAAACGACAGAATCCAATCTAATACTATAAGAATCTTTGTCCTGACATACTGATTCACTGACTGACTGAGTCTGGGCCTAAGCAGCTGGTCGTAGAGACTTGAAATTTGAAGGGGACATTTGCCTTAGTATATAAGCGTGTACTATCAATGGATTTTTGGAAATTCTACCCCGAAGAGGGTTAAATGGGGTTGAAACGTTTGTATGAAAATTATTTGTTTTTTTAAGATAAAAATTATTATTTGAGTAGTCGTATTTATATATAAAAAAATAATATTCTTCTGCCAGAGGTGCATTAAGGGATGATACTTCAAAGTTTCTATAAAATTATGAAGTTAAAGTGATGTAATTGTATCTATAACGGCCAAACTGATTTGGCTAAAATTTCTAATATACATAGCTAATACTCATAGGTTACTTTTTACTTAATTAGCGCGGGTGAAACCGCGAGGCACGGCTAGTTTTGATATAAAATCAATGCAAAAAATAAACGTCTTTGACTTGAATTATCAAAGTGTCCAAGTTACGTCATTGCGAGATGGGAACAACGACATTGCACTCTTCCTCGAGTACTTCTTATATGCTCGAGGATAATTTTTATACTAAAAAGAAAGGAGAAAAGCGAGATGCCCACTTGATGTTAACCAAAACGCAGTTCTACTCGGAACTTTGGTAAACAATGTTTCTCGTGGACTGTAATGCGCTTCTCTCCCTGAGACTGGAGTTGTTATTTTTCTTTATTATTTACGAAAGCTGTCACCTCTTTTAACTGAAATTGGTACAAGGATTCGAACTGATAAAGTTGAATGAATGAATTCAAAATGCTGGGTAGCATTAACACCTTAAGGCCCACTGTACTACAAGAAGTACTAAATCAACATAGTCATTCAGACCATTCAACGTCTAAGTTATCATACTTACGGTAATACTCAAGTAAGGACTATAGGTGTTCAAAATAAAAATCAAAATTTAAATCGTTTATTTAAATGGGCCCCAAAGAGGCACTCATGAAAGTTAATGACTACTGCCAGATTCACAAAATTACAGCCATCTCGAGAAGATATTTTTTATTTGTTTTTTTTTTTATCATTCCTTATCATTAATACATAAGTATGTTAACCTAGGTATATCTATTGTTATGATTACTAATATGTTGAATGCTCTGATTATTTTGTACTTTTTTGTAGTACCATAGGTTTTAGAAGAGTAAATGGACAAAAGTTTTTTTTATTTTTTTATACGTACTTGCATGTCTCGTTTATTTTTAAAAATTTCCAAATAAATACCCAAAGTTAAACCTCAATCATAAACAGAAACAAACTCTTATTTTCCATCACACAACCCAAAATACCATTATTTTTTTTAACAATATAAATATTTACGCATTCAGGGTATCTTTTCTATAAAATAACAAACCGTAACTGAATATTTATATAAGTATTCCGGGTTGTTTGATGACCCGTTAACAAAGTTATTGTTAAGTTATTTTAACTGCTGGATACGTGAAACCAGTATTTTACCGATTTCACAATAATGAGGAGGTACTCAAGTCGACTGTATATTTTTTTTTATATGTATCTTACCTCATAGCTTCTTTTCACGTGAACCGATTTCGATTTTTTTTAGTTTGAAAGATGTTGCTATCCAATTGGTCCCATTTAAATTTGTTCAAGATCTGATCAGTAGTTCTTGAAATATCGTCAATAATGCGTATTCTGTGGACTAGTTTGACGATGTTCTCGTACCGACTTCAAAAGTAACCTCATAACTTCTTTCGTTGTGAGCCGATTTTGATGATAATTTTTTTATTTGAAAGCTGGTGCTTTTTTTGGGGTCCCATTGAAATTTGATCAAGATCTGATCTCTAGTTTTTGAGTTATCGTCAATAATGCGTGTTTCTGTCTGATTCTGGTGAATCTGATCAAGGTTCCGAAGATAGAGCGGTGAAGTCGGTTTTTTTTAAGCTTTGCTTACGTTTAATTATTTTATTTTCATATTACGTAGACCTGGCGTATTATTATGTTAATTATTTCTCATGCCGTTAAGTATAATTGAAGTTATCGCTTATATTTTGGAGAGTGTGAGCAGGAATTACGTGAGTTAATTCCTCAATGCCTATTTACCACCTAACAACTAGAAAAACTCTCAATCATTATCCATTTAAGGTTGCCATACCCCCAAAACAGTTATACATTACCCTTCTTTGCAAAATATGTTATATTTTAACCGACTTCAAAAAAGGATATTCTAAATGCGATTGTATGTTTTTTTTTATGGATGTTAAGCGATATCTCCGCCAAATAATTAATTGATTTTGATGATTTTTTTTTGTCTGGTAGAGTATACTTCAGAGTTGGCCCCACGTAAATTTTATCGGAATCGGTCTAGGTCGAAATATAAGCGATGAAGTCGGTTTTATTAAGCTTTGCTTGCGTTTTAATTATCCACAAATACGTTACATTAAAAACAAAATAAAACAATTTTTTCATCATAGTTCATTCAAGGGAGTGCCATGAAGCAATTAAATATGAATGACTACGGTAACAACAGTCAACGCAAAATTTAAAACAGTATCTAAGATAAATAATTCTAGAAAAATGGAAGTTAGACTATGTTTCAATAAGAAAAGATGTTATTTTTTTTACTGCTCTTTGGCTTAGTTTGTTGCACGGTCGTTTTCTAAGCATTTATTGGATTCGATTCCCGGCGGGAACACAAGTTTTCTCCCCAAGGAAAATTTGTATTTCTGATTCTGATTGTGATTGGGTATGTGATGTGAAAGTTTTCAGCACCCACGATACAAGTAATCGAACTTGGTTTGGGGCTAAGTGTGAAAGCGTTCAGATATTATTTTATATCGGAGCGCCCTTCTTTTCATTGTTTTCAGCTGCCTTTTCTTCAATGATGTTTTTGATAATGTAGTCGTGTCATAAAGGTTGTCAATATATAGGTACCTCTATCTATTCTCAATGAACTTCATTATAATATTTCCCTTCTCATAGTAACAATATACTACGTAAACTTATAGTAGGTACTTTTTCGTTCGGTATCTCACGCTTATCATGAGATTTAGGTATCGGTTAAGTTTTGTTTTTAATATTTATTATAGCTATAGAATTTCACCTGTAACACTACTGCATCTTACTTAAATGTACAGTTAGGAATTTTAAAATAAAAAAATTGATTGTCTGTAAAGTCGGTTTACGGAAGATTGTTTTACGTGATAACGTCGTAAAGGCTCTGATGTCACGTGAAAAGAGAGATAAATGTTAACATGCCGACGCTTGGCCGATCGTGCTCAGGCGGAACGTGACACTTTTTCGTGCGTGCAGCCGGTGTTCATCGATTTATAAGAAGTTATCACATAAAAAAAGTTATCAAAATGAATGGGAAATTTAAAACACGTCGTCATTCCACATATGTTTGATGACAATGATTGGTCAACTTACTTTCTTTGTTGGCACCCGGCAGCCAACCTTTCTTGATGGTGGTTGGATGGTGGATGTCATAGATAGAATGTCAAAATGGCCGCGTTTAAAATTGCTCATACATGCTCGCATTTTCAAATATGTTTTCTTGGATGCTGGATAGACAAGCATTTGACCGCTATCTCACCTGATGGAACGTGACGATGCAGCCGAAGATGAAACATGTTTGCCTAGAAGGTACCACTCTAGACTTGAAGGCACCCAAATTGTACCCTTCAGGGAACAACGATGCAAGCGATGTATATTAATATTTTTAAGTATTTATTTCATTTGATATAAAATGTAGTGTAAAATAAATTAACGCTATTTTATTATTATGTTTGGCTTTATATTTACGTAAAAATTTGACTCAAAACATGTATTTCGTGGATCAAATTTTAAATACTGAAATGTTTAGCATTTCTATTTAATTGAACTTGAACTGCCTGATGGCGTTGTTGGTTGCATGCGTCTGCCTTTTAAACAACGGATATCGGGTTCAATATTCGTTGTTTAAAAGGCTTAAGTTAAAGACATTTCCCGATGAGAACGCAAGTTTTCTCCCTAAGGAAAGTTAGCTTGTCTAATTCTAGTTGCGATCTGAATCTTTCCGGGACACACGATACAAGTATTCTTATTTAGTGTAGAGTTGTGACAATAAAAACTTTTACGAAATTAAAATAGTGAAACATTGTCAACTGCAATTAAAGTACACCATTTTTGTGACATCGCATTGGATAGTTCAACCAATTCCGCTTATTGCATACGTATGTCTCATGAATTTTGTATAAGGTTGACGGAATGCAATTATTTTTATGTAGATTATGTTCTGCATATTACGATTTTACATGATTATGTTCGTTAATTAATGCTAAGGGATTAATAACCGTAGGTATCTTGTCGTACGAAAACAAAATTCATCTACTGTGTACCTTACCACCTTGTGTTCTAACATAAACCACGATCCAGTACGAATATATTATTGTATTTTTGAACTTTTTACTATTTTGAGTTAAGCCTATTGCATAATCATGTTTTCCTGGTACTTAACGTCGTTAAACGCATTCACACTCATAGCCCCACACTAAGTTCAAAGACTTGTATCGTGGGTGCCGAAAACATTCACATCACACACACATTACACCCAGAACCAGAAGCACAAATATCCCATGGGAAGGAATTTGTGCTCCTGCCGGGAATCAAACCCAGACCCACGGCGCAGAGGGCAGACACCTGTCCACTGCGCCAACTGGATCGACTTTACTGATGTAAATCTGTCGTTTAAAAAACACAATGTTTTGTTTTTTATAATGTTGGCTTCGATATAACTATGTGCATTTAGCCAGTGTCAAGAAATACATTCAAGTTTAATATTGATTCATAAAAATAATTCTAGTCACCAGTGACAGTTTAAGTTAAGTTCTAGAGTCAAGATTAAGTCATGCCTTCTGCAAGTAGAGTGGTAGAAAGTTTACTAGAATATTTAAAGGAGTTCTAATTTACTTTTCTATACTTTAAATGCTTTGCCTACACTCACGTAAGAACTAGTAACGGTTAATAATCTACTATTATTACACATTAAAATTCGGAGAATCACATGTTTTGGAACATAATATTAGTAAGAACGACGTCGCTATTTTTTCACTTTCACGAAACTCCCAAAATATGTTTTTACCTTATTATACTCATAATGATACAAATTTTACGAGAATCTATAATATATCAGATTCATAATTTCTCATAGCAAAATATTCTGAAATAAAACCGGCCTAGTGCGAGTCAGACTCGCGCACGAAGTGTTCCGTACCATTATCTATAAAAAATCTAATTTGTTGTATGGGAGCCCTTAAATATTTATTTTATTTTATTTTTAGTATTTTTTTTTATAGCGGCAATAGAAATACATCATCTGTGAAAATTTCAACTGTCTAGCTTACACCGTTCTTGAGATACAGCCTGGTGACAGACAGACGGACGGACGGACAAACGGACGAACAGCGAAGTCTCAGTAATAGGGTCCCGTTCTTACCCTTTGGGAACCCTAAAAACCAGATACGCAAAATAACAGACAATGTATTTATACACAACATTGATATGAATTATTTTTAAAAACCATTGTAATAAAAATAGAGAATCGGGGAATAAGATAATAATTGCGGCACACTAAGGGCTGTAAAAACATTTTTCTTCTAGTTAAGTTACCTTAGCATACGTCTAGTACTATCTAGTATTTATCACAGTAGAGCATGTATAAGACACCGAACCAGTTTAACAAACTACCTACTTGTTGCACATGACTCAAGCGCTGCGTTCGTTCAACAATAATACGGAATGTTAATTAATAAGAATAATAAGAAAAAACTCACTTTACACGTGAATATGGTTACTGATTTGTTATTGTTAAGCTTATATTATTGTATAGATACAGATGCATGATTTTGAATATCGTGTTAAACTTTCAATTTGGTAATAAATAAAACAATAGTATGCAAGAATTTGCATGAAGATCAAATTTTAAATCCTAATTCATACGCAACTCAATAGGCATTGAAAGCTACAAAGCATTATCTGTATTTAATTTTGTTCTTTGATTAAGAAAACGTTTGACATATATAATAGTTCGTTGTTAAATATTGGTTTAGGTCTCTGTTCCTTCGATTTATTCCTATATCAACAGAAAGAAAAATGGCTTGAAATCCAGACCTACATTTTATCTCTATGTAATTGTAGTTTATAAAATTTCTGTAATAAGAGAATTACCAGAATTATTTGTAATAATTACTTGTTTTTACCGACTTCAAAAAAAAGGAGGAGGTACTCAAATCGACTGTATTTTTTTTATGTGTGTTACCTCATGACTTTGTTCCACGTGAACCGATTAAAATTTTTTTTTTGATGATGATTTTGAGGTTTTTTTTTTATGTTGAATAGGCAAGCATTTGACCACTATCTCACCTGATGGAAAGCGATGATGCGGCCGAAGGTGTGACATGCTTGCCTAGAAGATACCTACACTCACTCGAGACTTGAAGACTCCCAGATTATACCGTTCGGGGAACAAAGACGCAGGAAATGAGTTCCACTCCTTCGCTGTACGATATATAATATATAATATGTTTGATAGATGTTGCTTTCCAATTTGTCTCATTTAAATTTGATCAAGATCTGACTAGAAGTTTTTGAGTTATCCTCAATAATGCGTATTCTGTGGACTACATTGACGATGTTCTCGTTTGATAGGATAGATAAAGCGGTGAAGTCGGTTTTTTTAAGCTTTGCTTGCGTTCAATTATTTACTATATTATTATATATGCCTATTATTATAACATCCAATAGTTCAAACTTTGCCTATTTTATATATTAACTAGCTGTGTTCCACGGTTTTGTCCGCGTAAATCAAGACGTAAGTTGGCAAGCTTATCGGTATTCTATCGCTTATATTTTGGAGAGTGTGCCAAGGAATTACATGAGTTAAGTCCCTTATGCCGTTTTTACCATCTAACAACAAGACAAACTATCAAACGTCATCCATTTATGGTCGACATACCTCCAGTTCGCTCGGAGCGTTTCGCTTCTACGTTCATCATCCGTACAGCGAAGGAGTGGAACTCATTGCCTGCATTTTTGTTCCCCGAACTGTATAACCTGGGAGTCTTCAAGTCTCGAGTGAATAGGTATTTTCTAGGCAAGCATGTCACATCTTCGGCTGCTTCACTTTCCATCAGGTGAGATAGTGGTCAAATGCTGCCTATTCTGCATTAAAAAAAAGTCCTGGACTCCTGGATCTCCGGGTTAAAAAGTAGCCTGTGCTAATCTAGAGTGTCAGCTACCTCCATACCAAATTTGGTCCAGTCGTTTGAGCGTGAAGAAGTAACAAACATACAAACACACCCACAAACTTTCGCCTTTATAATATGAGTATGAAGTGTGATGTGATGCGGAAGTTCTACACATAGAACAATACAGTTAAGTATAGCAAAAGAGTAGAATCGGTCTTTTCGCCCGAGCCCTCGTTCGCCAAGTCCGCCAACGTGAGATGAGGTACTTTGAACGACTGTTACGTGTTAATTATAAACTCAACAACAGCAATTAATTGATTTTATTTGCATTAGCCATGCTATATAAATAATATATATTGATTTGGGTAGACGTTAACAACACAACGTTGAGCTAACTGCAATGTTAGACTCGTTGGCCGTAGTAGTTTCTATAAACTGTTTCGGTAGATGACGTCACACGTACCCATAAGACGTTAATAATAACGAAAGATTAATTTCGTCGCTTCAGACAGGGCTTGAGTAGCTCAGCGGTTAGAGCAATAGGGCATGACACCCTATGGCCGCGGGTTCTAGCCCCGCCTCAAGCGATAATTTTTCCTTTCTAAATTTATCACTATAACAGCAATTAATATCTACCAAACACGTGCACTATAGTTCTGAACTAAATCCTTTATTAGAGTACTAAAAAGGTAATAAATTCACATTGACTCGTTAACTCAAATGTATTTACGAGCATGGCGACCGGATGCAGACATTATTTACTTCAGTGATTGTAATGCGTATTAGTTATCTAGTTTGTGAGTACCTATAATTTAGAGTAAGGGAGGTTAGCTAACAATCTTTGATATATTTTTTTAGTTCCGTTATATAAGAAATGAGTCAATATACGTACAAAATAAACAATAACCCGACTGCGTAATAAATACACTTTAATTTTTCACACATTTTAGAAACTAAAATTAAATACGCGATTTTTTAAAAGTAACACAGCTTTATTATAAACTAGCCGTGCCCCCGGGACTTCCCCGCCATTAAAAATAGCAAATTTGTTAATCCTAGGTATAAACTATGTACATTTCAAATTTCATCGAAATCAGTTCAGCCGTTGCAGAGCGAAGAAAAAACAAACATACTTTAATGATCAAACGAACTTCAAGTGAAGTTCGATCTTAATTGTTCTGTCTTCGTCGGAGATACTTGTTTTGGTTACACGTAGTAGTCCTTCTACGCTTCATCTCATTCGCACGTAGTTTAGCGCTATTAGAGGGAAAGAGATGGCAACATGTCTCTCACCATAGTGCTCTATCTATGATCATCTATCTTATGGCTAACCTCATAAAAATACTTACACACAAACTTTCGGATTTATAATTTTATCGTGATTTTAAAAATGCATTCACACTTACAGCCCCACACTAAGTTCAAAGACTTGTATCGTGGGTGCCGGAAACATTTACATATCACACGCACACAATCACACCCAGAACCAGAAGCACAAATCTCCCTTGGGGAGGAAAATTGTGCTTCTGCCGGGAATCGAACCCAGGACCCACAGCGCAGAGGGCAGAGACTTGCCCACCACGTCAACTGGTTTACTTTATTATTAAAGAAAAATCTGGGGAAAATCAGTATTCCTTCCGACATGTCAACCTGGCTTGCCCTAAACAATGCCCCAAGGGAGAGGCTGTTCCATTTAATTAGGAGGTCGTTAAAAATGTTTTTGAAGCGATTTAATTCTTTTTTCACATCCTTGCGTGTTTTCCTTCCATTTTCATGAGTAATGCTCATTTGATTCGTTTTTTTTGGGAACTTATTCAAATAACACTCACATTTGACCCGCGTACCTACTAATTATGATATGAATTAACATTGTTGACACAATTTATTTTAAAGTAATTGTGTGCCCGCGGCTTCGCCTACATTAAGACTTGAACTGCCTATTGGCATAGTTGATTCACCTTCTAAGCAGGGGTTTCGAGTTCGATTTCCGGCAGAAACGCAAGTTTTCTCCCCAAGGAAAATGTGTGTTTCTAGTTCTGGTTGTAATAGTGTGTGTGATGTGAATATTTCCGGCAACCACGACACAAGTATTAGAACTAAGTGTAGGGCTGTGAAAGTGAAAGCGTTTGTTTTATAGTATATTATTTGTTTATGTGTTGTGATCTTGTGGTACTTGTTAGTTTTTAATGAAGTTTTTACTAGATTTTTTTTGTTAATTTTAGACTTTCGCAATTCAAACTTATAATTAAGATAATTATACGGGGCTTAATCGCGATAATAACTACATGTTTATTTACTTACTCGTTTACGTCTTACTTCCCTATGCTGATATCCGCATTCCCAGTATACTTGATACCATGGCCAATGTAGCTTGGCCGAAACGTCACGGTAGATTAAAATAACTTTTGTGGAAGAAAATGAATAAATAAAAGTGAAAAAGAAGCCTTGATCTCACGGTATATATACTGATATCTCAGATGCCAGGCTTCTCCCAATATTTACTTCGGTTTATGTTTATTTTAATTCCATATATTGAGCATAACATTATATAATAGACTACATTATATCCTTACTAATATTTTAAAGAGGTACAGTGTGTTTGTTTGTTTGTTTGTAAAAGGTAATCTCTGAAACTACTGATCCGATTCTCAAAATTATTTTACTAATGGATAGCTACACTATCGAGTGTCATAGACTATGTTTTTATTGAGATAAAAGTTAGTTACAGTTCAAAATAATAATATACGTAAGACAAGTCGGAGAAAATTTTGCTAAATGACCGCTTTATCGGCGTACGGCGACTTAACAGTTAGACATAGTAAATACAATGTAAAGCGAAAATCTTGGCTTTTATGAGTTTTACAAAAAATCCGTGACAGTATAGATCTAATATTTATACATAGGTCAGAAAAAAAAATCTTTGTAAAAATCTAAAAAAATAGAAGCTTCTGTTTTGTTGCCTATTTGAGGTAATAATCCTTATCCAAATAAACTACTTCATCGTTTTACGCAGTTTATTTAGATACAATTTGCCCTTTACCGCATATTATATGCATTAAATAAAATAATAGTATGCAGTGCAATATAAAACATAAACATAAACGCTTTCACACTCGCAGCCCCACACTAAGTTCGATGACTTGTGTCGTGGGTGCCGGAAACATTCACATCACACACACAATCACAACCAGAACAAGAAACACAAATTATCCATGGGAAAAAATCTTGTGTTCCCGCTGGGAATCGAACCCGATACCCCTGCTTAGAAGGCGAACGCTCACCCAACTTAGCCAACGGGCAGTTCAAAATATATATATTATTATATTTCAATAGTATGCAGTGAAACATATTTCATGTTTTTTTTTAATATCTGTATCATTAAACTCGATTATCGTTTAATGCTCCCAAACACCAGCTTGAAGCTCTTGAGTACATCGACCGACGAGCAAAAAGACTCATTGGCGATGATAAGCTGGTCGAGTCCAAATTGCTGAGTCTCGGTCACCGACGTAAGGTCGCGAGCCTATCGGTATTCTATCGTATACATTTTGGAGAGTGTGCGCAGGAATTATACGAGTTAATTCCAACTAGTCCATTTTACCATCTAACAACAAGACAAACTGTCAAACGTCATCCATATATGGTTGACATACCTCCAGTTCGCTCGAAGCGTTTCGCTTCTACGTTTATCATCCGTACTGCGAAGGAGTGGAACTCATTGCCATCGTCTTTGTTCCCCGAACGGTACAATCTGGGAGTATTCAAGTCAAGAGTGAATAGGCACCTTCTAGGCAAGCATGCTACATCTTCGGCCGCATCATCACTTTCCATCAGGTGAGATTGTGGTCAAATGCTTGCCTATCAGGCATAAAAAAAAAAAAAAACAGCCATGGACGTCGAATTTTAATTACGTATTTCCTCTGTGTTCACTCCTTTTACGTAGCCTCGCAAAGGTATCTGTAAGATTCGACCTTATCCCCCAAATTTTATTACGTAATCTGAGCCAGTGCACCTTTAACTTTCTCCAATAAATCTCAGGAAGGAAAACTTCGCAACCTTTCCTCATTTACATTTTATTAAGTTGATATTTTTACTAGGACTTGGTGCTTTGATTGAAAATTTCTTGGGTGCCTTTTGCCGAGGTGTCAAACATACAGTTGCTATAAGAATTACTATCTGGCGACATTTGTGATCAAATGCTAGCCTAAAAAGATAGATAGATAGATAAACTTTTTATTGAACACCTTAGTTGTGACGAAAAACAAAATAGAAAATAATTATTTACCAAAAAAAATTACTAAAGGCGGTCTTATCGCTAAAAACGATCTCTTCCAGACAACCTTTGGATGGAGAGAAATTACGCAATAGAGTTGGAAGTCGGTGTTGACAAGGATTATTTAATTCAGCAATTAATCCACTGGCTTTCATAGGCCTGTTTTAAGAACAGGCTCTCTAAAATTATTATATTTTGCATTTATACCATGAGTCGATTACAATGTAATCGATATGTCATATCCTATCAATTTTTTTATTATATTTTCATAGATTTTTTTAATCATACATTTTGTTAGTTTCGTGAGTTTATTTTGGAATTAACTTTTAATTGCACTTACGTTTAACTCACAGCTGTGAACAGTGTGTGAGTAAGAAAGCATTTAAAATTCTTTGAAGACATAACCAACATTACAGCGTGGAGTATTATTTTCCACTATTTTGATATTTCATTTTGAATTTACAAAATTAAACCCAGACGTTCTCTTAAAACAATATTAAATTTAATAAACTGTTTCATAAAACGGACACTACAAATAAAACTATAAATTGTACGTTCTCTTAATTTGAAACACGTCATGTTTCGCGGTACTAAAAAGAGCATCACAAACGTTGTAAAGAAAATATAAAGTGCTGCGCTCATTAGTTATGCTCTAGCAAGCTTATATACAAGGACCTGAGAACCGCTTATTACCAGTATTGATATTTACCCATACCAGACATCGTGTATCATACCGGTACTGTGCCAATGCTATTGAAATATTTATTTATTAAATTAATTCTTTATTGCACAAAAAGTACAAAAGGTGGACTCAATGCTGGGGGCATTCTTTACCAATCAACACATGGTGGACGAAAGGTATACGAGTGCATCAAAAAAGTATAGAGGATGATGAATTAAAATTATCAATAGAAAATTACTTAATTATTTGCATAAAATACATATATACTAATAAATATACACAAATGATTACATATTATTTAATTTTATATATATATTTGGTACGTATTACATATTATATTTAATTGTAAATAACAATTTATATATATATAATAAATATCCCGATATTTATTATATATATATAAAAGGCAACATCTTTCAAACAAAAAACATTTAAACGGTTCACGTGGAACGAAGTCATAAGATAACACAATAAAAATATATATATATAGTCGACTTAACTGAAGTCGGTAGAAAATATGTATAACTTAACACTTTAAAAACAACGAAGAATCGTAGCCTCGAATAATCGCGACAAGATCCGACGAAAAGGTATAACAGATATTTATTTAAGTTCCAACAGATCCTATGATCGGTTGAGAACAACAATATATAATTTACTGGAGTCCCAACGGATCTTAAGATCAGTTGGGAAGAATAATATATAATTTATTTTAGTTGCAACTGATCTTATGATCAGATGGGAACGACTGTTATGATCGGTTAATGTGAAAATCCGATACTAT
Source organism: Lomographa bimaculata (assembly GCA_948107665.1). Lineage (NCBI taxonomy): Eukaryota > Metazoa > Arthropoda > Insecta > Lepidoptera > Geometridae > Lomographa > Lomographa bimaculata. The sequence continues at coordinate 7,996,992 of OX403608.1, read as the reverse complement.
GATCCCTTGGGAAGTACCCAGAAATATTGCGTTTTGAATAATTGCAAGGTGTAGATAAATTGTGACTTATAAATAATTATGCCTTTTTATGTAATTAAATTATTCTACGATTATCTCATTAATGTAAAATATGGTAATTTTATTTTTAACACAACAGTAAGAGATAATAGATTTTTTTTTTGTTGTGTTTGGAATAAATAATATGCATGATATATAAATATGAACAAACAAACGCTTTCACATACACAGCGCCACACTAAGTTCAAAGACTTGTGTCATGGGTGCCGGAAACATATTTATAAATTAAAATTACACAATCACACACCACAACCACAAATGTCCCTTTAATCATTAATTTAAAATGTAATCAAGTTCGGCGATAATAAACGCGGCCATTTTAATCTTCTTTCTTGGATTCAGAGTCCAATACACAATGACGTCACAAATCACACTAGCCAATAGCGCGCGTATTACCATTTTTAATTTTCCATGCATTCCTATGGGTGGCCCGGGTAATTCTATGGCTACAAATATAAAAATAAAATACCTATATTTAAATCTCATACATACTCCTTATTATTAAAGGTTATTAACATATGTTATTAACCACTTTTTTTTTTTTTTTCACTATTATAGGTCACGATAGTTTCACTATTATAGGTTGATTAGTTCTGTTTCTGCTTCTAGTGGTATGTAGTTAGTTTTAGTACGGTGAGTGGGTAATTATGTAAAACGCTTTTTTCTCCTTGGTTTGCTGCAACTGAGGTGACAGCAGTAGTCATTTTATGTCGTTTTTTATGCTCTATACGTATGTTTAACATAATAGATTGAAATCTAAAAAAAATATTTTTTAACGAAAAAGTACAGTCTGGTACAAAAGTTTTTAAAAACTTTTAATTAAATAATTTTTTTTTTTTTTCGGTGTTTTAAGTTTTTAGACATAAACTACATCGTTTAGATGCTTTCACACCAGTTGCAAACATTTTGAACAATTTTATTTTTATTTTGGGTTTTTTAGTTATGTTTAATTTTTTAGTATTTATTTTATCAAACCAGAGCGTTCTGTTAAAGTGAATTGTAACAGAACGGAGTATTTTCATCATTGATCACTTTAACCAGTTTTGTGTGCCATTTACAACAATCTTTAATATCATAAGTTATTTTTAAACATTCAATAGTAATTTATATTCGTCGTTGCCCATGCCCATCACAATTTTTTACATTTCTTACAAAAAGTCGTAAGTCGAATTTTATGACCTATGACTTTCTCCATGTTAGGATGAGTCTTATAATTATGATATTATTTGATTTATTTTTGTTTCTGTTGAACGCTGGTGAGGTATGAAAGGATGTATGAAAGATAATTGTAAGAAATTGATACAGATTTATAGTTTGCGGATTTTAATTTTAAATTAAAATCCTTACGAGGGACAGGCGGGTAATGTAACGAAGCGTTACATGTATTTTTCAAATAACTTAATCTAATAAAAAATAGTATATACATATTTACAAATTAATTAACAACTAAAATAATTACAAATAAAACATACAGTTGAATTGAGAACCTCCTCCTGTTTTAAAGTTGGTTAAAAATAATACTTCAGTAATTTCAATTCATGTATAGTTTTGTCAGCTAAAGTAAGTAATATCTGTAGCTAGCGATGACGCACAGATTTTGAACTGGTCGCGGGCAGAGGCATGAGGTAAGGGGTATGACGACAGGAAACGAGCCTGCGGCCGCGCCTCGCGACAGTCGTTGCTAGGCTGACTTTTTAGCCGGTTCACGCTAGTCTTGCGCCCTAGCAAGCAAGCGTGAACCGGCGATAATTTAAATTAATAAGTGCATTCTTATTTTTTTACCATCAAAATTGATAGTATAACTTGAACTCGATGTCGCGTCGTAATATTTTAAAGTTGTGAAGTGATTTCCCGATATAGGGTAAGTTTTGAATGACACACAAAACACAATCATGATTTGCTATTTTGTTCATACTGTGTATTAACTATCATTCATTTCCAGCTTTTCATTTGTAGTAATAGCACTCATTTAGTTTGTTTATTTTAACTGTGAGAAATGTAATTAATCTTAAATTACATTTCAATTTTTGTTCATCTACCTTGATTTTTATTTTTTTTGTAACGGTTCTCAAGAAACCTAATTAATAACTTAAATATTAACGTAGCTTCTTCTGTTTTCTTTTAGCCTTTAGCTTTTGAATTAATTGTAAACTCCGTTCTGATTGTTGGTACCACCACGGACTATAAAACTACTACGTAAGTACCTACCTGCTTTCTTCGTGATTCCGTGGTGGACCCTAGGAACGGAAGTAATTAAATCAGTGTGTAATCCGCTGGTTTTGTGGATTCCAGGAACTTCGCACAACTTCGCACTGGTTGGCTGCGCGTTCTAGTGCAGAGACCAACCAATTCCCGGATTCCGAACTTCGCACAACTTCGCACTGGTTGGCTGCGCGTTCTAGTGCAGAGACCAACCAATTCCCGGATCCCGAACTTCGCACAACTTCGCACAACTTCGCACAGGTTGGCTGCGCGTTCTAGTGCAGAGGCCAACCAATTCCCGGATCCCGGACTGCTCCTGATTGCCTACTACGCGGCACTACTCCGTCACCCTTTGGTCCCCAACTACCATCTTCAGCCGGACTCACATCAGGGGAGTGCTTCGCTACGGAGGCAGAAATAGACACAGAATCTTCAGGCTCAGAACCACCCCTTATAAATTTATGTGCCCTCCTTCTGAGATAGGTACCTACCTATGAGAAAATAATAAATAATATTTAATTTTAATTTAACTTTTGTATTTTTTTTTTACTACCATTTTAGGTAGGGTAGAAGCTTCTCTTCTTCTTCATCAATTCTCTTATCATTTCATTCAGTATTACTTTCCCGGTACATTGGCCAATGTAGAAGGAGGGCACATAAATTTATAAGGGGTGGTTCTGAGCCTGAAGATTCTGTGTCTATTTCTGCTTCCGTAGCGAAGCACTCCCCTGATGTGAGTCCGGCCGAAGATGGTAGGTGGGGACAAAAGGGTGACGGAGTAGTGCCGCGTAGTAGGCAATCAGGAGCAGTCCGGGATCCGGGAATTGGTTGGTCTCTGCACTAGCACGCGCAGCCAACCTGTGCGAAGTTGTGCGAAGTTGTGCGAAGTTGTGCGAAGTTGTGCGAAGTTGTGCGAAGTTCGGGATCCGGGAATTGGTTGGTCTCTGCACTAGAACGCGCAGCCAACCCGTGCGAAGTTCGGGATCCGGGAATTGGTTGGTCTCTGCACTAGAACGCGCAGCCAACCCGTGCGAAGTTCGGGATCCGGGAATTGGTTGGTCTCTGCACTAGAACGCGCAGCCAACCCGTGCGAAGTTCGGGATCCGGGAATTGGTTGGTCTCTGCACTAGAACGCGCAGCCAACCCGTGCGAAGTTCGGGATCCGGGAATTGGTTGGCCTCTGCACTAGAACGCGCAGCCAACCTGTGCGAAGTTCGGGATCCGGGAATTGGTTGGTCTCTGCACTAGAACGCGCAGCCAACCTGTGCGAAGTTCCTGGAATCCACAAAACCAGCGGATTACACACTGATTTAATTACTTCCGTTCCTAGGGTCCACCACGGAATCACGAAGAAAGCAGGTAGGTACTTACGTAGTAGTTTTATAGTCCGTGGTGGTACCAACAATCAGAACGGAGTTTACAATTAATTCAAAAGCTAAAGGCCAAAAGAAAACAGAAGAAGCTACGTTAATATTTAAGTTATTAATTAGGTTTCTTGAGAACCGTTACAAAAAAAATAAAAATCAAGGTAGATGAACAAAAATTGAAATGTAATTAAAGATTAATTACATTTCTCACAGTTAAAATAAACAAACTAAATGAGTGCTATTACTACAAATGAAAAGCTGAAAATGAATGATAGTTAATACACAGTATGAACAAAATAGCAAATCATGATTGTGTTTTTGTGTGTCATTCAAAACCTACCCTATATCGGGAAATCACTTCAAACTTTAAAATATAACGACGCGATGTCAGTTGAAGTCATACTTTGAATTATGATGTTAAAAAAGTAAGAATGCACTTATTGTAATTTAAATTATCGCGCTTGCTTGCTAGGGCGCAAGACTAGCGTGAACCGGCTCAAAAGTCAGCCTAGCAACGACTGTCGCGAGGCGCGGCCGCAGGCTCGTTTCCTGTCGTCATACCCCTTGCCTCATGCCTCTGCCCGCGACCAGTTCAAAATCTGTGCGTCATCGCTAGCTACAGAAAGATATTACTTACTTTAGCTGACAAAACTATAAATGAATTGAAATTACTGAAGCATTATTTTTAACCGACTTCAAAACAAGAGGAGGTTCTCAATTCAACTGTATGTTTTATTTGTAATTATTTTAGTAGTTAATTAATTTGTAAATATGTATATATTATTTTTAATTAATTTTTATTAGATTAAGTTATTAAAAAATACATGTAACGCTTCGTTACATTACCCGCCTGTCCCTCGTAAGGATTTTAATTTAAAATTAAAATCCGCAATCTATAAATCTGTATCAATTTCTTACAATTATCTTTCATACATCCTTTCATACCTCACCAGCGTTCAACAGAAACAAAAATAAATCAAATAATATCATAATTATAAGACTCATCCTAACATGGAGAAAGTCATAGGTCATAAAATTCGACTTACGACTTTTTGTAAGAAATGTAAAAAATTGTGATGGGCATGGGCAACGACGAATATAAATTACTATTGAATGTTTAAAAATAACTTATGATATTAAAGATTGTTGTAAATGACACACAAAACTGGTTAAAGTGATCAATGATGAAAATACTCCGTTCTGTTACAATTCACTTTAACAGAACGCTCTGGTTTGATGAAATAAATACTAAAAAATTAAACAAAATTAAAAACGCAAAATAAAAATAAAAATGTTCAAAATGTTTGCAACTGGTGTGAAAGCATCTAAACGATGTAGTTTATGTCTAAATACTTAAAACACCGAAAAAAAAATATTTGAATTTAATTAAAAGTTTTTAAAAACTTTTGTACCAGACTGTACTTTTTCGTTAAAAAAATATTTCTTTTTTAGATTTCAATCTATTATGTTAAACTTACGTATAGAGCATAAAAAAACGACATAAAATGACTATTGCTGTCACCTCAGTTGCAGCAAACCAAGGAGAAAAAAGCGTTTTACAAAATTACCCACTCACCGTACTAAAACTAACTACATACTACTAGAAGCAGAAACAGAACTAATCAACCACGTAAGAGGGCGCCAATGTAGAAGGAGGGCACATAAATTTATAAGGGGTGGTTCTGAGCCTGAAGATTCTGTGTCTATTTCTGCTTCCGTAGCGAAGCACTCCCCTGATGTGAGTCCGGCTGAAGATGGTAGTTGGGGACCAAAGGGTGACGGAGTAGTGCCGCGTAGTAGGCAATCAGGAGCAGTCCGGGATCCGGGAATTGGTTGGTCTCTGCACTAGCACGCGCAGCCAACCTGTGCGAAGTTCGGGATCCGGGAATTCGTTGGTCTCTGCACTAGAACGCGCAGCCAACCAGTGCGAAGTTCGGGATCCGGGAATTCGTTGGTCTCTGTTACTTCACTTTTTTTTACAATCTAGCCAATTCTATTGGCCTATTGGTTTAAACTATTTAGTTTGTACCGCTTAAATACCCTCTTTTCAGTCCTTATTTTAAAAATTATAAACATTCTACTATTCACTGCATTTTGCAGTATTTTAAAGGAAAATTATATGCTTTAGAATTCATATTGGCGTGCATTATTAAGCGTTGCCAGACGCGAGGCCCTTACTTACTTGTTACTTAGATAGTGTGAACCCATATTAATCAAAACGCTTAAACTTCCACGAGCGTTACCGCAGCGTTTATTAACTGCTGGCTCTGAGAGCTAAAGACATCGCTTATTTTTTGAAATGGCTAAATTATTATGTTAATTTAACGTTTTTTCGCGTTCACTGAGAAAAACGTCTCGTTGTTTTTACTAGCATTCTACAACTATAATTATTAAGTAAGAAACAAAATATCAAAATTTATGTATTTATAATTTTTTTTTATCCAAACGTTTAGTCGAGGCGTCAAATGACCAGAATGTTGGCTCTTATTTAGCACAAAAAAATAGCATCGCTATTCAACGTGGAAACGTAGCCAGTATTCTGGGTACTTTTCCTTTGGCAAGCGGTTTACAAAATTTTTGAGTACTATTTGATTTAATCTCCTTTTCTTATCTTATCTAGTGACTAGTACTTATAAAAATAAACTATTAATTCTGAAAATAAAAAAAAGTAACAACACTACAGAATTATTTGGAACTAGTTTATTTTGGAAAAAGAACGCAGTAATTTTGACTGGACAATATGTTTCTGACAACGTTAGTACCTAGTATAGTTGTCTTGAACTTTCTATCTCTGTGTCTTTTTATTTCATTTCGAAAAAAAACTAAAAACTGAATTGATACAAAATATCGAATAATAAAATTGTTGAACCTGTTTACATAATTTCACGAGAATCTTATGCATATGAATGCTTTAGAAGTACAACTAACACCATAATATAGAAAAAACAATAAATAATAATAAGTAGGTATTGCCATTCAACGTGGCAATGCTGCCAGCATTTTGGGTACTTTGCCTACTGATAGCAGTCTATTAGATTAAGTTTTGTACATATTTATATCTAATTATAGTTTTTTTTGTTTAATTTTAATTTAGTTTTTAGTTTAATGTGATATATGCTTTTATTCTTTCTTTTGCCGTAAATAAATAGAAAAGTAGGTAAGTAATTAACTATGATATATTAATAAAAAATAATTAAAAAAACAAATGACTCACGATAATAATTATGTAACCACAAAACTAAAACTAAAACATGGCACTTCCAGTGACATTTGGTCTGTGTGTAAACAAAGTATGTAATCATTTGATCAAATTGTGTAAATAATGTTTTTAATGCAACTACAAGACAAAATACCTACAATTTCTCATTTAAGTGAATGTTATTATTTTTGAGAGAACTGAAACATCTTGAACCAGAGAATCGGTTGAGAAATGCGACCTGAAAAGAGAACAGCCGGACATCCGTCGGACATACAAAAGCATTTTGCCAAAGCTGAATCGGAGACACTTTGCTCGCGCTGCTTGCTTGTCAATTAAAATAAAAGTCTTAATTAACAGATATATGTTTTACATTTTTGTTTAATTGGCAAAATAAAAAGTACAAGCCAAATAGTTATTAGTATTTTTAGGCGTCTATTCTATCCTTCATTATTCAAGTTGAATAGTTGCCAAAGGAGTCACATCTTTTGATCTTTGGTGGCACCGCGTGTAGTTGAGAATGGCTTGTGCAGCTACTAAAATAGGTGTTATAACGCCCTTAACCTCTTACTTTAATGTACAGCGAGTTATTTACGCTTGTTTAAATGGTGCCCTAACTCAAACTAGAATGTCAATGCACTTCAGTACGCTTGAGAAAACAAATTAATGTTTACATAAACTTTAACGTGTATGTTTTCTCCAAACAGTGGTTAGAAGGCTTCTCAAATTAGCAGACTACAAGATGAAATAAATTTACTTAAAAAAGGTATAGAAAATATTTAAAAAATGATTTTATGCTTTTTTAAGCCAGTGAGCAGCAAAGCTTGTACAAAATTTAAGGAACTTAGTTTTACAGAAGGGTAAATAAGGAATAAGGAAAATAATGGTTTACAAAACTCGATGGCTCAGCTCGGCCACTTGAATTGATCACTAGCGTAGTTAGATGCGTGTCTACTTTTTAGGCAGCGGATATCAGGTTCAATTCTCATTGGGTCCATAAATTATGTCTCCTAGGGAAATTTGGTTTCTGCTACTGGAAGTGATTGTGTTAATATATATTATACGTTTTCAAACATAGTGTTACGTAGAGAGTATGAAAGTGATTTTGTTCATTTATTTTGTGAAGATGGAAAAGGATTGCAGTATAGAAAAGCATGTTATTATATTGGATGACTGAGCAGACGACGTCCTATTGGAAAAACTTATTATCGCTGGATCGACCAAGTAGATCAGGACTTAAGGGAACGAACAGTCGTTGAATATTGGCAAGCAACAGGGTAGGGTAGAGACAGTAACTCTCCACCTGTTTGCATAGCCCAATACCTCTGGAGCGGATGTAGAATACCAGAAAGATGGCCAATCAGATTGCAGATGATAGATATAACGGTGGCTGGAGCAGTAACTTTGTGCAGGATTGGAACAAGTAACGTCAGAGAGGAGGCCTATTCCCAATAGTAAAAATTATATTTTTGATGATAAATCAAGAGCTTAATAGCAAGTCAACAATTTATCAAGTAACCCAAATGCTCAAGCTATCTTCTTGTTCTAGAACCGTCTATTATTATAGGCAAAAGATATAAAGAAGATACTAAGGATCAAATGTCATTATAGATAATTCAACTGAGGATATGTATTTAAAGGTATAAAACTGATGCGCAAAATTATGTTTCACCTTTAATTTTCAATAGAGATAAAAGAAAAGCTTCATCAGATGTTTTCGTTAATTAAATTTCATATTCTTTTGTTTGATAAAACATTACACCCTGAAAAAGAGTAAGGGTTGTAATTACTTTTGCTTACAGCTTATTGGGACCAAGATATAAGAGCTTTATTTATAAAATCGTTAAACCATGTATTTATTCTACAAATTAAGAAACTGAAACTACTCGAGCTTTAAACGGAACGTCAAACTTTTTTTCAAGATAGGCAAAACTTTACCACTATCTCACCTGATGGTAAGCAACGATGCGGTCGATGATGGAGCAAGATTACCTATTCACTCGTGACTTAAAGACTCCCATATTGGATACTCATCAGGAAACACCGACTCAGGTAAGGAGTTCTATTCCTTTGCGGCTCTTACAATGAAGGTGGAAACAAAACGCTTTGTCCGCATTTGTGGAATGTCTACCATATATCGATGTCGCTTATTTGTCTGCTTGTCCGATGATAGAACGGGGATGCGGAATAAGAACCGCAAGTAATACAACTCCGTATTGTTTGGGTGCGCTGTGTATACTCTACCCAAATTGTGTTCCCTAAACACACCGGGAAAACTTTCCACTGCTGCACCTCTTCTACGCCGATTGAACTCGCCTTGTTGTTTATTATACGTGTAATAGGCAGGCACTTCTTCGTATAATAGTGTTTTTGGTCAAATCATCGGTTTGGCATAGTCGAAAAAAGGCCAACAAAGTTGTTTGTCTTGGATTTAGTAGCCTCTCTTCGACGCTATCTTCATTGAAATAAATTCTGTGTTGGCCCTCCAAATGAATGTCGAGATGTGAAACAGGTGGGTAGCGCTCAAGTATTGGAAAGCTGAGAATCCGCCAAACGGCTTCCGAAGAGCTAATGTATCGACCCGATTGGTAGCAACTTACTTCATCTCGGCTGTTGGTGCTGTCTGCAGCAATTGTCGCTTGGTCGCTTCCTTTATTGACATATTTGCATATGTATTTTATCGAGTTCACACTGTTACACATCTCAACGTTTATATGTGCTTCAAATGTTTTTGTCAGGACTGGAGAATACGGCACAATCAAACGGTTATCCACCAAGATTTCTTGGCCACGTACAGCCATGGTCGCAGAGGAACCTCCCTGCGAAGGCAAACGGCGACGGGTAACCATCCTCCCCAGTCACTGTCTGCTGGACAGGTGTTTTCGGGAACCTCTTAGTACAACGCCTATCTCGCATGCAGGAGGAGTTATTATTAAGAGTACCGCATGGACCATGCACCATATGCGCCTTTACGATGGCATGCAAGGACGGATCATCACTGGGGTTTGGAAATTTAGCGCTAATTATGCTATCGACGTCATTCGGACGAATTTTTTCTTGCAGCATAAAAGAATATGTGCATGGGGTAGGCCCCTCTTTTGCCATTCTACGCTGTACATAAAGCACAGAGTTGCACCAAATATGGCTGTAGGTGTTTATTTATGCAATTTAAAAAGTACAAAACCCATGACGTACGTACCGAAGTTAGAATAAATATTCGAAATATCTGCAATGTAGATGATCGCATTGATTTCATCAAATGAAAAGTAAAGTTGGTAACTTCATACATTTACATCAAATTACAAAGTTATATACTGTAGTTGGGGAAAAAAGCTGTTAAACCCAAACTAATAAAAACTTCAGAATAAAAAGTATTTTAAGTAATACCTCGGAGAACACACTATAATCACACCGAATTTCGTTACAATCCACACAGTAGTTTTGGCGTAGATAGTGCTTCAAGATACAGGAAGACAGACAGACAGACAAATTTTTTTTTAAATACATATTTTGCTTCCGTTTCGATAGTAGACTGTCCTTCATTAAACATTTTCAAAATATCTTCATTGTACAGAATTTGACCTCGAACAGTTTTATGATAAGTATATAGATTATGAACCATTTCGAGCTATAAATGATCCTGTAACTTTTTTGTCTTTTAATTGATCGACCAAGACGAGGTCTCTTAGTTGACTGGGAGGTTCAACACTTCGCCCGTCCGTCCGTATCTCTCTCAATGGCATTTAGCGTCTGAAACGCCTAACTAGACAAGCAAATAACTTCAAATTCTTAGACAATGTGTAAGACTGTGGCCCAAAGCAAAAAATGGCATTTAAAATTATATAAATCAAAATACCATTTCAAATGTATGTAACACATATAAAATAGTATTCAAATATGAGGTAAAACATTTTCGTATTATTTTAAACTATTAGAAGCAATTTAGCAATAGTAGTCGGGATTTAGTTTTTCACCTTTCGTCCAGTGTCTGGACAAATAAAGCAGTTTATAAATAACTAGCCGTGCCCCGCGGCTTCGCCCGCTATTATCAAGTTAAAAAGTAGCCTATGCGTTAATCCTAGGTATAATCTATGTACATTCCAAATTTCATCCAAATCCGTTCAGCCGTTAAAACGTGAAGAGGGAACAAACATACTTACACACTTACAAACAAACTTTCGGATTTATAATATTAGTAGGATTCACATCACACTTATTTACAAAAGCGAAAGATTGAAAAAGAGTGTATTATGCTTGTAACTTCTTCGCGCTCAAACGGTTAGACCAATTTTAATAGAACCCGGTGTGGAAGTAGCTGACACCCTGGATTATCACATAGGCTACTTTTTATTCCGGAATTCCCGCGGCTCCGGGACTTGCGGATAAAACAGCGGGGCGCAGTTAGTCATTTATAAATTCCATACTGTTAAAAAATTTATTGCATCTCACGTTCTGTAATACGAAAAATAGCAAGAAAAAAATACAATGTGCAATGTGCTTTGTGTGCCCTCGGCGTTCAGATTTTTTAGCTCATGCCTTCGCGTAGTGTGTGCATTCTGCTAGTGTCAAGCAGTATTTATTTTTTTATTCCGGAAAATTTCAAGTGTTTCTTTGCCGGCTTTCTTATCCTCAGTTAAAAGCACACAAAATTTAGCAACAACAATTTTGACACCAAGCTTAGTTATTTCTGATGTGTCGTATTTGACTGAGGCTATCGATGCCTGGAAATTAGCCTGCCCTGACAGTAGTCTGCCTAAGCACCCATCTTCTCAGAGACAGTGGGATAAGCCGCTTTGTGAGTTGGAATGGAAAAAACATTTAGAAACATCCAGTAGCCCCACAGAGCGTGCTCGTCTTCTAGCTGTTTCTCGTTGGGAATCGGGTGTTTGGTTGCAGGCTCTGCCTTCAAATAATTTAGGGACACTGCTTGATAATAACACATTCCGTGTAGCAATGTCACTGCGCGTCGGTGCTCCTTGCGTTGTTCCACACCGATGCTCATGTGGAGAAAAAGTAGATCGCTTAGGCCTCCATGGGCTTTCTTGTGTCAGAAGTGCTGGTCGTATAGCTCGCCACAGTGCTTTGAATGACGTCATCCGTCGGGCATTTGGGAGTGCGAATATCGCAGCAATTTTAGAGCCTAGTGGCCTTATGCGCAACGACGGTAAACGACCCGATGGAATGACACTCATTCCTTGGAAGATGGGTCGACCCTTAGTGTGGGACGCTACTTGTGTCGACACTTTGGCGCCGTCTCATCTTCCAACAACATCGCAGCAGGCAAGTGGCGCTGCTACCGCAGCTGAATCTTCGAAACGGCGAAAATACTCAAGCCTCGACAGAGGTTACATATTTGTGCCTTTCGGAGTAGAAACTCTTGGTCCATGGGGACCAGGTGCACTTGAGATTTATAAAGATTTGGCTGGGAGACTGAAAGAGTCGACACGTGACCAAAATGCCGGTTTGTATTTTGCACAGCAATTAAGTCTCGCTGTGCAACGAGGTAACGCAGCCAGCATTTTGGGCACACTGCCGACCAATGACTTTTTGTATTAGGTTAGTAGGTTAGTTAAATCTGTATTTTCTTTATTAATGTCAAGTGAATTTCTTTATTACTCTATGTTTTTAAAATAAAGCAGTATTTTACTTTACTGTACAATTTTATCTATGGTTTCACGAGATCAGAATTTTATATGGCTTGCTTGTTTATTGCGTAGACTTGATAACTGTGAGAAATACTGCTGTCAAAATTCTGTACTCTATCTGACAGCATGTGATAGCTATTTAATAACTTGCTGCCAGGATTTTTTTGGCAGCAACATCCAACATTGCTTTACGACTCTTACGACTAATATCCGGGATCAACAGCTTTACGTGCCTTCCGAAGCATGGTGACACTCAATTGAATCAATCCCACTAAATGGTTACCCAACCAAGCACTGACCTTTTTTTTTGTGAGGTGTAAAATGACTTGCATCTCTTTTTTCGAGTTAGGGCATTTTGGTCATAGTGAAATTAGGTCACACATTTTTAGATTCATACATTCAGTGAAATTTGGTCACAGCCTAAGTTTAATCAAAATAAATTTTATATTTTGGTGCAAAAAGGTCACAACTAATATTAGATAAAAATATTTTCTGTTATTTTTGTGCAATTTGGTCACACAACATGTTGTACCATCATCAACAAAATTATTGCCTAGAGTTTAGTGTAATGTTTATGTGAAAGTTATATTGGTTTATTTCGTTTAATAGGTAAAATGAAACAATCGAATAGATTGAAATCGTTTATTTTTAATTGGTAGATATAATAATCATATTAAATCGCTAAATACTGATCACATGCAAAATCACAAATTCTTTACATCAAAATAAACGAGAGTCCAAGACGTTTGTAATACTTTTTTTTCGACATATACCAATACAAAATAAAACTAGTCTAAAAATAAATAACAAGTACAACATAAACTAAAAACAATGTGTTACAAAAAAAAGATACATTTTAAAATAGATAATATACCTATACATGAAAAACTATGAAAAAAACAATATCACAAAAACAACAGATAAATTTAACTTTTCATTATACTTATAGACATAAAAATTAGATAACAGTTTTTAAAAATCACATAATTTGTATTTTTTTTCTATGATATCAAAAATGTGTTCATTAAGGTACTTACTTCGGAATCTGCTTCAGGGTTATCCATAACTGCTTTTGCAAAATTAACTCAAGATGTCCACTTTGAGTTATAAGCACATCACAAGTTTTAAAAATACGTGTTGCTAACCGTAATGTAGTTAAAAGGTGACTGGTAAGTGACAGATTAAAGAAGTACAGAATAGCAAAACAATAGAAACCCATGGCGAAGGGTAATAGAGCCATAACCGGTTTCTGTGTTCGCTATCCCGTTTCCAGAGATAATGAACATATTAGCTGTATAGGTTGGTAAAACTTTCATAATCGTAATGACACAAGTAACTTAACTCTATATTTATGAATGATGCAGGTAAATTATAAAAATATATTAATATTATTATGTTGAAATTAATTTTGACGCTGAATGTACCTTTCAATACTCAAGGTAATAGCTATGACCGAATTGCACTCAAAAATTTAAAACAAACTGGCTTGTGACCAAATTTCACTTATTATGCACTGGAATTAAAATATCAATACAACTGTGACATTATTGCACTTGTTTTTGCGTGTGACCTTATTTCACTGTGACCTAACTGCCCTAACCCCTTTTTTCATAGGAGACGAAGTGGGGCAGGAAAGGATCGCACTAAGAGTCACTATTTTGCCCCGGCGCGGAGGTAGGTCCGGATGCAGCTTGGACCTCTGCGTCTCTATGGAAGGGTGGGTGACTTTGGTTACCATGGCCGGGTGACCCAGACGTGTAAGGCCATGCAAGATGGTAAAGAGTACCTTGAGTCTCCACCAGAGTGTTTTCATGTATTAGGTATTACCACGAAGATATGGAAAGGGCTATGCTCGGAGTTTCTCTACGAGATCGAATTAATGAGGAGATCCGTAGACGAACGAAAGTCACTGACATAGCCCGGTGGATTAGCAAGTTGAAGTGGCAATGGGCAAGGCACATAGTACGCAGGACTGATGGCTGATGGGGCCGAAAGGTTCTCAAATGGAGGCCACAGACTGGCAAGCGCAGTGTCGGAAGACCGTCCACGTGGTGGACGGACGACATAATGAAGGTCGCAAGAAGAAGCTGGATGCAGGCCGCTAACAACTGTTCTTTTTGGAGGTCTTTGGGGGAGGCCTATATCCAGCAGTGGACTTCTTGTGGCTGAGATGATGATGATGATGACGAGATATTACTACTGATCTGAAAAAATCTGTGATACTGCCGGCTGTTGGCTTATGATAAAAAGTTTAGAAGTTATGAGGATTGAACATGGAGATACAAATAAACATACAGACATATATACCGTTCAATAGCCTCGCTTTTGCTGGGCCCTAGTCAGGTAAAAAATAAGGAAATTCCATTTTCCATATTTTCATAATTAAAATTGCTGAGCCAGGCGAGTGTAAATTCTTTTTGCTAATTATTATATTTATTTTTTTATTTATTTATTTGTGTTATAAAATCCACAGATCTTAAACATAGTAAGGTATTACATTAGTATTATACATACATCCAATACTTTACATAGCATTAACCTAGAGAGCAACAAAATGTATACACATAAAACTTACCAAAATTTTTGGTTTTTACTTCATTTTAATTTATTCATACATTTTACAAAACAGAAAGAATTAAATCAAATTTAAAGTAACAAGTAAAATAATAATGTTATGTGTGTGTATGTGTAGAGTGTGTATGTGTGTGAAATGTGTGGCTAAGTCAACTAATACATAATATTTGAGGTTTGTGTATATGTATACATCAATAAAATACCATTTTATAAATTATTTTGTATTATGTCAATAATGTTTTTCCTAAAATTATTTTTTTGGTAATGAAAGATGTCAACTGAGCTGAATAGTTTGTTATAAGTTTTTTGTATTCGACATATTACTGAATTTGTGTAGTGATTAGTGTGTGCGCGTGGGACATGAAACAAAGAAGAGGAAGTGTGCCTCGTGCGGTACGACGGTGTGTTAAATCGTATAAAGTTCTCAGTGAGCTCTGAACAATCGATTTTATTGTGACAGATATTGTGCAGAAAAGACATAGAAGACATCGCCTATCTTTCAGAGATAGAATATTGTGGAATTTGCATGACTCATTATAGTCAACATATTTATGAAATGATCTATAGTTTAAATGTTTAAGAAACTATTTATATTATTTTATGTAAGAATCCTCTATTACTAACATTTAATAATAACAATGTAATAGTTATTTGAGAGGCAAATCAATGGCCGATAATTCATTTTTTTTACGCTAGATGCGCAAACATTTGGCCACTATCTCATACCTGATGGAAAATGAGGATGTGGCCGAAGATATTGCCAAGAAGATATCTATTTTCCCATCATATATTATATTATTTAAACTGTTAATTAAAGTTGGGAGTGCGTTTGCTTTCAAAGCAGGGGGGGGTATCGGGTTCGATTCCCAGCAGGAACACAAGCTTTCTCCTAAAGGAAAACTTTTTTTTCTGGTTCTGGTTGTGATTGTGTGTGTGATGTGAATGTTTCCGGCACCCACGACACAAGTCATCGAACTTAGTGTGGGGCTGTGAGTGTGAAAGCGTTTATGTTATGTTTATGTTTATGTATTTCAGTCTTGATTTGAAGATACTTAGATTGTACCTCAATTTTGTATTGTGCAGTATTTATTTTTATTCCCTGCCTATGTTTGATAAAACTTTCATATACAAACGTTTGTTCAGGAAATGTTCATATAAAATTAGAGTAACCAAGAGTAATAATTAGAATAATGTAGCGTATCCGGTTGTCTGAAACGTGGAGATATCAATTAATCATCTCCCAAACATCTCCCAAATAGGTTATAATGCTGTAACCTAGATGTCGTAATAACATTCTGGAATCATTGGCTTTACGTAGCTTTAGTTCTAATCTAGATGTGGCATAAACCTTCAGAAATAAGGTACAGAAGTTTAGTAACTACTACCCGTGCCCCGCGGCTTCGACCACTATTATCAAGTTAAAAAGTAGACTATGTGTTAATCCTAAGTATAAGCTATGTACATTTCAAATTTCACCCAAATCGTTCAGCGGTTAAAACGTGAAGAGGTAACAAAATACTTACACACTTACACACAATCTTTCAGATTTATAATATTAGTAGGAAGTAGAAAGTAGGATTTACTATATTTGGATTTGTTTTCAGTCTTAATAACTACATTTTTATATTTACAGCCCCACACTTAGTTCTAAGACTTATATCATGGGTAATTAGAAGAAACATTTACAGTACACACACACACAAACACACTTACATACACACGAACTCACACACGCACAATTATAACACTCAGGACTATCTGGCTCGCTCGGGATTCTCTCTGGATCCCTCGAGAAGGAAAGTAGTTTTCCCGTTGAGAATCGAATAAAAAAACTATAGCTGTTTTTACCCGATTACGACGAAGCAAAAAGGAGGGTTATGATTTGGTATGTATGTAAGTCTGTAAGTTTGTTTATATATTTCCTCATAACTTCTAAATCAATTATCTTAATATGACAAATGAGGTATCAATGGAAGAGTCTTGATTGTCCGCTAGTGATAGGTTTTGTGACATTCAGTTTAATGAAGCTCTTTAGAGGGCATACAGTAATAAACTAAAATAAATGTTTTAATGATATCATGTTGGGTATAAAAAGTAAGGACCTAATAAGTACATATCATAAAGAATGTATATTATTTATATATAAGAATATACTTTGTTAGTGTGTAAAATTTAAACACTGTGCAATACTTTACAGTGTCTAGTATTTCCGTTTGACTACAAAAAATAATGTGTTGTTACAATAAATAATACTCTGAACAATCTGACGTACAAACAGCATCGAAAAGGTATTGACCTTGTTTTGACCTAAGGTCAAGCTGATCAATTTTACCCCAAAAGGCAAGCTTTGTTCAACAACAAATATTTGTTCCGTACCACGTTTTAGGGGCCGAGATTGTTTCATATCTCTGATATGGTAGAGGTATGTTGTACAAGTTTCTTAGCTAACATAATCGTAATTGTAAGAATTAATATTTGATACATAAAATTAATAAACATTAACGCTTTCATAATCACACATTTACCAATATATAGACATCTAGTTAGAGTTTAAATAAAGATACTTTGGCAGTTTTTTTAAGCACTAATTATTGTATATTTAATTGTTAATCGAGCGAAGTGAGATCTCTAAGCTGACTTGGGTGGTTTAGCACATTGTCTGTCCGTCTGTTCATCTGTCAGAGGTATCTAGCGTCTAAACCATTAACTAAAATGACTTAAAATTATCAGAGACTATGTAAAACTACGGCCCAAAGCCAAAAAGGAAAATAAAAATTATATAAATGTAAATTTTAAGGGTGCACCCATACACGTAAGCAGGGAGCAAAATATTGTTTAATTTTTATCTACCCTTGTAGGGTATTTTTAAAAAGAACTCTAAAAGTTAAGTACAAAATTAAAAAATCGATGTTGAAAAGTTACTGTTTTTAGACCTACTTTGTCTCGGGGTCTACTCAAAAACGGCTTCACATTCAAACCTAAAACTTACGTATAATACCCATTATATCCTGTACTTGAACAAAAAATACAGAAATAAAACCTCGATATTTTGGTTCTGATCCACAGATCAAGGAACTGCTGAACGAGATCAAATATGGACACCGTGATGACCAATATCGAGTAAATAGTAAGACAAGTTTTGGTGGAAGCGGCATCTTACGCCAAAATCGAGTTTTAAAGAGGGCATAAGATAGTCTTTCTGCTAATAATTATATAATATGAAGTATAGACTTTAGTATAATTATACTAATCTTTAGTATAATTATTATTATACCAAAGTCTATACTTTATTCACTAACTTTTATCTATTCAGTACGCTGTGTTTGTATTGTAAATAAAGTTTTGCTGATTTACAATACAAACCCAGCGTTACTGTTTTAGACTGATAAAACTTCAGTTTCGGTCGATAGACTGATAGACCTGGTCAGATGAGTGATTTTTTTAATCTAACAACGGCCACTCACTGGTTATGTATCCCTGGTTAGACTGATTATCTTTAGTTACGACTAGTGGATGTGGTCAGAGCGGTTTTTAATTATAACTTTAGTTATCGTGATGAAGTTACATTTAAGACACATTTAGTTTCTTTAAGTCTGTACATACGCATAATTCCAAATCTAACGTGCACTAATGAGATGGTTAACCAAACGCTAATGGATGTCGCCCGGCGCAGCCCGGTTGTCGTGACAAACGGCGACAACTAATGAATAGTAGAAGCTCTTCTAATTGTTTGCATAATACAATCCAACTGATATTATAAATGCCAAAGTTGTGTTTCTGTGTGAACTAAATGTTTGTTGCCTGAAATTTAGAATGTAGATAGTTTTGATTCTGGGTTAAAACAAAGGCTACTTTTTAACCTAATTAATGCGGGCAAAGTCGCAGGGCACTGCTAGTTGTAATACATAACAATATCAAGAACTGCGCAAACTCACTTGAATTACCTTTAAGTTCGATGCCTTGTACGTAACTTAGGTATTTGCTGTATTGAACTATATAGTTTAAAAAAACATCAGCAATTAGCCCACTTAGCCGCGAAGCTTAAAAAAACCGACTTCACCACTTTATCTGCGGAACCTTGATCAGATTTAATGTATTAAACACACATTATTGACGACAACTCAAAAACTAGAGAACAGATCTTGATTAAATTTCAATGGGACCACATGGAAAGCACCAGTTTTCAAATAAAAAAATAATCATCAAAATCGGCTCACAATAAAAGAAGTTATGAGGTAGCTTTTGAAGTAGGTTAAACGAGAACATCGTCAAAGTAGTCCACAAAATAGACATAATTGACGATATTTCAAGAACTACTGATCAGATCTTGGTCATATAAATGGGACCAATAAGAATGCAACAATTTTCATATTAAACCCTTTTTTCGAAGTAACTTTCTTGTGATTAAACCTTAAATGCTCCTGCAACGGTTTAAAATTGTCTCTTTTGTGGTGTTTGTATGTGTGACATTTTGGGATAATTGATAGGTAAACACCTTTACACGGACCGCAAGCAGGGGTAATGAGTTCGATTCCTGATGGGAACACAAGGTTCCCAAGAGAAATTTGTGTTCACCAAGGGAAATTTGTGTTTCTGGTTCTGGGTGTGATTGAGTGCGATGTGAATCTTTCTGGCACCCAAAAAGTCATTGAACTTAGAACGGGTCTATAAGGGTGAAAGTGTATAAATAGGGTGTGTCGTAAAGGCACACTATATAAGTTAAACTATTGTACTACAGGGAAATACCCCTACTAATTTTCGTCATACAAAAAGGTACTGGATCAGAGTTTCAATGCCCTTTAAAAGGGTTCACTTCAAAATAAATGTAGATGGTTAACACCCTATACCAAATATAAATTCTAATGATTTCAAACACGCTAACATCAACATAAGTAATGAGTACTATTTTAATGTTAAAACTATCGTGAGTATTACACATTGTGTTTCAATGTTATATTCGGCTTAAAACACGAAAATTTCGACTTACTTTGTAGTCAACTAGTTTCGGACAAATTAGTTGTCTTTCATCAGGATACACACCTCTGCGTATCGCGCGTCTGACTCATCCTGATGAAGGACAACTAATTTGTCCGAAACTAGTTGACTACAAAGTAAGTCGATTTTTTCGTGTTTTAAGCCGAATATAACATTGAAACAATGTGTACTATGTATTTTATAGTGAAAATTTTGACAAAAGATAAATGTAATAAGGTGTGCATTAGACTAAAAAAATTGTAATAAAATAAAACATAAAAAATCATTCAACCTGCACGAAAATTTCTTATACCTAATGTTAGAGACGCGACACGCTGGCAGGGCCTTCGCACCCGGTTAAAAAAAAAAAGAAAATGCTAACATCTCCATCATGAATTCCAACTCATAAACGAATAATTTAGCTATTTTTTCATTGGTTCGTTGGCGCGAGTAACGTGTAATGCAATGATTAACATGAATACCAATGATAAATTATATGTAAACGTGGATAGTAAATATTGTAATACGCTGATTTATATTTGGCGATTGTGTAAATACGTGGATTAATTTATCAATTTAATTTTACACTGTAGAGACGCATAACGTGTAACTAGGTCAATTAATTTGTTGTTTTTGTGTTAAAAAGCTTTATAGATTACTAGCCGTGCCCCGCGGCTTCACCCGCTATTATCAAGTTAAAAACCTGTGTTAATCCTAGGTATAAACTATGTACATTCCAAGTTTCATCCAAATCGGTTAAACCGTTAAAGCGTGAAGAGGGAACTAACATATACTTACACGCTTACACATTTACATACTTACACACAAACTTTCGTGTTTATAATATTACTAGGATTTAAGTACTATCGGTTAACATTGTGTCTGTACATGCCTATAAAAAAAATATTTACGATAGTAAATGGTACGAACTAGGCAATTAATCAAACTTGTTTAGATAGATATAATAAACATAAATATAAACGCTTTCACGCTCACAGCCCCACACTAATGAATTTGTCTAAGTGTCGTGTGTGCCGGGAACATTCACATCACACACAATGGTACCTAGAACCTGAAACATAAATTTCCCTTGGGGGGGAAAGTTGTAATAACAATAGTTAAATTAGAAGACGAATGCGCACCCAATTATGCCGAAGGGCAGTTGTATAGAACCACATTTCTGGAAGTTTTCAAGTCGCGAGTGAATAGTCTTCTGTTCATAACTTAACAAAGTATTTACATTCGAAATGAGGTAGCGTGCTGAGCAAGCGTGCTCCATTTGACCGCATCGTGAATTGTGATCAAATAAGAACTACCAATTGGTTTAGGTAGATGTGCATCCGCTTTCGGTTCCGAGTTTGCTTCTCTAGGAACATTTTGTGTGAATGTGTTTCTGGTTCTGGGTATGATTGTGTGTGATGTGAATATTGCCGGCACCCACGACACAAAACGTATAACTCAGTGTAAAAGCATTAAAAAATACAAACAGATATATTTATTCTGTTGCGTTGCCGCATAAGCCGTATAAGGTTGTCGTATAAGGTTGCCGCATAAGGCAACAAACCACTACGCTAGTGATACGTTTATTCTAGGCTTACCACATCATCCTTTGCTGTCGCGCCGGCATAAGATTATTCACACTTCAGAAGCACTTTTATTCATGAAAGGAAGAATATTTATACAGATGTCGGCGACATTGAGATATGGCAACCTTGAGGCCGTGTTTTACGTAAAGTGGATTTGAATAAAAGCCTCTGTCCGAATCGTGGAGGTATGAAAGGTTAGAAGTATTAAAGTATTATTTTTCTGGAATGTTTTTGTTGATATTTTGTGTGTTATTAGGAATAGAGTATAATAGATTTTTAATAATAGAGTTTCTCTCGTAGTCAAATTTTTGAAACATGTAGGTATACATTGTAGCTTTGTTATTAGGTTTCAAAATCTACAATTAAGCGGCCATTATCAAATATCAAATATTACGTTTGTTTACTGCTATGTTGATACAAAATAAATACTAGACATTTGAAGCATATTTAATTTTAGTATTTCGTTTTTTTTATTCTATATAGGCAACCTTTTGACCACTATCTCAAGGAAAGTGACGATGCGGCCGAAATTGGAACATGCTTGCCTAAAAGGTACCTCTGGACTTGAAGACACCCAGATTGTACCGCTCAGGGAACATTGACGCAAGAAATGAGTTGCACTCCCTCGCACTACGGATGATAAACGTAGAAACGAAATGCTTTGAGCGAACTGGAGGTAGGTCAACTATAAACGGAAGACGCTTGACAGTTTGTCTTGTTGTTTGTTTGTTCGTTTAGGTAATACTTTTGAGTATAATTAGTTAATTAATTATGCAAGCTGACACTTTTATCTACTTTTTTACAATATTTGCGTTGTAATAAACTTGATTTTACAATATTTTTTGGATTACCATTGTTGGCACACGCGAACAACTGACTAAATTTTCAATATAATAGTTAATCCGATCTAAAACATATCATCAAAAAGCCGTTTCATACAAAATGTATGAGCAAAATATGACTTTCATAATTTTTCTTGTTTATTTTTTCAATGTTTAAATAGTTATTCCGCTGTTTGGGGATGAGACAAATCCAACAAATTAATGATCTTTAAAATCGATTCAGCCGTTTTGTGTGTTTTGTTTTGGTGTTACCAAGCCGAATTTATTTTATTATAGATAAAATAAATGCGAGTGGCAACAATGGTAATCCAAAAAAATAGTAAATGATCGATATTATTACAGATAGTGCAGATACATGCGCTCAAAACACGCACCTCAAGGTCAAAACTAGTAGCGGAAGGCCACAAGATAACTACTACCAAACTATTCCTTGAGATAGCGTTATTGTAAGACTAAAACTAATACTTTTAAAAGTTTTTTAAAACCATGCTTTTACCAGTTGTAAAAAAAAACTAAAATATACCATATGTAGACATAGAACTTGTCAAGAAGAGTCAAACTCGCCCAAACTCGATGGGTTAATCTTGTTCAGTTAATAAGTTCTAATAGCCATCTTCCGTCTCCATCATCAGACCAGCTCCGTGGTGCCATATCATTGTTTTGTCACCAAAGATACATAAGTACATCAAGTTTGAGTCCAATCAGCGGACATCGCGAAGTGGGTCTAATTTAGCTTGCAAGATTTGAATACAGAATGACAAATAGACAACCGGAAAGGTGACACTAAATAACTAGTCGTTCGCGTCGAACTGAGACCTCGCGACTTGCACAATAGATTTTTTTTAAACCGGTTTCGGTTACTCTACTAATTAAGCCCTTTTCAACTATACCCCCTCAATCAACATAAGAGTAGATTAAAAAAATAAAAACATATATTGCTACCCACTTATATATGGGAGCCCCCTTCATAATTCATTTATGTAATTCAAATGTTATTTTGGACTTTCGTAGTTTTACATATTCAACGAGAATTTGAAGTCATTCGCTTATATGGTTTAAACGCTAGATGCCTCTGACAGGCGGACGGACGGACAAAATGCTGAACGACCTAAGTCAACATAGAGATCTTGTTTTGCTCGATCAAAAAATGTAATAAAACCGAAGCTAAACGTTAAAAATCCATATTTGTTCCTAATCTCAAGGGCCAAATCCTACTATTCGTAACTACAAATACCTTTACGTTCTAAAACGAGCGTTGAAAATCAGCAACGTTCCGCCAAACTACGAGCAAAATTGGAGAAAGAATTTTTGCCAGAGAAAAGGCAACACGATCCGAATTTCCTTTAAAAAGGTGAGAAAAACCCGGCCACTGGAAACTTGGAAGCCAGTACTTCATCTTTTTATATTAGCAAGGTTTTTCTGTACTTGCTTCAGGCAGACTTATACTCGAGAGTTACAAGGAGTTACGTTTTTTCAGGATTAATTAAACTAAATTATTACGCTTTTGAGCAGTATAATTCAGGCTTTAATTGTTTTTATAATAATATATGTGGATAAAGCTTACTTTCTGTTTAATTTTAATAGTCGTTCGCTTTGAATTATGATCTAGCGACTTCATTTTGCCTAATAGAAAAAATGTTTGAGGTTAATCACTTATATTTTTTTACTAAATAACAATTGTTTCGTTTTCGTGTTTGATGTCAAAATACAGGAAAATGTTATTTTCCAACAAAGTTTTGTATGAAAATCGGTTTTGTAATCTACTTGCGAAGCTCTTTTTAACGATACCCACACGAGGAGAAAAATACATTTTCACTTATTTTGGCTACTTACGTTTGTGTGCCCCTTCAGTTTTTTTTTTATTTACATAATTTTATTAGAAATTTTGGCTTTGGGCCACATTACAATTATTCTCTGAAAATTTTAAGTTTTTGCTTGAATGTTTTAACCGCTAGACTTCTCTAACAGATTGACTAACGGACAGATAAAGTGTTGAACCACCCAAGCCAACTCGCTTTGCTCGATCAATTATTTTATAACTATATTTTATAGTTCAATAATGACGGGACAAAAAAGAAGTGGTATTGGAAGATCTATATATTTTAACCGTTGTCGATGAGGCTTTGCCACATCTTGGCCACAGCGGACGCACCTGGCTCAAATGCATAGCGTGCGTGGACGCGGGCGCAGTCACCTCTCGTACAGCTGTGCCCACACCTACGTCCACGCACTCCGATTTGTTCGAACTAAATACGTCCAATGTGGCGCAGCGTTTGAACTGTCGTGAATGAGAATGGTTTTATGTTTGACAACTTCCAGTAACAAATCCTGATTATCACAATTAATGACTCTCGAAATATTTCTGGTTTGACTATAGTTTTAACAAAAACAGCTAAAGTAACGCAAGTCGGACTTATGTCGATGCATTTTGCTTAATTATTTGATAGGTTAACTACAATGACAGCATAAATACACAGCGGCGGTAGGCTTGTTTATTCCTCTTTGATAATATAAAATAACACTCCCAATACAATGAACATGGTTAATTTGGCAACCTTTAAATATTGCCTACCTACAAGTTATGTTTGGATGCCATTTTGAGATTTGACAACGACCGCGTCAAATTAAAGATTTTATTTAGTTTCTCCTGTTCCATTGTCTATCTGTCGGTCTGTAATCAAATCTTTCAAGCAAAATTAGAACCAATTCCCGATGTCCGATTGGACTCAAATTTGGTGTACTTTTGTATCTTTGGTGATGATACAATTATATGGTACCATGGAGCTGGCCTGATTATGAAGATGGCAGGAACTACTGTATTAAACAAGTTAATCCATTGAGTTTAATTTATCTTAAAATAAGTTCTCTGGTAATACATTTTTTTAGTCTTTTCTTATTTACAACTGGTAAAAAGCATGAATTTTTTAAATCTTTTTAACACGACTTGTTGTGGAAAATCAGTCAAACTCAAATACTGTGTCCAATCCATCGTTACTTGAAGGTAGTGAAGCCAAGTTTCGACTTGTTTGAACATGATTACGATTCGACACCATTGCGCGGTTATCCAATCAGTGGGCAAAAATAAGTGACCTACATAGAAAATACTCGGAGAGATCTCAAAGAAGATACCGAGATGTAGAGATAATGGAATTGAGTCCTAATTTATTTGTAGGAGCGGAAATCTATACAAATAATATTATAATTATTGATTTAGATTCAGATTAGTGACTTGAATGATTTTAACGATTATATGAAAATAATAATTTGCCACACTTACGGCACGTTACTATAGCATAACTTCAATAATATATATTCAGGGGAATTTGGTTTCGAAACGTTTACACATTGTTTATTTCAGAAAGGAAAATGTACCGCTTGGCTTTTTAAGCGATTTCGGCTCTTGAATGCCGTGCTCTATTTTACTTATTACATTTAGCATTTAATACAAAAACTGCTCCAAGCAAAATCATGTTTAAAGTTTACACCATAAAGATTATAAAAGACATAACATATCTTAACGTCGAGTATCGAATGTTTAAGCCCTAACCAATTTTGATACAAAACAGTACATTTCAAAATACGCAATAGTAACAAAATCAACCGGCAAAGCTTGACAGTCAAAACATTTTGTATAAAATGTTATGTTCGTACTACGTTGCGTTGTAAGAAACGTTTGAATTTATATAATGGTAGTAGGAATTAAGATTAGAATATATATACATTTGAAAATGTTTACATATTTGTGCAGCTGACTTTAAATTCAGATTGAACTACGTAAGATGGTGCATAGATCACAATTATTACAGACTAAGATACTGCTTGAATATTGATAAAATTGATAAAAAGAATGGAACACAGTACTTAGTACAGGAATTGGGTTTAAAGTACCATTTTGAGATTAATTATTGAGTATGCTAAGCGCCAAGAAAGTGTGCATTATATTATTACATCCCTGAAAAACTCAAATAAGCCTTTTATCCTTTCTCTTAACTAACATATAATAGAGCCATCATGTTAGCCACTTCTAGCTCTCCGTAGCGTGTAAAAACGGGCGAATGTTGCGGCCGACAGGTGAAATAGTGCGAAAAATTGCCCTGCGGTCAAACGGGTCCGTTTCCCCCAGTTTTCCCGTTTTCTCAGGACAGGACTGGGGGCAATTAGGTAAAGAAATGGACGTTGGGAAGAAACAGTCGTGTTGTTTAGTTTAAATGATGTACTGTTTAGTTTTGATTTGAGAGTTAACAATGTAAGATAAATGTAAGGTATTTTAAAGAGTGTTGACATTTTTAGACCAAATAGAGAATAATCCATAAATAAGACCCTATTTTTCAAATGACTTCAAAGAAAGAAGTTCTCAATTCGACGGTAAAAAATCGGAATCGGTCAATACATATTTAAACGCAAGCAAAGCTTAAAAAAACCGACTTTACCGCTTTATCATCGGAACCTTGATCAGATTTAATGTATTAAACACGCATTATTGACTGTAACTCAAAAAGTATAAATCAGATCTTGATCAAATTTCAATGGGACCACATAAAAAGGACCAGCTTACAATTAAAAAAATAATCATCAAAATCGGTTCACAACGACAGAAGTTATGAGGTAACTTTTGAAGTTGGGTAAATGAGAACATCGTCAAAGTAGTCCACAAAATAAGCATTATTGACGATATATTAAGAACTACTGATCCAATCTTGATCAAATTTAAATGGGACCAATCAGAAAGCAACAACTTTGAAACTAAAAAAAAACAGTCGACTTGAGTACCTCCTCCTTTTTTGGGAAGTCGGCAAAGACTAAAATATAAGCGTTGAAGTTGGGTTTTTTAAGTTATGCTTGCGTTTTAATTATAGATATAAAAGCGCTTGCCATGTAGGTATCTATTTAACTTAATAAGTGGAAAGTATATAAGTATATTTTCGTAATATTTAATCATACTTTATTATTTTACTATAGTAATATAAATTGTATTCATTAAACAAGTCCAATTCAAAATTACTAAAGTTATAAAAAGATAGAACAATTTCGCTAATTCTTTTTTTGTTTCGTTAATTACTTTCAGGTGAAGGTTCTTAAAAAAGAAAATTATATTCTGGAATTCCCGCGGGTAAAACCGTGGGGCACAGCTAGTTAGTATTAAAGGTTTTTTTTCGCATTGCAAGCATTTGACCACTATCTCACCTGATGGAAAGTTAAGATGTGGCCGAAAATGTAACATGCTTGACTAGAAGATACCTATCTAATCTTAAAGACACTCAGATCTACCTTTCGGGAAACAAAGATGCAGGCAATGAGTTCCAATCCTTCACTGTACGGGTGATAATCGTATAAGCGAAACGATTTGAGTGAACTGGAGGTATGTCCATATATGGATGACGTTTGACAGTTTATCTTGTTGTTAGGTGATAAAAATGGCATTAGGGACTCTAACTCATGTAATTCCTTCGCATACTCTCCAAAATGTAAGCGATGGTCTACTGATAGGTCTACTACCTTATCTACAAGTTTATTGCAAATACATTCACCCTTTAGACTTTATCTAGCTGTAACTTGCTCCCTTACCACAGCCCTGGCCTTCATAAGGGCGTGCATGATATAATAACGAACCAGCCTCTAAACAAAGGTATCAGAAATGGTCCACTTACAACGCACGGCCGAATTCATATTATACCTGCCTCACCTGCCAGCAATATATTTTGGCAGTCCGGTTATGTAAAAACGTGAGGAAAGTGTTTATTTTCTCCTCCTAGGATACTTATATGTTTATAGGAGTAGATCTTATCATCCCAACTGTATTATACACGCTCTATACTAGAGATCATTCTAGGAAGGTTATTAGGTACGTGTAATGAAAACATCCATTATCCGTGTTGATGGAACAAAAAGGTAGAAATTTAATTGAATAGGCTGTAATTGTGTGAAACGTGAGTGTTTCCGGCACCCAAGATACAAGTCATTGAAATTTGTGTGAGGCGTGTGAGTGTAAAAGCGTTAATATTATTTTAAGATTGAAAATAAACCTTTATCAAATCTATTTTATATTTTTTTAAACATTTGATACTCAATTGTAGGACATAGCATTAGAGAGAGTAAATTTTAATAATTAAACGCAAACAAACTTAAAAAACCGACTTAACCGCTTATATTTTGGTTTTGGCTGGTTAGATTTCGATAAAATGTATATAGGACCACCTCTAAAGTATAATCTAACTGGTGAAGCGTCTTTGCCTTTTATAATATAAAAAATAAATATAAATTATACATCTGTGAATGAATACTTCACTTTATATACCTAATATTCATATTGGCAAGAATCTTTGGATATTTGTGTACATTTGCAGTGTATTAGGCTCTCTGCTGACCACTGTTAGAGATCGTTCAAAGGAAATCCCAGAGATGGCGCTACTTGCAGTAGTATCGAGTGACATTTTTGCGCTCGCGATTTCTTCGTGTGTGTCCTCTCTGTGTTGTTGACAAAAACGCTCCGCTATTGAATTTTGTGACGTAGAAAACTAATTAAATAATTATCATCTAATTAAACAGGACTTAAAATAAAAACTTCATCGTGTATCTTGTGATCGACCGCTTCATCTGTGATGTGATTTAGTGTTCAGTGCCTCGTATATTTTCGGATGTTTTCGGATTCAAACTCGCCGGCCGGCGCGACGTGGAGTTGTGTGTGTGCGCTTAGGCATACATACAGTTTGCTGTAGTTCCTTTCTTGGGGAGCTCCGGAGGCGGTTTCGAAGCAGTCTAAGGTACGTGGGCTTAAATAAACACTGTAAATTGATTCGTGTATCCCTACTGATTTTTGCCAATGTTCAAAATAATTTACCGCTATCATTAAAAATATTAATACGTAAATGGTGGGCTATTTACACGCCAGCGATTTTACTCGCGCCACCATAATTTTGGTCCTTTTCGAGCCGGATAGTCCAGTTTTAATTACCTTTTGCTTTGAGTTATTAACCATAAACATTTCATACATAAGTATCGCCCGTTCGTTGCTATGTGCAATTCGCTCCGCTTATAACTACCTATAGTATAACTGCCGCCCGCTAACTTACCTACTTGTTTCGCCCGCATTTGTTGTTTGTAAACAAACATTTAGTAGTTTATTCGTGCATAAATTATTAGCATAACGATAACCGAACATGTCGAAACCAAGTTCAGATACGATGTTGATCATTTTAGGAGAAAAGAAAGAGTTGTTATTTAAACGTATGAATCATTTGTTTAATATGTCTAAAAACATCACTTCTTTCGAGAGTTCAAGGTCGAATGAAAACTTTATGTCTGAAACAGAAACTATGGATGACCTTCACAATAATTTTGAATCTATTGTAGATAAAATTAATGAGATTACCTTAATGTCAAACCCTTCCGCGAGTCCCGATTTTGGTTGTTTGGAGTCGTTTGACGAATTGTTTACAAGAGTGAAACGCGTTAGAAATAAGATGAATAATCACGCTAATGTGTCACCGCCGCGAAGTGATAGTGCTTCTGTGTTTAAATTGGAGCCGCTTCATATTAAGGAATTCGATGGTAAAATACAGAATTGGCCAGCGTTTTATGAATCCTTTAAAGCAAATATTCACGATAATACGCGTCTAAGTAATTCGCAACGCATTCAATACTTGGTAAGTAAATTGAGTCATTCCGCAAATTCCGTTATATCGGGAATTGTTCCAACGGGTGAAACATACAGCATAATTTGGGATAGCTTAGTCAAAAAATACCAGGATAAGCGACTTCTAGGAACACATTATCTCAACAATGTGTTAGATTTAAAAGGGTGTACTCACACTGCCGCTAGTCTCGATTCATTTATCGATCATTTTTCGGCATCGATTTCTGCTCTCAAACAGCTGCATGTTTCGGATTTGACGGATTTTATTCTCGTGCACTGCGCACTTAGAAAATTAGGCACTCAAACCGCACAATGTTTTGAACTTTCTGTTAGAGATGTTGAAATACCTACAACAAAACAGCTGATCAGTTTCGTTCAAGATCAGGCTAAGATCTTAGGACGTTTGAATCCGACCATGTACATGAACTCAAACCCGCGTAATTCAAATAACACATATAAACCGCTCGCTTCTACGTCACGGAACACACGCTCAAACACATATAAATCCTTTGTTGCGAGCGAGGTACCAATGGTTGCTGCCGGAACCTCTGCTTTGCACTCATACCCGCCCGCCATATCTCATTGCGCATTTTGTAATGAAACCGCTCACACACATTTATATACTTGTGCTAAATTCAAAAATACACACGGTCCTAAATCTCGTTATGATTTTATTAAATCCAAACGTGGATGTGTAAACTGTCTCAGTATGACGCATAATTTGTCGACCTGTAATTCGTCATCAGTCTGCGAGTTATGTAGAAAACGACACCATACGCTTTTACATTTTGTGAAACAAAATAATAATACGCATGTACACACTGCTTATGCGAATTTTCCCGTGCTGTCGCCGACAACGCCGCCGCCGCCGGTGCCGCCGCCGGTGCCGCCGCCGACTGATTGCGCGCCTTCACCCGCTTTAAATCTACCGCTTACGTCACATAATGCCGCTGTGCTTCTATCCGCCGAAACAAAACCGAAGTCGACTGTCTTATTATCAACCGCTCAGGTGTACGCGCGTTCTAAAGGTAGTACAGGTCCGAAAACTATCATCAGATGTTTAATTGATAATGGTAGCATGAACAATTTAGTAACGACTGAATGTTGCCGCGCTTTAAACTTGCCGATAATACCTTTGAGTAATTCTTTTGTCAAAGGTGTTGGCTCAACTTCGCGTCCAATCGTTGGATACGTGTATTTGGATATTGAATCCCGCATATACCCGCAACAGAAATACACTATACACGCTCTTGTCGTGGAGTGTATTACAGATCAATTGCCGTCGCAATTTATTGAATGGAATCGTAACATAGATTACCGCGACCTCCCGCTTGCAGATTTGAATTGGAATATTCCAGGAGACATTCAGGCAATTATAGGTGCCCAACTCTTTCCGTACATTTATTTGGGGAAGCGGGTTGACTTTGGTCTGCGACTTCCACCTGCACTTCTAACCACTTTTGGTTACGTTCTGATGGGAGATTATCCGCGTAATGACACCATACCTACCGCTTCTTTTACCGCGCTCGCGCTGAACGATCTAGTAGAGAAGTTTTGGGAACTCGAAGAAGTACCTACGATGCGTTTGTTGTCACCCGAAGAGACGGAATGCGAAAATATTTTCACGTCATCAGTGACGCGTGATGATGTCGGTCGCTACACGGTATCGCTGCCATTCAGCAAGGATCCATCTAAACTCGGCTATTCACATGCTGTTGCTCTTCGCCGATTTATGGCACTAGAGAGAAAATTTCGCCAGTCACCCGATTTGAGGGAAAATTACAACCAGGTCATTCAAGAATATATCGATAATGGTTATCTTAGCTATGTCGATGAAACCGAAATTTCTGGTGGAGGCTACCACATACCTCACCATGCGGTCGTGCGACCTGATAAGCCGATGCCGCGCATAGTGTTAGATGCAAGTTCGAAAACTCACACAGGTTTGTCTTTAAATGACGTGTTGCATATAGGACCTAATTTGCAAGCTGATCTGTTTTTATTGCTTTTGCAATTCCGCTTGTTTCCTGTCGCGATGAACGCTGACATAAAACAAATGTACTTACGCATAGGTGTACCCGTGGACCAGCGTAAATACTTACGCATCTTGTTTCGTTTCAACGAGAACGAACAAGTGCGTACTTTTGTCTTCAAACGCTTACCGTTTGGACTCAAGTCGAGCCCCTATATAGCTATGCGCACTGTGCGACAGCTGGCTTCCGACATGAGTCCACACTATCCTGACGCTGCAAAAATTGCAGAATCCAGTCTCTATATGGATGATCTGGTATATTCTGCACATAATGAACAAACCGCTATGCAGCTGTCATAAGACCTAATAAACATGTTCAGATCGGGTGATTTTGATCTGGTGAAATGGTCTAGCAACTCACCAGCTCTCTTAAGTAGTCTTCCTGATTCGCACCGCAAATCCCTCGATTTTGACGAAGGCAATATTTCCGCGAAGATCTTAGGTCTTTCCTGGGAATCTTCTGAAGATAACTTTTTCTTCACTTCCGCTGTAATAACCGACGAATGCACTAAGAGAAATATACTCTCCGTAGTTGCACGATTATTCGATGTTCTGGGTTTGGTCGCTCCAGTCATTCTCTATGCCAAATTGCTCATTAGAGTTGTGGTTGAGCAACAGTGGCTGGGACGATCCCGCTCCGGAAAATATTGTTGTCCGCTTCTCCGCCCTTGTGCAAGAATTTCCCTTGCTTGATACCTAACGGATTCCACGCCATGTAGGTGTAAATATTGACTGCATTGTGAATCTCGTTAGCTTTTGTGATGCTAGTTTAAATGGCATGGGTTGTGTGATATTTTTACACTGTACCTACCCAGCTGGCATCATAGTTCGCTTACTTTGCGCAAAGTCAAAGGTCTCACCGACTAAAGTCACGACTCTTGCACGTCTTGAGTTATGTGCTGCTGTGCTTATGTCTAAGTTAGTGAAGGTTGTCCATGACTCTTACGCTGCACGCGTTCCTATTGCAGGAGTGTATGCATTCTCCGATTCGACTATTGCCTTATCGTGGATACATTCTTCCCCACATCGTTGGTCGATTTTCGTGAGTAACCGCGTCGCTCAGTGTCAAGAGAACTTAGCCGCGAAACATTTCTACCACGTAGCTGGTGTAGAAAATCCTAGTGATTGTCTGTCTCGAGGTATGCTGCCGTCGCAGCTAGTCTCGCATGACCTCTGGTGGAATGGCCCTTCCTGGATGCATTCCGCTCCTGAAGAATGGCCAATCAAGCCATTTTCGCCGACTACCTGCAGTAACCTTCCTGAGCACAAGACAAATGTGTTGACAGTGACTTCTCAATCGGAACAACCGCTTTTATGTGAGTTGGCGCAACGCATTTCGTCTTGGGACAAATTGCTGCGTGTCATCTCATACATCCTGAGATTCGCACGACCGAAAAATAACATCGTGCCACGGTCTGTTCAGGCATTGACAGCCGCGGAACGTGCTATGGTCCGCGCCGTGCAATCAGTTCATTTTGCAGATGACATAAAGTGCATTAAAAATAAAAAAATGCCATCCATGAAGCTGCAACGCTTGGCTGTCTTTTTAGATGAAGAGGATATTTTGCGGGTTGGCGGAAGACTTTCTAAGTCAAATCTTCCATTTGATGCCAAGTACCCAGTCCTACTTCCTAAACGCGATCATATCGTTGATCTTATCATACGACATTACCATGTCGTGGACTGTCATACTGGCCCTGGACTTCTCATGTCGATTTTACGACAGCGTTTCTGGATATTAGATGCCAGAACTGTCGTCAGGTCTCAATGTCGTAAATGTAATACGTGTTTTAAGGTGAATCCGTCGCATCCCACTCCCATGATGGCAGATCTTCCTGCGTATCGTGTTTCAGAAGCGAAAGCCTTTGCTCACACAGGAGTAGATTATGCGGGTCCCATACGCATAACGCTTACCCGCCGTAGAGGTCAACACGCGCAGAAGGCGTATGTCTGTCTGTTTGTATGCCTGGTTACCCACGCTGTGCATGTTGAGTTGGTAACTTCATTAAATTCTTCGGCTTTTGTAGACGCCTTTAAACGCTTTATTTCCTGCCGCGGACCAGTATCCTGTCTTTACTCTGATAATTCCACCACTTTCGTTGGTGCTAAAGCTCAATTGGATGAGCTATATACTTTTTTATTGAACTCTAGTTTCAATTCGTCACTCTCAGAGGAGTTGATGACCCGACGCATTGACTGGAAAATGATTCCTCCTAGAGCTCCTCATTTCGGAGCAATGTGGGAATCGAACATTAAGAGTTTGAAAACTCATATGTACAGGGTGATAGGTAGTCAGCTTCTAACATATGAGGAATTACAAACCGTATTGACGCAAATAGAGTGTATTCTTAATTCGCGCCCTCTGAATGTCGTATCTTCAGATCCACATCCAGAGGTGATAACTCCCGCCCATTTTTTAATGTCGTCTCCCCTGCAATACTTACCCACTGCCGATCTTTCTGATCAGCGCATCAGTCTTGTACAACGCAAAGAACTTTTGGACAGCATGGTCCAATCCTTTTGGAAAAAATGGCGCTTAGAGTATTTGCATACGTTGCAAGTAAGGCAAAAGTGGGCTACTCCGGATAAACCGGTTGAAATCGGGACTGTAGTACTCGTAGGGCAGGATAATTTAGCTCCTCTAAACTGGCCTTTAGGGGTTATTACCGAAGTTTATAAAGGCACCGACGGTATTGTTCGTGTTGCCACGGTCAAGACCAGTTCAGGTAGTTTCAAACGCCCTATCGTTAAATTATATCCCATTCCGACACAATAAATGTATATTCGTAAAATGTTTATTATTATTTTTATATCTACGCGCTTATATAAGTATTCCGCATTATTAGGATTAAGTTACAATTTCTTATTAATTAACATTCACGCCTGATCAGACATAAAGTTCATTGATCTTTTAGATTATCTCATAATATAAACGAGTAGAATCTAATGGCTCTTACTGTTTCTTTTGAAAGATCTTGCGCTCTTCCAAGGCGGGGTGCATGGTGAAGCGTCTTTGCCTTTTATAATATAAAAAATAAATATAAATTATACATCTGTGAATGAATACTTCACTTTATATACCTAATATTCATATTGGCAAGAATCTTTGGATATTTGTGTACATTTGCAGTGTATTAGGCTCTCTGCTGACCACTGTTAGAGATCGTTCAAAAGAAATCCCAGAGATGGCGCTACTTGCAGTAGTATCGAGTGACATTTTTGCGCTCGCGATTTCTTCGTGTGTGTCCTCTCTGTGTTGTTGACAAAAACGCTCCGCTATTGAATTTTGTGACGTAGAAAACTAATTAAATAATTATCATCTAATTAACCAGGACTTAAAATAAAAACTTCATCGTGTATCTTGTGATCGACCGCTTCATCTGTGATGTGATTTAGTGTTCAGTGCCTCGTATGTTTTCGGATGTTTTCGGATTCAAACTCGCCGGCCGGCGCGACTTGGAGTTGTGTGTGTGCGCTTAGGCATACATACAGTTTGCTGTAGTTCCTTTCTTGGGGAGCTCCGGAGGCGGTTTCGAAGCAGTCTAAGGTACGTGGGCTTAAATAAACACTGTAAATTGATTCGTGTATCCCTACTGATTTGCCAATGTTCAAAATAATTTACCGCTATCATTAAAAATATTAATACGTAAATGGTGGGCTGTTTACACGCCAGCGATTTTACTCGCGCCACCACTAACAAACAAAAAAAAAACATCAAAATTGATTCATAATTAGCGGAGCCGTCGCGTCACATACAAACAAAAAAAATATTTTAAAACATACAGTCGAATTGAGAACCTCCTTTTTTCAGTGAGTTTTTTATATATTTTTTTTATTTATTATGGGACAACAAACAGCTACACTATAAATAATAAAAAAAACAAAGATAATATTATATAACATATTAAAGGTTTTAATAATAATGTAGCCCACAGCGCTTTCCTCAGAGTTATGTAAAGGGTTAGTTAGTACATCGCTAGAAAAAGCTAATTAAAGATTAAAATTAATCAACAAAACAAATACAAACAATTCAAAAACATCGGAAAAATCCGCTGAGCGAGATTCAACCTAGTACGTAAAATAATTAGTCGTACAAGCTACCGCTGAGTCATGAGCCTGAGTATGAATAAAGAAACCTAAATAATATAAAAGCACCTGTATTCATCCTACAGTTTGAACATCCGCCAAAGCAGCCCCCTGGTCACTGACGTCAGAGATATACGACTTGACCTTCAATTACTCACCACAATCACACCACTTTACAACCGCAGGTCCAATAAAAGCACAGTTTACCAGCACTTCAGCTCTTCCCGCTTTATACCCCGGGAATAAGGTTCAAATTTGCAAGAGGATTTGTTAATGTCGGACACAGAATCCTCTAGAACGGCAAGTTGATCTTAGAGAACTGAACGTTACGAGTAAGTAATCCTTTTTATGTGGTATTAGTTAAGAGTTAACCGTTCGCTAATGGTAGATTAAAGCTGGTAAAGTCTGGTATCAGGAAGTGATTAGTTTGATTGTTTGCCGTTAAATATATCTATGCTTCAACAATGTTACGTTTCGTATTGACTTAGCTATTACAGTAGTTGAATCTTTGCCGCAATAATTGGTAGCCCATTGTTAGTTCGCGCATTAGTAGGTTTTGATACAACGTTTGTTGATATTTGCTTTTGGTAAAGATAATATTGTGATCAAATCTACAGTGATCTAGGGATTTTTCTCATGCTCACGCTGAGTTTGGACCGTGACGCCCATCCATGACTTACAGTATTAGGTTGCAAGCTTGCTAGTCGCATTTTACAATCGTCAAGTAGAAAATTCTGTCGCCATAATCGCTAAATGTTCTTATGATCCGGCAGCTATCCTTAGAAGTCAGTCACAGTTATCATCCTCAATCATATCATCACTAACCTACAAGTAAAATTATAGTGATCAAACGCTAGCCTTTCAAAAAAAAATGGGACACAAAAATTATCTATGTTTTTTTACCTCGGACCATGGTCAACTTGTCTAAAACTTTAAGGTTAACAATATATACATATATATATATATTTAATACACTACAGTTTTACGCTTATGCCTATACGTGTAGAATCGTAATCTCCTTTCCTAACTGTCGCTTCAGGTTGTTTACGCAAAGTTTCTTCTAAGTTATCTTACTGCATCTTCCAGCACATGCACTGTACCAGAAGTTAAAGCCTATCTCAGAAATTATTGAGCAGACGTACCGAAGTGACCGAGCCAGTCGCCGGCCCTCGTAAAACTGACAAATGGCTCAATCCGAGTGACACATTGGCGTTTGCGATGCGATCAGTGTAGGCTTCGATGGGGATTCTTGTGTTCTGGACATATAAGCTCATTCTGGCAAGGCTTTCGTTGATGTAAAAAGGGAAACAAAGGATATATCTGTTGCTGTAAAATCCCGTAGGTACATTGAAAAATTCCAGGTTTAAATTTTATACCTTCGGATTTACCGACATGATGTTTTGTACACTGAACATGTAGCTGAGGTAAAATCTAAGGTATACCGAATGAATGTCGATAAAAGTTCGAAATTAACAATGATCGCAGAATATTTCGGATTTTGAACAAAAAGAACATTAATATCTTAGAATTTATCATAGTTTCAGTTTTAACAATTATCCGCTGGAAAAGATTCCTTCTTCTTACGTAATCTTTATTTCTATCTCCACTTATTTTTAGTTAAAGACCATAACCATTTTTTTTATAGAAAACATCAAAACTTTTCTGAAACATAAAGTAATAACTCTTTAATAGATAATAGTTACAGTGCCAATATACAGAACCAGCATAGTTTATGTATATAAATACAAAGTTGGAAGGAAACGGTGATGTTTTTCTGTCACTGAGGTAACATTTAGATGGTAATCTGAAACTGGGATTGATTGAAATGGTAAGTTTGTTTTTCTACGTGACATGTTTTTCCACAAGGTATATGAAAGTTGGGTGAAATAGTTCGTACTAGATATTACATAGCATCCTAGAATTGTTTTAATAGTAAACGGAGAAACATACAGTCTCAGTATCATTGTTTGAAATTGTGAATATTGTAACAACATTTTTCGGAGGAGGGCACTGGCAGCTGCGACACAGTTGTACATTACTACAAGTGTCATCGTTTTACCAATTATTTGTCTGTATAACTTTGTTTTTAATCTTAAATAAAGAATTTAAATTTTTTTCGTTTCCATATACCAATATTCATTTAAGAGCCATTTCGCAAAATGTGGGCGTTCGCGCCGCCGTAATGTACGGCGCTTGCATTTACATCGCAATTTATAGCAGTTTCAAGTGATGATAAATATTATTTTGCAAGTAATAATATAATAAATTGATTATTTTTTTAACTTTCGATTTAGATTCAATAAAGACCAAAGTAACATAAACGCATGAATTTTGTGACACAAATGTGATTATTTTAAATAAAAAATAGAAATAAAGTATGGTTAAAGTAGGGTTTTTTATTTGTTTTTTAATAATCAACGTAAATAAAAATCAAAATTCCGCTACATTATATGTCAATAATATTACGTGCCTGATGTTTAGGCATATTTAACTAATCGATTCAATTCATTTTAAACAGTGTATAAAGAGCTTAAATTTTACTCTATTGTCGTTTTTACCAAAACTAAATTCTGAAGATTAAATATTATAAAATAATTAGAGATATTTTAAAAAATCTGTTACATTATGTGACAATTAAAAAGATTGATCTTTATTTAACAAATATAAAACAGTAAGAAATATTTTCCCAAAATAGTAAATTAGGCGCCCAAAATCTTCGATTATTCACTGAACGTGCAAAATGGCTTTAAAGTGTCTTCGTTTGTGATAAAAATACATTATACATATGACTACCTTGAATATAAGTTATCAGTTCTAACGAAAACTTTTGAGACAGTTGCCAATCAACTTCATTGTGTCGCTTTTAGGTGTCGGTCAGCGCGCGCATCGTAAACATTCACTCTCATCAATTTTTCCAAACGCGCCAAAAGGAGTATATCTTCAAAACAGTATTCTAACTTTATTTACGTACCTAGTCCTTTCACAACAGATATAGAAGTACAACTCCTAACTCTGCGAAACTTCTCCCCTAGGAATACCTAAGTTGCAAAATGTCTTGTTACTGCTGCAGTTGGTAACTTCTTTATTTATGGTCGACCTCGCGATTGTTTCCTTCTTGGTTGACTGCGCAGTTAGATAAGAACTCTTTGACAAGCTTTTAACTAGATAGTAAGCAGTAAAGTAGAGGCGTGGATAGGGACCATATATATTATATTATTAGTTTGTCTTATGAATTGCTGGAGTTATAAGCTTTTATTTCGCTTATATCGTTGTTTTTTAAGTTTAAATTTGGAATCTATTTTTAAGTCTTGCTGGGATGCTACTTAGTAGGATAGGGAGGAGGAGTGCATACCTTTGTTACTTCGATGACTTTAAACTAGTATTATGCCTTATCTAGTAGGTGTGAGTGTTTATATCCGCTTCACCACGATTTGAATAAGTGCGTATGGCGATATGACGAGGGTCAACAACTTTTGAAACTATCTAGGTAAATTTTCTGTTTCTTTTTTATTTCAAGTTAAAGATTTGTGTTAAGTCAACCATTGTGCTTACCATTAATAAAAAACTGGATGTAGTGATTTTTTTGTATTACAGGAAAACATATAAATTTTTCATCACAGTGCTTACGTCTACCACTTTTCGTCACCCAAGAAGCAGTAAGAGGATTCACTTCAACACTTTTAAATTTGTCTTTCTAATTGCCAAACCTTCAACAGATTTATTACTAACAACTAAATAAAAGTGAGAAAGGACGTATCCGTTGATTAAGCTGCTTGCAATCAAAACATAAGTGTCCCCATCTCAATCCAAAACCATAAAAATTAATTTAGAGCTGGATCCTAACAAGAATAATGCGTGAACATTATTACTTAAGCCGGAGCGTTCATACGTTACCCTGCTTTGAGGTGCTCCAAAGCAAACACATTCTTATTTCATGAGGTAAATAAGCTTGGAATTGAATGGCAGGGTTAACATCCTCGATGTATATTACGGGGTAATATCTAGTTATATTTATGGTCGCTCGGCATGGGATAGTCCCAGGTCTCATATTTGGGGGCTTGCTTCGAAATTACTTATCTCACCTGTATAAACAGTTGTGGATTTTGGGCATTTGCTTTTGTTTATGAAGGTGTTTTTAGTGACTTCATTTCAGTGGTATTTCTTATTTTGTAAAATATGAAGTAACTGGATTGGGTTAAGGGTAACAGGTGCCGTATTGAGGTTATAAATAGGGATAGATGCTTTCTGATCGAACATAATTATTTTCAGTAAAAAGTATTGTTTTCAGTAAAATAACAGAGCTTAGCGAGATAAGCGAGATTTAACGAGATAGACGAGCGCAGTGGATTGCCGCGCAGGAGATTAAACTATAATAATATATAAGTTCAAAACTATGGGTGACACTGAACTATAATGTTGAAATCACAATTTTTAAGCGACCTTTCGGACAATATGGTAAAAATAAATTCCATTAAAAGTCTAACTGATCTAAAGTGTTTAAAAATAGTTTAAGGAATCTAATAATTAAACGCAAGCAAAGCTTAAAAAAACCGACTTCACCGCTTTATCTTCGGAATCTTGATCGGATTAAATGTATTAAACACGTATTATTGACGATAACTCAAAAACTAGTGTTTACTTTAATCATGATAAATTTAGAAAGGAAAAATTATCGCTTGAGGCGGGATTTGAACCCGCGGCCATAGGGTCTCATGCCCTATTGCTCTAACCGCTGAGCTACTCAAGCCCCGCCTGAAGCGACGAAATTAACCTATCCTTATTATTAACGTCTTACGAGGACTACTTTAATCATGGTAAGCTAATTTTTGACCACTATCTCAACTAAATGAAGATCCAGTCGACGATGAAGCACGTTTGCATAGAAAACGTCTATTCACTCGTGAGTCACTTGTCGAGTCGTGACTTGAAGGCACTCATGCTATACTTATTAGTAAACTCCATATATCTAGGAATTCGACACAAAAATACATGAGAAATACAAATATGATGGTTCAACATTGCTAAGGTCTATATTTTCCGTACCATACGTTTCCTTTGAATTATTCATAGTGCCAATAACTAGTTACTTTAGAGTAAAATTTAAAATTTACTCTCAAAGCATGTTCACGTCACATTTGCTTAGAGACGACAGGTTCTCTCACATAGCATCGGTGTTATAAGATTTAAGTCATCGGCTGAAGCGATAATAATCACAATACGGACAAAGCTATAACACCTACTTTCATATTTTTTTTAAATGATACAATTTTAGA
This sequence comes from Lomographa bimaculata, assembly GCA_948107665.1. NCBI lineage: Eukaryota > Metazoa > Arthropoda > Insecta > Lepidoptera > Geometridae > Lomographa > Lomographa bimaculata. Next base: position 7,955,504 of record OX403608.1, on the reverse strand, counting down.
ACGTCAATTTCCCGGTGTCCTAAATTTTTTTTTTTTTTTTATTCAATATAGGCAAACTTTTGACCACTTTCTCACCTGATGGTAAGCGACGATGTGGTCGACGATGGAGCAAGCTTGCCTAGAAGATACCTATTCACTCGTGACTTGAAGACTCGCAAATTGTACTCATCAGGAAACACCGACTCGGGTAAGGAGTTCCATTCCTTTGCGGTTCGCACAATGAATGTTTATTTTGACAGTGATACTCAAAATTAACATATATTTTTTTAAATAGTTACTTCCATTTTTTTTTTTTTTTTTTTTTTTATTTACTTCCATATAGTCACAAGTTACAACTGATTTTGGTCAGAAAACTAAGCATATAGTTAGCGTGAAGGGCAATATTAGTCTCTGTCCTCTGCGCCGTGGGTTCTGGTATCAATTCTCAGCAGGAGCACTATTTTCCTTGCCAATGAACATTTATTTAGGTCATTGAGTCTATAGCGTGATGTAAATGTTTCCAAAACCTCCATTTACATCCACGGTAGTTTTTGCCAATAATTAATTACCTTCTCACACACCTTTTCTACAAATACATTTTCTCTTTAATTTCTCATTGCTAAATCTGACTTTTGTTAACTTGTGCCATACGTCACAAACGTCGGCGTGTTCTCGCGAGAACATCTTATTTAAGCTCAAGTGAGCGTGATGTCTCCAGGATTTTCTCGCTATTTTCTATTTGGTATCAAAACTTTAAGATTCAAAAGATTTGCACTTGAATTAACTTCCGCTAAACTTCTTCAGTTAAGAATTTGACATGATTTGATATAATTTTTCGGTGACAGTAAAATGATATGTTACCACGGATTTGGTCTGATGATGGAGACTGAAGAGGTCATATGAATTTTTAAACTTAACTAGGTAGGTTAAACCCATAACGTTCTCTAGAGTGAATAGGTATCTTCTAGGCAGGCATGTAACACCTTCGGCCGCATCACCACTTTCCATCAGGTGAGATAGTGGTCAAATGCTTGCCTATTCAAAAAAAAAAGACAACTTTTCAGCCCTCTTTTATTTTGAACTGGTTAAAGCCTATCTTAGAAAACTTTTAAACGTATTACTTGTTCACTACTAATACAGGCCTTAATCAGTAATAAAATGTAATAAATCTTAGTACTTGTAGTGGCCTGTAATGGCCTTATTCTAAGAATTAATAATTAAACGAAAGCAAAGCTTAAAAAAACCGACTTCACCGCTTTATCTTCCAAACTTTGATTAGATTAGATTTACTAAACACGCATTATTGAAGATATTTCAAGAACTACTGAACAGATCTTGATCAAATTTAAATGGGACCACTTGAAAAGCAACATCTATCAAACAAAAAAAAAAACAAAATCGGAACTCGAGGAACGAAGTTATGAGGTAACACAAATTTAAAAAAAATATTCGACTTGAGTACCTCCTCCTTTTTTGTGAAGTCGGTAAAAAAACATTATTAATCACAGCTTGTATGAAAATGTTTACCAAGTTTCATCACTAATATTTATTTATGTATATTAAGTATATGTGTAATTTTTTGTTTTTTTTTTAATATAGATATCTATCTACGGGCCAATTGCCTATATTTCCTAAAACTAAACTGAAACTATATACAGCAAAGAACCAAGTTACCTACAAGACATCGAGCCTATAGGTAACTCAAGTGCTCAAGCCCACTACCAGTGGGTAGCGTTCCCATCATGCTGGCTGCATTGCCTCTTTGAATTGCAATGCTAATACGTTGAGCCAAATAAGTGCCAGCATTTTGGTCACGCGTTGCCTTCCTGATAGAATTTTGAAAATAGAATGAGCTCCCGGTCCCTACGGACCCAGTGTCTCAACACCAAACGGCTCAAATATGTAACCACTGCCGAGGTTTCCATATTTGCGCCGTTTGCGCTGCTCTGCCGAAGTTGCCGCGACGCCAACCCCATTCTGTGTTTCAGGAAGATGTGACGGAGCTAAAGCATCGACACAAGTTGCATCCCACACTAAAGGCCGTCCCATCTTCCATGGAATTAAAGTCATTCCGTCGGGTCTTTTACCATCGTCACGCATCAGACCATTGTGTGTAATAATATTGAATATTATATATATTTTTTTTTTTATTTGTGGCAGGTTAGTGTTGGACCACTATCTCACCTGATGGTAAGTGACGATGTGATCGAAGCTGGTAAACACACTTGACCTGAAATACGCAGGCTCTCAAGAATAACTGCCGGAACACCGTATTTGGCTTGGCGGCAGACTTTCAACTTGATGGTGGTAAGCTACTTTGGTAGCAAGCCAGGCGAGCAACTCACAAAATGCTCTACCACCTCTCAAATGTCACCTGATTAGCACCACCCGGGGACCACGTGTAGGGAGTCAGACTTAAGGGGTATCCTCCTACGGACGTGGGTGACTCAGCCCCCAATATAATTATAGTTTTAGTGTGTATTTTTATGGAATATGTTTATATAGAGTGCATGTAAAATGATCCTTGCTGCACCACCGATCACTTTTTATAAAGTTTAACAAAATCGGTGGTGCTAACAATCTCAAGGTTGTCTGGAAGAAATCACCGCTTACAGATAAAGCCACCAATTATACTGTTCTATTAATTATTTTTGTTTTTTGTTAGACAAAATTATTTTTTTGCAGAATTAGCTTGGTGTGAAATAAAGCGTATTTGTATTTATATTGTGTATTTACATTGAATTATAACCAATACCAAATTAAGTTAAACTAACCTCTTTAACAACAACCATGTCACACTTCCACGAACTCAGTAAGAACCTATAAACACTAACTGCTTCTAAAAAAGGATGATTCTACAATATTTTAAAGCGTGGAACGTAAAAACCGCTCCGTTGTTTCGGCGGTATACTTTGTAGTAAATACCAACTAAGTTGTTTGCAGCGGTCTCAAGTAGCGATAACATCACTATCATTAAGCTTTATACTCTTGTTTACCGAGTTTTTCGACAATGCTACGGCTGCGTGGGCTGTGAGAGTTCCGTCTTGTAAGGGGTAAAGTAAGCTAAAATTGTGGCCAATATACTATTCATGCTTACTTGGGTGTCGTGTATATTTAGTAAGCACCCTTGGTGTCAGGATTTTTTAAGTCACCTGTAGGCATCCGATACGGACTAATTAAAACATAAATGCATTTCACGCTAACACAAAGTTCAATGACATGTGTCATAGGGTGCTAAGAAAAACTTTTGAGGTTACTTGCTATAAAGAAAAAAAGTTATCTTTATAATATTTGTTTGATATCTGTATTTGTTGTATGTAAGTTTCAGCGTTCGTATGAAGCTGATTTTGAGAAAGACCTACGGACAAAATAGGTCTAAAAACGGTGACTTTGGTGGCCTACCAAATCGTTATTTTCCAAAATAGATTTCGTACTCTACTTGTGAAGTTCTTTTCAACGATACCCCACAAGACTTGATAAAAAAATAAAAAAATATTTTGCTTCCCACTTACATGTCCCATACTTGCCTCCTTAACATTTAAATTTATATGATTTTAAATGTCATTTCTGGCTTCTGGTCCGTAGTCTTACATATTCTATGAAAATTTGAAGTCATTCGCTTATACAGTTTAGACGCTAGATGCCTCTGACAGACGGACGGATGGACGGACAAAGTGCTTAACGACTCAAGTCAACATAGAGATCTCACTTAGCTCGTTCAAAAAACAGGGCGGGTCGTAAAGATACACGATAGAAGTGACACTTTTGTATTACAGGGCAACATTTAAATTATTTATCACAGTGTTTACCGCCACCACTTTTTGTTTTACAAAAAAAGTTGCAGATTAGAATTTCAAAGCCTTCCTATAAGAAGATTCACTTCAAAACAAACGAAATCGCGTTACGAATAGAATACAACAGGGCTATAAATCTATTTACAGCCTTTAGGTTATTCATAGCCGTAGACCCTAAATCGTAGCCGTTGTATGTAGCTCTCGTAGCCGCTAGCTACGACGTAACGAATACAAAAGTTATTGCTCCTACGACGATGGATTTGAAACAGTCGAACTTTCTTTTAAATATCTGATCGGCTAGAGTTGGCTTACTATCACCTACTGGAAAATGACGATGTGTTGGCTCTTAACGTACCTGAATACCACTAGACTTAATGTTATACATGCTCTACACCATTAGCTGCATTCTTCATAATGAAGCATCATACTTCTGCCAACAACAAATCGGTTGGATAGCTGCTCCCAAAGATAGGTAGGTAGGTACTGAATTGACCGACTTGGTTTACATTCGATTTCACAGCTTTTTAGGGCAGAAAAACTGCGTTGCGAGACTCGTGCATTTTCTACAGACTTCACAAAAAAGGAGGAGGTACTCAAGTCGACTGTATTTTTTCTTATTGGTCTCATTTAAATTTGATCAAGATCTAAACAGTAGTTCTTGAAAATTCGTCAATAATGCGTGTTAAGTAGGTACATTTAATCTGATCAAAGTTTCGAAGATAAAGCGGTGAAGTCGGTTTTTTTTAAGCTTTGCTTGCGTTTAAATTATTGTGCATGTTCTTTGATGCGTTATTGTTTTTTCTTAGATATATTATAGTAACTGTAACTATTCTCATGAATTACTATTACTACGGTAAGTAATTATATATATTTGAGGTAAATTAAAAAGTTAAATAAATCAACATTTATAAAATAAAATACTCCTAATTTTTACCAATGTGGTACAAAGACTAAACACAAACTCTACAAAAGAAGTAATTGCTGCGTCAATCGTAGAGTACGGAACACTTTTTCCATCGCGCAGCTTACCACCCTTATTTTTCTTGGTACCCTCAATTGTATCATTACTTATTTTTCCCCCTTTTGTTAAGGTAATAAAGTTTGTTCCAGTGGACAAGTCAGATTTTATTGTTCTACCCGAAGAAAGGTTCAGGAACCATTTTCCTCTTATTATTTTTATGACGGCCGTGGCCTAGTCTAATAGTTTTGGAATGACGTGAAAATGGGTTGTTTTAACTAGTGTCAACAAAGGAAGGAAATGTTCTAGATGTTATTTTCAATTCTAGTGTCTCAAATTTATTTAGGAACTAAAGTAAGGTTATTACACAAAAGAAATGGTTAGTTTTCTTTGCTAAGGTTAAATATTTCATCATGTTACCGTTACTACTGTTTTTTACGTTTACACTGAGTTGTTTGGAACATTTGCACAAAAAGCAGACCTATCTGTTCAAAATTCGCTGTATGCGATAGTTACTGCAATACTTTTTTAGGTACGTTTTATATAAATTGTTTAAAATCTCGCGTACTAAAAAGGTTCAAGTATAATAACACTTCTTGTCATTCGCAGCTCCTTGCAAAGTCTTGCGTAGATGATCTCTGATGACTATATCACTTCAGAGAGGAAGCGAGAATCTGGACTGTGGAAGCGCCTTCTATAATCTGGCCATTTTCTCTAACGCCGTTTTCTTAACTCTTACTTTCGCGATACAGTCTAAACTACGACTGTTCGAATTGATGCGACGCGACGTCGATACGACTATCGAACGGTTGAAAGTTCAGTCGATTCGATGATTCATAAGTAAAGAAAATTGTTCGATTTCGACGTCGATGTAAAGAAAATCGATATCCAGAGTCTATTCTGGATACCCCAGGACTCGATTAGTCATGGTCGGTAAAAAGTCTCAATAATTTTTGATCGTACTTAATTAGTTTCCCATTGTTATTTTTAAACGTAAGTCTTTTACATCTGATTAAGCAAATATTTGACCACAATTACACCTGATGGAAAGTGACGATACAGTTTAAGGTAGAGTATGCATGCTTAATAAATACCACAGCGCATTTTTTGCTTGTCAATCGACCAAGTTGAGGCTCTAGGATAGGTTATAGTTTGAGTTCAGTCATAATAGGCCATCGAGCAAAAAGACTCATTAACAGTTAGTAAGTGCACTCCAAATTGTAAAGTCTCGATCACCAACGTAAAGTCGCATGTATATCAGTATTCTATTGTTTACATTTAGTCAAGTACGTATGAAGTACATGAGTTAATTCCCCCATGCTCTTTTTATCATCTAACAACAAGACAAACAGGCAAACGCCATCTATTTATGGTAGACATACCTCCAGTTTGCGCGAAACGATTCGCTTCTACGTTTATCATTCGTAAGGCTAAGGAGTGGAACTCATTGCACGTCTTTGTTTCCTGAACGGTATAATCTGGGAGTGTTCAAGTCTAGACTGAAAAGGTATCCTCTAGGCAAACATGCTAGTTCTTCGACATCTTCACTTCCCATCAGGTGAAATGGTCTAATGCTTATGTATCTAGCATTAAAAATAATATTAATGTACCGCTCTTTGATCATCTATTTAGCAAATTTCAATCGTACGAAAAAATATCCATAGAACATTTTCTTAACCAGAATTTCTTTACAAAAACACTCATATTTTCCCGGATTGTTATTTATAGCCAACGTTCTATATAAATCAGGGTGCTATCTGCAAAATACTTATACAAACAACTTAATCCTTCCACTCACTCCTAAAACGAGTTAGCCATAACTCTTTTAGGGTGCCTCATCACATATTCCACTCAGGGCTGTCTCGTAAAAATTGGCATTACTTCACACTTAGTCGTCGCTTAAAATTCAAGTGGAGCGACGTTTTTGCATCGCGAGGGCTATTACCTGACTTTGAGGGCCTCGTGTATGTATGAGCTCTTTCAAAGTTAGGCCAGTTTAGTAGATGTAGTTTAAATTGTAGCACGGTGAATGGTGAGGGTTATAATGGTACATAAATTCATATTTTAGTAGGAAATATTCAGAGCTTTGTGTAAGGATCTATAGTAAGCAGCGAGTCCGTTTTGGGCATTGCTACAAATGTGATGCTATGTTTTAATAATTATGGATGGCGATAATTTAACATTAACGTTTCTTAATTTGTTGCAATGGTTTTAACTCTGATAATTAGTTAATTTATTAAGTTATCATGTAATAGAGGACCCATTAAATAAATTAATTAATTTAAAAAAACATATTTTTTAGAATCAAATTGTGAATCTAAACATTATGATTGAAACCAACTGAACTCACAAAAAAAATTATCTTAAAAATCGGTCCAGCTGTTTAGGAAAAATTCAGTCACATACGCAAGTACAGAAGAATTATGTACATAAAGATAATGTTATAATATGCAGACATTAAACAATAATTCTAATAACTTACTTATTAAAAACTTTTTTGAAGACAAGCTTTTAGAAGTCCGCCATATTGAATTTAAAGTGACGTCAATTTATTTTTCGAGTTATTCTTAGCAAGCCCTTTCATTTGATACCCATATTGTAGGAGAGCATTAATAATTCTTTGTCCGCTATTTTGGGTGTTCCGCCATTTTGGATTAAAAATGACGACAAAATCAAAAAAACTTAATCAAAATCGTTTATTCACATGGGCCCCAAAGAGGCACTCTTAAAGTTAATGATTATATTGCCAGATTTGCAAAATAACAGCCATCTCGAGAAGAACCTGGCAAGACACTTGGCGGCGCATTTTTATTTTCATTCGTCACACAGCTAACCATGCATTGTCATCCAAACTAAACGTGAATACAAAATTTCAGATCAATCGATTGAATACATCTTTAAAATTGATTTGCATGATTCCATCCGGACAAACATACCTACCTATATACATTGCAAGTTAAATAAAAGCTTTAAAAATTTATAATATTACCAACACAGTGTACATCAACACAATCTTACCGAGAGCTTTACAATTTTTATTAAAGAAAGTGTAACGTTAAATACAAAAAAAAAGTATTTTTTTGTGGAGGGAAATGCCTACCACTTTCTTTTAATAACAGAGTTGAAGAAAAGGGGTGTGTGGAAAATAATTAATCGCAAGCAAAGCTTGAAAAAACCAACCTCGCCGCTTTATCTTTGGAACCTTGGAACCGGCAGTTATCCTTGAGAGCCTGCGTATTCCAGGTCTAGTGTGTTTACCAGCTTCGATCACATCGTCACTTACCATCAGGTGAGATAGTGGTCAAACACTAGCCTGTTACAAATAATAAAAAAAAAAAACCTTGATCAAATTAAATGTATTAAACACGCATTATTGACCATAACTCAAAAAGTACTGATCAGATCTTGACCATATTTAAATGGAACCAACGGGAAAGCACCAGCAAAAAATCATCATAATCGGTTCACGTGGAAAGAAGATACTAGGTAACACACATAAAAATACCTTTTTCTTTGTGAAGTCGGTAAAAAATGAAACCATTTCCATCTAGTGCTGATAAATATCATTTAACGCTTCCTTTTTATATCCCTATTTATAACGGCTTGGAAAAGCTTTTTTTCATTCAACGCTCTTAAAAACATCATCCACCCAGATTAAGTCACAAAAACCTTCAAATTAGTCAGGGCCCAAGACCTTCTTTAATAAAAGCCGTGTTGGTACTTGTTAACGTGAAAATAAACGGGCGATTCACGAAAATGCGCCGGGAGAATGTTTTAATTTTGCTAAGATTGTTATCTTGTCCCTGTCTATTCTTTGTTATCATTATTTATTCGAGATTTTTAATTAAAATAGTTCTCCGGGACAATGAATGCTAGGTGAGATATACGAGAACAGTTTGATGTAGAATCGTAAAGTTGCTCGTCGAAAATTTTGCAACTATCATCCTTATATTATTATGGCGAAAGACTGAGTGTGCTTGTAACACTAATATTAGGTTGATAGTTGCAAAATTTTCGTTTGTTTGGTACTTCTTCACGATCAAATGGATAGAGCAATTTTCATGAAATTTGGTATGGGGGTAGTTGACACCCTGGATTAATATTTAGACTTCTTTTAATCCCGGAATTCCCGCGGGTCCGGGACTTACGCGGGTAATGCCGTGGAGCGCACCTAATTATAGATATCTGTAATTTTAGGAAAATTTGCAGTAAATTAAAATTAAAAACAAATTGCCAGTGAAGTTTAGTCTAGCTATTGCAACATTTATTTTTATTTCACTTGATGTCAAGTAACGATGCGGTTGACGAAACCGCGTGTCTACTCTTACGATACCTATTCACTCACGACTTAAAGACTCTCAAGTTGCACTTATCAATAAAAACCGATTCGGGCAGGTTCCATTACTTGCTGCTGTTTACTGCTGCTGTTTACGCAATGAATTAGGAAGCAAAATGATACGTCTGCATTTTTTTGAGACTAAGCCATCGTTAGACTATAATCTCACCTGATGGAAAGCAACGATGCGGTCGAAGATGGAGCACGCTTACTTAGTAAATACCTATTCACTCTCTTCTTGAACAACCCCATATTATACTTGTCGGGAAACACAGTAGACGGCTGGGCGTTCCATTCTTTAGCAGTTCTCATAATGAAAGTGGTAGCAAAACATTTCGTTCGAACGGTCGGTATTTTTACCATTAGAAGATGCCGCATTGCCGTCTGTCTAGATGTTAGTAGTAGAACGGTGATGCGGGAATAAGATCATGCAATTCCTTCGAACGCTCTCCGTAATGCAGTTTGTAGAAAATTTAAAGTAATTTATTGAAAGTCTACTGTATAGCAGTGTCACTTAGCAGTTCGTCTTCTTGTTCGTTGATAGAATTGAGATGGGGTAATTAGATCGTGTACCTTTGCAGACTTTTTATATGATATCCGATAAATAATTAGGAGGAGGTATTCAAGTCGACCGTTGTTTTTTTTAATGTGTTATTGAACCGCTTTCGAAAAAAATGTTTAGTTTGAAAGTATTGCTTTCCAATTGGTCCCATTTAAATTTAATCAAGATCTGATCAGTAGTTTTTTGCAATATCAATAATGCGTATTCTGTGGACTAGATTGACGATGTTCTCGTTTTAAACCAACTTTAAAAAATACCTCATAACTTATTTAATTGTGAGCCGATTTTGATGTTTATTTTTTTTATTTGAAAGTTGGTTCTTTTCATGTGGTTCCATTGAAATTTGACTAAGATCTGATCTCTAGTTTTTGAGTTATCATCAATAATGCGTGTTTAATACATTAAATATGATCAATGTTCCGAAGTTAAAGCGGCAAAGTCGGTTTTTTAAGCTTTGCATGCGTTTAATTATCAAAATGTTGTATTTTGAAAACACCGACAACCGAATTGATTGCTTAAGCCCTCTCCATCCAAAGTTTGTCTGAAAGAGATCGCTTTAGCGATAAGACCGCCTATTGTTACACTTATTTTGAAAGGTATTTAAGTAAGTTACAATATTTTCTGTTCTGTTTTGTCACAATTTAACTTTTGTTCAACAAAGAGTTTATCTATCTATTCACACAAAAATTTATGGACTGACCTATGCCGTTCTCAATGGAATTTATAGTCATTAAATCTAATGATTCTGTAGCTTATAAATTGCAAAATAGCTCTGTTTATCTGTTATATTTTTCATTATCAACTGCTTTTATCAAGTTTTTGCTTTGAACTTCAATCCAAACAAGAAATAAAAGTTTTAAAACTAGAACCCGCCTACACTAGCCCGAAATAACTTCCTAAAATGTTGAAAAATAAATAGTTATCATGACTTTAACGGAATATGTCTCGTAAACGGTACGTTTGACGATATATAGTATACCAAATCCTTTCTTCATTTTAAATCCCTGTCCAATAATACCTACCACATATGAGAAGGGGCGAAAAATTATTTTTACGTTCTTGACTTTTCGCCCCCCTAGAGCGCTATATTCAATTTAATCCGACGTCACATAGCCTATAACTACCGGACAAAAAAACGCTCTTAACGATATCGCATTTATCAAATTATGATTAGTAGTTTTAAAATATGTTTGAAGTATGATGACCCAGTTGGCGCAGTGGACAGGTACAGCCCGCTGCGCCGTAGGTCCAGGGTTCGATTCCCGGCAGGAGCACAAATTCCTTCCCAAGAGATATTTATGCTTCTGGTTCTGGGTGTAATGTGTGTGTGATGTGAATGTTTTCAGCACCAACGATACAAGTATTTGAAGTTAGTGTGGGGCTGTGAGTGTGAATGCGTTTGTTTGTTTGCGTTTGAAGCGAAAACTTCTTTAGGCGCGTTGAGCACTTTTTGGGTGAACAAAAATTCCCATGATATATATGTATACTGTGTATTATATATATACTATATAGTTTTAGCTTCTATCGGCAGTCCCCAAAGCCTGCTTTTTTTTTTAATTCATTGTCTTAACCACTGGTTGCGAATTAAGAAATGCTTTTCTCCCATCGCAACTATGTAAGTTTGGGAAGTAATTCTTTGTTCGCAACTAAGTTGCGGTTAAGGAAAAAGTTCTCTTAATTCGCAACAAGTTTCAAACAAAGAATTAAAATTCTTAATTTGCAACTGATTGCGAATCACAGTTACGAAAACGGCCGGAGGGGTTTAGAAGTTATGAGTGATCAGATGGACATACACACATATACATACCGGTCAAAAATAGAACCATCCCTTTTGCCGTAGACGGGTAAAAAGAGACTAGCATCAACCTAAGTTGTAATTCTTCATCATCTTTTAGTATAGACCTACTGTCTGATTATTTGTTCGTGATTGTTTCCAAGCTGGGTTTGCTAAGTTTAGAATTTTTTAAGCTTCTGCTCCGAAACTACCAAGTTAAAATCCCAGCGGAAGCGCATTTTCTTCATAAGATACACCTAACACCTTACTGGCGTTCTTGTTTACCAGCCGAGAATAAACTGTCATTGTAAACTGTCATAATATTTAGGCATGCTTCATAGTAGGATTAGTATTCGGAAATGCTTGCCTGAACCAATGAAAAAGAGTATTCTTTTGTTTGGGGAGTAATTGTGAGTCAAACCAATTATATTTACCACTCACTCTATTTTGTTTTACATAAGGTAAAACACCTTAGCCAGAGCATAGCTTTGCTTGTTTTGCAGAACAAGTCAAAAAGTGCCTCAATTTTACCTCTTAAGACATCTCATCGTATTAAAGGATCGTATTAGGTACAAGCTTAAATATAGCGGGGATCACAGATTCTGATCTGAAGAATTTCAAGGTAATTCCAAACTATGCCCTAGCATAGTTTAGAAATACCTTGAAGTTTATAATTTCTGGCTAATCCAGCTAAACTGGGTCACTTCGCAGCCATTACGGCGCGAGATTTTAAAGTTGGCGTAAACAGAGTAAAGATTAATTACAAGGGGGAATGCTTTTGTTTCTGTCGAAGTTTATGTCGTTTTGAGCTGATTTAATGACCGGGAAGATCCGTGGAAGGAATATTAAAAGAGAACTGAAACACTTTTTGAAAATAATGGCCGTTGAAAGTTTTATAAACAGTTCATAATAATAATATTATGATGTATTAGCTTTTGCACGCTTTTGGCCATTAAAACCCTTTTTTTACAAACTTTTATAAAGTTTCACCTATCCCATTGTTTGTCTGTCGGTCTGTTATCAAATCTTGCAAGCTTAATTAGACCCAATGTCCGATTGGACTTGAATTTAATGTGCTTACGTATCTTCGCTGACAATACAATGATATGGTATCATGGAGCTGGTCTGGTGATCGAGACGGATGATAGCCATAGGAACTTCTGAACTAAACAAGATAATCCCATTCAGATTGGGCTCGTTTAATTTGTCTTGACAAGTTCTCTGGTTATATTATTATTTTACCGAACAATCACTTTATAGTTTTATAGATCTACTTTCATATTGTTATAATACACAGGTTTTCCTAGTGTGGGAGGAAACTATCTTTTATTTTGTAAAGCCTTGCAAATGCACATATTACATGTTTTGTAATTTGTCTGATAAATGAAGCTTAAGTTATTTGATGAATAAATAATTATACTGAAATAATAGTAATGCATAGTTTAGACGCAAAATGCCTCTGACAGACTGTTGGACGGAATGACGGACGGACAAAGAGCTGAACCACCCAAGTCAAAATAGAGAGTTCGCTTCGTACAGTAAAAAAAATCAGGGTGTGTCTTAATTCATCACAGGGAAACATATTGGACGACCCAGTTAGCGTGGGAGCAAATCTCTATCCTCTGCGCCATGGGTCCTGGATTCGATTCCCGACAGGAGCACTATTTTTCTCCCCAAGGGAGATTTATGCTTCTTTTTCTGGAAGTGATTGTGTGTATTTGTGTGATATGTAAATGTTTACGTCACCCACGATACAAGTCTTTGAACTAAGTATGGGGCTGTGAGTTTGAATGCGTTTGTTAATATTATTATTCACCACACTGTTTACCCAACCACTTTTTGTCACTAAAACGCTGAGGATCAGAATTTGAAATCGCTCCTGTACTAAGTTTCACTCCAAAAAAAATCTTCAAATATTCCCTATGATCCGATGTTTTTCAAGCAATATGAACAACCGGAACTCTTTAGACGAGTGAATAAAACGTGAGTTCGTTTATTAAACTAATAATGAATTCATCAGGACGCAACCTCTGTCACATCCCATCCAAGTTTCCTTGTTCGAGAGTATCCCTGCGGGCCAAGTTTTCAAGGTGGGATGTTCTCAATTATTCAGATGCCATAGCCTTGTTCCAAACTTGCGTGGATTCTGTTTGCTTAGGGTGTATGAATCTTGCAGAATGATGACATTGAGAAACGTTAGTTGATTTAAATGTGTATATAATGTAGTTAATGTAGGTTCTATATAGATATGTCGAAGCTTTTAGAAACCTTAACACAGCAACACCTGGTTAGGTTGTCATTTGTTACCTAAACCGGATTTATACTAGTCTGCCATATTATTGTTACAAACCAACAAACGCATTCACACTCACAGTCCCACACTAAGTTAAAAGACTTGTGTCGTGTGTGCCGGAATCATTCACATCACACACACATTACACCCAGAACCAGAAGCACAAATATCCTATGGGAAGGAATTTGTGTCCTTGCCGGGAATCGAACCCAGGCCCCACGGCGCAGAGGGCGGGCACCTGTCCACGGCGCCAACTGGGTCGTGTTATTTATGTGTGTGTGATGTAAATGTTTCCGTTTAAATGTGCCCACGATACAAGTCTTTGAACTTAGTTGGGGCTGTGAGTGTGAATGCGTTTGTTTGTTTCATAAACCGCGCCAAAATATTGCCTAACAGAGAAAAACTATTTTTTTAACTTTTTGAACATAATTTGAAATGCCTGAAATATTACATTTTACTAAAGTATCTCCGCCATTTTAAAAGCCTTACAAACACTAAATCGGCAAAAAAATACTTTGTCAATCCTGTTTACAAAATATCACGAGAATGGATTGAGAAAGCCTGTAGAGGAGAACAGTCGGACATCCGGCGAACAGACGAAAGAATTTTTGTCCAAGCTGAAAAATATAAATAGTCTTGGAAATAATAAGTTTAGTTTTACAATTAAACAAAAACAATTTCACACTTACAGCCTTACACTACGTTTCAAATACTTGTTTTATGGACGCCGGAATCATTTACATCATTATGTTTCAATGTTATATTCGGCTTAAAACACGAAAATTTCGACTTATTCGTAGTCGACTAGTTTCGGAAAAATTTGTTGTCCTTCATCAGGATGAGTCAGACGCACGATACGCGGAGGCGTGCGGCTCGGGCCTTGGCGCGTTCACATGACATCAATCACATTTGTATCACATTCAGAACCAGAAACGCAAATTTCCTTTGAAAGAAAGCTTATGTTTCCACTGGTGATCGAACTCTACATGCTGCTTAGAAGGCAGACGTGCAACCAACTACGCTAGCAGACAGTTCATTATATTTTTAATATATATACACATATAAAAACGATGTCGTAAAGACACACGATATGAGTTTTTTTTTAACTTCTAGAGTACCTCTTAAAAAATGCCCTATTATAATTACAAACTAACCGAACGATGGCTAATCAGTAATTTAACTTAAACTGCTACATTGCTATTACTAAGAATGTGTCCATTAACACTTTTCTTATTGTCTCTATTTAAGGATAAGACACTGATATATATATACCACAACATTACACAAATTCAAGTTCTACTGGTAGCGGTCTATTATATCTAGTTATAGTTTTTTTTTGGTTAATTTTAATTTAGGATTTAGTTTAATGTAATATATGATTAGAAATGTTACAAGTTCAAATGGTTTAGTCTTTTAAGTCTTCTCACACGATAGGAGTGAAACTTTTGTGTTACAGGGAATCATTTTAATTATTCATCACAGTATTTATACCCTCACCAGTTTTCGTCATACAAAAAGGTTGCAGACCAGAATTTAAAAATCCTCCCAGAAGATTTACTTCAATTACAAACTATCGTTACAAATAACTACTATAAAACTGTGGTAATGCTGCAAACGGACACAGTTTAAAACAGTGTCTATATTTAAAGCTCTGAAGTGCCTACACCAGCAAAGCAAATGTAAACAGGCTTTCAAGAAAGCTCAAAGTACTCTAATATACCACCGAGCCCACTTTACAATACAACTTAGCTAAAATGTACATAAAACTAAAGCAGTAAAGCAGAATCTGCGAGCACTTTGGAATCGCTGCGTGTACTCTATTATGAAACTTTATCGCTTTTTGAATCAGCTGAAACTAAAATATACTCGAAGTTTGCTGGATAAAATATAAATTATCCGTTTAAAATGAGAAACGACAGACGCTTTGTGTTCGTTGTTGCTATGCGATAATTAATAACTAACTTTGAAATAGGATAAGTTTGTTTAATTGTAGTGGAAATGGCGTTTTCAGACTTTGTTGTTCAAAAATTGTTTCCAAAGAAGAGGCTATGAATGTGTTACGCACAATGTAAGACTTATAGTATATAGGTGCTCACTTTGAACAGTAGTGTCAATGTAATTGGACATGTTTATTTCCAAAAAAATAATATTAATAACTAATATCTTTAAACGAGCAATTCTTGTATAAATATATATATATATATATATATATATATATATATATATATATATATATATATATATATGTGTGTGTAATCTTGATCTCGGAAACGGCTCCAACGGTTGTCATGAAAGTTACAGATTAGGGGTTTTTCGGCCCAAGGAATCGATTTATCAACGTTCCAGGTCCGAGAAATTCGCGGTTCCCAAACTGCATTTGAAAAACCGGGTTTAAGAAACTATCAACGCTATCTATTACGCCATGACCGATGTAAAAAATTGTTTCTACTCGACACTAGTTGGAGCTTTCTGAGGCTACAAATTAAAACACATTCTATCAAAAACAAAAAACCGATCGTCTGGTCATCTGGTCATACATAATAATATGCATATACACATGTATTTGAATGTACATTAGTCATATGGAATTTATCATTATTACAAACATTCATACTGTAAAAGGAATTATCAAATTTCTAATGATTTATTTTTAATAGAAATAGAAATATATACTTTACTAGTTGTGCGCCGCGGCTTTACCCGCGTTAATTTTGTTAAAAAGTGCTTTATGTATTATTCCGGAACCTAAACTATCTACATTCTAAATTTCATCCATATCGGTTCACCCACCGCTTTTCTTTCACGGCCAGGATGGTAGAGAATGCTATTTGGCATTAGGCCATTCCCTGTACTCTGATTTGTGCAAAATGATTAAATTAATAAATAAATATTAGTAAGATAAGATAGCCCTGAACTGTGAACATGATAGGTCTTAAATTAAAAAAGTGTCTCAACAGCCTGTCCATTTGCAATAGGTTACAAGATCAAGCGTATTTTTTTTATGCATCATCACTTTCCATCGGTGGATGGATGGAATTTTGATTTTAATATTTTTTTAAACTAACTTATTATTCTAAATCGCAATTTTATATAATATATTTCTCACTCAGTAGAACAGGATTTCGAAACAAAGACAAATATTTGTGTACATGGCCAGAATAATAGACAAAATCAGAAAGGTGGCAAGCAGCGATTAGACCTACAAAACAAACACGATCAATTTGTCAAGACATACTTTTCCTCAACGACAAAAAGCGACGCCCGAAGGTATTCCCCACTCCATAATAATCCCTATCGTTCAATTTAATATCAATGGCCGATAACACTTACACCGCATTAGCGTTCAGGTAAGAAGCTGCCAATATTTGAAGCTCAGTCTATTATCGAAAGATGGTTCAAAGTAGGGTGCCAAAAGTTTGAGATAGATAGTTACTATTTTGACATTTAATTAAAATTTATTTTTTACACGATCGTGATCCTGATTCAAACCGTCCCTTGGTTTAGTTAGATGAGTGTTCACCGTCTAAGCAGGGGTAACGGGTTCGTATCCCGGCGGGAACACAAGTTTTCTCCCCAAAGAAAATTTGTGTTTCTGGTTCTAGTTATGATTGAGTGTGTGATGTGAATGTTTCCGGCATCCACGACACAAGTTATTGAACTTTGTGTGGCACTGTGAGTGTGCAAGAGTTTATGTTTTTTTATGGTTATGAGTCTTTAACGCAAAGGTGGCATCTCAGCTCTGAATTGAGGGACGACTTTTGAGTTTGATCCAAGTTGTAAAAATCTGAAAAAAACTTTACTGTTTTCATAATGCTGGTATAGATTCAAAATCTGTCTCTGAATATCAGACAGACTAGGAGAGGTATTGCAAATTAGGTTACAACACAGTCACCGTCGTCACTTCGTAAAGCATATCACCTTCGGCATGACGCCTTCTCGCATTGACCCTTCAACCGTCGCTACAATTTGACCCTTCTCCGCACTTGCCTTATTCACTCTCATGTTTATATCTTGCTTCTACCATTCATAAATCTTCAGTTCTGTCCCTATAAATCACAAAGGGTTTTAAAACGTGTAATATCTGACCAGCATCGACTTCCTGGACTTCTGGGCAGATATTCAAAGCCTAAGCCGTGATGTGATGTATTTTGTGCTAAATATGTAAGCATTTTACTACCATCTCACATAATGGCAAGTATAAATGCGACCGAATATTTAGCATGCTTGCCTAGAAGATACATTTTCACTCTTGACTTAAAAACTCCCAGATTATACCATTTGGGAAACAAAGACGCAGGCAATGAGTTCCATTTCTTCGATGTACGGATGATGAATGTAGAATCCATAAGCGCTCACTCAAAAGTGAAACCGGAGATATATAAGTCATAACTTCATGACGTCTGAGAGTTTGTCCTGTCTTTAGACTAGAATAATTAACTCACGTGATTCTTGCATAGTCTCCAAAACGAAAGCGATAGAATACTGACAGGCTTGTGACCGAGTCTTTGTAATTTGGACTCGACTAAATTACTTTCGCACATGATTTTTTGTCTCGCTAATTACTAGATTCAAAGCTTCTAGCATCTATTAAAAATTGTGTGCAATTGTACACGATGAAAAAAATTGGGACAACTTGACAACTAAACTTCTCAGATATAAACATATTTTCTAATTAAAATTATTTACACCGTTTTTTTTACATAATACTGTTACTAAATAATTATAGTTGACACATATAGCACTACAATTTTAGTAGCAATAACGAGACATTTTTCTGAGTGTCTTTGGTTCTTAGTATATAAAAAGTTAAAAATTTTAACTCAGGATCAGAAAATATTTATTAACTTAACATTTTCTACGCAATTTTTTTTTATTTTAAACTTATTTCCTGGAGACGGAAAGTGACTAAAGGTCATTAAATTATTATTTTTGTCTCAGTTTTTATCAGACTTATGGTGACACCAAATATAACTTCCATCAAACTGCCCGTAAGCGATGGAAAAACGCCGAAGCGGATTTTTTATCTTCTATAGCTTCTGATATGATCTAAGGAGTTCCCCGTAGATTTAAGAATCTGTTTGACACCATCTTTTTGAAGAAGCCGGTTGATCATTTTCTTAGACTTTATTTACAATATACCTAATAGCGATCAGATTTCAGGGATTTTTAAGTCTAGATTAAATAGTTACCTTATCTCGTAGCCCAATATGCTTGCTTTATTTTTCACCGCATCATTTATTTTCATCAGGTAAGGTAGTGGTTTAATAGAGCAAGCAATAAAATTTTAGAAAACGTATATAAATGAGTACACATAAAAAAAAATACCGTCTGTATATTTTTGGAACATTTTTTTAATTGAGAACCTCCTCTTTTTTTTAAAGTCAGTTAAATAGTATTTTATACAAAAAATATTGTGACAAAGGAAAACGACACCAAAATGCTTACATTTATGAAAGCCTATGTTGTTATTGACGTTATGAAGCTCAAGTAAAAGCAACGATTACTTTGGGACCCATTATAAAAACTAATGTAGATCTAAATATACAGGATGTAATTTATAATTTGTTGTATGATTTTTTTTTAGTTTGGTCTCTTAATATATAATTCTTATGTACGAGGACCAATTCTTATGAATTATTTGTGGGTGTTCAAGAGTGGTTTAGATTCACAATAAGATACGATAAATAATGTATTTTTAATTTATGCGGGTAAAGCCACGGTTTACAACTAATACTATATAAATTAAATAAATAAAGACAATGATTAAAAATATTATTAAGTTTAGTTTTTAGTTATATTAAGTCTCTATTCAGGTTTTTTGAGAATAAAAAGATAGTTTACCTAAAACAAGAGCAAAAAGGTGTGTAGTGAAGACAATAGAAGTAAAACTTTTGTATTACAGGGAAAAAAAATATTATTAATTACAGTGGTTATCCCCACCACTATCATCACAGAAAAATATTAAGTATCAGCATTTCTAAGCCTTTCCTCAAAAAGTTTATTTACGATTAATATTCTATAGAAAAGACTTTTTATTTAACCGATTTCTATACCGAATATCCTAGCGTTAAAAATTCAAAACATGGAAACCGTTATTAATTTTGCAGACGTGCTCGTACCGCGCTCGAAACATAACTGTTCCTGACACAAAATCAATTCAAATTAAAAACGTTATTTGAAAACAATCAAGTCGCAAGAACAAAGTAAATTGAAATAAGAACAAACAAGGAATGGGCCGCAAATTCGAGGAGCATTCGAAATGAGATGTGGATATAAGGGGACTGTACACAGTATTTTGAAACGCGCGTTTATTACGAGCTCAAACAAAACGCAAACAAACGCATTCACACATACTACTTTATATAAATACTAGCTTTTACCCGTGGCTTTGCTCGCATTGATATTTAATCTTTCGTAATTTTTTTTTAATAAAAAGTATCCTATGTTACTTCTAATACCTCCAAGAATATGTGTACAAAGTTTCATGATGATCGGTTAAGTAGTTTTCGCGTGAAAGCGTAACAAACAAACTTACATTCACATTTATAATATTAGTAGGGATTATTGTAACTGTAAATAAATAGCTTACAATATTAATCCTTTGTACAAATAACCTCTGTATTTCGATCCCATGTCAGTGCAGAAATAGCCAAACATGTCACTGTTTTTAGACCTATTTTGTCCCGGGGTCTATCTCAAAAACGGCTTCATAATGAACGCTGAAACTTACGTATAATGTCCGTTATATCCTTTACTTAAACAAAAAATACAGAAATTAAACAATTAATATATAGAAAAAAAGTAATAAGCAAGTAACATCAAAAGATTTTCTCTATGAGACAAAATGTAGGCGCAAAATCTCAGTTCGGTGCGAATTACTAGTATTAAAAATAATTTTATAGCTGCGATTTTACAGCAAGCTGGATGAATTAACCGGGCAGTTCATCTGGATGGACTACATAACACCTTAATATCAATAATGATAGAAAAACCTTGGTTATATACCTACAATGATATTACTACTTTTGTAATTAGTTTTTGTATGATAGACAGGCATGCATTTGAACACTGTAGTAGATATACTCGCTGTTGAGTTCGGACCAAAAATTCACAAGAAAATAACAGGCAATCACTAGTAGAACTAACAGTATTTTATATGAGCACGTAATTGTATAATTAGTAAGCTTATTTCGGAGTATTTTATCGGTATTCTACCGTTTACAATTTGGAAAGTGTGCGCAGGAATTACACGAGCTAATTCCCCCACGCCCGTTTTATCATCTAACAACAAGACAAACTGTTAAACGTCATCCATATATGGTTGACATACCTCCAGTTCGCTCGAAGCGTTTCGCTCCTACGTTTATCATTCGTACAGCGAAGGAGTGGAACTCATTGCCCTCGTCTACGTACCCCGAACAGTATAATCTGGGAGTCTTCAAGTCAAGAGTGAATAGGTACCTTCAAGTCAAACATAAAAAAATATATATAAGAATACGCTGTCTTTTTTTCAAGTGTAAAAGTGTCTTAATCTTAGAAGGCCGACTGCTTTTTAATTAACGTTTTGCGTTGTACTTGAGATATCTTATGCTGGGTCATGGAGACGGAAAAAATAATATAATACTTACCTATCTTCAGTGCTACTCAAGTTGCAAGTTAGTTTTTAGGTTAAAACAAAGTTAATATGACCAGACTGCCTATAAATAATTAAACGCAAGCAAAGCTTTAAAAAACCGACTTCACCGCTTTATCTTCGCAACCGTGATCGGATTTTATGTATTAAACACTCAAAAACCAGAGATCAGATCTTGATCAAATTTCAATGGGACCACATGAAAAGCACCAGCTTCCAAATAAAAAAAAAATCTAAATTGGTTTACGTAGAAAGAAGTTATGAGGTAAAACACATTAAAAAAATACAGTTGACTTGAGTACCTCCTCTTTTTTCGGTGAAGTCGGTAAAAAGAACTAGCTAGCGTACAATGTAATGTTCTTTGTATCTTTCTTTCTATAAACTAAGTAATAATGCCAAAAGTGTTAAACTGTCAGGTGAATACTTTATTGTTATCAATAAACAAACACCAATCAAACGGATTCATACTTATAGCCCTACACTCACTTCAAAGACTTGTACCGTGGATGCCGGAATCAATTACATCAAACATATCTACTATAATCACAACAAGGATCAGAAACATAATTGTCCCTTGGAAAGGAAACCAAGAAGAACTCCTCACTGCACCAATAAGGTCGTCAATGCATTTGGCGTTCCATGTTACTAGAGATTTTTGTACATATATAAGAATAATGGTATGTATGTTACATACCATTATTCTTATAACTGATTTCTGATGTTTTGCTATTGCTATTCTTATTGATGAATCTATTTTATTGTAAAATATTTTTATTGTGCAATAGGCTAAACAAACGTTTGACCGCAATCCCATCAGACAGAAAGTTACGATATGGTCTAAGGAGCATGCTTGCTTAGTAAATACCTAATCAAAATTCTTTTGAACACGTTCAAATTGTAAACACAGAGCGCAAAGCGTTGCATTCTTTTGCTGTTCTATGAAAAAATGACGATGCAAACATTTCGTGCAAAGGAACAGTATTGCAACTACTCAATTCAAATGTAATATGAGTGATGTAGAAACAAGGTTGTGCAATTCCTGCACATAACATTCTCATTCATTTCTTATTTATTTACAAGGAAGACTAACAGCCGAAGCCAATTACAGGTCCTTACGGATAAAAACAAAATATTTTACTAATTAACGCAAACATGACATTAACGCATCGTTACACAAAGAAAAAATAGAAAATACGTAACAAAATTTCAAAATTGAGTAAGTATACATCCAAACGAAGACAATAATCAGAATATTGTAAATTATTTAAACAATAATTGAGTCTAAATATCAAAGAAATCGCTACTAAGCAGTTCTTTGAAAGGGAATGGTGTCAAGTTGATCTCATATACAAATAGTCAAGATGTGGTCAAGAGTTCCGGAGATAAAGTGATAAAGTTATATTTTGAAGTATCGCTTGCGTTTAAATTATTTCAGCAATAACCTATTAAACAAAAATTAAAATAAAACAATACTTGGACCATACGAGTGTTTCCTACACGCCAATTTCAATTTTACGTGATAATAAATAAAGTTCAAAAATGTATTTGAAAACAAAAAAGACAAATGTACACAAAGTATACTTAAAAATAATCTCCCGAACAAAAGCCCATTGAAAATCGAAAGCAGGGAAGTAACAAATGTCCTACAAAAAGGCAGGGTATAAAGGGACGACTTTATTAATGAGCAGAATGGCCAGTCATTAACTTCAGTTAACAAGATTCACGGTGTCTCTGCTGAGTGTTTGTGACGGAATGAATTTTCTTCACCGTTTAACTTGGTTCTAGATTTATTGGCCCCTAAGGAAGGCCGTCGCTTTTTCGCTTGCGTTTGGAAGAGATTTAGTTTGCAGGATCTTCTTAAATTATTCGATAGTAAGGGTCCTGATTCCCTGCGGTCTTTAACCCTTTTCGGTTTTGTAATTTGTCAAATATAATATAAATAGCTTCGGAATTACAAGTACTAAAAATTAAAATGTAGAAAATACGACTCGATGACATACTTGTAATAAGTAAACACCGATTTTCACCATTAATCACCATGTTTGGCGAGCCGCTCACATCCGCGTATCGCGCGTCTGACTCGTCCTGATGAAGGACAACTATATTGTCCGAAATAAGTCCTAATTTTTTACGTGTTTATAGGCGTATATAATATTGAAAAATTATGTGTAATACTCACAATAGTTAAGAAGAGTCTTGTCTAAGGGTCTATATCGGAAGGACAAATGTTGGATAAAATGAAAAGAGAACCTAAACAACCCGATAAAAGTCAGCTAGATGATTGATGTACAAACAAAGTACCAATTGTTCTATAACAATTTAATCAAAATTACAATCAGTTCAGTAATTTGGTTTTTAAATCAAAATAAATGGAAAATATCAATGTAATTCAAGTAATTGCGTTTTTTATTTGTGACAGGCTAGTGTTTGACCACTATCTCACCTGATGGTAAGTGACGATGTGATCGAAGCTGGTAAACACACTAGACCTGGAATACGCAGGCTCTCAAGGCGCATTTTTGCTAACTTGTGACTTTTCAGTGATGTTTGCGTTCACTAGATTCTTATGCGTGATCACCAAGTATTTCATGACAATATCACATGATGATGAAAGCGATGATGCAGGCGAATATGAAGCATGCTTGGCTAGAAGATATTTATTCACTCTAGACTTAAAGGCTCACAGATAAGAATAGTCCTAAGTTACTGCCTTTCTTTCGGTTTTTACTTTTATGTCGTATTTTTTTTTTTAATTATTGTTTGATTTGGATTTTCGAGTGTAACCTTGTCACTTACATCTCATTTCATACAACATTGTTTTATAACTATTTGACAAACAGTACCTTTTCGTCTTTACGCAATAATCACATACCTCCTTTATCCTCATATTTATCCCTGATTATCCTCAAAGATACTTCGTGTTTATCATACGTATTAATACCTTGGGGCCTGAGATTATTTTCTTCACCTTTGTTTCTATTTAATCATGTGTTTCGGATTATTATATTGTTGCTCGCCTTAATGTAATCACAGCGTTTACTATAAGGAACAAGAGATTTCTATCTACACGAAATAAATGAAGTATAAACACAGATCTAATATTTACTTTAGGTATAACTAAAAGAGCGTGTTTCATTTCTAAGGGTTTCTTTATTAGAAAAATGAGAAACAGTTGTGTTATAGACATTTTCTATTATGATATTAATGGCCATTTGTAGAAATCGCTATAATTTATTTGATGATTGAATCATAATATTACATCATCAATTCATTGCCTACGTATTATCCCTGAACAGTACAATCTGAGTGTCTTCAAGTCTAGAGTGAATAGGAAATATTACCAACTTATAATTCTCAAAAATAAGTAAAACTACGTGAGCCCAAGAAATGACAATCAAAATGATGTATGTGGGAAGCAAAATATTTTTATTTTTTTTAATACCCTTGTGGGGTATCGTTGAAAATAGCTTTTCAAGTAGAGTACAAAAGCAGTTTTGGAAAACATCTATGTTGAAAAATAACATTATTTTGGCATATATTATAATTGTATATTTTTGTTTTTATTGTTATCTTTTAGTGTCAAATAAATATATTGTGTTTATTTCATTCTTAAGCAATAGTTGGTTACGGGCCTGAATTGAACCCGCCTTAGTCTAGAAGATTCCATTCTTTGTTTGACCATTATCTCACCTGATGGTAAGTGACGATGTGATCGAAGCTGGTAAACACACTAGACCTGGAATACGCAGGCTCTCAAGGATAACTGCCGGAACACCGTATTTGGCTTGGCGGCAGACTTTCAACTTGATGGTGGTAAGCTACTTTGGTAGCAAGCCAGGCGAGCAACTCACAAAATTCTCTACCACCTCTCAAATGTCACCTGATTAGCACCACCCGGGGACCACGTGTAGGGAGTCAGACTTAAGGGGTATCCTCCTACGGACGTGGGTGACACATTTGACCACTATCTCACCTGATGATATGTGATGATACGATCGACGTTGCCTAGAAGATACATATAATTTACAATGAAATCATTAATGTTATACGCTTTCAAACACTGAACTTTCAAACAAAAACTGTGTCAGGGCAGCGTTTAAATACAAGGTAGCCTATTTTAATCGAACACGTCAACTAACCGATAGTGCTCCCGTCCCCAAGCTGTCCATATTCCGGACCAATTGCAAGTGTCAGCGGATCTAGCTCGCGTTAATCCGGTGATCTGATGACTTGCGCTCGTCCAGTATTTGGATGCACTTCTAGTGGACGTACTCAGGATTTGATTGGGCTAGAAGAATAATATATCAAAGTAACATACGTTTTGTGGGCTTATTTTAACCGATTTAAAAAAGGAGGTTCTCAATTCGACTGTAGTTTTTTTATTTTTTAGTTTTGTATTATTTCATAATTTCTTTCTGGATTAACTAATTTAGATTTTTTTATTTGAAAGGTGGTTGATCAAGATCTCACTATTAGTTGAGTTATCCTCAATAATGCTTATTTAATTCATTTATTCTGATCAAGGGCTCCGAAGATAAAGCGGTGATGTCGGTATTTTAAACTATGCTAGGGTTTCAATTATTTCATGCAATATAGGCAAGTACTCGTATTTGACCACTATCGCACCTTTTATTTATTCAAGATAGGCAAAGGTTTGACCACTATCTGATGGTAAGCGACAATATTGTTACTTATACAGGTTATTACTGTCACTGTACAGATGATGAACGAAATTAAAGATGAAGCAAAACTTCGATACGTTCACCATAAATTGATGACGTTTTACAGTTTGTCCTGTTGTTAGATGGAAAAATGGACATGGTGGAATTAACTTGTGCAATTCTCATTTTTTCCTTACTGTGGATGGATTTTGGTTGGTTGTCTCTACTATTATACTTCACTGTGATTACTGTGGTTAGATCTAATTAAACAGTTACAGTAAACAGTTACATAAAATATAATCAAAAAGGAGGTTCTCAATTTGACTGTATGTTTTTTTTGTATGTATGTTATGCGATATCTCCGCTTATTATGAATCGATTTTGGTAGAATATACTTCAGAGGTGGTCCCATATAAATTTTATTGAAATCGGTTAGCCAAGACCAAAATGTAAGCGATGAAGTCAGTTTTTTTAAGCTTTGCTTGCATTAATTATCAAAGTTTGTGTTTTGGGTGGCATTAAACATAATAGACTGTTAAAAGCGTAAGATGATATTAATAGCTAAATTACCATTTAAATCTAATGGCCCACTTTTCTATAAATATTCAATAATAAAAATATAAAGAAAACTTTTTCTTCTGTGAAAAGATGTCATCTCTATTTCAGACGTAAATATTTGCCCCGTCTGCGACATACTGAATCCGTTCCAATGCACTATAAGCCCATGTGAAATCAACTCGTATTTCACGAGACACGGTCGCAAAGGCCTCGCTCCGGAATCGAATTATTGGTGGCCTTTGATACAGGACGTTCTTTGAACCTGTTTAAAACTAGTGGTGAGTCAATAAGTGTCATAAAGCCAATAAATGGCTTAAGTATATGCAGAATTGTAGAGTGATATCAACGTGCTTTTGGGTCATTTGTGTCCTTATTTGATTTAACGTAAACCTTTGGACTTAATTAATTAATAACTGCCAAGGAGTGGAACGCCCTGCCGTCTACTGTGTTTCCCGAAAAGTATAATATGGGGTTGTTCAAGAAGAGAGTGAATAGGTTTTTACTGAGCAAGCGACCTCCATTTTCGACCGCATCGTCGCTTTCCATCAGGTGAGATTGTGGTCAAACGCTAGCTCAGTCTCAAATAAAAAAAATACTTGAGTTTCAGTTACTTTTTCTTGCTTGAAATATATTTTGTTTTATCTGATATACAAGT
Organism: Lomographa bimaculata; assembly: GCA_948107665.1. NCBI lineage: Eukaryota > Metazoa > Arthropoda > Insecta > Lepidoptera > Geometridae > Lomographa > Lomographa bimaculata. Next base: position 7,928,301 of record OX403608.1, on the reverse strand, counting down.
GTTTGAACACTACCGCACCTGTTTGAGGACGTTTTACACGATAGGCTTTAAGACTTGTTTTCAAAAAATGCTTGCAGCCACGACTTAGTGCTTGATGCTTTTGGTGCTAAAATATGGTAAACTACGACTACTGTCAAAATACTTGTTTAACTTTTTTTACGTAATCTTGATGGCTATTACTTAAGCTTACTAAGCACCAATCTAAAGTACTTCTATGGAAATATTTTCTTTTACAATCTACTCAACTCAGTGTTTTTTCTTCTGACTTCACAAAAAAGGGGAGGTACTCAAGTCAACTGTTTTTTTTGTGTGTAACTTCGATCCACGTGAACCGATATTGATTTCTTTTTTTGTTTGAATGATGTTGCTTTTCAATTTGTCCCATTTAAATTTGATCAAGATCTGATCAGTAGTTCTTGAAATATCTTCAATAATGCGTGTTTAGTACCTACATCAAAACAAAGATCAACTTGGCCGTCAATATCTACTGCTCTTCATACGTGTTATTAACTAGGCACTGTACCCTCGCAAATAAGAAAACATCAAAATTGGTAATGCACCCAAACCAAAAGAATATGAAACAATATTTACACGTTCTATGATCGTATTGAAATATGTAGCATCCCATTGCATCGAACAACTTATTAAATTATCATTTATTCATTTTATGGCCTCATTATGTTTTGGCGTCTTAGAAAACGTTGCTGAAATACAATCTAGGTCAATATTGTAACAGAACTGACCCCGCATTTTCCGGCTCAAATGCTGTACGTCAAAACAACGGCATAATAAGCCCTGCGCACACTCGAGATTTTCCCGTCGGCTTTAATATCTCTTGAGCAGAGCGATGCGTTATACGAGCAGACTACAGCCGACAATTTAATGTTCTTTGGTGAACGCCTATAGCTTACTTTTATGCCAGTTTATTACTGGCCACAGAGATTTAGCCATAAAACGACTCAATTGAAAGCGGAAAATGGAATTGTAGTTGTATATAAATTTAACCGTCTCGCACTTTTCTGGACTACTATTAAGAGCAGGCTTGGAGCACGATATTGTTATCACGTGTGATTATAAAACATACGCTGTAGAATAAAGGGGCGCGGGCGTTTAGAGGAGTAAACATATGACGTTTACGCAAAGTAACGCGTGCCATACTTAAATACAAGGTTTATCGTTTAATTCTCAATAGTAAGAAATAAATCAAAAGTTAGGCTACATACAAAGAAAAAATAATTATTATTATTTATTTACGCCATAAGGCTAAAGTCAATTCAATGAGAATTTTAAATTAAACTCAATTAGATATCGTTTTCGACAAACAAAATCTATCAAGTGGAACTCATTTAATTTTAAAACTGACTAAATGGGAGATATAATAGAGTCCTAAAAATATACCAAAGTTACAGATTGAAAGAATAAGTGATCAACTCAAAATATATTTATTAAAAATATAGTATTTTTTAAGTGACATGCTCTAAATAACTAGGCGTTCGCACCACCGAAGTCAACTTAGAAATCTCGCTTCGCTCGATCAATTATTAAAGCTGAATACATTTATGTACAAAATAAGTTGCAGATTAAAGACACAAAAAGTTGAGACCGTACGCAGTACTTAGTCTCAGATAAGTCAGCGATTGCCGTTTTCATAAATATGGATGAAGATAGAGACAAACTCCCCGAACAAGCCTCGGAATTAATTCTTAGAATATAGAATGAGGCTAATTTTTCGCAAAATATCTGTCGATAACTGATGAAAAGTGATGAGGTTCGGCCTGTTTTGGTGTTTGATGTTTTTGTCTGAGGTAATTTAGTTAAGCTACAAAGCAATTCTTTTTATGTAGATTGTATAACAAAATAAGTGAACAACAATTATTTTAAATTTTTAGTCGAAACGCGAAGAATAAAACTGGTACAAAAATTCGACAAAAATGACTGTAATTATGTTTTTATTAAAGATATGCTAGTAATTATCAATTAAAAAGACTTTTCGTTGATATGAAAATACGTTTTGTTGTAGAATACGATGTAACAAGATATAATGTAGTCTATTTGTATAATTTTGTTAAGGGAGTGATACCAGAATTTCATCTAAAATGCTTGTTTTTGAAACCGTTTTACTCGGTATTTATGATGAAACTAGATAAATAAATATCATAATCATCATAATCGTCATAATCTGTGTGATATGATAAATGATGCATTCTTATTTCAAATTTGAATAGAAAATCAAAGATTGCCACGCGTGGACCTTGCGTAACCGCCACGATTTGCAAGACATTCACTGATGTTTTAATATTTGTGACAACTATAGCTAAATAACAATAAATTAAAAAATAAATTGGCTATCACAAATTGAAAATGTGGTACTTAGTAATAAAGGAGATTTGTAAAATCCAACCAAAATAATTTAAAGCAAGCAAAACTTAAAATAACCGATCTTCACCCGACTTTATCTTTAAAACCCTAATACGCATTATTGAGGATAACTCAAAAACTACTGGTCATATCTTGATCAAATTTAAATGAGACCACATGGAATCCATTTTAAATAAAAAATCTTCATAACCTGTTCATCTAGACAAAAGTTCTGAGGTATCTCATAAAAAAATATAATCAAAATGACTGTATAAATGAAAAATACAATGAATGAAGAACCCCCTCCGTTTTTTGAAGTTGATTAAAAAGAGATTAGTAATAAAAATTTTTTGGTTTTTAATTGTTGTAGCATTATTAACTTAATTTTTGTAGCAAATTAAATATTGTAACTATAATTCATCTAGTATTAGCGCTATTTATTAAAATCTGCAAAAAAAATTAAACAAGCTTACAATTGTATAATTACTAATGGCTAACGTTTTGTAATATAATGACAAACGGCTACCAAATTGTTTAACTAACGCCACAAAAATAAACAACCTAAAATATAATAAAATACCTTTACTTAGCGCCACATAACTTAAACACCCTACATTATGCTTCGTACTATCTCAGCGGTGTGAACCAAAAAGGTTTTTGCTGGAGCTAAAAGGAAAATGTTCCTTATCTTGTAGGTGGTAAGGTGGTGGTGAAATTTATATGTACGGGAGACGCGGAAACGTACAGTGTGCTTAAAAAACCGCTTTCATTTGTCACCGGCAGATGCAGTCGAATCTGAAGTGGAGCCAGAAAAACAGACATGAAATACGTTGGCAACTAAGATCATTATTTTATAGTAGCTTCTGGAAGTTGCTCTACTAATATTATAAATCCGAAAGTGTTTGTGTGTAAGTGTTTAAGTATGTTTCTTCCCTCTTCAAGCTTTAACGGCTAAACGGATTTGAATGAAATTTGGAATACAAAAACTTTATTGACACCAAAAGATAAATACAAGTTACAGATAAACTTATAAAGATAGGTACAATGGGCGGTCTTATCGCAAAGAGCTTCTAGACAACCTTTGGATGGAAAAATAAACGAAAAGACAATGTAGGGATAGTGGTGCGATAAAATGAATGAAATAAGATTTAAAATAATATACATATGGAATATGGAATGCACGTAGCTTATACCTAGGATTAACACATATGCTACTTTTTAACTGGATAATAGCGGGCGAAGCCGCGGGGCACGGCTAGTAACTAATATATCTTCGGCTACATTATCACTTTCCATCAGGTGAGATTGTGGACAATCACATCACACACGTACAATTACACCCAGAACTAGAAACACTTTCATTTGGGGAGAAAAATTGTGTTTCCACCGAGAATCGAACCCGTTACCCACAGTACTGGAGGCAAACTGCACAGGCTCTTTCTAGGGACTACCATAATAACACCTAGGTTAAGAAAATTATGTATTAGAAATTAAGAATGTTTTTTAAAAAAATGAATGAAAAAAAAATGCGCCGCCGAGTTTCTTGCCAGGTTCTTCTCGAGATGGCTGTAATTTTGCGAATCTGGCAATAGATACATTAACTTTCATGAGTGCCTCTTTGGGGCCCATGTGAATAAACGATTTTGATTTGATTTGACTACTTAGAAGGTGAACGCGCACTTAACATAGCCAAGAAGCAATTCAATGGGTATGACACCGTATATCATTTGGTTGTTAGATCGTCAAAGGGTGTACGAAACAATCGTCGTCTTCAATGTCAGGTAAGACGCCGGTACTGACTAGTTTGCGACGATTAAATTCATGTAATCTCTCATCTTTAATGTCAACCTGTTATGATTTGATGGCTAGATAGTTGAGGAAACGAAAGTAGAGATCAAATCTAAGCTTTATGTCGTAGCTGATGATTCTAACTATCGTCATACATGGATTTGGATGTTATTGCACGTGGCTTGTAATAAGAATATACATTTTTACACGCTACAGGAAATCATTTTTTTTTATTGCAGAATAGGTAAGCATTTGACCACTATGTTACCTGAAAAGTGATGATGCGGCTGAAAATGTGACATGCTTGCCTAGAAAAAAACCTATTCACACGAGATTTGAAGACTCCCAGACTATACCGTTCGGGGAACAAATACGCAGGGAATAAGTTCCACTACCTCGATGAACCTCGCTGAAGCGAAACGCTGCGAACGAACTGTAGGTATGTCGACCATAAATGGATGACGTTTGATAGTTTGACTTGTTGTTTAATGGTATAAAGGCGAGAATTAACTCATGTAATTCCTGTGCACACTCGACAAAATGTAAGCGATAGCATACCGATAAGCTTGCCACCTTATGTCGGTGTACCTGTATTGTCTAAAAGATAACGCTATACTCCTGGCCCCACCGCAGCTGCCAGGTGATTGAGCACTGTCCTTTGACACGGCCCCGAGGAAAAATTACGCGGTTTTTGCGAATAACCCGCGTAAGTATTATGGACGCGCCCGTTTGCACCGCTTTATGTCGTTTCTGCGATTTTAATGGCCGACATTTGCAGCGGAAAATATTATTATGCACTGAGTACGGTGTTGTAGAAAGGGAGCAGCGGAAAAAAAGCATTTTGTAGGTATGTAAAAATGCAAAAGAACCGGTCGACTTCACAATAATTAAACGCAAGCAAAGCTTAAAAAAACCGACTTTACCGCTTTATCTTCGGAACCTTGATCAGATTTAATATATTAAACACGCATTATTGACTATAACTCTAGAAAACAGATCTTGATCAAATTTCAATGGGACAAAATTTAAAGCACCAGCTTTCAAATAAAACATAATCATCAAAATCGGCTCACAAAGAAAGAAGTTATGAGGTAACTTTTGAGGTCAGGTAAACGAGAACATCGTCAAAGTAGTCCTCAAAATAGGCATTATTGACGATATTTCAAGAACTACTGATCTGATCTTGATGAATTTTTAATGGGACCAATTAGAAAGCAAAAAAAAAATACAATCGACTTGAGTACCTCCTCCTGTTTTTGGGAAGTCGGTAAAAAAGGAGGAGGTACTTAAGTCGCCTGTATTTTTTTTTATGTGTGTTCATAACGTCTTTCCATGTGAACCGAATTCGTTTTTTTTGTTTGAAAGACGGAATTATTATTGGTCCTATTTGAATTTGATCAAGATCTGACCAGTACATAGTTCTTAAAATATCGTCAAAAATGCGTGTTTAGTACATCTAATCTGATCAAAGTTCTTAAATACTGTGAAACTAAGAAAAATAAGAGTTACCCAGTTACCTCTCAATGATTTGGCACGTCTTATATCGATAGGCAGCTTGTCCCACAAACGTTACAGCCTGAACTGCAAATGACTTGTCATAAATATACGAAAGTAGAAAGTAATGTGAACCATCTATTCCAGTCAAAATTACAATAATTATTGCTAATAACACGAGCTTGTTAGTTCTGTTACAACAAAGAGTTTTTCAGCGTAAATCAAACAAAGTAACCAAACATATAATGTGAACATTTATTTAGCAAACAAAAACTACGATCTCACAATATACCTTGAATTCACAACAGACGTTCCTCTCATATTGAGTGCAATAAAAAGCTTTTCTACTTATCTCCTAATATTGAGGTATATTTTTAGAAATGCTAGACTGAAGTCTAGATGAATAAGCTGACGGAGCCCTAGCTTATACTGGATAAGGCGACATAGAAAATATGAATACAATTCTGTAGCGGAGCAACAGAATAACTTATTTTGATGCTAAATAGGCAAGCATGACCACTATCTCACCTGATGGAAAGTGATGATGGGGCTGAAGATATGACATGCTTGCCTAGAAGATACCTCACTCTTGATTTGAAGACTCCCAGATTATACCCTCGGGGAACAATGACGCAGGCAATGAGTTCCACTCCTTCGCTGTACGGATGATGAACGTAGAAGCAAAACGCTTCGAGCGAACAAAACCCTGGCCCTTATCTATTTCTGACATTGATAAACGTCGACGTAAAATGCTACAAATACACCAAAAGTCGAATCTCGATAAACGCAACGCCATTCAGAGCTGTCATCGACAAAGGTGTAAATAAAGGCCGCCACAGGGTAGAGAGTAAAAACAAATTAATTCCACATACAAAAGATCTACTGGACGTACGAAAGGAGATAGGCAAATGTGAGTACAAAAAAGGAATACAAAAAACAAATGGAAAGTTCGAGCTGCGACTCGAAACTGTGTTCCGTAGTTCGGTTAAATAAGGGTACACTATAACGTTCAATTATACATGTATGTCTAAACTAATTCCAGACTTTATTCGTTACGTCTGATATATTATTACGAAACTTTACAAGACACATCATAGAATACAATTAGATAAAACTTAATATACCTATGATGGTGAAAACGTAAATGTGTGTAATTGAAACAGTAATTGACTGTCGAGTAGGTAACGCAAGTGATGCCATAGGGTATACTATGTTTTTAAATCATTTAAATCAATTATTCAGATTTATCAAATATTTATCTCAGTTTGATTTCCAATAGTAAGAGTAAACAATGCCATAAACTCATTAACCGTTAGTACAATACCTCATTATATACAAAAAAATCTTTCAAGGTTGAATTAATTAATGTAACTCACAAATTAATTAAAAATTAATGGAGATCGGTATAATTTGGGAGTCTTCAATTAAATAGTAAATATAATAATATGTATTTTCTAGACAAGCATGTCATATCTTAGGTCAAATCATTACTTTCCATCAGGTGAGATAGTGGTCAAATGTTTGTCTATATAGCAAAAAAAACTTAGATTAGCGCCAATTTAGAAAGTGGAGTGATGGAGCCACAATATTATTTTGTATCCATCGTTGTTAAGACCCTGAGCTGTTGGGGGCTAAAGCAAACGATTTGCTTCGCGAAATAGGCCGCCGGATAAGGGAAAGCAACGGTGACTTCGGCTCTTTTTTGGTGCAAAGGCTGGTCAATTAACATATTTGAATGTAAGACGCTTAATATTAAGGTTTAATTATAAGAATACAACTACGTAAATTATTTACAAAAAAAAACAACGGTTTGCACTCCGGGAGTGTCGGCAGAAGTGAAAACTTAAACATTAACGTTGTGCAATTTTTAAATAGCAATACCATCGTCACCACGGAAACGCGGTAGAAAGAAAGAGAGGGGGATATTACTTCCTCTCCTACGCCGCGCTCTGGTGGTCTACTCTCCCTTCGTCTTACGAATTTTCAGTCTTACGAATTTTCGATCAGGTCACGTATCCTGACGCGAGTTTAACATTTTTTACTTATCCCATAAAAGTGCACAACGCCGCTATAGAAGATTTCCACTAAAAAAAAAGTATTTGGTAAAACAGGAGTGTATGTTATTTAAAATGGGGTAATTTTTCACAACAGAACCCCAAACCCTCATTTACTTATTGTACGATTCCTGGGCCATCCGTCATCACGGGAATCCGCGAGTCATGTTCTGAACACATTATCCATTTGTAAATGTTTGGAAGGAATCCTAATTGTGCGGTGGAAAGGAATTTTTCTTTGTGTAACCCTCTTTTGCAGTAAGGAAGATTTGGATATTTTGAAATCATGATGCGGCTTAAGCATCTTATCATTGCGTGTTGATTGATATTTTAATAATCCATAAATGCTCGATAAATTTTCAGTAGTTAAAATATTTAGTTTTTTAATTATTTATGTCACACGTCAAAATAAAGCCAAATTGTATTATTGAAATGAGAGTATTATTGGATGAGTGAAGCAGAGGATCGTGCTCAGTGGCGTACAATTGGAGAGGCCTATGTCCAGCAGTGGACTTCCATAGGCTGATGATGATGATTATATAAGTGAAACTTTTTAAGAGCTTTGAAATTCTAAGCCACTACCTTTTTGGGCGACAAAAAGTGGTGGGGGTTTTTCCCTGTAATACAAAAGATTAATTTCTATCGTGTGTCTTTACGAAACTCCTTTTTTTTATAAGAGGTCATCAAGCATGTTGTTACATTTCGTTAGTCAATTATTGTAAAATTTAAAAACGTAAGATTTACCTATGAGTACAAACTTATAATTTGCCGAACGAAGGAAGCGACTGTGCCGTATTTAGGAAACCATTTTTAGAAACTTTATATATCTAAAATCTTTAAACGAGCAATTCTTGTATATATATATATATATATATATAAAATATATATATATATTTTCCGAGATCCAGATTACACACACATATATATAATATATATATATATATGTGTGTGTAATCTGGATCTCGGAAACGGCTCCAACGATTTTCATGAAAGTTACAGATTAGGGGTTTTTCGGCCCAAGGAATCGATTTATCTACGTTCCAGGTCCGAGAAATGCTCGGTTCCCAAACTGCATTTGAAAAACCGGGCTTAAGAAACTATCAGCGCCATCTATTACGCCATGACCGATGTAAAAAACTGTTTCTACTCGACACTAGATGGAGCTTTCTGAGGCTACAAATTCAAAACACATTCTACCAAAAACAAAAAAACCGAGCTAAGCTCGGTCATCCGGATATTAGTCATAAATTCATGATAGGTACATACCATTTGAATTGTTGATAATTGAAACGCAAGCAAAGCTTAAAAAACGACTTCATCGCTAATATTTCGATTTTGGCTTGACCGTTTTCGTTAAAATTTATATGGGACCACCTCTGAAGTATACTCTACCAAACAAAAAATAAAAATCATCAAAATCGATTAATAAATGACGGAGATATCGTAACATACATACAATAAAAAATAAAATCGTAGTAGGTATGTAAAGTATGTAATGTAAAGTCCCTTACATTGCCGGTACGAAAAAAACGGATGTGGCAAATACGTGATTTATCGATAAAACATTATGTTGACTCATTTATTGGTTTAAATACAATTTTATATCATTTAGTTATAATACATCCCCTTTATATATATTTTTTTCATTAAATTGTTAGAGATAAAGTTGATAAAAAATATAACGAAAAATAATTGATAAAGTAGAGTCATTAACTTTCATGAGTGCGACTTTGGAGCCCATGTGAATAAACGATTTTGATACTATAAAAAACCTTATTTGACAGTTTGGATCGTGTTAGACTCATCTTATGTAATTGGCATAATTATGTACGCTTCATTAATGTTATTCATTTAGACATCCCGTAGACAAACATTATAATTACGGAAAATAATAACCAAACCCTACCACAAAGCAAAAATATCAGTAAAAATATTTTCCATCATCATCGGAATCTTTATCTTAGAAAAAGACCTTTAAACTGGTCCAATGAGCCAACATTTACTTGTATACCTCAACCACATTTCACCGTTTTCGCGACTCCAAAAGTAAAATCCAAGGTTAATTTCCCTTTGTAGTCTTAAACGACTCATTTTCTAAAACGTTTCAGTATAAATTCCGTAAGAGTAGGTATACTGAATTATTTACTAGGTTATCTAAACTCTTAGCTAAGACATCTTTGTAATGGGCTTCATTCTAGTGTCTGGCTCTAGCATCGTTTATTAAATCGAAGTTATTTGTTGTTATACAGTTTGTATGATAATTCGCATCTTTATATATCTTATTAACATTTTAATGTTACATAAGAACTTTGAATTATTATACGTTGTATTGAGTTTTAGAAATGAAATTATTCAGACGCGCCTAATATTTGAACTGCTTGTTGGCTAGGTGGGTGCACGTTCGCCTTCGTATCAGCGGGTATCTAGTTCGATTGGAAATACACGTTTTTTTCCCAGGGGAAATGTGTGTTACTGGTTCTGGATGTGATCGTGTGTGATGTGAATGTTACAAACACAAATTCCTGGGATGTTGGTTGTTGATCGTTGAAGTTACTAGTGGGACTGTGAATGGGAAAGCGTTTATGTAAAAACATAATTAATAATTAAACGCAAGCAAAGCTTAAAAAACCGACTTCAGCGCTTTATCTTCGGAACCTTGATCAGATTCAACGCATTATTAACAATTACTTAAAAACAAGTGATTAGATCTTGACCAAATTTAAATGGGACCACATGGAAAGCACCAGCTTTCAAATAAAAAAAAAAACATCAAAATCGGCGCACAAAGAAAGAAGTTATGAGGTAACTTTTAAAGTCGGTTAGAAACGAGAACATCGTCAATGTAGCTCACAGAATACGCATTATTGAGGATAACTCAAAAACTACTAGTCAAATCCTGATAAATTTAAATGGGGCCAATAGGAAAACAACATCTATCTAAGAAAAAAAAAATCAAAATCGGTTCACGTGGAACGAAGTTATGAGGTAACACAAAAAAAAATACCGTCGACTTGAGTGCACCCTCCTTTTTTGTGAAGTCGGTAAAAAAGTAAAATTTACAAGGATCTTTAAGACAGAGAGATATGGCCTGGTTGAAACGACATGTGATCAAAATGCTGATACGTATTTGAGTCAACGTCTGAACATTGTTAATTGAAAATTTAAATAGATATTTGTAATGTTATTTGTTTCCCCAGTTGGCGCAGTGGATAGGTGTCTGCCCTCTGTGCCGTGGGTCCTGGGTTTGATTCCCGGCAGAAGTACAAATTCCTTCCCAAGGGATATATTTGTGCTTCTGATTCTGGGTGTAATGTGTGTGTGATGTGAATGTTTCCGGCACCCACGATACAAGTCTTTGAACTTAGTGTGAGGCTGTGAGTGTGAATGCGTTTGTTTGTTTTGTTTTTTGTTTGTCATAAAGTGACCCAAATTCGTTTCCCGAACATTTACTGTTCATTAAGCTTAACCAAATAAGGGTTTACCATAACATTTGGCAGGAAACACATTATTTAGGCAAAAGGAAGCGATCAATCACAAATAATTCACGTTCCATTACATATGAAACGGAAGGAACGACAATGACGAAAGATTAGGTGAGTTTTTAGGAAAATATTGGCGTATTTATAGGTAGGTACATATAGATTTTTATAATATTGTGTAACAGATATAATGCCTGAATTCTTAAAAAGACAAGACAGAAATAACATTACAATTGGGTAGTGTAGGCAAAACTGAGACAAATGTTCCAATGACGGAGTCGATTGTGAAATAACAATTATAAGAGAAACCCAAAAAAGAAATTTCAAATACCAAATCAAAAAAATAAAAATAAACTAAAAGTATATGCAGCAAAAAACTAAGTTACCTACAAGGCATCGAGCTTATAGGTAACTCAAGTGCTCAAGCCCACTACCAGTGGCTAGCGTTCCCATCATTGCGGTATTGCCTCTCTGAATTGCAATGCTAATAAAAATAACCCCCATTTACTTTTGTTTTTTGTTTTAACAATATGGCGTCTGATTGTCGCCTGATTGCTGTCATGTCTTTAATAACACTCGCTAGTATAACACAAATCGATGGTCACGACTCTCGGTCAATAGCGCCACAAAGGAACGTACATATATACATAGGCTGTTAAACTCACTACCCATTATCTACCGAGTTCACAAAAAAAGAAGTACTCAATTCGCCTGCATTTTTTTTCTGTTTTACCTCATTACTTCTTTCCACGTGAACCGATTAAAAATTTTTTTTGTTTGAAAGCTGTGTCAATTCGATCAAGATCAGATCAGTAGTTTTTGTGTTATTGTCAATAATCCGTTTTTAATACTGTTGAGGTTGGATTTTATAAGCTTTGCTTGCGTTAGATTATGTAGTGGAAGGACTCTTCTGCAGCGGCCGTCTGTGGCAGCACCACACTATTGCCAGAAATTCAACCACCAAGCAGGAGTGTGCAAACATCACTGTATTTCGGATTGAAGTGCAATATTTCCAGTGAAATGCTTAAAAAAGATTTAACATTTAATACCACAAGGTGACAAACGCAGTGCTTAGCTAAGCAGGATTTTGACCTAAGTTTAAAACTCTGGGTGGAACTGAACAGTAATGCGCAAACGTGACGCTTGACATCAGGCGAGCAACTTGCTTGTTTCGTTCCATAGAAATAAAACACTTGGGCCGTGCAGTCGGGTAACAAACGACCTACTTGGTCAAAAGCAAAAACCTTGTCGCAAATATCGTTTGAAGACATTAGAGCACATCTTACAATATACATTATCCTCCACTAAAAAAGTATCCTTACATTTTCAGAAGGAAATAACCGTTTCCTTAGTTCCCCAAAAAACACATAACAGGGAGAATCTCAGTGCCATTACGCGCAAAAGATACGAAAGCCTTATTATTTCGGTTTTGCTACATCGTGTTATGACAAACGACTTTGTTCGTGGAAAAACACCGCTGCTCTACGTAATTCGATGTTTTAGAGAACAGGGGGATGATTAAACATAGAATGTCTTAAATATAAGATATGATAATATAAAAGAATGTGTGTGTAAAAGTTTTCTCTACTGTTTTCACAAAAAAGGAGTAGGTACTCAATTTGACTGTTTTTTATGTGTTTACCTCGTACCATTTTTCTGGTCTCATTTAAATTTGATCAAGATCTGATCAGTAGTTTTTGAGTTATCGTCAATAATGCGTGTTTAATACATTAATTCTGATCAAGGTTCCGAAGATAAAGCGGTGAAGTCAGATTTTTTAAGCTTGGCTTACGTTTAAATTATTTAAGCTATCATACTCATCAACATTTATCAACAATATGTTGCATTTTTGGTTGCATAATAGTTTTCCATCAGATTAGATTGTGTAGTGTTTTAAGTCTTGTGACTTGGGTGAGGGAAACTATCGCATCACACACACACTCATACCTAGAAACAGAAACATAAATTGTCCGTGTTATTTATTTTCCTTGGAATTAAATTGTTCGCTTATCGTATGGACTGAAAGTTTGTTCTGGCGGCATCTGATATATGACCGGGATCGCAATTTTGTATATGTATTATATTTTTTTTTGTAAGAGGCAATTCCCTGCACCTCCTTTCCTTCTCATAGTTGAAGGCAAGGGGTACTTGAGTCTCGAATCCCCTAAAAAACCCCGTAAGTAGGCCCTCACTGAGGTGGGAAAGGACGTCATCTTATTCTCCAGCAGTGACCCCAATACAGAGGAGATAGGAAGCGGGCACTGGCCTGACTGAACATTGCCTAACATTGTCCATTAGTTAAAATCGTCCAGGTGGACCCCGCTACAAGTGTTACTACTACTGATACCTCAATAATCTTTTTCTCGATAAGCTCATCTTGATAATCATTCCAAAAACAGCTCAATAAAGCATATTCAGAGCACGCAAGAACTTCTACCTCAATGGTTCCACGTATTTATCTCTGTCATAATCCATTTTATGTATTTGAGTAATGTTCTCCTAGGAAACGCCCATAAAAGTCTGTTTACGTACGTGCCCCGGCGTAAAAGAGCGTGTCTATCAATGTTGGGTACTAATGCGATTTTCTACACTTAGTAGGCTCAGTGAGTACCAAATACTTGTGAATTATAAAGGATCTGTCTAATTGTGTTTGTATTTTCTCCTAACCATTACATTAACATCTATAAGCCCCTTTACAGCTGATAAGGGTTTGTAAGACATTATTACTATAATTATTTATGTTTATTTATTTAATACTTTTGCACAAACCAATAGTACAAGGAGGACTTAATGCTAGAATAGCATTTTCTGCCAGACATCCTGGAGGTGCAGAGAAAAGAGTGGCGGTGCAGTTAATATATTTGAAAAATAAAAGATAATAAATGTATAAATATAGGAATACATGTAAATAATATACATAATGATAGTAAAAATATTTATGAATATATTATTAAATACTATAATAACAATAAACTTACACATATACTAATATATAAATTAATATAATTATTTCATAGACATCGTTTTTTCCTGACTTTGAGTGATGTTCAGTGACTGGAGGGAGACAGACATAAAATAAGCAAAAAAATGAATTATTTCTGGAATGTTTATATCTAGAAAATTATTTAGTATGTAATTTTCTTTTTTTTTTCTCTTAATATCAATATGTTTGATGAGTCCATGCACTATTACATGACTTTCTTAAATGTTATTTTTCTGTATGACAATAAATGAATTCTATTTTATTCTATAGGGGGGAAAAGATTACACGAGTTTCAAACACATCATTGAAAAATAATAAACATTAACGTTTTCACACTCACAGCCCCAAACTAAGTTCGATAACTTGTGACGTGGGTACCAGAAACATTCACATCACACATAATTACACCCAGAACCAGAAACACATTTTTTTCTTATGGAGAAAATTGTTTTTCTTGTCGGGAATCAAACCGAACCCTGCTTAGAAGGAGAACACGCACCTAACTTAGCTAAAGGGCAGTAAAATAATTGATTTAGCTTATAATTTCGCTTTAAATTTAATAACTTACAAAGCATAAGTTGTAAGTCCAATGAAGGTAATGAAGGTGTAAGTTTTATATAAAACATTGTTTATGTAAGTTTATATGTATGTATGTATTAATGTATATAGATAGGTATCTAAGTAAGCTATATTTATGTCTATTATTATATTTTACACCCCCGACCTCATTATATAAAATTATCCCTCTCTCCATCCAAAGGTTGACTGGAAGAGATTGCTTTTAGCGATAAGCCCGCCCATTGTACTTTAGTTTTTTAAGATTACTCCTCTAACTAACTGTATTTAGTGTACAATAAAGAATTTTCTATTCTATTCTATTCTATGAAGATAAAAATAAAAAGGCAAAAGTAATTGCGTAAGATTAACATAATTGTTCGAGTGGAGCAAAATCTCTAAGTTGACTCTGATGGTTCAGCACCTTGTCCGTCCGTACTTCCGCGAGTTTGTCAGATGTATTTAACGCCGCTTATAACCATGACGAACACACAAACAATTGACTTGGATCGTTCAGCATTTTGTACGTCCGTCCCTCCTTCCGTCTGTCAGAGGCATCTAGCGTCTAAGCCATATAAGTAACTTCAAGTTCTCATAGAATGTGTAAAACTACGGCCCAAAGCCAGAAATGACATTTAAAATTATTTTTATGAAAATATTAATCCCATACATGTAAGTGGGGAGCGAATAATTTTTTATTTTTTTATCTACCTTGTGGGGTATTGTTGAAAAGGGCTTGACAAGTAAAGTAATAAACCGGTTTCAAAATAAAACTATGTTGGAAAGTAACGATTTGGTAGGCCACCAAATTAACTGTTTTTAGACCTATTTTGTCACGGGGTCTATCTCAAAAACGGTCTATTGTTATATCCTGTACATGAACAACAAATACAGAAATCAATCCCAGAAAAAAAATTTTGGGGGCTGAGTCACCCACGTCCGTAGGAGGATACCCCTTAAGTCTGACTCCCTACACGTGGTCCCCGGGTGGTGCTAATCAGGTGACATTTGAGAGGTGGTAGAGCATTTTGTGAGTTGCTCGCCTGGCTTGCTACCAAAGTAGCTTACCACCATCAAGTTGAAAGTCTGCCGCCAAGCCAAATACGGTGTTCCGGCAGTTATCCTTGAGAGCCTGCGTATTCCAGGTCTAGTGTGTTTAACAGCTTCGATCACATCGTCACTTACCATCAGGTGAGATAGTGGTCAAACACTACACTGTCACAAAAAAAAAAAAAAAACAATTAATATATAGAAAAAAATGTATAAGCAAGTAACCTCAAAAGTTTTTCTCTATGATGCAAAATGTAAGCGCGAGGTCTCAGTTCGGCACGAACGACTGGTATATTATACGCACGTGGTATTTCAGAAAAAGTTTTATAATTGTATATGTACACAAAACCTTTATAGACGTTTGTGAAACTATTTGACTAAAAATAAAATATTACCTATATATATATATAAATGGAAATGTAAATGACGATTGTGTTAAAACTTTTTAGAAAATGAATTAAGTTTAAGTACGTTCAATAAAAAAAAAATCTTGGTAAGCACTAATTTTAATCACAGAAGAGAGATTGTTTTTATTTTCTTACTGTACTTAAATAACTTGTAATCTCCAAGCTTTATTTACTGCATGATATTTTTCTATAGACAATAAGGAAATTTTTCAAACTTTTTCAAGGAACTCCGATTAAATTGATCGGAAAAGCGGCCGGTGTCGAAAAAATTTACATTTTATTAATCCTTCGAAGACAGCGGGGATGAGTGTCTTACAAAAACAATATAAAAGAGATCAGGGCTTCGAACAATTATCGAGACAGTAAGGGAACTTTCCATAAAGTAATGCTAAACCACACCACCATTTATCATCAGGTGAGATAGTGGTCATAACCCAAAAGTTTACATATCGGTGAAAATTGTTTTATAATAATTAATTTTGTTTAAAAACCGAACTTCGCTTTTTTACCCAAATGTCAAGAAAGGGTTATTATAATGTTTTTTGCGCATATTATCTTGTCTGTATGTTTGTAAATTTCTTCCTACCTCGTATCTTTCAAACAGCTGGATGGAATTGGACAGTTAAGGTTACGTTATATTGGTCTTTATAATCCAAGTGTCCTTGATAGGATTTTGAAAAAATAATACGAGTTTTTGTATAAATAGTACCTAATAAGTTACTAAAGAAAAATACCAATTCTATCGAATAGGGTAAGATCAACACGAACGCAATTAAGAGGGATTTTTTTTTAATTTTTAGCACATTATCTTGTTTGTTTATGATAGCAAGAAACAGAATTCGTGAAACTCTAATAATTGAAATAACTCTCATAATTTTACATTCTGATAACCATACTGTATAAACATTTCGTAGTATGCCGTTTGATCAGACTCTTTTTTAGATAAAAAATTTCTTTGTTAGATAACTTGTCTAACAAATATTTACCAAGCCTTGAGTATACTTGATAAGAGGCTAGCTTCAAAATGTTTGAAAGGGTAGTTAGACTTTTTTTACGTTTGAGAACGTATTGTCTTGAATTTCTATGTGTATAAAGACTTTGTATCTAGATAAATGTGGTTACATACTAATAAATATAAAGTAAAATTGACGATTAAAATAATATAAGTGAAAATATTAAGGGGCCACCAATATACCTATGTAGTGAGCATCATAGTTATAATATGAGTAACTGTATTTAATCTATTTTGTTCCGGCGTCTACCTCAAAAACAGCTGCATAATTTGAGCTAAAATTTACGTAAAATATCCGTTATATCTTGTACTTAAACAACAAGTACAAAAACTAAATAATAATTATTAAGAAAAAGTAAGAAGCCTTCTCTTAAAAGTTTTCCTCCACTAGGCAAAAAGTAAGCGTGAGATCTCAGATTGGGCTAACAACTGGTTATCTCAAACGCTAATGGGAAAGTCCCATCTAGATGGGTAAATTGATATTAAAAACCTCTTGTCTAGCACCAAGTGGTAACTTGCTATCTTTGAGCGCCGAAGTGAAGCGCATGTAGTGAAGGTGTTCGTAGTTTTAATTGACGTTTCTATAAAAGCGCCAAAAATGAAAGAGCAAATTTCAACAACTTAACAAACAAACTCATTACAATTTGCATCAAAACTTTCACGTTACATCACCCCGCGGCGCCATAATCGTTAAAGAGTTACCCTTGCTTAATCAAAATCATATTATCTTATGCCATAATGAGTTCCCCTTGCCCTAGATCCTTCGAACTTACCTAATTAAACTTTGGACCGAACGGGAGTCCTTTGGGAATGATATATACCTAAGAAGGAGCAGTGAATATAATATAGTTTAAATATAAGCAAATTAGACTAGTACCTTGTTCGTTCCAAATTGAAACCCCGCTCTTGCATTTTGCTTTATGAAATGATTTTTGTATTTGTTGTTTAAGAGGGTTTATTCCTTTTGTCTTTTCTCTCGGAGAGATAAAGATAAAGATAAATTTATTGCCAAAGAGGTATACAGATTAACTTAAAATAACTTATAAAGTTCAGATATGCCGTAAGTGTGTAGTTTTAACGTTGAGTCTCAAACTAAGCTCGAGGCCTGTATCTTGAGACTCGGGTGTGAGTTAACTAATAAAAGCTCGGTTACATAAGGTGTTTAGTTTTCCTGCGTTTTAGTATGTGGTTGGCAATAAACAGAAGGACGCATCGATTACAAACATTATTTATGATAATAATAATTGTGTGGTAAGATTAAATCTTTATTTAGGTGGTATATAATTACTAAGTTTAAGGTTCTGTGTGTGTGTGTATGTGTGAGTGTGTGTGTGTGTGTGTGAGACAGAGTATGTATGAATGTGTGTGTGCAGGCTTGTGTGTGTACGTGTTTGCGTGGGTTGAAAGTAATATTTGGGAATTATATGAGGTTTTCGGTATCGTCGTATGACAATTTAAGAAGCCATTCTTTAACAGTCTTTTTACAGCCATAAAAGGGGAGATTTTTAATGTTGCATAATTGAGAGACTTTGTTGAAGGTTTTTATATGGCAATATGCTGGGGATCGTCTTGCCATCAGAGAAGTAGCTTGTGGCAGTGGTATTCTGAAGGTTCTTCTTGCCATTATTTCATCGAAATCTGTACGAGATTTGAGCTTTTTGTGGGTTTTAAGAGTGGCATCAAGTATGAAAAGCTGACGAGCGCGCAAGACTTGAAATTCATCATACAGAGAATCAGTTGAATAACGGAAAGGTTTACGTAATGATACTTTTATTAAAGCCCGCTGCGCTCTCTCAATACATAAAAATGTGTTTTTTCCAGTACCACCCCATACAGAGATGCAGTATTGGATGATCGACTGACAAAATGCAATGTAGATTTCACGTAGGAGTGGCAATGGCGTGCAGTCTCTCAAATTTTTCATAATAAAAATCAGTTTACGTACCCGCGCAGATAATTCTACTATGTGTTGTTTAAAAGAAAGGTTTTCATCCACTATCACACCAAGATACTTAATGAAAGGAGTACGGCTTAAAGAGCTACAAGAACAGACGGGTAGTTGGAACAATTTGCATAGGTGTATCTTCAACTCAAGTTCTATAGGTGGTTTAGATGCACAAGTTTTGGAGAAGGCTACATATTTGGTCTTTTTTACATTCAATGTTAGTAGGTTTTTGCTTAAAGCCTGTGCTATTTCTGTGAGACCATTACCTGCGAGGCCGTATACTTGGTCCCACGTTTTCCCATGAAATAATATCGCGGTGTCGTCTGCATATGTGATAATTTCTCCATTGTTTAATCTTGTATTAATAATATCGTTTTTATACATTATAAAAAGCGTAGGACCGAGTATACTGCCCTGTGGGACGCCGTAGTCGATCGGTAGATGTTTACTGACAAGATTGCTGACCTTTACATATTGGTTACGATTTGACAGATAGCTTGTGAACCACTGGAGCGCCACTCCCCTAATTCCCTGTGATTCAAGCTTTCTCAGAAGCAGACCGACAGAAACCGTGTCGAATGCTTTCGCCAAATCAAGGAATACACCAATACAGTTGTTTCCCCTTTCTATGTGGGAAGACACTAGATCTGCAAACAGCATGGTAGCATTCTCAGTAGATCTGCCTCTGCGAAAACCATATTGTCTCTCTGATATAAGATTATGTTTCTCCAAGTAGTTCACAAGTCTATTATTTACTAGTTTTTCCAATATTTTTGAAATGACATTTTTGAAATGACATGATATTCTCTCACTCGCACAATTCGATATTTTTAATAATTCGATATTTTTCATTCACAATTCGATATTTTTTCAGATCAAATTGTGTATCGAAGTGTGTTTTTGAAAAAGTTTTTAACTAACAGTATGGACATTAATACAAGGACGTTTCAAACTTCTTTTCGCTATCATATCCTTCAATAAGATGAGAAAAAGCAGAGTTCCCAAATTTCAATGTCTTTTTCACGGTTTCTTCGTTTAACTTAAAGATATGAAAAACGAAAGGAAGATTAAAACATTAAAATTGTATTAATGTCTATATAGTAGTTCGTAAAAACACACGTAGCTAATTGTATTTATTAAAAAAAAAAATTATGTGCGATTGAGAGAGTAGACAATAGGAATAAACCCTCTTAAGTATAGGATATAACGGATATTTTACTAGAATTTCAACTCAAAATATGCAGCTGTTTTTGAGATAGATGTCGGAGCAAAATAGGTTAAATACAGTAACTCAACTGTTCATTGTTATGTTATATCAAAGATTTAGAAAAATACGGTCGCGTACTCTGCTTGCTAAGTTTTTTTGTAAAGAAACCCCCTGAAACGAGCAGGTAAACAATTAATATTTTCCTACTTACGCATACGGGTGCCTTTTTAATATTTACGTATACACCATTAAATTTTACTCGGTATTTTGATTTGGACCCTAAATTTACATATTCTTTGAGATTTTGAATTTATTGGCTAGTATGGTTTAGACTCTAAATGCCTCTGACAGACTATCGGACGGACGGAGACAAAGAGATAAACTACCCTAGTCAACTAAGAGACCATATTTCACTCGGTCAAACATATACCAAAACTTATACAGGTTTTAGATTTTATAGGCAATTAGCTGCACTAAATTTAGTTAACAATGTTTGGTAAATAAAGTAACCAATTATGATTAATTTATTGTGACAATGTTTTTTACTTTTTCACGATCAAACGGCTGGACCAATTTTGATGAAATTTGCTAGAGAGGTAGCTGACACCCTTGGTTAAGTTTTGAACATAGCACGCCCTCAGGACGTTGTAAAGCCGAACTTTAATTAGGTAACTATATTGATAATTTGTAAAAGAAAAATTATTGCTTGAGGCGGGGTGTCATGCCCTATTGCTCTAACCGCTGAGCTACTCAAGCCCTCCCTGAAGCGACGAAATTATCACTTCCATATTATTATCTTACGAGGACGTGTGACGTCATCGACCTAAACAGTTATCAGAAACTAGCTTGGCTAATGCTATCTAAACAAAATTAATTTAATAAGGTAACTTTGGAAACATAGATAAGGTCTATATCTTACCATATGCTACTTTTTATTCCGGAATTTCCGCGGGTCCGGGACTTACGCGGGTAAAACCGCGGGGCACAGCTAGTAATCTACAAACCAACATTTCCACTTCCATGTTATATGATTTGTACTAGAGCAAAAGTGACGGTAATGAGTCTGCCCAGATTTCTAGATTTTCAAAGTTACCTAATTAAAGTTCGGTTTTACAACGTCCTGAGGGCGTGCTATGTTCAAAACTTAAACGCTGTTGTATGCCGGTGATTTATGTCTTATTACCGTGTAGTAAGAAACTAATTAGAACAAGTCTTAAACATTTGGTTGTTACGCTCATTTCTGTTTACTGACAGTTATTTTCGATTAGAGTTAACTTTCAAGAGTACCTCTTTGGGGCCCATGCGAATAAACGCTATTATACTAGTCGTTCGCGCTGAACGTAGATCTTGCGCCTACATTTTGACCCATAGAGAAAAACCTTTGAGGTTAATTGCTTATAACTATTTTACCATATAAATATTATTTATATCTGTATTTGTTATTAAAGTACATTCTGTAACGGGTAATATACGTAAGTTTCAGCGTTCAGTGTGAAGCCGTTTTTGAGTTAGACCCCGCGACAAAATAGGTCTAAAAAAAGTGACTTTGGTGGCCTACAAAATTGTTATTTTCCAACAAAAATGTTTTTATATCCGATTTCGTACTATTCTTGACAAGACCTTTTCAACGATTCTATCGCTTACATTTTGGAGAGTGTGTGAGTGAATAGGTACTTTCTAGACAAGCATGTTCCATCTTTGGCCGCATCGTCACTTTCCATCAGGTGAGATAGCGGTCAAATGCTTGCCTATCTAGTATAAAAAAAAAGAAAAAAAATAAGATAAACGGGTAGATAAAAAATAAAAAATATTTTACTCCCCTTTTACATGTATGGGAGCCCCCATAATATTTTCATTTATATAATTGTAAATGACATATCTGGCTTTGGGCCGTAGTTTTACATATTTTATGAGAATTTGAAGTAATTCGCTTATGTAGTTTAGACGCTAGATGCCTCTGACAGACGGACGAACGGACAAAGTGCTGAACGACCTAAGTCAACTTAGAGATCTCGCTACGCTTGAAAAAAAAAACAAAATAATATAGTGATAAGGCCGCATGTAGTGATATTTTACGTATAACCTTTTTTGTTACCTTTGTTTTATATCATCTTGTAAAGTGGTTCAAAAAAGTATTATCTATCTAAATATGTATAACTAGATATAGATCACAAACACACTAATAATTACTTGTATAAGAACTAAATATTATAACTTATAACTTAAAAAACTTAATGATGTATAATGATCATCTACCTATCTGAAACCTAAATATATTTTATGGAATGGATATAGAAGAGCGGGGTCTTCTGACACAGGTATTTTTATACTTAATAGAAGGTCCTAACCTACCTTAAGTTAAGCAAAACTTGGTAACAGAAATAAATCATTTTTCATTTATATTTCATTTTCATAGATATGTATCATTTTTGAATATTAATTCCTCATCAATACATTGTGATTACAGGTTTATCAATAAAACACAGTCACACGCACAGCCCCTATGTTCAAATTTCCCGTGGACAGAAAAATTGTGATTATTGGCAATCGCACCAGATAACCGCTTAGAAGGAAGACGCTCAGCTTACTACGTTAACCGGCAAAACAAAAAATAACTTATTCTTCCTTCTAGAGAAAGCTTATGTTATAAATATTCTATGGCTCCTCTGGTAGTACTTTGCGCAAATTAAATTTATGATGGGCTATATTAAAGATATTCCAAATAAATAACAAATTTTAATACAACGATAAAGCAGCAGATAAATTCCTGCCTAAACAAGGGTCCAGAGAATAGTTAATTAAATCAAATTGAAATCTTTTATTACCTTTAGGCACTTATTATCCGTAGAATTTCAAATGAATATTTTATTGTTATTAAAGAATAAAAAGATATCCGAAATAAAAATGTAATCACAAGCACGGAATGGAGTTTGTTTGGCTTTGTTTCCTGAACGGTATAATCTGACATTCTTCGAGTCAAGAGTGAAAAGGTCATCAGCAGGCATGCTACATCGAATCTCATTTTCATCGGCCGCATCATCGCTTTCCATTCAGGTGAGATAGTTGTAAATGCTTGGCTATCAATCATAAAAAATGGAGTTTTGCCGCTAAAAAAATGTCGTTGTTGATATTGTATAATTTTCCAAAACCTGTGATTCTTCGAATGTTAATGTGTAATACATTCGAAAAATCACTGGTGGACTATTAACCGTGAATAGTAAACGTGCATAAGTGTAATGAAATCATACAAAGTTAAAAACGAGATCTTTGCTTTTGCTTCAAAACTCCAGCAGAAGTTCTAGTAAAGTTTCTACCGCTTTACTAGGGCATGACTAAGACTGGACCTTGACTCTTTTACTTGACTTGTGACTAGGACTTTTAATATGAAATACCCTTGAAATATATTATTACTTGACACTGGCTATATGCACAGGATTGCGAAGCCAAAATTATAAGAACAAAAAAGTAACTGAATATTTTAGTATTTATACCTATTAGTTACAACAATTTTAAGTTACTTCAGTTTGACTCTAGATAAGTGTAAGTTACTAATTGAATAAGTAAATGTATTTAAGACTAGCCGTGCCCCGCGGCTTCGCCCACTACTATCAAGTTAAAAAGTAACATATGTGTTAATCCTAAGTATAATCTATGTACATTCCAAATTTCATTCAAATCCGTTCAACCGTTAAAGCGTGAAGAGGGAACAAACATACTTACACACACACTTGTACACTAACTTTCGGATTTATAATATTAGTAGGATAACAGGCCGGGGACTACCCCGGTGAATATCAATTTGGTCTTTCCTTATACTAATAAGGAAAGACCAAATTGATATTCACCGGTAACTCATAGAATATTAACTTATCCAAGATTTTGTCTTTTTTACTATCTACGGGCCAATTGCCTTTATTTCCTAAAACTAGACTAAATCTATATACAGCAAAGAACTACGTTACCTAGAAGACATCGAGCTTATAGGTTACTCAAGTGCTCAAGCCCACTACCAGTGGGTAGCCCATCGTGCTGGCGGCATTGCCTCTCTGAATTGCAATGCTAATAGTTTTGTGCAAGTAATATCTCATCACTCACTCATGAGAAGAAAACACTAATGTCGCCACTATTTGCTTACTCCATCCAAACTGGTAACCAAAGTAACCAAACTTTCATTTCCTATTTGAAAGTGGATTTAACATTCAAATTACGCGCTGAATAAATTACAAGTTGCCACCTCCACTCTAAAGTAATTTCTTTGTCAAGTTACTGTTGCACTGAATAAGCAAATGAGTTATGTTCTGAGGTGTACTCGATGTATTATTCAATGTTTGAGTGCCTGGTAGCATTAAGTTTGGCATTAAGCTGGATACGTTATGTTAGGATTAGGTTTGAAGTGCTTACTTAAGCGATTTATATTGTTAGTAGTGTAAAATTCTTCATATCGGGAATATAAAAAGCACCGTTGTTCGTCACAATCACTTTTTTATTATGTCACTAGTAACTTACGACACTTATAACACTTTTTACAATCGATTCGCTTGTAGCTCAACGATGACTGCTGGTCTTGCGCAGAACATTTTCAACTGTCTAAATGTACTTTTTTGCTACCTGTGGAGGCTTGTTAATGGCTCTTTTTAAGTTTAAGTTATGTTTATTTTGTAATTATAGCTGTAAGCCACCCAAATACAATAAAATAAAATAAAATAACATTAAAAAACATTCAAATGACTTTTCATTACTACTGCCGGAGGTCAGAATTGGCTACTATTATTTTAAAATATAAAAACTAAAACAATATTACAATAAATCTAAACATTCAAAATAATCAAGGTAAAATCATATTTATATTTTATGGTAGGTTTGAACAGTAATTCATATTTTATTTTATATTAACTTCCGTAATAATTGATTAGTTTTAGTAATTCATAACTCATATTTAATTACTGAGGTAGAAATAGTTAATAAATGCGTAACATTTCTTTTAAATTAAGTCTTGGATTTCACAAAGCTAACAGTAGTTTAGGTATTTTTTTTAAGCAATATTAATATATAACAAAATAATTGGCAATACTGCATATAAGTAAAACTTTCACCTTTTAAACAGCGAGTATCGGGTTCGATTCCCGGTGGAAACACAAGTTTTCTCCCAGTAGTCATCGGTTATAAAGATAAATTATACCACACGTTCATGTACTATGAAACAAGTGTATGTTTTGCATATTACAATATCAATGTAATACATATACAACACTCCCTAAGAGAAATTTGTTTTTCTGTTTCTTGGTGTGATTGTTTGTGTGATGCGATCGTTCCCGGCACCCAAGACACAAGTTATCAAATTTAGTGTGGGACTCTTTAAATATAAAACGTTTTAACTCACGCATATTTTTTACCGACTTCCCAAAAAAGGAGGAGGTACTCAAGTCGACTGTATTTTTTTTTTTATGTGTGTTACCTCATAACTTCTCTCCACGTGACCCGATTTCAAAAATTTTTGTTAAAAGATGTTGCTTTCTAATTGGTCCCATTTAAATTTGATCAATATCTGATCAGTAGTTTTTGAAATATCGTCAATAATGTCTATTTTTGTGACGAATAATGCGTACTTTGACGATGTTCTGGTTTACCCGACTTCAAAAGTTACCTCTTGACGTTACTTCTCAAAAGTAACTTCTTTCGTTGTGAGCCGATTTTGATGATTCTTTTTTTATTTGAAAGCTGGTGGATCAAGGTTCCGATGATAAAGCGGTGAAGTCGGTTTTTTAAGCTTTGCTTGCGTTTAATTATTAACGATAATTTCGTACTTATCTTGATGATTCTTTCCACGTATTCTCTTTATACGTGCTAATTATTATATTATATTCAATATACTATTGCTATAATTGCACAAGCGCTTTCTAGTGACTACATAATATAGATGAATCTAGGTTAATATAATTATGTATTAGTGTTTAAGAAATATTTAAAAAAAAATCATAAAAAAATGCGCCGCCAAGTTCCATGCCAGGTTATAATTTTGCGAGTCTGGAAGTCATTAACTTTCATGAGTGCCTCTTTGGGGCCCATGTGAATAAACGATTTTGATTTTGATTAAATCAAATAAAAAATACTTTGTAATTTTACTCTAGGAATAAAATTGTTCTTCTGTATAAAATATTATTGTACGTCCGAAATGAACATTTACTATTGGTACTTTTAAATAACTATATTTGTTATACTACATATTTTGTTATGCAATCAATTTATTTCTGATTCTGATTTCAAAGAAACAATCAACAATTGTCGACAATATTTAAGTCCCACTAATTTTTGATTTTTTTTCATTCACACTAAATAAACGCTGCTATGATAGGATTTTCTCCCCGTCTTTTGGTTACACTGGTTTTAAACATTTACCCATCGTCATAAGCCATAATAAGTACAAGTATTTATCCTTGAGAGTCCTTATCAACAAGTAGGTATATGAAATTTTACGAGCTAAAACATTTAACTGCTAGCTCCCTTGTGGTGAAGTGAGATTACCATAAAACCCAATTTTACGCCAATCTCGACTCTCGTAAAAGGCGACGCACGTCTTTGATCTATATTAGCTACCAAGTACATACTGGAATTAAATACTGAAATTAACGTGAAATTGAAGCAAGGTTATAAAATATGTCTCTAACGACTAACTAAAATCAGATCTATTAGAACTAGATATTAGATATAATACAAAGCCAAGACTGCTGCAACGAAGCTGGGCATTCTATCGAAGGTTAGGCGTTGAAATGAAATGAAATGAAATGAAATGAAATGAAATGAAATGAAATGAGTATGAAATGAGTACGACTACGGAGTCTCGATCATCGGCGAAAAGTAGCAAGCATCTCAATTTTCTACAAATTGCACTACGGAGAGTGTTCAAAGGAATTGCATAATCTTATGCCCGCATCACCGTTCTACTACCGAACATCTAGACAGACGGCAATGTGGCATCCGCTAATGGTAAAAATACCGACCATTCGCACGAAGCGTTTCGCTTCCACTTTCATTATGAGAACTGCAAAGGAGTGGAACGCCCTGCCGTCTACTGTGTTTCCCGAAAAGAATAATATGGGGTTGTTCAAGAAGAGAGTGAATTGGTTTTTACTGAGCAAGCGTGCTCCATCTTCGACCGCATCGTCGCTTTCCATCAGGTGAGATTGTGGTCAAACGCTAGCTTAGTCTCAAATAAAAAAAAAAAACTTACCAAACGTTTTCCTAAGGTCTGAAATGAATAAAATTTTGTTCTGTATTCTGATATTTCAATCTTGAAAAATTACGAAGGGAGTGTGAATGGGGAAGTTAGTAAAAGTCGATCTAAGACGTATTTTGATCAAGTCAAACAAATACGACGTATTGAAGAAATGCCAGGTCCAACAGTACCAACCAGCATAATAAAATATATATTAAATGAAGACTTATAAATAAAGAGTAAGCGAAAGTGTGTGTGTCAGGATCAGTGGAGAGATGTGGTTTCTGCTTACTCAAAAGATAAGAGACATCATAAAATAGTTTTAAAATTCTTATATTTTTATATAATTGACCAAGCAAACGTTTGACTATAATCACACTTGCAGGAAATTGACGTTGCAGTAAGATGAAGCAAGCTGAAAATGTACCTTTTGGGAAATACAGATATCCGCAAAGCGTTTCAATATTTTGATGTTCTGTAAATGAACGAAGACGTGAAAGTTTTATTTCAACAATTCAAAAGAGCAGTATTTCAGGTTTACAAAATAGTTTTGAAATTCTTATATCCTATCCTACTATACTAATACTAATATACTAATAATATTATACATCCAAAAGTTTGTATGTAAGTGTGTGTGTAAGTGTGTAAGTATGTTTGTTCCCTCTTCACGCTTTAACGGCTGAACGGATTTGAATAAAATTTGGAATGTACATAGATTATACCTAGGATTAACACATAGGCTACTTTTTAACTTGATAATAGCGGGCGAAACGGCGGGGCACGGCTAGTTTTTATATAATTGACTAAGCAAACGCTTGACTATAATCACACTTGATGGAAATTGACGATGCAGTAAGGTTAAAGCACGCTGAAAATGTACCTTTCGGGGAATACCGATGATGACAAAGCATTACATTCTTTCGCTGTTCTGTACATGAAGACGCGAAAAATTTATTTCAACAATTCCAAAGAGCTGTATTTCAACCAAAAATGTATTTCAACCGAAGCCGCCCATCTGCGATTTACACAAAACCTAGACTTGAGCAGTGGGATAGGGATAGAGTAGGGTCGATATGTAGCATATTGAAGTCTAAGTGACATATCCACAAAGCACACAGTGCGAAATCACCACATAAACCTAAACACATTTTAAACAAAATAAAGTAAATAATACCAAAATTTCTTGAAGTAAACATTTTGTCGACATAAAATATTTTACCTTAACATTTTCTCTGAGTAAATTTCTCCAACTTTGTCGCAAATTGAAAAGAGGCAGCAAGTTGCCATCGATCTCAGTAAATGCTAAACGCGAAGTCATAACTAAACCTTGAAAGTTTGACGTAACCAACGAAGCTTGAAACTTAGATACTTGGGACCGAAGTACTATTTTTTGCAGGACCAAATACCCAAAAAAATATTTTCCGGTATTTGTCTCCTTTTTGACACAACACTTTTTCTTTATATATATATCCATCCAGAACTACTTTTGTAGCTACTTATCTCTACATACATTGCATGACCGTCTTGTGTTTTCTTTAATTGTGTTACTGTAAAATTGACTTTTTATGAAGCCGGTTCGGGTTAACTTTTTGACCTTGAAATTAAAAACTTTTCTTTGTTACATGAACAAAACCATTGTCTTTGTTGATACATTAGAATAAGGTGTCTATTTAAAAAAATACAAAATGAATTCACTATTATAAATACGTTGATAGTATATGTATCTATCTATCTTTATAGTCTTAAATTTATTTATAAATACAGTCGATTTTTGTTGTATATTATTTTCATCTATATAAATAAATCTGAAATCGAAAATACTGCATGTATAAAATATCATCACTAAATACGGCTCGACCAATTTGGCTGATATATGTTGTGTATGAAAGAACAGTTTTAGAAAACCCACCAGAAATGTCACCCGTGCGAAGCCGGGGCTCGTTGCTAGTTTATTATAAAATATTACTAAGTAGAACGTGGTTGTAATAATGAAAACTCATTTTACTAATTTGTTTTTTTTGTGTACCTTTTTTATTATTCATTTCTGATTAGTTTTTAGAAGTAAAACGGTTTAATTTTTATTTTTTGTTAAAATATTTTATGGCTTCGTTAGATTGAAGTTGATAACTTTAATTTTAATTTTCATTCACTCACAACATACGTTGTGATTGACATAACTGAAATAATAATGTAGTACATATACCCTATATTGGAAATGTTTAGTTAGTTTATATTTTTACCACTGAAATATTTTAATAATGGAAAATTTAATGTCAAATGTTTTACCTTCAGATGTAATAACAGTGAAACAATTATTGAATTCCGCTTTGCCGGTATTTTTGTACCGTTTTTAACCCTATTCAATCCTCGTATAGAAACTTCTAACCAAAAAACGGTGTTCTTTTCCATCTTCCTTTTTCTTAGAGAAAAACAGTTTTAAGTGGGTCATGGGAATTTCGTACAAATTTCAACGTGTAGATATTAATGGAATCGAAAAGATATAAATATAAGAACCCTTGGTATGCGACACCGTGAAAACAGTTTCGTAGAAAATCTTGATAGGATATATGCTTGAAAATTTATTAGTACCATTGTTTTTTGTTATGTCATATTGCTTTCATAAACTTTAACACTTTCACACTCACAGCCCCATACTAAGTTCGATGACTTGTGTCGTGGGTGCCGGCAACATTTACATCACACACACGATCAACGAACGTTGTGCGATCTGCAAAGGAATGGAACTCCTTGCCTGAGTCAGAGTTTCCTGATGAGTACAATATGGGAGATTTCAAGTCACGAGTGAATAGCTACCTTCTAGGCAAGCTTGCTTCATATCGACCACATCAGGTGAGATTGTGGACAAAAGTTTGCCGATCTTGAATAAAAAAAAAAAAAACAACGTGAACCAGAACCAGGAGCACAAATTTTCCTTGAGGAAAGAACAAGTGTTTCCGCCGAGAATCGAACTCGATACCCTTGCTTAGAAGAACAACGAAGTGAAACACACCTAAGATCTCATCACCATCTTTAATCAAAATCAAATCAAATCAAAATCGTTTATTCACATGGGCCCCAAAGAGGCACTCATGAAAGTTAATGAATCTATTGCCAGATGCATAATAATATCCAAATGCTGAGCAGTTCTTATACATATGTAAAGTAATCTATAGTCAATAGGTATATTTATCAATGACGACCCAGTTGGGGCAGCAGAGATTTGCTCTGCTCTCTGAGTCATGGGTTTTGGGTTCGAATCCCGGCAGGAGCATAATTTTCCTTCTCAAGGGACTTCAATTGTACTTCTGGTCCTGGATGTGCTTGTATGTGTTTGATATGTATTTTCAGCATCCACGATTCAATAATAATAATAAACATAATTTTTAATTTATGCTTTCACACTCACAAGTTAATGTTTCACCAATATTGCTTCTGTTTTGTAAATATAACATTATTATTATTATGAACACAACATAATCCACACTCACAGCCCTGCACTGCCTTGAAAATGACTTGTGTCGTGGGTGCCGTTATCTTTTATATCAAAATATCAACACTCAATCCTAACTAGAACCTTCTTCATGCCAACTATGTACCTGTGTGTGCCATGTCATTAATAATTATGATTTTTTAACAGTCACTATTCAATGTAAGTAGGTAATATAAAATGCATTTAACTTACCATATAGATAGAAAATGTCTCTATTCAATTTTATACATAGTGATCCTATTCATATTTATGAGGGTGTTCAAAAGGGTGTAATAAGATGTTATAGGGGTAGTCAGCACCGTTCAGTGAACTTAACATTTAAGTTAGTGCAACCTTTACAATTTGCTTGATTAATAATATGCATAATTATTACAATATTTTTGAAATTGCAAAATCTGACTTTAATATTTTAGATAGATAGATAGATAGATAACTCTTTATTGTACACCAGAAATAGAGAAAAATACATTAAAGACATTAAAACGAACTTAGGCTAGTACAATGGGCGGTCTTATCGCTTAAAGCGATCTCTTCCAGACAACCTTTGGATGGAGAGGAGATAGCAAAATGTATTGGGACTCAGGTGTACTACATAGTTACGCAAACTTTATAATAATGGATTAAGATACTAAACAAAACAATTACCATTGATATATTAAAATAAATAAGTACATACATAAGATATCATATACATTCTATACATATTATAACAACAATAGAATAAATACATAAACAAAAATATACATACAATACATATAACATACATACATACAATACATATAAACTTGCTTAATGAGCTGATATTTATATTTGAATACCGCTTTGAGCTAAGTAATGTTTCTTGACTCTCTCTTTGAAAACAGATAGTGATGTCGAGTGCCGGATACTGACTGGTAAACTGTTCCAAAGGCGAACAGCCTGCACCGTGAACGATTCATCGTAAAAAGAAGTAGTGTGAGAAGGCATTTTTAACTGCAAAGTATCATTGGATCTCAATGAAAGAGAATTTTGTGTAGAAAGAAAAATAAAGCGTTCTTTAAGATAGAACGGAAATGAAGGATTAAAAAGTATACCGTATAGCATGGAAAGAATGTGAGTATTTCGACGAAGACGAATTGGAAGCCACTTGAGCTTATGACGAAAACTGGAAACGTGGTCATATTTACGAAGACCGAAGATGAACCTAATAGAAAAATTTTGAAGACGCTCAAGTTTGTTCAATAGTTCTTCAGGGAGATCGAGGTAGCAAGCATCAGCATAATCCAAAATAGGTAATAATAAAGATTGTGCCAGCGTAATTTTAGTAGCCGTTGGAAGGAAATTTCGGAGACGTCTTAAAGAACCTGCGGAAGCGAACATTTTGCGGCTTACTGCTGTAATTTGAGGGCGCCATGATAAAGACTGGTCAATTATTACACCAAGGTTTTTTACTTCCTTACTGTAGGGTATTGTGACACCATCAAAGACAATAGGCGGTAAGTTACTCCAATCTATTCTAGATATTAATCGAGAGCTACCGACTATGATAACCTGAGTTTTTACCGGGTTGACAGCAAGACCAAATGCTTTACTCCATTTCAATATATGGTTCAAATCAGTGTTGATTGTTTCAATGCATTCTTGGAGTTGGGAAAGGGAAGATTGGGCATAAATTTGAAGATCATCCGCATATAAGTGATAAGAAGAAGTGAATTTGTCAGAGATAGAATTAATAAAAGTAGCAAAGAGAAGAGGGGATAGTACACCACCCTGTGGTACACCAGCTGAAGTATTACACCAAGAGGAAAACGAATCTCCAAAGCGGATTCTTTGCCGGCGACCAAACAGGTAATTTTGGAACCATTCAATTACAGCTGGAGAGGTTTTGATAGAGCGTAAGAGTCCTAAAAGTATATTAAAATCGACGGTATTAAACGCATTACTAAAATCAAGGAGGGTAAGCACAGTTAACTGACCTTTCTCCATACCAAAACGGATATCATCAGTTATCTTTACCAAGGCCGTAACTGTGCTGTGGGAAGGACGAAAACCAGATTGATAAGGGTTTAGAAGATTGTTTTTTGTTAAAAATGTACTCAACTGATTATGAACGAGTCGTTCAAGAACTTTGCATAGAAACGGAAGGATGGATATGGGACGATACTCAGTGAAGGATTTAGGGTTCATTTTTTTGGGCAAGGGAATAATCTGGGCATCTTTCCACACAGATGGAAATGCACCAGATTCTATGGAGAAGTTTAGGATGTGACATATGACAGGAAGAATGATGTCGAGGATAGGGATTATCATATTGCGGCTAATACCGTCAATGCCGACTGCATTGGACAAAATAGACGTTACGCTCTTCTTGACACTACTATCTGAAAATGTACTAAAAGTAAAAGAAGGATAATTAGGGGTTGGTAAACTGGAAAGTTCTTGAAGGGTTTCCAATTTTATAGGTCCATCTATATTGGATGACGAGCAAAAATGTTTATTAAGTGATTCGAGGTCCAGATCGTGTGGTATAGTGTCTTGTCTAGATTTTCCAACTCCAAGTGATCGAAGAAATTTCCATACCTTAGCCGGATCTTCGTTATCAACGGATTCGTGAATGTGGCGACGCTGAGCATCCCTACATACTCTGTTGCAAAGATTTCGGGCACGAAAATATGAGGCTTTATTGTGTTCACTTGGACGAAACTTGTATTTTGCCTTTGCGGAATCTTTTTTATTCATTAAAAGCTTAATTTCCGATGTCAACCACGGAGCAGGCAAATGCTTTATTTTTATTGGTCTCATTGGAGCATGGACATCATAAAGATGAGTTAAAGTCGAATTGAATAGATTGATTTTGTCATCAATTAAATCAAAATCAAACACAGGAGTCCAATCTATCGCTTCGGCATCCATACGTAAATTTTCAAGTTTCATGCTACCAAAATTACGCTGCAGAAATATTTTAGGTTTAGGTTTGGGAGGTCGGACTTTATAAGAGAGAGAAATTAAATCATGGTATGAAAACGCATCAGCTGAACACTGTCCAAATTTTACAACATGGTTAAGAGAGGATACTAAAATTAAGTCGAGAAGTGAAGGTGTGGAGTTCGGGAAATGGTGTGTGGCATTGAGAGGAAGGACATGTAAGTTGTTGGAATTTGTAATAGATAGAAAGGTAGAAACACGAAAATCGCTTTTAAGAAGACATGTATTGAAGTCACCCATAATAATGGTATGACTATAAGAAGGAATCAGATCTCCTAGAATCTTATCGAAAGAAGAGAAAAAATTTACACGTAAAGAAGAACTGTAATAGACACCAAGAAGAACTTTTGAGTGAGAGAGAAGCACCTCGATAAAGAGGTGTTCACCTGCATGGGAGGGAGGTGGCTGTGCAGACATATTAACTATAGAGAACGGAATATGGGCACGAAGATAAATGGCCACACCGCCACCGCCACTACCAGTTCGATCATTTCGAATAAGGTGAAAACCAGGTAAAGGATAACATATAGAAGGGAGGCAAGGCTTAAGCCACGATTCGGATATCAATATTGCGTCTATGTGTTTTTGTTGCTCAAAAGTTGCCAGCAAATCAGGAAAGTGGGCCGGGATACTCTGTGCATTAATATGAATAACATTCAAATTAGTTGGCACATCTGAGAAATGAGAAAAAATTGAGTCAGAGAGAGATGGAATACTATAAAAGCTATCACCACTAGACAATGAGTCATCTGACGGAGAAAGAGAAACGAAGTCAGCTTCATCATCGTCAGACATACTATCTGAATTAAAAATATTCAACATGTTCGTACACAAATATAATAAAGATATATATACAATACAATATTACAAATACTTAAATAATTGAGCTATAAAATAATAATGTATAAGTAAAAAAAAAAAAACTGTTTTTTTTTCTTTAACTTAAGAGTTTTGCTATCATCAACCCGCCAGTTGTGTTGGAATAAAAATGTTGTAAATATTAAGAGTTAGACACAAACTGAATAATAATAACAACTATTACATAAATTGATAAAGCACAAAATAACAAAAATATAATTAATCATTAAAATTAATATTTAATTACTAACTTGAACAATCTAACAAAAGAGCTTGAGGCTCGAGATTACACAATAGCACCATTTGAGGTTTCGATTAGATTTCGATGACACACATGATGTAAAAGTTTACTGATTGACGGAAAACTAGAAATATAGCGTAAAATGGAACGCAATACAAACAAATGTTAAAGTCAGTGTCAAAGACTGACATGTGTCAGTTTGATGTCAAAAGATTAATAAATAAAAAAACAAGCAAAATTCATTCTACACACAAGTTTTGAAAAAAAAAGGAAATATAATAATAAAAGAGGTAGCATGTTGTTCACTACACCGACTGATACACAAGAGCAAGTAGTAGGAATACTACTCACTCGTCCGAAGGCATTATGCTGCTACGTAGCCTCTTCCAAAGTGCCGTGCCAGTTCCCGAGCCTCAAGGAGGCCCTACTTCTTCACAGCTGCTATGCCCCGTTCCTTTTTAGTGCCTTTCTTCTTCGCTGGTGCCTTGACAGGGCTCTCAGCGGCCCGAGTCTCAGCGGGCTGCGCGATTCTATCCAATTCCCTCAAGCAAGTTACTCTATGCCTGTTGCCCTCAGCGTCAAGAAAAAGTATGTTGCCTTGACTCGACCAGCACTTCGTCACACCATAGCGCTCCCGAGCAGCCATAAATGCTTGGTGGCGGGGCTGCGTAAGGAACTCTGATAATGTCATACCTGAGCCTTTGAGGCTAGTTTTGGATGACCATACTTTATCACGTACTGCCATGTCCCGGAATTTTACTAAAATGGGTCTTGGCCTATGTGGAGTAGATAACCGGCCCATACGATGACAGCGAGATATTGCACTTTCAGTAAATCCAACTACATTGAGATGTTGAAGCATTGCCTTAGTGACGACTGTAGCAGTGCTTTCATGTTTATCTTCAGGCAGCCCATGGAACAAGAGTATTTTCCGCCTCCCTCTCATCTCAATGTTGTCAATATTCCTGTCCATGATTTGGATTTGCTCCTGTAATGTGCTCAGTGCAGTGAGTACAAACTCCTTAAAAGAGACATAATCCTGTAGTAGGCCTGGAGAGGAAGATTTTAATTGTTTAAGTTTATTATTTTATTATATTCTGTCATTATTATTATTATTATTTGAATTAGATCATTAAATTTGTGTACGAATTTAATTTGTCATTACAATAAAAATACTCTTTATTGAAAAACCAATACAAAAATCTTAAAAACTAACTTTATTGAGAACGATAATAAAGAAAATACAGATTTAACTAAACTACTAACCTAATACAAAAAGTCATTGGTCGGCAGTGTGCCCAAAATGCTGGCTGCGTTACCTAAACTAAATAAATAAAACTAACTAAATAAATAAAATCAAGTCATTATAAGTTATTTTATTTTTCTTAATGACAAATATAAGAGTCTTAAGCTGAAATAAATGATTTTAAGTTTGCTTTTAATTGGATTTATCATCCGTACAGCGAATGAATGGAACTCATTACCTGCATCTTTGTTCCACGAACATTATGTTCTGGGAGTCTTCAAGTCTAGAGTGAAGAGGTATCATTCAAGCAAACATGTAACATCTCAGGCGGCATCGTCACTTTCTCTCAGGTAAGATAGTGGACAAATGTTTGAGTATATAGCATACAAAAAGTACATTATATCGTTTAATACACGGTATGGTATGGTATAATGACTTCTTTGGTCGGGTTGTAGGATGGCTTTACGATTCACAGTATGATTGGTTGGGAATAATTTCGGAAAGGTCTCCCAACGTGTCACAGTGTGACTGGTTGAAAATTATTTTAAGAAAGGTCCTCCCAACATGTCACATGTGTGACTGGTTGGGAATAATGTTACAAAATTCTCCCAACGAGTCACAGTGTTACAGGTTATAGTGTGACTCGTTGGGAACAAGCGTTTCGCAATTAAAATAGTAAACATTCGTTTTGTTTTTAATTTTTAAATACAAAGTTATTGTCGTTCACTCTGTAGTAGTACCTAAGCTATCTTGTATTTCTCTTATAAGCGATTATATTTTTTAGAAATAAATATCTACATCCGTAACCCGTATATTAACTGATGTGGCACCTTCTCTGTACATTATATTTTGCAAAGATAATAGAATAATTAATTACGGCAGTAGCCTATTTTGGACAAGTCCCAAAAAAGTTCAATAAAAAAAAAAGTCGGGTACACAAAAAAAACGGATAACAGATGATAAATAAAAAAAAAAAAACAAATGAACAATACCGAAAAACAAATTATAAACGGGAAAAATCAAATGAACTCTGAAATAAAAAACGAATATCGCTAAAAACAAATGTATGTCCATGTAAACAAATTTGAAAGGCGTATATAGCTTTCTCTAGTTTTCTCACTTTACAAAGTAAGTAAAGTAAAGCTCACAAATGCGTTAAATAAACACACGTGGGTGTAACATGCCCTGCTCCGGAATGAAGTTCAAATGAATGAAACGTCAGCCCTCATTTTCGCGTTCAGACTTCTCCCGTAATTGCTCCTGTAAAGTCAGATAGATGTTCAGCAGTACGGATATGATACAGTATGGACTGCTAAAAGAATGCTACACAATAAGGATTCAACCACAGCGGGTAGCAGGGAGGTGTAGGATATTGTCGCAGAATAAATCATATACTGTATAGCCATCGCTGTTTGCTGTTCGTCGAGGCCACGGTCTAAGAGCTACGTAATTTGCATGATAATGTTTGCAATAGTTGCAGAAGCTTTACATTACAATTACATTTTTGTATTGGAGAATGTCAAATAATATTAAACTAAGACAGGATAGAGAAATTCTTTCATTTGCTACCGTATTTAAATGGGCGTGCAAAGAAAAAATAACTACATAGTCCGCCATATTGGATTTAAAAGGACGTCACCTTATTATTTAATGCATGGTTATCCATGCATTGAGATCCAAACTGTACGTGTATTAAACAATTGTAATGTATAATAATGATAACTGGTGTAAAATTCAGTTGCAAGATTTGACCCGAACATATATACATACATACGAGTACAAACATTGCAAATTAAATAAAAGCTTGCAATGTATACATACATATAGTCATACCTCTTTCCCATTGGGGTAGGCAGATACTACATCTCTCCACCTGCTACGATCCTGACACACATCTTCCACTTCTCCTACATTGATGAGTCTTTTCATACATGCTCGTTGGTTGCGGATACTTTTGACCTGGCCTTTCTAATAAATAAAACAAATAAATAAATAAAATCCATTTATTTCGAACAACAAAGGTTCATACAAATTACGAATTGAGTTAAATTATTTAGTTTAAAACGTTTTCGACCTGTTTGGGATTAGTTCGCCTAAATCGATCCTTAAATACATTCAAATATTATCTTCTTATCAAGAGACATTTGTGCTTGCTGATTCTGGGTGCCTGTGTGTGTGATAAATGCGTGTGTAAAATGTTTACGCCACCTACAATACAAGCCTTCTAACTTACTTTGTGTGGGACTGTGAGTGTGTATGCGTTTCTTTATTTGTTTTGTTCGATTATCAATACACCTGATCCGACGTATTAGGAACGCATGATGCTTTCAAGCAACTGATGCCGAGGAATTGGAGGATAAATTTCGCATCTCAAAATGAAATTGTCATATCTTTGCATCAGAAGAGATCGTAGTCGAATGCTTGCATATCACACTAATATTATAAATCAGAAAGTTTGTGTGTAAGTGTTAAAATGTGTAAGTATGTTTGTTTTCTCTTAACGCTGTAACAACTGAACGGATTCAGATGAAATTTTAAATGTACATAGCTTATTTTTAGGATTGATAACTTTTCTTGGATGTTTGCGTAGAGTTTAAAAAATAATTGTAATATGTTATTATTATTAGTTGATTTCTAAAAAAAATACGCTATATTTTTTTAGCGTGCGTGGCAAATTGGTTTATGTAATGATATCCCATACTGTTTTTCAGAAGTGATTCAACTTAAGCCACACATTGCATATTCTGGTACTTTATTTAAATGTGATAAAGTTCAAAATTGTTTGACAACTCCGCCATACTGGAGGGTATAGAAAACGTTCACCACGCGTGCTTTTTACAAGTTTCGAAGTTGCTGCGTAGAATATGTTATATCCGAGCTGTTTAAATTTGCATTTTGTTAATTGTTTGTCAGTTTGACAGGCATTTTTACCTTTTCGTAAATTTTTAAATGGAATTTCTGTCGTTCCTGTACTTTGGAGTGACAGTGATTTGTTTTTGTTAAACAACGTTAATTGTATTGTTTATTTATAATTATATTATTCTAAATATGTTTGAAATCCCGGGCTCAGCCTCAATTCAGACGTAGGTAATTAAAATGTTCTCCAGAGAACACTAACAGATTATCGAGAACATCTTACTCAGATATTAATTATTGATTTATTTATAAGCTAAAGTAGACTAATTCCGTTCCGCACGAATATAAATCCCTTCGGGGCTCCTTTGATAAATAATGCAGAGAGCATCTTAGTTCTTCCTCGTAACGGTACCTGCAAAGTTATGGCGGAAAGCTTTCGGACACGGATTTTATGAAGTTATTTTTAGAGCCAGTTTCGATGGGTGAATATTTTTAGTCCGGTGTTTCTACATCCATCACTATTTGCAGGTATTTTATTATATAGCACAGTATACGTTTTTAAGCTACCATGGTCACTTTTATATTCATTTTATTGGTAAATAATTATTACAGGTCAATAACAATGTAGAAATAATCATATATAAAAATAATATTCAAAAAGTAAAAAAAAAAATGAATTATTCATAAATGTCAATAGAAATAGTAATTAATTTATCTATAGTAAAATTTATTATAATTAATACATGTCAAAATAGCGTACATACGATTAAGTGATTTTCATTTCAATAAATTCGTCTTATGTATAAAAAGCCTGCTTAACAAGCCGTTTCTTCATTTTAACCTTAAACAAGTTTTCAGAAGTGGCGTTCCGAAAAACTTCTGGCAATCTATTGGATAGTCGGTGCCATGACATGCAATAGCTTCGATGACTTCATGAGCCGCCGTGAGACTCCTCGTATCAATAACGGGATATTTATCATGTTCACCATGTAACATATGACTCCGGGGTGTTTTAATCCAAATGTCAGAACGTCCAAGATGTTTACAGTTACTCCGTGATCATGGCGCTTGCAACAGTGCCGAAATATCAAAAATTCAAAACAAACGAAATACATGGTAAATAGTGAGAAAGATAGACCTTACATTAATGTTATTTTGCGTATTTGGCAGAAAAGTCAATTAACTTTCACGAGTGCCTCTTTGGAGCCCATGTAATAAAACGATTTTGACTTTGAATGGGAAAGCGTTATGGTAAAATTGGTCCATCGCCGTTATGTAAAGTTTTTGGTGAATGACGTATCCGTTACTTAATGAAAACTTATACCAAAGTAATTTAAATTTTACCTAAACTGCTAAGTCGAGTAGTTCCTATACCAAAAATGTATTTTACCACACTTTTCTTTGTGTCTCTATTAAAGGTAAGACACTTTGTTAATTGTTTATGGCACTTTCTATTGTGATGTGACAGTGTAATAAACACTGTCACATCACTACACTAACTCATAAGGGTTATCTCGTTTAAGTCTTATCACTAAGTCTGTGTTTTTGAGGAGCTGGATCACCTCAGCCTTCACACGGTGATGAAGTCTTTGTTTAAGTCCTTAGGCGTGTTTTTTATAAATAATAGCGACGAGTTTCACTTTCAGGACCCAATAAAGATTGTCATTTATAATGCACCATGTTTAATTAACAATGCCCCTGTAGTTAAACGTTTTCGCACTCACACTCACAGCCCTACGTTAAGTTTGATGACTTGTGTCGTAAGTGCCGAAAACATTCACATCACACTGACAATCACAACCAGCACCAGAAACACAAATTTGCCTTGGGGAGAGAGCTTGTGTTCCCGCCGGGAATCGAACCCGATACCCCTGCTTAGAAGGCGAAGGCTCTCCCAACTAAGCCAACGGGCAGTTTATGTTGTTATGTAAAATGTTACAGTATTATTAACTTTGTATCACGAACTTACTGTACATATTTCAGAACTAGCTTCTCTGTTACGCCAAACAAGATCTTATAAACTGAAACTTGGCAACCGTAAGCTGAGCGAAACATGATACCTTTTGAATGATGCCAAAGCTACCCGCTCTAAATGCTTTACACTATTAGTTTGGACTAAAGTCGAATTTTGGAAAATAAATTTGTTTTAAGGCTTATCTACATTGTCACAGTCATTAGAATTAAGACCCTTAACGTGTAAACATTTACTTTGAGCCGCGAAGAACTAGTCATATAGACAGAAGTCAGTAACGACAAAAGGTAGGTCTCATATAGGTCTCAATTCTACTATAATATTATAAATCCGAAAGTTTGTCCGTAAGTGTGCAATTGCGTAAGTATGTTTGTTCACTCTTCACGCTTTAACCTATCTACTATTTATTCTTTTAGTTATACCTACATAATAATTTTTGTGAGAGAGTTATACATCCGAAAGCCCTTTTAGGGCATAATTCATCGAGTTAAACGAGATCTTTGGACCGTTCAGCACTTTTTCCGTCCGTCCGTCTGTCAGAGGCATTTAGCTACTAAACTATATACGCGAATGACTTCAAATTATCATAGAATACGTAAAACTACGGTCCAAAGCCAGAAATGACATTTAAAATTATATAAATGAAAAATTAAGGGGGCTCTCATACATGTAAGTGGGGCAAAAAGTATTTTTTTATTTTTATCTATCCTTGTGGGGTATCGTTGAAAAGGGCTGGACAAGTAGAGTACGAAATCTGTTTAAAATAAAATCTATGTTGGAAAATAACGATTTGGTAGGCCACCAAAATCACTATTTTTAGACTTATTTTGTCCCAGGTCTATCTCAAAAACGGATTCGTACTGAACGCTGAAACTTACTAATACCCGTTATATCCTGTACAACAAATACAGAAATCAAACAATTATCATATACCTACAAACAAAGTTATAAGCAAGTAACCTCCAAAGTTTTTCTCTATGAGGTATTAATGTAGGCGCGAGTTCTCAGTTCGGTGCTAACGACTAGTATATTCTTGTATATGTATAAGAATATGCTCTAAAAAGGCACATAATAAATTAAACTTCCACCGCTGTATCACATCCCTCTACATTGTCAGAGAGGTGGCTCTAAATCTACATAATGTAAGCACATTATGCCAAACGTGCTAGACTCCCAGCACTTTTTCTCATTCATAATACGTTATCTTGTTAGTAAGCTCGTGTTGAATATGAATCCTAGCTTTGCGATTTATGTTTTTAAATTAAAGGATTTTAGACATTTTAATATTATATTGCCGAAACATACACGAAACATACGGAAAAATACATACAAAATAACCAGTTGATTACTATCTTTTCCTCTCTCACGAAAACTGACAGACCTGACAGAGCATCAATTCAGTAGTTGTATTTATTTTTAACCAACTTCAACAAAAAAAGAGAAGGTTCTTAATTAACTGTATATTTTTTTAACTTCTTTCGTTGTGACCCGATTTTGATGATATTTTTTATTTGACAGGGTGCTTTTCTTGTGGTCCCATTTTAATTTGATCAAGATCTGACTAGTAGTTTTTCAGGTAACCTCAATAATGCGTATTCTGTATACTACATTGATGATGTTCTCGTTTTTAACCGATATCAAAAATTACCTCATAACTTCTTTCGTTGTGAGCCGATTTTGATGATTATTATTTATTTGAAAGCTGGTGCTTTCCATATGGTCCTATTTAAATTTGATGAAGATCTGATCACTAGTTTTTGAGTTATCGTCAATAATGATCAAGATTTTGAAGATAAATCTGATCAAGATTTCAAGATAAAGTGGTGAAGTTGGCATTTTTTAAGCGTTGCTTGCGTTTAATTCACATTATAACAAGCTTTTATTTAGATTCACCTGTGCCTTTGTCTATCTGCCGGTGTGTAATCAAATATTGCAAGCTAAATAAAACCCACTTCCCGATGTCCGATTGGGCTCAAATTTGGTGTACTTATCTATCTTTGGTGATACTACAATGATATGGTACCATGGAGCTGGTGAGACGATAATGGAGGCGGAAGATAGCCATAAGCTCTAAACAAGATAAACCCATTTAGTTTGGTCTTGACAAGTTCTCTGGTTATATTTTTTTATTTACAACTGGTAAAAGATTGTTGCAAAAACCTTTTTAAAAGTATTACTTGTAATAATAGACACACACACATAGTAACAATACAATATTCAATAACTTAGTACAACTTATTT
Organism: Lomographa bimaculata; assembly: GCA_948107665.1. Taxonomy (NCBI): domain Eukaryota; kingdom Metazoa; phylum Arthropoda; class Insecta; order Lepidoptera; family Geometridae; genus Lomographa; species Lomographa bimaculata. Next base: position 7,884,888 of record OX403608.1, on the reverse strand, counting down.
CGTTGCCCATAAATTTATTACTACCAAAAATATTCCGACATGTTAAGATACCCGTCCTAATGCCAAAGCAATGCGTAAAATCGCGCGTTGCTTCCCCACCGACCCGCGGTATGTGGGTCAGAAGATTTACTAGAGAACAAGTCGTTAAACCAAGAATAATGTGGAACTACAGGTAGACATTGTATGTTTAGAATTTATTTTGTTTTTGGTTAATCTAATATCTTTAAACAAGCAATTCTTGTATATTTATATGTGTAATCAGGATCTCGGAAACGGCTCCAACGATTTTCATGAAAGTTACAGATTAGGGGTTTTTCGGCCCAAGGAATCGATTTATCAACGTTCCAGGTCCGAGAAATGTTCGGTTCCCAAACTGTATTTGAAAAATCGGGTTTAAGAAACTATCAGCGCCATCTATTACGCCATGACCGATGTAAAAAACTATTTCTACTCGACACTAGATGGAGCTTTCTGAGGCTACAAATTCAAACACATTCTACCAAAAACAAAAAACCGAGCAAAGCTCGGTCATCCTGATATTATCTGGATTATACGCGCTTGAAGAAGGAACACACACAAACATTCGGATTTATGATATTTATTTATTTAACTCTTCACTACCCAAAAAGATACAAAAGGTGCATTCAACGCTTAAATCATTTTCTACCAGTGAACCACACATGGTCATAATATCAGTAGCTACAGGCATGCATTAAAATAATAGAAGTGCTAAAGAATTTCTTGTAATGACCAAATTAAAATGCAAAAACATATATAGAAAAAGATACAAAATCATGCTATAATTATAGATGCAATACATATGAATAGAACATAATATACAACATGATTACTATAATATTATTAAACTCATTATTGGGGGTATTCCAGTAGTTAGTATTAGTGTGATAGTTTTCTACCTTCACAGCATCATCACTTCTCAAATAGGTACGATGGTGGTCAAAAAGTAGCTTCATAAAAACTGGCAACCCTGTTTCCATCATAAATTACACAACAATTTATAACCGCGAAAATGGTTCACCTTTACTATTCCTCCAAACTATTTCCGAAGGTTAAGCTACTTTTCTCCCATAATACGATTATGTACAACATTTTTATCAAAAGCCACCATTTTCACCTTTACACAATAAGAAAGAATCAGCTAAAAGGTCGGCTTCTTTTGAATAAACAACTATTTGACAGACCGCTTCCTTTTTCCTTCCCCCTGACCTGGATTCGTCCCATAAATTACACATATTGATATTTACGAGAAAAAAACTCTAATAGAATTTTTGCGTTAGGTAAAATTTTGGCGCGATTATCATGGCAAACAGGGATGGTAAATGTGTATGAGGTTTTTAATGAAAAATGTAGGGAAATGGTAAAGTCAGCTGCATTAAGATGTCAACGTCGTCAAATGTTTAAATATGTATACATAAGTTTGTTTTATTTTCAACCAACTTAAAAAAATGGGGTTCTTAATTCGACTGTATGTTTCTTTTGAATATATGTTACGCTATATCTCCGCCAATTACGAATCGAATTTGATTTTTTTTTTTTGTTTGGTAGAACTCTAACAAAATCGGTTAAGCCAAAAACAAAATATAAGCGATGAAGTCGGTTTTTTTAAAGATTTGTTTCGATTCAATTATCACACTCTGTAATGGCTAACACTTGGGCTTTTTAACTTGAAAACGCGGGTAAAGCCACAGGGCACGGCTGGTAAGTCTATAATTCGAAAGGCTGTTACTTGAAGGTGGTACACTATGGCTTTATTTTCATATATATCAAGAGCAACATTAATGTTTGATGGTAAGTAATGATGTGGTCGAGGGTGGTATGCACTACACCTAAAATTACTAGCTTCCAAATTTCAGAACACTATTTTAGTGATATTAGCGACAGATTTAGCAGTCGACTTTATTAGTGCAGTTGGTGAAGCGTCTTTGCCTTTTATAATATAAATAATAAATGTAAATTATACATCTGTGAATAAATACTTCACTTTATATACCTAATATTCATATTGGCAAGAATCTTTGGATATCTGAATGCATTTACAGTGTGTTGGGCTCTCTGCTGACCACTGTTAGAGATCGTTCAAGGACGACCCTAGAGATGGCGCTAGTTGTATCGAGTGACATTTTTTGCACTCGCGACTAACTTCACAGACTTAAAAAGGAAGAACTTCAGTCGTGTGTGTCACCTGATCGTGTGTGGTCGACAAACCCTCCGCTATTGAATTTTGTGACGTAGAAAACTAATTAAATAATTATCATCTAATTAACCAGGACTTAAAATAAAAACTTCATCGTGTTTATTGTGATCGACCGCGTGAACTGTGAGGTGAATGAGTGTTCCGTGCCTCGTACCCTCTCGGATTACCACGGATTCAAACTCGCCGGCCGGCGCGACGTGGAGTTGTGTGTGTGCGCTTAGGCATACATACAGTTTGCTGTAGTTCCTTTCTTGGGGAGCTCCGGAGGCGGTTTCGAAGCGGTCTAAGGTACGTGGGCTTAAATAAACACTGTAAATTGATTCGTGTATCCCTACTGATTTTTGCCAATGTTCAAAATAATTTACCGCTATCATTAAAAATATTAATACGTAAATGGTGGGCTATTTACACGCCAGCGATTTTACTCGCGCCACCAGCAGTTTTACCCGACACTATATAGCAGTGATATTCTGGATGTAATTTTTGAGAGCCAGGATGTTACATCGTCGATTGCATTATTATCATCAGGTTAGATAGTGGTCAAATATTTGCCTATAACAATAATAATTCTTTATTGCAGACACACGATCCATATTTAAACGTACATAAGGAGTAAAAAACTATATTAAAAACTAAAATAGAATTAAATAAAAGATGTGTACAAGAAAAAACCTTGTACGGCTATCCTGATATTTTTTTTTTATTTGTGACAGGCTAGTGTTTGACCACTGTCTCACCTGATGGTAAGTGACGATGTGATCGAAGCTGGTAAACACGCTAGAAATATAATAGTCTATAGTAGTCTATAATATATATATGAATAATATAATAGTCTATCCTGAATAAAAAATATTTCCTACCATAATTACCTAATATTTTGTCAAATCTTGTGTTTCCAACGTGAATCAAATCTGTTACCCGCTTAGAAGACGAATCCACACCCAACTAAATCAACGGCAGTTCACTAAGTCAACGGGCAGTTCTAGGTTACTAAAGTATCACAGCAGTATTATCTACCTTCTTACATAAATTCTACTCAAACTCCATGTTCGGCATACCACACGATGTCAAAGTGAAAATAATTCCACATCATTTGCATAGATTAGGCCTGTCACCCGTTGGCTCAATGATCGTCTCTTTAGAAGCTGGTTTTTGTACTTACTGGGTACGATAACAACATTTTTAGGGTTTTGTACCTGAAAAAAATGGGAGGACTTAATTGTCCGCTTAATTGTCAAGATTAGGAACACATTGAGGTGTAATTAATATCAAAGGCTTAAGTCTAAAGTCCTTTGAATCTGTAAAAATCAATCTTCTTATTCAAAGCAATATCGGCTATCATACTTAAATATCGGCCATTCATTTTTTTTTATGTATAATTTTTTATCAATTGAAGTAGAAATCTTCAAGATTTGATTCTCATGACGAAGAAGCAATCTACGTTTATTTTTTTTTATTCTTCAATATAAAATATAATATCTTGATCGGCATACTATTGACCTCCGTTACAAATTCTAAACGGTCATCAAAGATGATTTTTAACTATCTATTCAACGATATGTTTTAGAATATGACGCTTGGCGGTCGCCATTTTGAAATTTAACTGTTCTCTTGTAATTAGTGACAAAGGCACAATTAAGATAATCGATTGACGTAAAGATAAGAAATACGGACCATGCGTTTGGTTTTTATAATTCCAAAAAGAAACAAACATACATTTGCGTCGCGCAGTCGTGTAAAAAAAAATAACCACAAAATATCGGGTTTAGTGAGTATCTAAGCAAGTCTCCAATGGGCCTTAATTCGAGCTCCGAGCGAACATACTCAGCTTTTTAGATTAAAACATCACGTAACTTCTCCTAACTTACGACCAGAATTGGAGATGTTCGCGCGTACTCGTAAGTCCCGTACTTTCAAGGATGGAATGCGGATTTACAAAAGGTTTTATTAAAATGCAACTGGAACTTTTGCTTTAAATAAAGTGTAAAAGCTTAAGTTTGAACTGCCCGTTGGCGCCGGTAGCGCGTGTGCGTTTTAGGAGCGAATACCGGTTTGATTCACGGTGGGAACACAAGTTTTCTCTGCAAGGCAAATACGTGTTCTGGGTGTGATTGTGTGTATGATGTGAATGTTTCCGGCAGTTCTATATTTTTCATGTATGTGTTTGTGGTCCTACGTATTATATAGATACTTTTTCTCATACTATTATATACTCGCATCTGCAAAAAAATTGATATTCGTGACTCAATCATGTCGAAACTTCTAAACCGATTTGGCTGAAATGTGTTACGTAGATCTGAAATATCACATAATTCAAGGAGAACTCGCATGGCATAACTTGTAAAATATAATAGCAAGCCGATAAATTACTTTTAACTAGCCGTGCCCCACGGCTTCGCCCGCTATTATCAAGTTAAAAAGTAGCATATGTGTTAATTCTAGGTATAATCTATGTTATCAAATCCGTTCAGCCGTTGAAGCGTGAAGAGGGAACAAACATACTTACACACACACTTACACATAAACATTCGGATTTATAATATTAGTAGGATAGAAGGATATACATAATACACTTTCTCACTTATAGCCTGTAAGTTCAATGATATGTATCGTGGGTACCAGAAACAATATAACAAAGAATGCAGACGCGTATCTAAGTCACAGGGCAGTTCGTCAAGGCAACGGGCAGTTGCAATCATACTAAGTTACATCAATATACATAATAATAAAATATGACTAAATTATTCTAGAGAATTCTTTAATCTTCTAGGCAAGCATGTAACATCTTTGGCCGCATCTTCGCTTTCGGTGTGATGGTGGTGAAATACTTGTCTAGCTAGCATTTAAAAATATGTTATAATCTTTTTACCATAATAATATAGTTTTTTTTTTTTATTCATCAGGGTTGGTGTTTCCTGATGAGTACAATATGGGAGTCTTCAAGTCGCGAGTGAATAGGTATCTTCTAGGAAAGTTTGCTCCATCGTCGACCACATCATCGCTTACCATCAGGTGAGATAGTGGTCAAACGCTTGTCTATACTGAATAAAAAACTTTTTTTTTGGACTTTTACCTAATTTGGTATGCCAGCCCCATCATACCCTAATCTTTGTCTTCATCTGAGCAAAATTATATTGTACAGAGAAAGTGCCACATCAGCTGATGGGTTTGCTAAGATATGAGTATAACTTCCAATGTTACTTCTATGTATGTTTACTTAATAATATAGATATCTCGTGTCACGGTGTTTGTGGTCGCACTCCTCCGAAACGACTTGACTGATTTTAATGTATTTTTAGTTTATTTCATGTTTTGTTTGTCTCTTTTCTTAGAAACGCCTAAAAAAACCTAAACGTAATAACCACATATATTTACTAATTTTTTTTGCTGTCTGTACTTAATAATTTTCTCGTGGAGCGCAGTGGAATAAATGTACTGGCTTATATTAGTTTAATTAAAAAACAGAAAAAGTGCTCGTGGAGCGTTGCCACTATATCGTGGAGCGCAGTGGCATAACCCGTGAGAATAGGTCATAAAGTATTTTTCACCCTCCCACTCCCACTCTAATGTTTTAATGGGAAGTTTCTGTGTGAACAACACCAAAAAAGTTTAACATGGTATTAAAATACTAGGCAACCATATACGTGAACGAGGTAAACCACCTTTTATTTACGTGGCATTGCAACGCATGCCGAGAACAGTCACATTTATAATATAAAATATTGGGGCTGAGTCACACGTGGTCCCCGGGTGGTGCTAATCAGGTGACATTTGAGAGGCGGTAGAGCATTTTGTGAGTTGCTCGCCTGGCTTGCTACCAAAGTAGCTTACCACTATCAAGTTGAAAGTCTGCCGCCAAGCCAAATACGGTGTTCCGGCAGTTAGTCTTGAGAGCCTGCGTATTCCAGGTCTAGTGTGATTACCAGCTTCAATCACATCGTCACTTACCATCAGGTGAGATAGTGGTCAAACACTAGCCTGTCACAAATAAAAAAAATAAAAATAAAGTACTAGGTAAACCACCTTTTATATACGTGGCATTACAACCATAGTAGATATATTTCTACTATGTTACAACGCATGCCGAGAACAGTCACATTTATATTAAAAAATATTTAAACAATCCAAAACCGAAACTAAAGGTAAAATACAATGGCTGCAGAATTAAAGTTCAATAACACAAAAGGTACGTTGTACCGTTTAAAATAATAGCCCAGAAATTCAATCCCATGATTCTAACACCGCCATAGATTTCTATCTTTTCCCCAGTTCTGGGTAAAATGTGCCAGTAACAATTTTAAGGAAGGTACGGTTTAAGATAAGGAAATTATTCTTTTCCAACACAGGATTATTAGATTTGCCTTCGATATGAGAGGAATGACGGTTCGCACAGACTTGATGCTTTTATCACGTACTTGTCTCCCTACAAAATTATATATATGTATATGTCGGAAACAGTCATACGTTTCCTGTACGCTAGTCATCGTGCGGCGATAGACGGAAGTCACGATACCAAAATAAAAACCGGAAAACAGTGAAACGACTGTTTTCCGGAACGCCAGGCCGTCATGTGGTGCTAGACAGAGTCTGCGATACGACGATCGGCCCGACGGAGCTCAGTTCTTGTTGGACAGCCGTAGGGTGCAGTCGTAGAAACTGTCTGCGTTACGTGTCGTTCCTGCTTATACTTGTTAAAGTGTAAATTAAACAATTTTGAATAAGACGATGATTTTATAAATTGGCTACTTATCATTTAATTAGTGTTCACGGCTGACAATAACGGTGCGGGTTATCTAGATCCGACATATATTATAAGTAGTTGTACACCGGCTTTACCCGCGTTAATAAAACAAATCCTGCCTGTTATCTGTCGGTCTGTAATCCTTAGACTTCTGAACTAAGTATGATAAACCCATCGAGTTTGAACTCGTTTGATTCGTTTCACATGTTCTCTGGTTATTTAACTTTTAAGTCCTTTTTAGAGTTCGTACCCGAAGTGTAAAACGGGGCCCTATTACTAAGACTCCGCTTTCCGTCCATCCGTCTGTCCGTCTGTCACTAGGCTGTATCTCATGAGCCGTAATAGTTAGACAGTTGAAATTTTCACAAATGATGTATTGATGTTGCCGCTATAACAATAAATAATAAAAAACGGAATAATAAATATTTAAGGGGGCCCCCATACAACAAACGTGATTTTTATGCTCGTTTTTACTCGATACTTAAATAATAACGGGGAGCAAAATGCTCCCCAACTACGTTATACTCGTACGTCGAGCGTTAATATTTTCATTTATATAATTTCAAATGTCATTTCTGGCTTTGGGCCGTAGTTTTACATATTCTATGAAAATACGAAGTCAGACGCGTATATATTTTGGACGCTAGATGCCTCTGATAGACGGACGGACGGACGGAATAGTGCTGAACGTCCCAAGTCAACTAAGAGATCTTGCTTCGCTTAATCAATAAATTTTCGGTTAGGCATTTTCTACGGTACCAAGTGTACGCATGATCTTAGATTCGAAAGTTCCCACTTTCTGTGAATTTTATTACGATGCCATTGAGAATTTCACAAATTCGTTCTCTCCTGTGAATACTAAAGGGAGTCTGGGGTCATCATCCAATGGTTGGTTACACAAAATTTACGCTCACAGCTCTACGCTTAATTCAAAGGCTTGTACCGCTAGAAACAGAAACATTAGCGTTGCACACGCAGTGACACCCTGACCTAGAAGCACAAATTTCCCTTAAGGTTGAAAATTGTGCCCCTGCGCTCTAACTGCTCGTTGGCTTAGTCGGGTGGCGTTCGCCTTCTAAGCAGGGGTATCGGGTTCGATTCCCGGCGGTACCACAAGTAAGTTCTTCTCAATGAAAATTTGTGTTCCTGGTTCTGGTTGTGATTGTTTATGTGATGTGAATGTTTCGAGTACCCACGACACAAGTCATCGAACTTAGTTAGGGCTGTCAGTGTGAAAGTGTTTATGTTTATGCAGGGAATCCTACGGCGAATAAATTAAAGACTTGCTCTTTGCACCATCGGGTATTAAAAACAGGAAATTCTGTGTCTATTAAAATTTAGATTTCAAAACCTGTGTCACAGAATCCTTTATTATAAGAAGAACAACACAGCCGTGTGTCAAAGGTTCGGTTCTCGGCACGAGCATAATTTTCCTTCACAAGGGACTTTGGTAGTTCTGGTTCTGGGTGTAGTTTTGGTTTGGAGGAAAACTAAATTATATACATTTCTAAATCTTAATAGACTCAGACTATACTTACATACGTTTCTTCAATTTCTTCTCCGCAAGATTCTCTGCAGGCACACAATTTTCATGCATAGTGTGTGATGTACATGTTTCCGATACCCACAATACAAGTCTGTGAACTTAGTGCGGCGATGAGAGTTTAAATGCGCTTGCAAAAATGTCACGTCAGACCACTAGTTATCTGCTGTGTCAAGATAAAAAGTAGCTTAGGTATGTATCCTGGGTGTCAGCTACTTCTGGAACTGATGAGTTTAACCTCTGGAACTGATTGCCTCGAACGGGCGTACATCATACCGTTTTACCGGTTCTCGAATTCATATTGCAGCCTTTCGCCGCCACGAATTATCCACAATTGCATATTTATTCCTCAATAGCTCATTGCTTCAACAATAGGGGTAGAATTAGAACCGCTCTAACCCCCAGTCACCGTCTTACTGTGTAGACACGGACTCCCCATACTCCCCATCTATACCATATTTCATCTAAATTGGTCCAGCCGTTTGAGCGGGAAGAAGTAACAAACAAAAGAGCTTTACTACTTATTTATAAGATCTCAGACATAGTAACCTATACAACATTTATGATAAAATATTTCTTTTTGTTCATTTTCCGATGTTGTAATAATTATTCTGCTATTCAGGAAGGAGCCAAATCCAACAAATCAAAGACTATAAAAATCGGTCTTATCGTTCCTAAGTTAGAAATGGTGTAACGAAGACAAAAAAACAAAAACGAAAATATAATAAAATAATTTTATTCATAATTCATGCCATTGGTCCTTTAAAAAATATTAGAGCATTTCCAAACTGTCTGGGCATGAGGCGATGTAATAACTTCAAAATAAATTTCATTACATTTCAATAGGCCCGTCAAAATTTATTAGGTTACTATCGGACCCGAATCAACTCTACAGGCTATGCTACAGGTTCGGAAACTATTTTTTAAATGTGTATAGGCAACAGTTTGACTTCTATCTTACATTGCCAATAGGAAATATTGTAATGCTTGCATTCTACTGCTGAGGGTTGACCGGCCATAGTGAACAAGGTCATCCCTCCATGGGTGCAGTTGCAGTAGTAGGTACCACTCTATAGCCAGGTTTTTTTTGCAGAGTTGAGTTTTATTGCTGTATGTCACTGAGTAAGTAATTAGCGCTTGTCCCAATTCCATCTTCTTGCCTTCCTTTCACTCCCCTAAAACATAAAAAGAACAGTAAGGCATCAAGAGTGAATAGATATCTTTTATGCAAGCATGTCACATCATCAGCCGCATCTTCACTTTCCATTAGGTGAGATAGTGGTCAAATGCTTGCCAATATAGCATGAAAAAAAAAGAGGCCGCTTTTACTGCTAAAGCCTTTTACCTTAGCGGACTTTGCAAAAGAGTCTTGCTACACTCCTTTGAAGAAATTCTTCTACGTTTTATCCTCGTTCACAAAACCTTGAAATAAAAGTACAGCTCGCAAACAAAATTAACACTTTACGCAGAAAAAATGAGGGGCCAGTAAAATTAGTGCCCCAAAAACGGAAACCCTTACTAAATGCGTAATGCGGTGGAAATTGGCTCCTGCAGTAGAATGTGTGCGGAATGATAAATTTTAATATTAACATGCTAGGACCGTTGTGAATCTTGCATTTTTACTATCATTTACTATTCTTAGACGAGAATTCCGTAGGAAAACGGTTTAGAGTCTATCTTCTTCTATTGACTACATGAACGACAAGGATGCATAGAGGCTAACTGCACGCGCACTTTTAGCGACTTTTTAGCGAATTCACACACACATTCAAACTCGGAACCAGAAACACAAATTTATTTTTGACAACTAAATGTGTATGTCTTATAAAGGCTTTGTGAATTACAACCGCGATCCAAAAGACTTATTGATGATAAAAAACTGGTTGAGACAAAACTGCTGAGTCTCGGTCATCGACGTAAGGTAGCGAGCCTATCGGTTTTCTATCGTTTGCATTTCGGAGAGTGTGCGCAGGAATTGTACAAGTTAATTCCTCCAAGCCCGTTTTACCATCTAACAATAAGACAAACAGTCAAACGTCATCCATTCATGGTTGACATACCTCCAGCTCGATCGAAGCGTTTTGCTTCTACGTTTAACATCCGTACTGCGAGGGAGTGGAACTCATTGCCCGCGTCATTGTTTCCTGAACGGTATAATCTGGCAGTCTTCAAGTCAAGAGTGAATAGGTACCTTCTAGGCAGGCATGCTGCATCTTCGGCCGCATCATCGCTTTCTATCAGGGAGAATAGTGGTCAAATGCTTGCCTATCAAACAAAAAAAAAATTTGAAATAATGCAATTTTTTTTTTATTAATTTGTGGACGAGACGAGCAAGTTGCTCGATGGTAAGCGTAATGCTTTCCCATTTCAGTTTATTCCACGCAAAGTTTTAAACTTATATAGGTCAAAATCATGCGCGAAAAGCAATGAGCTCGTCACCCCGAGATAATTATTTTTATGCTTAATTGGCAAACATTTGATCACTATCTCACCTGATGGAAAATAATGATACGGCTGAAGATGTGACATGTTTGCCTAGAAGATATCTATTCTCTTTTGACTTGAAGACTCCCAGATATTAGATGATATATATATCTATAAGCATTGTAATTACTTTGGAAACATTGCCTTTCAATCCATAAAGCTAATATTTACTATACTTTTACACAAAAAAATAATTTTCACAAAAAACAGTAAAAGGAGAACTTAATGCTAGAATAGCATTTTCTGCCAGTCATCCTGGAGGTGCAGAGAAGGAGGTGGCGGTGTAGTAAATATAATATATCTTCTTTTTACAAATACAAGCACGATGAAAAGAAATATAAATAATTTATTTCACGTGTGTAAAATACAGTAATAGTTCTTCGTCCGCCAAATGATTCGGTGTACGGCAATTTTTGCCATTGACTGCAAGCAATGAACGGTTGCGTTCAGTGCAATTCAATTCCGGGGGAGTTATGCTTCCCGTAAATTTTTATAGGCAGCTGTACAACACTATATATAACAACGTGAAAACAATGTCGTTATTTTGTTCGAAACATAACTATGGCTAGGAATGGGAAGTAGATTGCTAAAGTATATCGATACTGTAAAAAGTATCGACTTTTATTTACGTTTCTAATTTTGTGTAACTATTTTTGCATACATAATATAGATGCACCTAGGTTAATACAACTACGACTAGCTAACAACTAGTATATATATTAGTGTTTAAGAATGATTTAAAAAAAATAATGAAAAAAATGCGCCGCCTCGTTTCTTGCCAGGTTCTTCTCGAGATGGTAATTTTGCGAATCTTATAGTAGATTCGTTAAATTTCATGGGTGCCTCTTTAGGACCCATGTGAATAAAATTTTTATTTGATATAATTTGAATAATATTTTATGTAAACTTAAATTCATTTTCAAATTGCTACTAATTTAATTCAACCCGTCGAAACAAAATTGATACTTACTTGAACCTAAAATAATGAAGTTGGTTACAGACTATAATTTATCTATGCCTATAAATTTCTAAAACTAAATAGCTAAGACCCAAGTTACGTACAAGGTATCGGACTTATAGGTAACTTAAGTGCTCAAGCCCACTACTAGCGTTTCCATCATGCTGGCGGCATTGCTTCTATGAATTGCAATGCTAATAGGTTGAACTAAATAAGTACTAGCATTATACAATTAATTAGCAAATCACTTAACCCACAAATATTAAAACATTTAATAAACACAATCCCAAACTGACGGTGTACATGTCTAAAAACACCTGACACATCATCACTTGCGAACAGGTTAGCTTGTGAACAAACGCATATCAGATACTAAAAAGTCTTCATTGTATCTTTGATTTATACTTCTACCACATATCTTTTACGTCTTCAACATGAATTTAATATAATTGTAAAGTGATTAACAACTCATTCCCAATCATTAATCTTAGTTAAAGAAAAAACTTACGCAACACTTTCACAATATAAAAATAAAATGTATTGTTTAACATCGATATTTACCTGATGCTAAATATCGATATCATTACATCTCTATGCCGTTAAAAATTACGGCGATATGTCTGCTGACCGTCCCTAGTCAGGGGAACGTGACCCAATTGCTCTGATTATGAAGTGACGAGTTAGGTTTTGAAATTCTATAACCTTAGAGAGAAGGGTTGAGTGAACCTATTTATGTAGGTATACTAGTTGTACCCGGCAAGCGTTGCAATGCCGCGTAAAGAAAAAGTGTTTAACCTCTTTGACATTTATGGTTGCCTGGTACTTTAATACCATACTAAAAACTTTTTGCGATATAGTTCATACAAAAAATCTAAAATCTCGATAAAAAAATGGCTTTATGACAACGGGACTCCGGGACACTCTCCGGGCACTCCGGGAGTACCGGCAGAAGTGAAAACTTGAACATTAACATTGTAAACAGCAGGAGCGGGTATACATTTTCGCCGCGCGGTAGAAAGAGAGGGGGATATCTACTCTCTTAGGAATTTTCGATCAGGTCACGTGTCCTGACGCGAGTTTAACATTTTTTATCCATTCCAAAAAAAGTGCACAACGCCGCTAAAGAAGTTTTCACTTCAAAAAACCATTAAAATCGGTTGAGCCGTTTCATATGAGTCCGACTACAAATACCTTGACACGAGATATTCTTAATTAATAGAAGATAAGGTTTTACGCTATAAATAAATTAAATTCTTCACACTGTCTCTATATACTACTAATAGCAGTACCCCGCGGCTTCGCCCGCGTTAATTAAGTTCTATTCTACATTCAAAATTTTATCAAAATTGGTTTATTCTTAACGGAGATGGACATGGTAACGAACATTCACACCCAAACACACAAACTTACACATTTATAATATTAATATGAAGTACGATGAACTGCTCGCTGGCTAAGTTAGGGGTACGTTCGCTTTATAAGCTGCAGGTTTTGGGTTCGATCCTCAGTGTGAACACAAGTTTTCTCCCTAAAAGAAATTTGTTTTGTTCTGTGAATGTGTGTATGATGTGAATGTTTCCGGCACCTGTGACGCTAGTCATCGACCTTTGACGTGAGTATGGGTGTGTTTATGTTTTAAAAGATTATATTAACGGGAACAGCTATAAAATAATACACACTTTTGATGGAGTTTAGTATAAATAAAATATATTCTCTACCCGAAATATACCTACCAACACGTAAAGGTGAAACCCTGTTTGATTCTTTGTTTCTATAAATATACCTTCTTCACGTTGATTGTCAAATTCTCAGAACCGGCACAGAGAGCAATCACTGATAAAATGGTTAAGGGTGGGTGCTCAAAAAAAACTGCTCAAATAAAAAGCGAGGTTGCTTCGAAAATATGTCTAGTGGCTGCAAATAATTTACTTGCCACCAGTTTTAGAAATAGAAAAACATTATAAGTTACAAAAGAAAATTGTTGCTGTTATTGCTGTAGCGTAAGCAAAATCTCTCCCTGCATTATATAGGTAAATGCACAGAATCTCAAGCAATGGAAACTTAGAAAGCATAATCTGAACGCTTCTCTTCAACCTCGCTTCCTTATAAGAATATTCTGCTGGAACTCTTAATCCCGCCCGAGCCGGTATTTGCGTAGACGCAAGATAAATCTCTTTCCCTTACTATGGGAAGCGGTTTGCTTATATTTTTTCGAAATATTATCATGTTAACTGTTTTTTAAGGTATAAGTTAATGGTGCTACGAGCAATTTACTAAAAAAAAGTAAATAATATCGCATTTTGATGAATTTTTAATTTGAATTGCTTATTGGCTCGTCAATTGCTCGTTGCCTTTAAATCTTGGGTATTGGGTTCGATTTCCGGCGGGAGCACAAGTTTTATCTCATAGGAAAATGTTTGTTTCTGGTTCTGGTTGTAATTGTATGTGGGTCGTGAATGCTTGCATCCACACATATGACCTTGCTTACCAAGGCCACCCTTGGTAAGCAAGGTCACCCTTTCATAAGCCCTGTGGCTCGGTTTGCATCCAGGCCTACCGCCGGAGAAGTTAGTGACTGCTAGAAGTTAGTTACAAATGTTGCCTCACCTCCACGAGGAACTGTCAACGGGGCTCTTATTGGGTTCAAGCCCCATACATCCATATTTCTTTCTCCCCTGGACAGGAAGGGAGTGCAATGCATTTTCCTCCCCACAAAAAAAAAGTTGATTTGAAATATATAAACCCTGCTCACACGTTGAGTTCAATCAAGCCTATTATAAATATCTATTCAAATCCACTGTCCCAAATTCAAGGACCCACCAAATCGTTTCCAAGTGCTCTCTAAACCTAACACACTTGTTACGTAAGCATGCTCGTTACAAAGTCGAATTATTCGACAAAATAGGTCTCAACGAGCACTTTTCCTGAAGTTTTCGCTGCGAACGTGACATAATCGAGAATCGTTATCGGGACATAATCGGAAACCTGTTTAGCAGCTTCTGCTCGAAACTGGGACAGAATTATAGATACGAGATTGAACGGAGTCACAGGTCGTTTTTGTCTCTGATAGAATCTTATGTGATGGTAAGTAATGGTCGAGGATAGTATTTACTATCCAAATAACTAACTAACGAAATGTTCGGCTCCAGTCACAGTCCCAAATTAATTGACCATCTCCTCTCCATCCAAAAGTTTTCTAAAGAAGCGATCTCTTTAAGAAATGTATTGCTTAGCGATATTTTTTTACTAGCCTTAATAATAATTAAGGCTATTAAAAAAATATCGCTTAAAGCGATCTCTTTTAGAAAACTTTTGGATGGAGAAGAGATGGTCAAATAATTTGGGACTGTGACTAGAGCCGAATATTTCGTTAATTAGTTATTACTGTGGGAAATAATAATTTCCCACCCAGTTTTGTTTTATTTCTGAATTGGCATACAATAAAAAGTTCATCTATCTATTCAAAATTTCATCCAAACCCGTCGATACAGTGTAAAGAAAAAACTTAAACACTCACACATTTACATAAACTTTCTATTTCAAATCGAGTTAAACGCCATAAAAAACAATTTCGAAAAAATACTTTCCTAATCAGCTGCGTTTATAAATAAAGAACCCGGTATTGCCTGCAAGCGCGCGTTTGCTTCGAAATTCACCCGACCACTTTTTTCGAAGTAAAAGTGATAACTTGAATATCTTATTATAATTATGTCTATTTATTGTGTCTGTAGGTGGCAAAAAAAAATATCTTAATATTAATTTATAATTTTACTTACTATAATTTTTATTTTACCTAGCGTTATTATAATTATTGTATTTCGTTAGTAATTTAATGTTTGAGAACCTTAGTATCTGGCCAAACAACATAGGTTTTAATATAATATCACTTACCTAATTTAATAAAGAATTAATTTAATCAATAAAAAAAAAAAAAACAATTTTTGGATTTAAATTGTTAGTGAGATTGTGAGAAATTTGACATTAAAATAAATATAATTTGACATTAAAATACACATTTTTTTATCACTAGCCGTGCCCCGCGGCTTTGCCCGCGTAATTCGAAAAATTTGCCTATGTGGTATACTATCTACCTTTACCGTAGCCTAAACTATCTACCTTTTAATTTTCATCAAAATCGTTTTATTAGTTATGGAGATACGTGCTAACAAACATTCACATACACGAACTTTTGCATTTATAATATTAAGTAGGATTATTTAGTAAATTAATTTAGCAAAATAGAATCGAGAACCCCTAGTGAGCGCACGGGCTAAATTGTTAAGGTGATAAATTTCAACCCCCTTATTATTTCGAGGAGTGATTTTAAGGGACTGTGTTTTAACACGTTTTTAAATTGAGCTGTAAAATCTTATTTATGTTCGTTAATACTGTATTGTGCTTTTTGAAAATGTTGTACGAAACTGGGTCAGGTTTAAAAAAGAAAAACATCAAGTATAATAAAACTTTGTTAGCGTATTTTAGAATATGAAAAATGAGTATTGAGTAACTTTACTACTATCACTATGGTGAAGCGTCTTTGCCTTTTATAATATAAATAATAAATGTAAATTATACATCTGTGAATAAATACTTCACTTTATATACCTAATATTCATATTGGCAAGAATCTTTGGATATCTGAATACATTTGCAGTGTGTTGGGCTCTGCTGACCACTGTTAGAGATCGTTCAAGGACGACCCTAGAGATGGCGCTGGTTGTATCGGGTGACGTTATTTGCACTCGCGACTAACTTCACAGACTTAAAAAGGAAGAACTTCAGTCGTGTGTGTCACCGGATCCGTGTTGGTCGACAAACGCTCCGCTATTGAATTTTGTGACGTAGAAAACTAATTAAATAATTATCATCTAATTAACCAGGACTTAAAATAAAAACTTCATCGTGTTTATTGTGATCGACCGCTTGAACTGTGATGTGACTTATTGTTCAGTGCCTCGCAGATTTTCGGATGTGTTCGGATTAAAACTCGCCGGCCGGCGCGACGTGGAGTTGTGTGTGTGCGCTTAGGCATACATACAGTTTGCTGTAGTTCCTTTCTTGGGGAGCTCCGGAGGCGGTTTCGAAGCAGTCTAAGGTACGTGGGCTTAAATAAACACTGTAAATTGATTCGTGTATCCCTACTGATTTTTGCCAATGTTCAAAATAATTTACCGCTATCATTAAAAATATTAATACGTAAATGGTGGGCTATTTACACGCCAGCGATTTTACTCGCGCCACCATAATTTTGGTCCTTTTCGAGCCGGATAGTCCAGTTTTAATTACCTTTTGCTTTGAGTTATTAACCATAAACATTTCATACATAAGTTCGCCCGCCCGTTGCTAAGTGCAATTCACTCCGCTTATAACTACCTATAGTGTAATTGCCGCTCGCTAACTTACCTACTTGTTCCCGCCCGCATTTGTTGTTTGTAAACAAACATTTAGTAGTTTATTCGTGCATAAATTATTAGCATAACGATAACCGAACATGTCGAAACCAAGTTCAGATACTATGTTGATCATTTTAAGAGGAAAGAAAGAGTTGTTATTTAAACGTATGAATCATTTGTTTAATATGTCTAAAAACATCACTTCTTTCGAGAGTTCAAGGTCGAATGAAAACTTTATGTCTGAAACAGAAACTATGGATGACCTTCATAATAATTTTGAATCTATTGTAGATCAAATTAATGAGATTACCTTAATGTCAAACCCTTCCGCGAGTCCCGATTTTGGTTGTTTGGAGTCGTTTGACGAATTGTTTACAAGAGTGAAACGTGTTAGAAATAAGATGAATAACCACGCCAATGTATCACCGCTGCGTAGTGATAGTGCTTCTGTGTTTAAATTGGAGCCGCTTCATATTAAGGAATTCGATGGTAAAATACAGAATTGGCCAGCGTTTTATGAATCTTTTAAAGCAAATATTCACGATAATACGCGTCTAAGTAATTCGCAACGCATTCAATACTTAGTTAGTAAATTGAGTCATTCCGCAAATTTCGTTATTTCTGGAATAGTACCTACAGGTGAGACATACACCATAATTTGGGATAGCTTAGTCAAGAAATACCAGGATAAGCGACTTTTAGGAACACATTATCTCAACAATGTGTTAGATTTAAAAGGGTGTACTCACACTGCCGCTAGTCTCGATTCATTTATCGATCATTTTTCGGCATCGATTTCTGCTCTCAAACAGCTGCATGTTTCGGATTTGACGGATTTTATTCTCGTGCACTGCGCACTTAGAAAATTAGACACTCAAACCGCACAATGTTTTGAACTTTCTGTTAGAGATGTTGAAATACCTACAACAAAACAGCTGATCAGTTTCGTTCAAGATCAGGCTAAGATCTTAGGACGTTCGAACCCGACCATGTACATGAACTCAAACCCGCGTAATTCAAATGACACATATAAACCGCCCGCTTCTACGTCACGGAACACACGCTCAAACACATATAAATCCTTTGTTGCGAGCGAGGTACCAATGGTTGCTACCGGAACCTCTGCTTCGCACTCATACCCACCCGCCATATCTCATTGCGCATTTTGTAATGAATCCGCTCACACACATTTATATAAACCGCCCGCTTCTACGTCACGGAACACACGCTCAAACACACATAAATCCTTTGTTGCGAGCGAGGTACCAATGGTTGCTACCGGAACCTCTGCTTCGCACTCATACCCGCCCGCCATATCTCATTGCGCATTTTGTAATGAAACCGCTCACACACATTTATATACTTGTGCTAAATTCAAAAATACACACGATCCTAAATCTCGTTATGATTTTATTAAATCCAAAAGTGGATGTGTAAACTGTCTCAGTATGACGCATAATTTATCGACCTGTAATTCGTCATCTGTCTGCGAGTTATGTAGAAAACGACACCATACGCTTTTACATTTTGTGAAACAAAATAATAATACGCATGTACAAACGCATTCACACTCACAACCCCACACTAAGTTCGAAGACTTGTGTCGTGGGGGCCGGAAACATTCACATCACACACACAATGTACACACTGCTTATGCGAATTTTCCCGTGCTGTCGCCGACAACGCCGCCGCCGCCGGTGCCGCCGCCGGTGCCGCCGCCGCCGACTGATTGCGCGCCTTCACCCGCTTTAAATCTACCGCTTACGTCACATAATGCCGCTGTGCTTCTATTCGCCGAAACAAAACCGAAGTCGACTGTTTTATTATCAACCGCTCAGGTGTACGCGCGTTCTAAAGGTAGTACAGGTCCGAAAACTATCATCAGATGTTTAATTGATAATGGTAGCATGAACAATTTAGTAACGACTGAATGTTGCCGCACTTTAAACTTGCCGATAATACCTTTGAGTAATTCTTTTGTCAAAGGTGTTGGCTCAACTTCGCGTCCGATCGTTGGATACGTGTATTTGGATATTGAATCCCGCATATACCCGCAACAGAAATACACCATACACGCTCTTGTCGTGGAGTGTATTACAGATCAATTGCCGTCGCAATTTATTGAATGGAATCGTAACATAGATTACCGCGACCTCCCGCTCGCAGATTTGAATTGGAATATTCCAGGAGACATTCAGGCAATTAAGTAGGTATAGGTGCCCAACTCTTTCCGTACATTTATTTGGGGAAGCGGGTGGACTTTGGTCTGCGACTTCCACCTGCACTTCTAACCACTTTTGGTTACGTTCTGATGGGAGATTATCCGCGTAATGACACCATACCTACCGCTTCTTTCACCGCGCTCGCGCTGAACGATCTAGTACAGAAGTT
The DNA here is from genome assembly GCA_948107665.1 of Lomographa bimaculata. Taxonomy (NCBI): domain Eukaryota; kingdom Metazoa; phylum Arthropoda; class Insecta; order Lepidoptera; family Geometridae; genus Lomographa; species Lomographa bimaculata. The sequence continues at coordinate 7,865,163 of OX403608.1, read as the reverse complement.
TTGGGAACTCGAAGAAGTACCTACGATGCGTTTGTTGTCACCCGAAGAGACGGAGTGCGAAAATATTTTCACGTCATCAGTGACGCGTGATGATGTCGGTCGCTACACGGTATCGCTGCCATTCAGCAAGGATCCATCTGAACTCGGCAATTCACATGCTGTTGCTCTTCGCCGATTTATGGCACTAGAGAGAAAATTTCGCCAGTCACCCGATTTGAGGGAAAATTACAACCAGGTCATTCGAGAATATATCGATAATGGTTATCTTAGCTCTGTCGATGAAACCGAAATTTCTGGTGGAGGCTACTACATACCTCACCATGCGGTCGTGCGACCTGATAAGCCGATGCCGCGCATAGTGTTAGATGCAAGTTCGAAAACTCACACAGGTTTGTCTTTAAATGACGTGTTGCATATAGGACCTAATTTGCAAGCTGATCTGTTTTTATTGCTTTTGCAATTCCGCTTGTTTCCTGTCGCGATGAACGCTGACATAAAACAAATGTACTTACGCATAGGTGTACCCGTGGACCAGCGTAAATACTTACGCATCTTGTTTCGTTTCAACGAGAACGAACAAGTGCGTACTTTCGCCTTCAAACGCTTACCGTTTGGACTCAAGTCGAGCCCTTATATAGCTATGCGCACTGTACGACAGCTGGCTTCCGACATGAGTCCACACTATCCTGACGCTGCAAAAATTGCAGAATCCAGTCTCTATATGGATGATCTGGTATATTCTGCACATAATGAACAAACCGCTATGCAGCTGTCACAAGACCTAATAAACATGTTCAGATCGGGTGATTTTGATCTGGTGAAATGGTCTAGCAACTCACCAGCTCTCTTAAGTAGTCTTCCTGATTCGCACCGCAAATCCCTCGATTTTGACGAAGGCAATATTTCCGCGAAGATCTTAGGTCTTTCCTGGGAATCTTCTGAAGATAATTTTTTCTTCACTTCCGCTGTAATAACCGAAAAATGCACTAAGAGAAATATACTCTCCGTAGTTGCACGATTATTCGATGTTCTGGGTTTGGTCGCTCCAGTCATTCTCTATGCCAAATTGCTCATTAAAGAGTTGTGGTTGAGCAACAGTGGCTGGGACGATCCCGCTCCGGAAAATATTGTTGTCCGCTTTTCCGCCCTTGTGCAAGAATTTCCCTTGCTTGATACCTTACGGATTCCGCGCCATGTAGGTGTAAATATTGACTGCATTGTGAATCTCGTTAGCTTTTGTGATGCTAGTTTAAATGGCATGGGTTGTGTGATCTTTTTACACTGTACCTACCCTGCTGGCATCATAGTCCGCTTACTTTGCGCAAAGTCAAAGGTCTCACCGACTAAAGTCACGACTCTTGCACGTCTTGAGTTATGTGCTGCTGTGCTTATGTCTAAGTTAGTGAAGGTTGTCTATGACTCTTACGCTGCACGCGTTCCTATTGCAGGAGTGTATGCATTCTCCGATTCAACTATTGCATTATCGTGGATACATTCTTCCCCACATCGTTGGTCGATTTTCGTGAGTAACCGCGTCGCTCAGTGTCAAGAGAACTTAGCCGCGAAACACTTCTACCACGTAGCTGGTGTAGAAAATCCTAGTGATTGTCTGTCTCGAGGTATGCTGCCGTCGCAGCTAGTCTCGCATGACCTCTGGTGGAATGGCCCTTCCTGGATGCATTCCGCTCCTGAAGAATGGCCAATCAAGCCATTTTCGCCGACTGACTGCAGTAACCTTCCTGAGCACAAGACAAATGTGTTAACAGTGACTTCTCAATCAGAACAACCGCTTTTATGTGAGTTGGCGCAACGCATTTCGTCTTGGGACAAATTGCTGCGTGTCATCTCATACATCCTGAGATTCGCACGACCGAAAAATAGCATCGTGCCACGGTCTGTTCAGGCATTGACAGCCGCGGAACGTGCTATGGTCCGCGCCGTGCAATCAGTTCATTTTGCAGATGACATAAAGTGCATTAAAAATAAAAAAATGCCATCCATGAAGCTGCAACGCTTGGCTGTCTTCTTAGATGAAGAGGATATTTTGCGGGTTGGCGGAAGACTTTCTAAGTCAAATCTTCCATTTGATGCCAAGTACCCAGTCCTACTTCCTAAACGCGATCATATCGTTGATCTTATCATACGACATTACCATGTCGTGAACTGTCATACTGGCCCTGGACTTCTCATGTCGATTTTACGACAGCGTTTCTGGATATTAGATGCCAGAACTGTCGTCAGGTCTCAATGTCGTAAATGTAATACGTGTTTTAAGGTGAATCCGTCGCATCCCACTCCCATGATGGCAGATCTTCCTGCGTATCGTGTTTCAGAAGCGAAAGCCTTTGCTCACACAGGAGTAGATTATGCGGGTCCCATACGCATAACGCTTACCCGCCGTAGAGGTCAACACGCGCAGAAGGCGTATGTCTGTCTGTTTGTATGCCTGGTTACCCACGCTGTGCATGTTGAGTTGGTAACTTCATTAAATTCTTCGGCTTTTGTAGACGCCTTTAAACGCTTTATTTCCCGCCGCGGACCAGTATCCTGTCTTTACTCTGATAATTCCACCACTTTCGTTGGTGCTAAAGCTCAATTGGATGAGCTATATACTTTTTTATTGAACTCTAGTTTCAATTCGTCACTCTCAGAGGAGTTGATGACCCGACGCATTGACTGGAAAATGATTCCTCCTAGAGCTCCTCAATGTGGGAATCGAACATTAAGAGTTTGAAAACTCATATGTACAGGGTGATAGGTAGTCAGCTTCTAACATATGAAGAATTACAAACCGTATTGACGCAAATAGAGTGTATTCTTAATTCGCGCCCTCTGAATGTTGTATCTTCCGATCCACACCCAGAGGTGATAACTCCCGCCCATTTTTTAATGTCGTCTCCCCTGCAATACTTACCCACTGCCGATCTTTCTGATCAGCGCATCAGTCTTGTACAACGCAAAGAACTTTTGGACAGCATGGTCCAATCCTTTTGGAAAAAATGGCGCTTAGAGTATTTGCATACGTTGCAAGTAAGGCAAAAGTGGGCTACTCCGGATAAACCGGTTGAAATCGGGACTGTAGTACTCGTTGGGCAGGATAATTTAGCTCCTCTAAACTGGCCTTTAGGGGTTATTACCGAAGTTTATAAAGGCACCGACGGTATTGTTCGTGTTGCCACGGTCAAGACCAGTTCAGGTAGTTTTAAACGCCCTATCGTCAAACTATATCCCATTCCGACACAATAAATGTATATTCGTAAAATATTTATTGTTGTTTATTATTTATATATCTACGCGCGCTTATAAGTATTCCGCATTATTAGGATTAAGTTACAATTTCTTAATAAGTAACATTCACGCCTGATCAGACATAAAGTTCATTGATCTTTTAGATTATTTCATAATATAAACGAGTAGAATCTAATAACTCTTACTGTTTCTTTTGAAAGATCTTGCGCTCTTCCAAGGCGGGGTGCATGGTGAAGCGTCTTTGCCTTTTATAATATAAATAATAAATGTAAATTATACATCTGTGAATAAATACTTCACTTTATATACCTAATATTCATATTGGCAAGAATCTTTGGATATCTGAATACATTTGCAGTGTGTTGGGCTCTGCTGACCACTGTTAGAGATCGTTCAAGGACGACCCTAGAGATGGCGCTGGTTGTATCGGGTGACGTTATTTGCACTCGCGACTAACTTCACAGACTTAAAAAGGAAGAACTTCAGTCGTGTGTGTCACCGGATCCGTGTTGGTCGACAAACGCTCCGCTATTGAATTTTGTGACGTAGAAAACTAATTAAATAATTATCATCTAATTAACCAGGACTTAAAATAAAAACTTCATCGTGTTTATTGTGATCGACCGCTTGAACTGTGATGTGACTTATTGTTCAGTGCCTCGCAGATTTTCGGATGTGTTCGGATTAAAACTCGCCGGCCGGCGCGACGTGGAGTTGTGTGTGTGCGCTTAGGCATACATACAGTTTGCTGTAGTTCCTTTCTTGGGGAGCTCCGGAGGCGGTTTCGAAGCAGTCTAAGGTACGTGGGCTTAAATAAACACTGTAAATTGATTCGTGTATCCCTACTGATTTTTGCCAATGTTCAAAATAATTTACCGCTATCATTAAAAATATTAATACGTAAATGGTGGGCTATTTACACGCCAGCGATTTTACTCGCGCCACCACACTATATATAATACTTTACTACTATCGCTACTATCACTACACACTTTACTACTATCACTACGTACTTTACTACAGTCACTACATACTTTACTACTATCATTACACATTTTACTACTATCACTACACACTTTACTACTACACAATTACATTTTTTGAGAAGTGATAATTATATTATAGGTTATACTACTATCAGGTGAAACAGTGGTCAAACGCTAACTTACAGATAAAATATTTAAATAAATATATATAAACAAACAAACTCATTCACACTCACAGCCCCACACTAAGTTTAAAGACATGTGTCGTGGTTGCCGGAAACATTCACATCACACACACATTACACCCAGAACCAGAAGTACAAATATCCCTTGGGAAGGAATTTGTGCTCCTGCCCGGAATCAGGACCGGCGCAGAGGGCGTACCCCTGTCCACTGCGCCAACTGGGTCATCAATATTTCATAGTACAAATTGTATGTATATTATCTCAAACTACATCTTCAATATCAATTTATCTAGGTAATGGTAACACTTCATAAAATGCACAAATAGTTATTTTACTTATTTTGAACAACGCAGCTTAAAGTCGGATTACCTTGAATCCATTCTAACAAGACCCGAAAATCCATTCAATACCGCTAGATAAAGGATTTACTATATTCACTAGTTATTCTGTCCCTTGACCCAAAAAACCGACACATACTTGTAGCAGGGCAAAGTCCCAAATGGCTTACGGATACTATCCGGAAATGACACCACATTACACTAATATAAAAACGTGAAACTAGTAATATTCCTTTATATATACATATGAGCTAAAATTTGATTGTACAGATAAAATCACGTACGCTAAAAACTTCAACGAAGAGAGCATAAGCTGAGTAGCGCATAAGAATAAGTTTAAGTATTTATTCTCTTTTTTTATGTGTTTACCTCATAATTTATTTCCACGTGAACCGATTTCGAAAATTTATTTTAGTTTGAAAGATGTTGCTTTTCAATTGGTCCCATTTAAATTTGATCAAGATCTGATCAGTAATTCTTGAAATATAGTCAATAATGCCTATTTTGTGGACTACTTTGACGATGTTCTCGTTTATCCGACTTCAAAAGTTACCTCATAACTTCTTTCGTTGTAAGCCGATTTTGATGTTTTTTTATTTATTTGAAAGCTGGTGCTTTTCATGTGGTTCCATTTTGAAATTTGATCAAGATCTGATCTCTAGTTTTTGAGTAATCGTCAATAATGCGTGTGCAATACATTAAATCTGATCAAGGTTCCGAAGATAAAGCAGTGAAGTCGGTTTTTTTAAGCTTGCGTTTAATTAATATTTTTCTTTATTGGTAGTTTCCACGCACGCTTAAAGCAGGTAATCAAACTTTGAGAGCTTTAATTTTATTTTTCAAAACTAATATATTCTTAATTTAAACTACGTGTAGCCGATTTGGAGGCTTTAATAATTATGAATGATTTAAAGCTAGTTCTTCGAAGACTTAAATGCCAACTTAACATTACAAGAGTTCTACTAGACCTTTCTTAGAATTGCATCAGATGTGCTAAGCAAGCCCTCTCTTACAATACAGAAAGGCGAGAGGGTTACACATCTAGGTATATAAGGGTATGGGACACGTATAGAAACAAAAAATGTCAAGTAATATGGTACCGTTTACTATTTGAAGAGTGTGCGCAGGAATTACACGAGTTAATTCCCCCATTTTACCATTTAACAACAAGACAAACTATCAAACGTCATCCATTTATGGTTGACATACCTCCAATTCGCTCGAAGCGTTTCGCTTCTACGTTTATCATCCGTACTGCGAAGGAGTGGAACTCATTGCCCTCATCTTTGTTCCCCGAACGGTATAATTTGGGAGTCTTCAAGTCAAGAGTGAATAGGTACCTTCTAGGCAAGCATGCTATGTCTTCGGCTGCACCATCTCTTTCCATCAGGTGAGATTGTGGTCAAAGGCTTGCATATCTATCTGGCATAAAAAACTCTAAAGTGTCACGTTCCCGAAATATTTGGAGGTAAAAAAATCGCAACATGAGAACAATAATTAAAAATGAAGTAATTATGTGATAACTACATTAAAATAGGGGTTGCACAAAGAGCCATGGAGCGAGCCATGCTCAACATTAAACTACAAGATTTGACGGCCCAGTTGGCGCAGTAGACAGGTGTCCACCCTCTGCGCCGTGGGTCCTGGGTTCGATTCCTGGCAGGACCACAAATTTCTTCCCAAAGGATATTTGTGCTTCTGGTTCATGGTGTAACGTGAATGATTCCGGCACCCACGATACAAGTCTTTGGACTTAGTGTGGGCTGTGACTGTGAATGCGTTTGTAAAAAAAAAGATTCCTCCTTACTCAACCTTTTTTTTTTACAAACGATGCATATTAGTATCCAAATTAGACAACAAACAAAAGTTCAAGCCGTTGGAAAATGTGTTATAGGGCTTAAATGGAGTTGGGAAACATAGCTAGGCGGGGTGACGACAGGTGGAGTAAGGTTTTAACAGAGGTGGCCAAGACAAGGTAAACGCAGCGTCGGACGTCCAGTGGCAAGATGTGAGGACAAGACTAGCACAGGTCCGAGGTATATGGCAGAGTATGAGAGAGGCCAGACTCAGCAGTGGGATCAATAGGGCTGTGAATGATGATGGTGATGATAACTACATTATGCTGCTGAAGTATCTCTGATGGCATGACTTCCTACTAATTTCCTAGAAAACAGAAGAACATGTAAAAGATATTTTTTTGTAAGAATTTGTGTATATTTAATTTTCCTTAAGCTTTTACTTGGGGCAAAAAGGGGAGGGTATAGTAAAAAGGGTAACTTTACACCTGCGAAGCATTACCAACATTTGGTAGGTAAACAAATGTGAGCCCAGCTAATGCAAAACGTAGGGCAGGGCGGCTGAACCTTTAGGCAGGTAGAGTGAAGAAGTTATAGAAGTCCGTTTAATAATGAGTACTCTGATATAATCATTGGGTAAATTTAAATGCCACAAATTTTGCAAGATTACCTTATATTTTATTCCTCTCAACTGAGATAGCCATATGCCGACGACCCAAAAACAAATATTATCTAACATGACAAACTAGAACGACACTCACAGCCCCACAATAAGTTCCATGACTTGAGTCGTGGGTGCCGGAAACATTCACATCACACACACAATCACAAACAGAACCAGAAAAACAAATTTTCCTTGTGAAGACAACTTGTATTCCTGCCGGGAATTGAACCCGAAGCCCTTGTTTAGAAGGCGAACACTCAACCAACTATGCCAACATGCAGATCATAATCATTGCAGTGTTATCGCCATTGGGTCAATTCAAATGCCACTAATTTATATACCTGCAAGATACAGGCTAATATTGTATTTCCTCTCAACTAAAACAGTCAAATACCGACGACCTTAGAAAAATGTATTATTTTATTTCGAATAACCCATAAAATAAAAGAAGTAATCCATGCATCTAATAAAAAGTATTAAATATTTTGTCTGAAAATGATTGTTTCTATATACTAGCTGTACCTGGCATGCTTTGCAATGCCACTTTTAGAAAAAGTGTTTTACGTCTTCCACGTTATGGTCGCCTAGTACTTTAATATCTTACTAAAATATTTTGGATATTATTCATACAAAAATACTAAAATCACAATTAGATATTAGTCCGGTCAATTTAGACATTCGAAGTTACCTAAATTCCCACCAAGCTGAAAATCGGTAAGATTGTTTAAAATATCATTAAAAACAAAATTTGAAAGTTCCCCATCTTTCCCCTGTAAGGAAAAACATATATTTAAGGTCAAAGGTAAAAAAAAAATGAGTTTTTCGCGATTTTCAGCAAAACGGTAAGTTTTATCATAAAAATATTTCAAACAAAAATTGTAGATCATAAAATTATCTACAAAAAATTAATTAATACTTTTTTTTCTACGAGCCACCGTTTTTGAGATATTCAAAAAGTTGTAAAAGTTGTAATCGTCATAATGCACACGTTTCCTCGCCACCTATGAAGTAGTGTACTTAGCGCGAAATAATGGATATTAGCAGAGATTGAAAAGATAAAAGCAATTTAAGTTAAAAAAAAGTAGTGAAATTTAATCGTCCGAGTCGTAACTTTCAAAATCTTCTTCTTGTTCTTCTTCTTGATCTTCTTGTTCTTGTTCTTCTTCATCTTCATCCTGAGTGCATGTAAACTGCGTTAATAGCGATGTATCGCATGGTGCCTCGTTGGAATCAAACGGATCCTCTACTGTTGGTGATTCAATATTAGAGCACAACCGGCCTTGACAATGTGTACCTACATGCCGGAAAACAGAACAGCATAACATATATTACAACTATAGAGATGTATATATACGTGGCGTACTCATGCATATTATGACGATTACAACTTTTACAACTTTTTGAATCGTTATATCTCAAAAACGGTGGCTCGTAGAAAAAAAAGTATTAACTAATATTTTGTAGATAATTTTATGATCTACAATTTTTGTCTGAGATATTTTTATGATAAAACTTACCGTTTTGCTGAAAATCGCGAAAAACTCATTTTTTTTACCTTTGACCTTGAATATTTTTTTTTTCTTACAGGGGAAAGATGGGGAACTTTTAAATTTTGTTTTTAATTATATTTTAAACAATCTTACCGATTTTTAGCTTGGTGGGAATTTAGGTAACTTTACTCTTATTTTTTGGTCTAATTTGACCGGACTATATATACAAAAACACAACACTAAAAACGACCGAGCCGTTTCGGAGAAGTTCTACTACAAATACCGTGACACGAGATTTTTATATATTAGATATTGTATGGTTTGGCGTAGAAGGCTTCATACCTACCTTTCCAAATATATATAGGTACACACAAATATATATTTCAATCTTTATCAGGAGTGAGCTGAAACATTTATTAATAATCAAACAAAAGAACTTTGTTGCAGTAATTTTTGACAATATAGATGAGTATTTTTCTTTCTAATATTTATTTAATAAACAAACTTGCGACCGAGTTGATTTAAAATCCCCAGAATTGACAGTAACACTACTAAGTTGCCTAAGTGTAAAAGAAAAAAGATAAAAAGCAAGAACAAAAAAACTTAAGCCACAAATAAAAAATCTTCAAGCCCGTTGTATCTAAAACTTTCATAACTTTCAAGACAATATAAAGTTTCAAAGTTAGAAATCAAGTAACTAAGTTTAGTGACTTGGTAAAATGCTGAAATCAAACGGATAAAAATGATTTCAAACAGAAAATCATTGAGCAGTTGACGCCAGATAGCTATCTAAGAAAGGTTAAGACAAGGTGCCAGAGACATAGGTGAAGCCTGGTAAATAATTATAATGTAAATTTTTTTTAATGGACATTACGTGGTTTGTACAAATATAAACATGCTATATTATATAAGTAGCGTAGTATATAGCGTAATATACCCCCGTTTTTCCAATTTATTCAAAATCTTCTCCATCCAAAGGTTGTCTGGAAGAGATCGCTTTAAACGATAAGACCGCCGATTGTTCACTTTAATTTAAGTTTTTAAAATTATTGTTAGTGATTTATGTAGGGTGTGACAATAAAGCGTTATCTATCTATCTATCTATCTAAATGTTAATATCAAAGTAACTATAATTATTTACTGGGTATTTTTATTATATTTAAGTAAGTTTATGTAAATTTATTTGTATGTATGTATTAATGTCTATAGATAGGTATGTATACAATACAAAAAAAAATAAGTAAGTTGTATCTATGTGTGTGATTGTGTTTTCACACCACCTCATTTTTTCTTAATTATCCCTCTCTCCATCCCAAGGTTGAAGGAAGAGATCGCTCTTAGCGATAAGTCGATTGTACTTCAGTTTTTTATTTTTAAGAATACCCCTGTAACTTAACTTTAATTGGAGTACAAAATTGATCTGTGGAGTACAATAATAAATTTTCTATTCTATTCTATAATATGATATAACCAGAGTCTATAGGGTGTTTTTGAGGAACTACTGATTTTATATCTATTTCAAGTTAATATTTTTAATTATAACAATTGTTTTATTTGAGGTCTTACACTAAAAAGATATGAATAAATCCTACTAATATTATAAATCTGAAAGTTTGTGTGTAAGTGTGTAAGTATGTTTGTTCCCTCTTCACACTTTAACGGCTGAACGGATTTGGATGAAATTTGGAATGTACATAGATTATACCTAGCATTAACACATAAGCTACTTTTTAACTTGATATATAGCGGGCGAAGCCGCGGGGCACGGCTAGTATCATATAAATTAGACTGTATTTTCTTCCATCAGGGTAGACTATCTATTACCATGACTATGTCATCCATGATTGTTTCGTAAGCCTTCGAAATTGGTGTGTGTTGTGAGTGAAAGCGCTTATAGATATTACCGCGAAATCAAAATAGTGTGTGTTTTAGTGTGTATGTTTAAAAAGAGGTATCTCTCAATGACTTAGAAAGCAAACGTTCAGTAGTATAAGCATTTAGATTCATTAAGCAACGGCAAAAATATTGTACCTCATTTGTATGCCAACAGTATGCCAAACTTTCCGTACTTTCTAACCTGGAATGTCTAATTTTCTTTTCGTTCTCTAAGGTCAAAAAAGAGTAAATGCAAACTTATTGCACAATATATTTAACGACAGAACGTAAACCTACAAATTTTGTGCGTTGTAAGTACTACGTCGGAAAAGAAAATTGGATTTTATTTTACCTCCATGATATTTTGCGCCACAAACGACTGTGTTATTATGCATTGATAATCTAGATTTAGTGTGTTTATCACTCATGACTACAACAACACGTACAATACCTTATCATATTCATTTTATATATATTTATAATATTAACGATACCTTATCTTATTCATGAATAATAAACATGGCCACATGAACTGCCCGGATTTCAAGATTGGTTTATTTGGATGCGCGATCGCCTTTTACAAGAAGGGGTGTCGGGTTCGATTCCCGACTGGTACACAAGTTTCCTCCTCGACAGAAATGTGTGTTTCTGGTTTTGGTTGTATTTGCGTGTTTGATGTGAATGTTTCTGGCACCCACGACACAAGGTCGAACTAAATAGGGGGCTTTGAGTGTAAAAGCGTTTAGTTAGCTCGTAGCGTTTCGCTGCTACGTTTATCATCCGTACAGCGAAATAACCCTTTGAAGAGGTCTGATTGATGATTGATGTTCCCTTAAAGATAAAATCTAGAAGTATTCACATCAAGAGTGGATAGGTATTTTCAAAGCATGTCACATCTTCGGCCGCATCATCACTTTCCATCCACCAGGTAAGATTGTGGTCAAATGCTTGCCTATATCCGAAATCAAATGCTCGTATAAAATAATAACAATTGTTTTTGTACAATTTTCAAAATGTGTGATAAGTACTTTTTTTTGTTATAAATGTAATTAAATTGCAAAAAAATTATTAATTTGGAAGTAGAAGCAATAATAATAAAAAACTAGCATACAAACTTAATTAACGTAATTTTCCATTTCGCACAAAACTCGAATAAAAGTTCTGTTTAATTTTCTATCACTTAACTATGCCAAGATTTGACTAGGACTGTTTTACTAGTTCCATAAATCAATTAACTTGAAAAATAAATATTTATTACTTGACACTCACTAAATGCAAATAATTTACGAAAGCAAGCCAAAAAAAGTTGAATTTTGGGCGCGGTAGTAAAAAAACACCGATTCAATTTTGTAATAATAGTGGATTATCTATACTTAATAGTTCTAAAGTGGGCATATATGTAGGAAAATAAGAACAAGTTGAAAAACGTAATTTTCATACCTAAAATATGATAGAACTACCGCATTATTAGGGCGTAAATTGACTGTGACTGATGATAAGGACTGGTTTTATGAAATACCAATACTATTCAACTTGGAAAAATATATTTAATTTGATTTGACACTGGCTAAATGCTCATAGTTTGCGAAGCCAAAATAAAAAAAAAGTGAACTTTGCCTACTGTGTCGTACTGTACTAAAAGTGGGCGCAGTTATAATACGAGACAGTTGACGGTCGCGAGAAAATTGGACTTCTATTTTCAGCGCCTCACACTATGATGTAGAAATAGGGCACTGCATTAGACAACTAAGTATAGACCCCTGAAGGCGTGACATTTAAAAACTTGTAGGTGTCGCTTTGGTAAGGGACTTGATATAGAAAGCGCCCCAGGTGCGCGGCTAGGGCGCTGTGAAAATAAAATGTGTGGCGTCTAATGAACGGAATATACGTGGCGTCGCGGGCGTGCGGCCGAGTGGGGCGGGCGTTCGCCCGCGACGCTTTCCCTCGCGGTACCGACGTTTTTGTATTGGTTCTTGTGTCTTGTGTCTCTAGTAAAAGGGGAACATGTTGTATTACAAAACACGCGACTAAAACGCAGCTGCAGCAGCCGAGGCGTACAGGTCGACTGTCTAAGCGCGCGTCCTGGCCGCTTTGTATATCAAGTCCCTAATACTTCTTATTTTTTTCAATGTATATCATGTTAGTACACTAGAAGGCGCTGACCTGGATATGATAGGTTGAAATGGATGCGAGAGACGTCAATCAGAGACAATGATGGCGACGGACAAAGAATTTTGAAGAGGTATCGAAATATAATTAATCTTATGTAATGCTTAACGGAGGATATTTACATAGCAACCTACCGCAAATAGGTAGGCTGCTTGGATTTTAGAGAGCCACAAAGTAACGAATATACAAAGACTGATGAATTACCTTCTTTTGCATCACGTGGTCGGGTAAAAACTTGTTTTATCTAGTTAAAACGGGTTTTTACTGTAACAGTGTCAAACAAGCATACAAACAAACTATCGTGAGTCGCAGTACAGTTTTGTCGCATAAGCGTTAAACGCACATCCATTTGTCGAGCTCACCTAATTAATTTAGACTGGACAATAACTTAGATATAATTGTTATTTTTTTACATTCATCCAACTTCGTTTATATTTATTAACAGGAGCAAAATAGATTTATTTGTTTTTGCTTCAAAAGAGAAGCACAAACGATGCGTAATCACATTAAAAATGGCGCTACATTGATGTAAAAAACTCGAGTGCAATTTCTCCTTTTGTAATATTTAATGATGATAATTTTTATTATGTTTGTACCAAAACTTGAAAACTGTTTTAGGGAAAATTCTGGACAAGCCCGCGTCTCTTTTACCCATTTTTTTTTTATCATTGATAGCGCTTGACCACTATCTCACGTGATGGTTAACGATAATGTGGTCGATAATGGAAAACACAGTGACATGGCATAGAGTGGCTTTTAATTAAGGATAGCTGCCGGAAAATATGTTTCTGTGACTTTGCCAACTGGAAGTCTTGAAATTTAAGTTGAATAACATCTTTAAGGCAAGCATGTTACAACCATATCTGTAACTCCGTTATTGTCAGCGAAGGAGTGGAACTCTTTGCCTGCGTCTTTGTTCCCTGAACGGTACAATTTGGGCGACTTCAAGTCTAGAGTGAATTATTAGCCTTGAAGGACCATGATTATTTTATTCTATTTCCAGATCATGTTACACCTGAAATCAAACATAGCTATAGTATACAATCCACTATTAATTTATTCATTATAATGTTTACACATTGCTTAAGCATAGTTGAAGCAAACAAGTATTGATTTAATGTTATTTTTATTTAGGTTTAGGATCAACAACAAATAATAAACATAGTAAGTATATAACAATACTTGTTTACTTGTCCTCTGGACTAGTGAACTTGGAGTTAATTTTTTCAGGCCGCCCGCCTATAGACACCCAACACATCTTACTAACTGTTGTCTTACATCTTACGCAGTTGTTTAAATACTCAAATACTCAATTTATTCATAAACATTTGTTAACACGTCATATTGTAAGGTCTCAAATGAGATATTTCTTAATAAAAAACAAAAAAACAGTCGACTTGAGTACCTCCTCCTTTTTTGGAAAGTCGGTAAAAATACAATGATAAAATGAAAAATGTCAAAAACAAAAAATACGAAATAAAAATTGAAAATATAGATAACTAGCTGCGCCCCGCGGTTTCACCCGCGTAAGTTCTGGACCCGCGGGAATTCCGGGATAAAAAGAAGCCTATGTTCTTTCCCAAACTCTAGACTATCTGTGTACCAAATTTCATTTAAATCGGTTCGGTAGTTTTGGCGTGAAAGCGTAACAGACAGACAGAGTTACTTTCGCATTTATAATATTAGTAAGGATAATTTCCATAAAGAACAAGTCAATATAATGTATGTCAATGTATAAAATTATAAAATTTTCATAAACTCAACTGTGATATAAAACGTATGCTCGATAAGACATCGTTTCAATTTATTTTTAAAGCAATTGAAGGAAGTTGCCTCTAATATGGTATTAGAAAGCCTATTGTACTCATCTTTTTTTAGCTTTTTTTTTTCGACAATAATACGCGAGTGATTTTAATAATAATAGAGGTAAAAGTTATTGAAAATAAATTGAATCCATAATTCGAGGAAATTAATGTATCGCCTCAGGCTTCCCTAATCGATATTGCCAACTCCATCCCAATTTTCCTGCCTCCGTACTTCCGCAGCATTCATCATAATATTACTTATCATTACTGCTCCGAAACAAAAGGACTTCATCAATCAATGTCTCGCAAAAAACGTGTGGTCTTTAAAAGGTTTCCTTTGCTTTTTGTTACTGAACATTAAACAACCCTCATGAGTTCCGGGTATTCGACTTTACGAAAATGTGACAATGAAAATTGAAACTGATGGTATTCAGATTTGGAGAATTTGGTTGTTTGAATATTTTTCCAAGTGCACTGAGAATTCGACGACCAGTTGGCACAGTGTTGGCACAGTGGGCAAGTCTCTGCCCTCTACACCGTGGGCTCTAGGACCACAATTTTCCTGTTGTTCTTCTGGTTCTGGATGTTATTGAGTGCATGTGATATATAAATGTTTTCAGCATTCATAGTGTGTAGGCTGTGAGTGTTTGTTTATTCGATAGGTTTATTTTTTATACGTTCCTGTGCTATTTGTGACAACTAGAATTGTTTAGTAGTCCAAATTTTTATCCGCGTGAGAGGAGAGCCTCGATTTTACTAATTTCACATTAAAACTACTGCAAACGCACCTTTTATATTTAAGTACTCCTCAGGTGCTTTCGAATAGCCTGAAGAATTCATACATTATGACTGCCCAATTAATATTAATAATCTACTAAATCTGTATCTATGACCGATTCTCCTTTGGCCCTTTACCAAGAAAATCCTTCAAAGTTACGAAGAAAACTCTTTAAAAATAAGTGACAACTATCGGCCAGTGCAGTCAATCTGGATTTTAAGAATAGTGACCCAGATTACGACAGCTTCTATAAAACTGTGAAAGCTGGTTTTCCAATGAATGCCAAGAGATAGGGCAGTGATTACTTCGACATATCTATTACTTGATCTAGTACTTTTATGGTCTCATTTTGGATGCTCTGGATGCTGGAATATATAATTTTTTATTAAAACAGCTTCTTGATTTAATGAAAGTATTTATTTTAATAATGTTAACCAGCAATTTTTCACGTATTATTTATTGCTTGAAGAAAATGCTAAGACCAGGACGGTGTTGTACCTACTTGTACGATGTCGTTCTTGTGAGTGATACGTTGTTCATGTAGCTCGCAGATAGACATGATTTTAAGTTTAAATTTTTAAGTTTAACGTTTATAACTTTTTTTTGTATCATGTATCAATTTTTTACTTGTTGTTGAAGTATTTTGTATTAATCTACGTATATTATCTACTATCTTGCCTGATGGAATGTATTAAACCGTATTATATTTAAGTATCAATTTGTGTGGTATAACAAATGTATGACTGTTCGACAACAGAACAAAAAATTGGGGTCTTTATAGATCCTACAAATGCGTTGAAAAAAATCGTATATGTAACGCCTTTATATTTTTAATAATATCATTTTGACTACCATATTCGGCTTTCGGCCATATCTTAACATATAATTCGATTTTTAAAGTAAGTAATAAACTTTTTGAATATACTTTCAGTGAAAGACAAATTTCTAAACCAATAAAAATAAGAACTGAACACCTCAATTTAACTCATCTGAATTAATTCGGGTGTTTTGCAATGTCCTTCACGTCGTTCGGCCAAAATATTATATGATGCTTATAATTAACATTTTTTAATTCATAATTTACTGGCTTTAGCAGACCTTCTTCACTGGAAGAAAAGCTTTAAACCCCAGCAGTGATTTGTCAAAGGATCGGGCCACACCTGCGCGCCGGTTGCAAATTGCAGTCTTTGCCAGTGAAATATGAAGTGAGATGTGCAAGCTTTTAGTCTGTAACTGCAAACGGTAGATTTTAAGATTTTAAGCCCTTTCGTTCGGTCTGATGGTGACTTACATAGAAATATTTTTACATTAGCTAAGCCTCGAGGCATTGCGCTGGTAAACTGATCATGATGACTATAAATTGAGATAACTTGTCGTTCACCGTGAACTGGGATCTCTCCGTGAATTGTTTATAACTTTTTCTTGATAGTAACTGGTTGATTTCTGTATTTGTTGTTTAACTAGAGGATAGAAAGCATATAATAAGAAATTTTCTCGTTTTACAAATAAGACTAAAAACAGTGAATTTGGAGGCCTATCAAATTGTTTAATTCCAACAGTTTTGTTTAAACTGTCTCGTACTCTACTTGCAAAGTTCTTTTCAACAATACAACACACGGACAGAAAAAAAAAATCCCCCCACTGACGTGTATCGGTGGCGCCCATTAATAATTTTATCCATATCATTTTACTAAAATGTTTGGCTTTGGGCCATAGCTTTACATATTTTCTGAGAATTTCAAGTTATTCGCTTGTATATTTTAGACCCTAAATGTCTCTGAGAGACGGACGGAAGGACGGAAAAAGTGCTGAACCAACCAAACCAAACATTGAGATTTCGCTTTGCTCGATCAACTACTCATAAAAATCAGGGATATAAAACCTCCTATTTTTTTGACATACTACACCAACATTATCCTTACTACTAATATTATTAATGCGAAAGTTTGTTTGTGTGAATGTTTGTTGCCATGTATCTCCGTAACTAGTAAACCAATTTTGATGAAATTTAGAATATAGATAGTTTAGGTTCCAGAATAACACATAGGCTACTTTTTAACTTAATTAACGCGGGTGAAGCCGCGGGGTACGGCTAGTATTTTTATAATATAGGTTTGTTTCCTCTCTCAATTAATAAAAGAGTTAAAAGATACGAGTAAAATCCGAACCTCATTAGGTTACGAGGTTTATTCCACAATTATTAGACACGATCATAATAAGCTCAGTATTTAATTGACATCAATATAGGGCGTTTGTTGAAAAATCCGCAAAAATATGGGTTGTTAGAAAGAGTATAAAATATTTCAATTTACACTAGTCCTCGCTAATACCTTTGCGTAAAATATTTCGATTGGAAGGATTACTGGACTGTATCCGATTTTACGCGTTTGATTTGATCCAGCTGGCTTTTGGGATGGAAATAATTATACTTATCACTCTTATTTCCCTTTAATAGAGACAGTAAGAAAGTGGTATTGAACACATAAGCATACTAAATTTACTCTCCTACTTAACAGCTGGTCAAAATTAAATTACTTATTAGTCTTAAGGCTAGATCGTAATTACAACGGTGATAGTTAAGTCCGAAGCCACGAGAGTTAGAGAAAAGTCGTAAAAGGAATCATGCCCTCGAATTATGAGAAAACAATAACTGCATATTACGTATATTGACCGACGAGCAAAAAGACTTATTGGCGATAGTAAGCTAATTGAGTCCAGATTACAGAGCCTCGGTCACAGACGTATGGTCGCAATTCTATCGGTATTCTATCGTTTGCATTTTGGAGAGTGTGAGCAGGAATTACATGAGCTAATTCCACCATGCCCATTTTACCATCTAACAACCAGACAAACTGTCAAACGTCATCCATTTATAGTTAACATGCATCCAGTTCGCTCGAAGTGGTTTGCTTCTACGTTCATCGAAGGAGTGGAACTCGTTGCCTGCGTCATTGTTCCCCAAAGGGTATATCTGGGAGTCTTCAATTCAAGAGTGAATAGGTATCTTCTATGCAAGCATGTCACATATTGTCTATTTTGCACATTAAAAAAAAGGACTTTTCTCTTAAAAAACCACTCTATATACGCTTTGATCACAAATCTTTATTTAGCTGACTAACAATGCCACGTTACACGTTATATGTTTAAATAAAATCTTTTGAACACAATGAATTATTTACGAGATCGTATTCCCAGATCACCCATTCTAGAAACGCAGTGTTATTGCTGTTGATGTGTCTTTCTAAAGAAAAGTAAATTAAACGTACATTCAAAGCTAGAAGCTACTATCGAAATATCGTTAACGTCAGTGAGTTTACTGTAATCAGTATTCTAAAGTGATAAATATCCCACCAATCGACATTTCCGAGAGATCTACAACAAACAGAAAACAAACTGCTTTATTTGAAACATGTATTGTATTTCAACATGCTTTTTTAGCTTCACCTGTATGTATGTTTGTTTGTAACCAACTCCTTTGGTCTTGATTTTTTTCATTTAAACTTCGTAGACTTATCGAGAACCGATGACAATACAAAAATATGTATTTTTATTTATTTTATTTATAAAGCTTGTTTTTTAGTTTTTTTAAACTATTCTATTTATTTTTATCTAGGTTTGTTTGAATAACATGTAATTATTACACATGATTTGTTGAATAAATTAATAAGAAGCGATTGAAATTGTTTGTCTAGGTAATTGACCAATTAAGGAAATCGTGTTAAATTAAATGTGGTAAGACCTGAAAGAAAGAAAAAATAACTTCTGAGGCACCCACGACACAAGTCACTAAGTTTGAGGCTATGAGAGTGAAAGCGTTTATGTTCCCGTACAACAATTAGTGTTTTATTGCCTGGCTCAAGTAACTGGAGCATTGTGAATGAAGTCATTGGATTTTTTGCCCGTAAACTGCCCCGTAGAAGATTAACGTTACGAGTGAAATGTAGCCCGTAGTTTACGTTTTTATTGGGTTTAGTTTATTACTTGTTTTATTGGTTTACGTGGTACGGTGTAATTAATTTTTGTATTATTCTCGTTGTTGATTTTCTCTCAATTGATATATCAGCTTTGTATTAATAAATATTCCCAATAATTATGACTATAAAGTTGTATTTAAAAGAGAACAAGTCATACTTTAAAAAGATATTTAAAATCAAGCTTTTACAAGTTGTAAATAAGGAGGACTAAAAGTTATATAACCAGAGAACTTGTCAAGGCTAATCAAACGAGCTCGATGGGGTTGCGTCGTTTCATTACATAGTTCCTTTGGCCACCTTCCTGCTCCATCATCAGATCAGCAACACGTCATCATAATATAGCATTGTCACGCGGTTTACACATGTATGCAAAATTTCTGCTCAATTGGTAACCGGAAAGTGGATCAAACTTAATATGCAAGATTTGATGACAAAGATCGGGACAGGTGGAACTAAATAAAAACTTGTAATTACTGTGTTAATTTGTGTCTTTTTGAAGTGAAAACTTCTATAGGCGCGTTGACCACTTTCTGGGCGAATTAAAAACATGGAACTCGCGTCATCGTCACTAAACGCTTTTTATGACCTATATGTATACTGTGCGAGCATCAGTGTGGTTGCAGGGCTTAAAGAGATTTAACATCTCATATCTAGCGATGACACAGTACTTTGCCGAGCAAGATTTTGACTAAGTTCAAAACTCTGGGTGGTACTGAACTGTAATAGACGCTTACCATCAGGCGAGCGAATCACTCAATTTCCATAAAAACCGTATCACAATGTAAAATCTGATACAACACACCATAAAAAGGTACTTATAATCTCGGGACTGTAATTACAAACCAAGACATATCAATAAGATCTCACCCTAAAGTGAAATAGGCCGTAACCATCCCTAATCTATCCTTTAACGCCAAGTTATCCGGATCATTTCAATGGCAGGTAGGTTATTAAACCTCAAACTATTCCATTAAGCTATCAGACCAAATTGATTACACTAAAATTTCGACCGATAACTGTGTACAAGTCCACTAGGCATTCGACCGCAGCCTGTCACAGTGTGATGGATGTAGTGGGGTAACTCTAAGTTAGCTCCTTAACTTTTTTTTAAACTTCCGTTAACTGCAGTCATGTTTTATGAGAAAACCAGGCCTCACACTCACTACCCGCCACCTCCAGATATATAATATATCATCAGAAAAATATGTCATTTGCAACCCTATTTCTTCAGCTACCTTTCTACACCACATAGTCTTTGGACCTAAACGTCTAACAGTGGTGGCCGTAACAAAGATCAAGGTCACGCGCCACAGATGTAACCGTTGAAATTTGATATTAACAATTACACAAAGAAAAAATAAAACATGTCAATATTTTAACTTTTACTACTCTACTATATTGAACTACTCAATGGCTCAGTTAGGTGCGCGTTTGATTTCTTAGCAGGAGTATCGGGTTCGATTCCCAGCGGGAACACAAGTTTTCAAGGGAAAATTTGTCTTTCCGGTTCTGGTTGTGATTGTGTGTGTGATGTGAATGTTGCCGGCACCAACGACACTAGTTAGTGTGGAGTTGTAAACGTTTATCTTTAAAAAAAATATAAAATTAGAATTTCAAAACGAATTCATTAAAGTTCTTACCGCAGATTTGCTTAATAACTGGGCCTAGGGTAACAAAAACATTTACATAAAAAATTGCATAATCTAATACACTGCTTTCTCTACACTGTATCCGACCTTCCGGCGTTTCATCCTGTGAACCCGATGCTTTAATTAATTAAAACGTGTGAGTTAATTTAGAAATGTGTGGGCTTAAACAGCGTGTAGAAGAAATGTATGGGACTGACCACATGGGCTCGGTGACCCGATTACTCCTAGGAAGTTCAAAGAGTTTGCTTAAAATTAGAAAGGTTTGAATTATGATACGTGGTATTGAAAATATCGGATGAAAAGTACCTATAGATGAACAGTCACAGCTGCTAAAGCGATTTGTGTAATAAAGCAATAATCTAAAATCTCAGACCAAATTGTACATACTTACCTATATTTGATAAAAATTATATAGATACACATATAAATAGAAACATTACTAACTAATGAAATATCTACGGGCCAGTTGACTTTATTTCCTAAAACTAAATACATCTTTACAGCAACCATCTAAGTTTCCTACAAGGCCACGAGCTTATACGTAATTCAAGAGCTCTAGCCCACTATCACCCATATTTGATTGATCGTTTGAAAAGAATCAACTTGATGGTTTGGATTAGGAACACCTTATCAAAAATAACCGTTCGAACTTCTGATATCCACACATTCTAAAAAATATAAATTTATTAATAGAAAACACCGGCAGGAATGGAACCCGATACAAAGAAGGCGAACACGCACACAATTTAGCCAACGGGCTGGTCATAACATTTGACCTTCACATTTTCGCGAATCACAATCTGTCTTAACATTTACAAATAACAGCCACACACATAGCACGGGCTCCAAAAATGCACTCATAAAAGTTAATGACTCAATTAATCGCCCATCTCTTTGTGTCATCTATTGAGATAATCCCTTGTCTAATTGCGAGCCAAATAATTATCTATCATGGCGTTTATCGCATATTATTACAGCACTGATTACATCTCGTAATGTAGTCAGCACAAAGGCATTCCAGCTCAGCTGAAATTGTAATTATATAAACATTACAGAGCTAAATAGATAAGGCTTATTTTACTTATCGCTACGACCTCAATATATTTTCGAACTAAAATTATAAACAGAAATAAACTCGCTACACGCCACTTTTTTTATGTTGAATAGGCAAGCATTTGACCACTATCTCACCTGATGGAAATTGATGATGCGGCCGAAGAATTGACATGTTTACCTAGAAGATACCTATTCACTCGAGACTTGAAGACTCCCGAATTATACCGTTCGGGGAAAAAAAGCTTAAAGCAAACAAAAAACTTACTGTAATGCGCCGAGCTATTTTATGCATTGTTTTGTCTTTTTCTATATATAGTCAACGTACAATATAAAGCGGAAAATAAAATTTCATTAAGAAAAACTTTACATTTCATATCAAAATAAATATTTGAAACATGCTCATGTTTGAGCAATTATAGACGCGATGTTTTACTATGACATTCAAAATCTATCACCGTCAAGGAGAGATCACCAATCATAGACGTCAAAAATGTGTTGACTAACGTCACGTTCTAAATCAGTTTAGCCAATAGCGTGCGTTGAAAGCGGGACTTCTTTGAACTTCCCTTGAATTTTAATATGTTTTATTTTTTATTTTTGTATTATTTTATTTTGGTTCTTAATTATTCTATTTGCTTTGCTATTTTATGGTAGCATTATCAATAATGTTATGAGTGTAATTCCATAACTTTAAATACTAAGAAAACAACAACAACTATATTTTTTAATACTATCTATCTATATATATAAAAATCAATGCCACTTTTCGTTGTTATTTTATAACTCAAGAACGGGCTCACCTATCCAAACCAAATGTTTAGGCTTTGTTCAAACTATTTAGTAGATGGTTTATGTGAAGTTTGCACAAAATCGGTCGAGCGGTTCTTCATTTATCACACCCGGGCGAAGCCGGGGCGGGTCGCTAGTCTATATATATAAAAATCAGTGCCACTTTTCGTTGTTATTTTATAACTCAAAAACGGGCTCACCTAAACAAACCAAATGCTTAGGCTTTGTTCGGAGTATTTAGTAGATGGTTTATGTGAAGTTTGCACAAAATCGGTCGAGCGGTTCTTCAATTATCACACCCGGGCGAAGCCGGCGGGTCGCTAGTTATTTATAAATATGTTGATCGTCAGGATTTAGGCCCGAACTATGCATCCCATTTTGAGTTTCGTTTAGTATCCATTTTAACCAACTTCAAAAAACAAGGAGGTTCTCAATTCAACTGTATTTTTTTTGAAGTATTTATTATATTTATGTGTATGTGTATTTTTTTTTACCGCAGAACTTTTATCTAAATGAACGGATTTTGATGATTATTTTTATTTGAAAGCTAGTGTTTTCCACGTGGTTCCACTTAAATTTTATCAAGTTATTACAAGTAGCTTTGTGAGCCGAAGATATCACGTTTATATCCAATAATTAATAAATTTACAATGAATTTTAAGTATTTAACTAAAACATTTGGGTCTGTGTGCCACATAGTATTAAGTAAATAAAAGACAAAGATCACTGGAGCTCTAGTTAATACATTACTGATAGTAGATTTTACCTTCAGAAAAAAATATAACTCTTTTTTTAAGGTTTTGCCATCGAGATAGGAGATATACCTAGGGAACTGATAAGCCTCTGGTTTTACCAATATCCTATACTGACACCATCATTAATAGTATGTGTATCCAACGTCGTCTACATTATCAAGAGGAAATGCCATGGATAATATATGCAAGTAATGGATGGCGTAGTAGATATGCGAATGCCAGCTTGACAAAGCTATGTACCTGTATTACTAGTATTTGAACTCTTACTGTACAAGAATTACTATAAATATAAATAATCAATCAAATTTACTTCATCTTTTTTTTTTACAGTAACATTACTAAGGAAATAGCAATATCTGGATGACCGAGCTTTGCTCGGTGTTTTGTTTTTGGTAGAATGTGTTTGAATTTGTAGCCTCAGAAAGCTCCATCTGGTGTCGAGTAGAAACAGTTTTTTACATCGGTCATGGCGTAATAGATGGCGCTGATAGTTTCTTAAACCCGGTTTTTTCAAATGCAGTTTGGGAACCGAGCATTTCTCGGACCTGGAACGTTGATAAATCGGTTCCTTGGGCCGAAAAACCCCTAATCTGTAACTTTCATGAAAATCGATGGAGCCGTTTCAAGATCCAGATTACACATACATATATATATACAAGAATTGCTCGTTTAAAGATATTAGATTTACGGGCCCTATAACTTCTCCATCCACTTCAACTTGAAATCTACACGATATACAGCGGTTAACTGGAAGATAATGCTACATAGCATTGAGTTCGCCTGTGTTCCTACACTCATCGAACTGTCCATTGGCTTAGTTGGGTGCGTTTATAGAGTGATTTGTGAAATACAATACAAAAACTCTTTATTGACACTAAAATATAAATACAACTTACAGATAAACTTTTAAAGATAGGTACCTACAACGGGCGGTCGTTATAATATCGCTAATATCTATAAATATCGCTAAGAGCGGCCTCTTCCAGACAATCTTTGGATGGAAAGATGGTATGTAGGGTTGGTGGTGCGATAAAATGAATTAAATAAAATTGAATTAAATAAATTGATGATTCATCCTCAAATACCTCATAATAGTTTAGTCATAATATGTTTCTTACCAAAATGCTCAAGCTTGTTTAAATTGCAAGCGAACAGGCTTTCGGGTTCAAGAAGCTTTAATCTCCACCAGCGGGATTGTAGTAGCTGCTTTATACCCCCGAAATAAGAGAGTTATTCTGTAAATGCAACCGATTGCTAATGTTTGTTTTGATGTTGTATATATAATTTACTTGTGAAATAGTAAATAACTGGCAATAATATTAATAAATATAATAGTTAAAAAAACGAAAAAACACGCTTTAAAAATAATACATGTTTTTGTATTGTCATCGGATCGGTCCTCGATAAGTCTACAAAACTTAAATGAAATCTGACGGTTTGAACTGGGTCAGAATCAAGTCCAAAGGAGTCGGTTACAAAAATACATACAAGTGAAGCTAATAAAAAGTGTAAGAAGGTAATATTTATGGAATTGCAATGGATAATTATGTTCCAACTATTTAAATTGAGTTTTCTCTTTATCTTTCCGTATTCCTACACAAAAATCATGCAACAGATATATAGTTTCAGCATCGGTTCAACTTCAATATTAGTAGATCTGTCTTCATACATTGTATCATTTCATTTTGTGAGCATACCAGTGCTGTACTGTGAAGTGAGAGTTAATCAACCCAATAAGTTGCTTGTTGAGCAAGATTTCTGAATTTTTTCTTTGAAAACATAATAAAATTAAAAATAATTAAAACATTATAAAAAAAATACAACGGGCACTCCGGGAGTGCCAGCAGAAGTGACAACTTGAACATTAACGTTGTAAACAGCAGGAGCAGCATACATTGTCGCCGCGCGGTAGAAAGAGAGGGGGATATTACTTCCTCTCCTACGCCGCGCCGGCGGCCTACTCTCCCTCCGTCTTACTAATTTTCGATCAGGTCACGTGTCCTGACGCGAGTTTAACATTTTTTACCCATCCCAAAAAGTGCACAACGCCGCAAAAGAAGTTTTCACTTGAAAAAAATATGGTAAAGATTATTCTAGCATTCCTTATTACCATTGAGCGCTTAAAAATTCTTTGTCAATACAACCAGTTGCTTCTCAATTACATAATAACTTCGCTTTCAACTTGGCAAGTACCAGATAAGTAAGCATCCGCTGAGATATGCTCAACGATGCGCCGTATTTATTATTTGTCGTACGTTCAATCTGAATTATGTGTCGAGGATGGTTTAGTTTAAGTTGGTACAGTAAAAGTTACATGTATTAGATTAGAACTTTTTTTTACTGCCTAATGGCCTAGTTGGATAAGCTTTACCCTTCTAAGCAGGGGTATCAGGTTCGATTCCCTGCGGAAACACAAGTTTACTCCCCAAGGAAAATTTGTGTTTCTGGTTCTGGGTGTGATTGCATGTGTCATGTGAATTTTTACGGCACCCACGGCACAAGTCTTTCAACCTAATGCGGAGCTGTGAGTGTGAAAGCGTTTATGTTTTTATGTTATGTTTTTTACCTATTTTCAATTATTTTTTACGATTTTATTCTGTTTGCCGATGCGAATTTGTTCTCATTTTGGTTTTTCTGAACTTTGTGCGCGATCTTCCTTTTTTTATTTGAAACTGGTGGTTCCCACGTGGTTGGATTAAGATCTGACCAGACGTTTTTGAGTTATCCTCATAATGCGTATTTTTTTCATTTAATCTAATCAAGGGTTCGGAAGATAAAGTGGTAGAGTCGGTTGCTTAAGCTTTGCTTGCGTTTAAATTTAAGTCTTAAGCTTTAAGTCTTAAGATTGAAATGAATTCTAAAATCAATGAGTATTTTGTCTTTACAAAAATTTTACCACGATTCCTCCCAGTTTAACTACCTAGTGCTCAATGAATTTCAACACACAGAATTAACAACACACTTCGAATGTTTCGCATATTAATTTGCCTGAAATAATCTAAGCAAACTCTCTTTATTGCGCAAATTCAAAACATAGGCGGTGATTTCTGGCTCCAACCGTACTTGTCTGACAAATTTATCTTCTGATTAGACGAGTAGTTTCCCTGGGGCGGATATTTAGACGTACCTACAGAGTAGTTTGGGTTTTGGGTTTAGCATATTAGCGCAGTGTAGATGCAGTCAGTTGATAAGGTTCATAATACTAACATATGAAACCTGTCCTTATAAAATGAGTACCTATGTCATTAGCGCTGCTCTAAAATCACTTGTTTAACATTGCTTCCAATTATAAAAGAAGTTGAAGGATTTATTTTAAGAGCCAAAATCTATACTGGAGCGGAGTGGAGCAGCGGAGCTGTGCCAATATTAAACAAGCTCTACTTCGGTCCATTTCAGTGGACACAGATTTGCAAACCTTATTCATGTACCTACTTGAATGCGGAGCGGGGAAGTCTGGATCGAGTAAAATAGCCGGGCTCGTCGCCACTTGCCAGTGCGCATAGCCTAGCTCCGCACAATATCCGACCCCGCTCCGCATAGTTCCTCGCTCTGCTCCAGTGGACGTTAAGCCTAAGGGTCTTGCCTGATAGACAAACAGATGGACAGGCAGACAGTTCAACGAAATGTACGATCACTTTAGGTTTCCTTATTTTTCCTTTTGAAACAAAACACTCAAAAAAATTATAAAGATGTTCTTAAATTTTGCTTTAAGTATGTGTTTGTGAGCAAAGTTACGCCACTGTTCTCGTATTACATGTCAATATTACTAACAATTTGTGCGGGTTCAATGTTTAGTTTGTTTGGGATGTGTTTAACTATGCTGCGGCTAGTTTTCTGATGACGTCATTTGGCTACGCAATTAGGCAGTGACGTCATCAAGTTTTTGGAGTTAAGTTACCTATTCTCTATCGAAATGTGGAATTTGCTTGGAATATTGCTTGTGTCTATTAAGCTTTGACGAAATAATTTCAAAATATCAATATAAATACAAAATGAAGAGCTTGGGCTTGATCTACATAAGCATAACATAAACGCTTTCATAATCAAAGCTGCACATTAAGTTCGAAGACTTGTGTCATGAGAGCTAGAAACATACACATCATATACACAATCACTACTAGAATTAGAAAGACAATTTTGTGACAATTGTGTTCCCAGCAGAAATCGAATCCGATCCCCACTGCTTAAAAAGCAAACACGCAACGAACTCCGCCAAAGGGCAGTTCAATAGCGTCATATTATCTTTCTTGAAATCTCTAAAACATAGTAACAGAAAAATTTGCTATTGAAGTAGGGGTTTTAATATTAATTTCAAAAAGTATTTATAAACAATGTAATTTTATATTACTAAAGAAATGAATTAAAATTTTCTTTAAAAAATTACATTAATACACCTCAAGTGACATCAATAAAAGTTACAAAGAAATAAAACGAATGAAAAGCTAATTTTCCCAAAATAATACAAGTATTAAAAGAGTCTGGCTTTTTGAAATAAAATGCAAAAAAGTTTTATGATTTCGGTAGATAACATAGATTGATAAAGAAAGGTGGTTAAGTTGAGGTTAACTTTGATTACATTTGGGCTCATTGACAACCGAGAGAATCAGATTAAACTTTATATCAGTTGAAGAAACGAAATATGAGAAAAATATTCAAATGAGGGCTATTTTCTAGGCTCTAGACATAGCGTGGTTCAATTTAGATTTTTCTATTTAAAGTAATAATTAAGAACGAAAACATTTTCGCTTGAGGTGTGAATTTAACCCGCGGCCATAACGCCCTTTTGCTCTATCCGCTCAAGCCCTGCAACGAAATTATACTTTTCTTATTATAAATATATCTTATGAGGACTTGTGACGCCATGTACCGAAATAGTTTAAAACTACTTCGGCCATCAAGTGTAAAATTGTAGTTAGTTGCACGTGGTGTTGATAAAGTCCTAAAATAAATTCAATCAATTGATTCGTGTAGACGTATGTTAAATTTTATCTTTTAGACATAGTTACCTAAATTTTGTTGTATAGACACTAAGCATTTTTTATTGTATTTGGAGAATATATATTTATACTTAAGGAAATAAGAATTAATGTATATATATATTCTCATATATATTGAAGAAAACCATCAGACACATTTTCGTTTTCGAATTCATTAATTTAGCCGTACAGAACTTTAATATAGTTCTTAAACGTCGTCGGCTCTAAGACTGATAAGAGAAATTTGATAATAGAAATACCTAAACAATTGAGACCCATTTTCATTATAAATGACATAAAATATAGTTCTAAAATTTAGAACGTGTTTTGACGATTTATCGATTAATCGAGATAATGAGACATGCCTCAGATCTTTATGTTTATCTCTTTTTGATGTATGGTGACCGAATAGATCGTTCCATTTTTACAATTCCAACTAATATAAAGTTGTGTAGTCTTAATATATTTTATTGAAAGAACATTTTGCAACTTCTACATTCGTGCATTGGTGGCTGGTGCCCGCCTTTTAACAGTTTCAGAGTGGGAATCGGACGTGTGGTTACAGGAACTTCCTTTACCCAACCAGCGTGCCCGAATAGACAATTTAGTATTTTTCTATTAAAATTTTCGTGAGAATAGTGAGAATAAACATTATAATATTATTAAATTACGGCTATCAGCCGTATTATATATTAGGTTAGTATTATATATTAGGTATTATATATTAGGGCACGTTGGTTGGGTAAAGGAAGTTCCTGTAACCACAAGTCCGATTCCCACTCTGAGACCAAGACTTTCGTCTTCGTCTTTCTTCGAAGAGTCTTCGTCGCGATCTCGCGGCGTAAACTCATCCCGAAGAAGAGCATCGTACATGCTCGAAACCTCGGTCGAAAATATCGATCAAATGACGTGAGTGATAGCTGTAATTTAATAATATTATAAATTTGTTTTCTTCGTTTCTTTCGTATTTCTTCGTTTAGGTACAACGTGCTGAGCTTAACACCACTGTCTGTATTGAACAGCCGTCGACCAGGTCTTTCTTGCGTGAGAAATTCAAAAGAGATATTGCATGCCTGTCTCATTGACTTCATCTGTCGAGCTTTTATCAACTATTAAGCGGCCATTTTAGAGACCAGTGCTCTAGCACGCGCGAGATTGTAAATGACTCGATGGTATGACGCACGTTCTCTCGAAGATTCCGCCGGACGTACGTGTTAGACCTGCTGTGTTAACTACCTGTGTATAGACAACCTTGCGCCGTCTCAGGAGCTTGTAAAAGGCTGGTGTGGCGGCATTATCAGCAGAAAACGTCAAAAGGCGCAAAATTATAACAATAATATAACCTATACAGCCGATAATTATTTATTCCTCTTGGATAGAGATGCTGAGACCGTTATAAAGTCATGCGTCTAGTTAAGGCAACACGAGACCATATTACTGGCCATTTTTTACCGACTTCCCAAAAAAGGAGGAGTTACTCAAGTCGACTGTATTTTTTTTTTATGTCCTCAAAAGTTCTCTCCACGCGAGCCGATTTCGAAATTTTTTTTTAGTTTGAAAGATGTTGTTAATAGGTCCCATTTAAATTTGATCAATATCTGATCAGTAATTCTTGAAATATCGTCAATAATGCCTATTTTGTGGTCTACTTTGACGATGTTCTCCTTTACCCGACTTCAAAAGTTACCTCATAACTTCTTTCTTTGTCGATTTTGATGATTATTATTTTATTTAAAAGCTGGTATTTTTCATGTGGTCCCATTGAAATTAGATCAAGATCTGATCTCTAGTGTTTGAGTTATAGTCAATAATGCGTGTTAAGTACATTAAATCTGACCAAGGTTCCGAAGATAAACCGGTGAAGTCGGTTTTATAAGCTTTGCTTGCGTTTAATTATTTCGGGCAGAGTTTATCTGTTGCCCGAAAAATTATGCGTTCCTATCCAGGTTGGCAATGCGGCCAGTATTTTAAGAACGTTGCCTTCTGTCAACGGTTAGCTTTATTAAATAAGGTTCGAACTTAGATAGTTATCAAAATTGTTTAAAGTTGAAAAATGTTTAGCTAAATTTATATTGAAATATGAAGTTTTTTTTTTTGTGACAGGCTATTGTTTGACCACTATCTCACCTGATGGTAAGTGACGATGTGATCGAAGCTAGTAAACACACTAGACCTGGAATACGCAGGCTCTCAAGGATAACTGCCGGAACACCGTATTTGGCTCGGCGGCAGACTTTCAACTTGATGGTGGTAAGCTACTTTGGTAGCCACCCGGGGACCACGTGTAAGGAGTCAGACTTAAGGGGTATCCTCCTACGGACGTGGGTGACTCAGCCCCCAAAAGTCGAGTATAAATAAAGTATATCAGCTAAGTCCCACTGATTCATCCGCGTTATTCAATGGATAAAAATAAATCCATGTCTTTTTTTTTGGTCTAGACTACCTAAGTATCAAATATATCTAACCTTCACTATAAAAATGTACGTAAATTGTAACGACCTAACCCTGGACGAGGCTTTCATAAAAAATTGCGTAGATTTGCTCACTTAAGGCCCCATTTACCCATTTTATCTGTTCTAAAAAGACAGACTATAGGTCTCTAGTCTATATATTAACCTGACTACCCTCACGGATATTTCAAAGATTTAGGGTCTCAATAAAAGTGGTGTTTTACACCCAAACTGTACGTCTATCGGCCACTAAACCTTTCGAATAGGAACATTCGTCTTGTTAAGGGTTAAATTCGGTACTGTAAGGGTTAAATCAGAATGGGAATGATAATATGACAAAGAATTAAACATGTTTTGTTGTACAATTTAAAACAGTTTTCATATTGACCGACCGAGGAGGCGACTTGGTGGTTTCAGCTCTTTGTTTGTCCGTCCGGCTGTCACAGCCTTTAGCGTCTAAATCATACAAGCGAATAACTTTACTTGTCTTTGACTGTAACTAAGTATTGTTTTACAAAGTACCTATAGTATACTAGCCATGTCCCGTGGCATTGTCCGCGTTAATTAATTTAGCCTATGTAATAATCCTGGGTAAAAGCTTTGATGATTCGTTGAAAATTTCAGCTAAATCAGTTTAGCTGTTACAGCGTAATGATAAAACAAACATACTTACACAATAACACATTTAAACACAAACTTTCGGATTTATAATTTTAGTGTGATATAAGAAATAAAGTTAATGTATGTAATAAATAAGTTTAAATAACTACTCTCACGCGTAGTTGCGTTAGAGTAGTAATTTATAATTTAATGTAATTTAATGAACTTTCATTCGCAATTGCACCATCTTAATACACCCCTGGCAAAAAATATGAAACACCTTTTTTACTATAAACTAACTACTTAAATACCAATCTCCATCAATGTAACTTCATAAAAAAAAAATCAGACATGAATTTTCATCCCCCATTGCATAACATACCTGGCAAAAAAATATTGATAACATCATTTTTTGTATGCAATAAACTACCACTCATGTATAATTTTCATCAATTTAAGTTCAATAACAAAGAACTTTTATACAAACATTTTCACAATTTATTGTCAAGTATTAAATCTATATATACTTGACAATAAGTGAATTAGAATTTGAATGGCTAAATGCACTTATCGTGTAAAGCCAACACGAAAAAAACAATACCTACCTGCATGTAGCATGCTATTTATTTGTGCAAATGGAGCAAAACGAAGTACTCTAGGTGCGAGAAGCAAACAAAATGGAGGTAGATATGTACCTAAATTGCTGCTACTGGTATTTATTTTCGTATCCTTTCATGTTTATCACTGATTGGCTAGGCAATCAACGCTTACACACTCACCTCTACACTAAATTCGACGACTTTTGTGTCATGGGTGCCAGAAATATTCACATCACACACATAATCACACCCAGAACTAGAAAAACAAAATTCCCTACTGGAGAAAACTTGTGTTTCAACCTGGAATAAAATCCGATGCCAGCTGCTCAAAAGGCGAACGCGCACATTTTGTCAGCGAGCATTTCAATCCAAAATCGTTCAAAATCCACCATTACTAAAATTTCAAAATTGTTTACTTTTGACTTAAAAAAAATATCTAAATAGTTTATTTACATGAGCCCTTCAGAGGCACGCATGAAAGTTATTGACTCTAATGCCAGATTCGCAAAATTGCATTCAGAGAAGATCTTAGCAACAAACACGGAGGTGAATTTAAGTTTTGCCACAAAAGTAAGAAAATTGAGTTTTATATTATTTTTCAAAACATTCCATTCTTTGAGTGTTAATAATAAGTGTTTAATTCCTATAAGGAACAAAATTGTAAAAAGTCGCTTTCGATCCAAAACTCTACAAACTGCTACCACTTTATTAGGAAATGACTTGACTAAGACTGCACCTTGACTCTTTTACTTAACTTTGACTGTGTCTAATGTACTAGGACTTATATTATACTAGGACTTCTATTATGAAATATTTTATTAACAATGGCTAAATTCACAAAATTGCGGATACAAAATAAACAGTTATCTTATCCTAGGTTTATCTATATTTCGTCACAAGAAAGTACAATTTCAGTATCTTCTCGTATACACAGTCACATGACTCTGAACTATTATTAATGCAGCTATTTTGTCTCCTGAACACACCTTTAGATTAACTCCCGCATCATTGAATAATTCCTAAGAAGGTCGGCGGATGGCGTAGTGGCCGCAATTTCACCTTCTTGGTTGGTTCTTCACCAATTTAATACTGTACTTCAGCCGATTTGTGGTGGCCCGGGTTCATAAATAAATGGACTCTGTCACAATCACAATGGGTTTCAAATAGTTGCAGTTATACTGTTTGAATGCGAATTTAGTTTTGGGAATGGTACTTAGATGAGTTTTGAGAATGCTTGTGGTATTCATAATGGAGTCTCTAACTAAAGTTTTATTGATATTACTTGTAACATCTTAAATGTAAATAATAATAATAAACATCGTATGTTTATAGACGCCTGATGCTCTTATAAAATGTAAATATTTACATTTTATAAGATCATCAAGCATTTGGTATAAACCAAACGGCATCTTAGCGTTGGCTACGACTCTGCTAATGCTGCCTAACAAAGGTCCGTGCATATAGTTTGATTGTCTATGTAATAATAACAATAAACGCTTTTATTTTCACAGCCCCACATTACGTTCGATGACTGGTGTCGTGGATGCGGCAACATTGACATCGCACACATAAACTGTTTGTGATTACCGATTGACGTAGGACATTAGATAAATAGCAAGGTATTGCGGGTTTTAAGCGGACGAGAGCGACAAGAATCGTGTGAGATAGTGGTCAACTAGCTGAACTAGCAAAAAAAAACGATTCCCGTAGCGGTCTAACATGTGAGCCCCTTTTTTAACCACAGCCAATTATTCCCCTTACACTTTTACACATAAAGGTGTATATTGGGTAAACTACGTCATGGCGGTAACGCAAGGCCACTCGTGGCAATCTTTGATTTTTCATGGTTTTATTACAATTTCGTGAAAACGCAACTTAAAAAGATATAACAAGCTGAAGAAATCATTAGTCTTGTAATTATACGTAATATGAAATAACTTTCACAGTGTTTTGGTATAAAATGGCGGAACGAAATGGTTACAAAAATACAAATTGATGTTATTTGCATGAGATTTGATTTTTCTTTTATGAGCGTTATGAATATTCTGAGAAGATGGTATCTATATGATGGAATATATATTTTTTATCAGAATTTGTTATGACTGCCGAGTAAAACGGTTGTAAATATAATCTGAGATATAATGTAATCAGTATAATCTGGGAGTCTTCAAGTCTAGAGTGAATAGGTATCTTCTAGGTAAGCATGCTTTATCTCCGGCTGCTTTATCACTTTCCATCAGGTGAGATAGCGGCCAAATGCTTAACTATCTGTCATAAAAAAATTAAAAAATCACGTGTTTTAGGACAATTTCTTAGGTATATCACCCCCTTAAAATATATGATTTTTGAGTTAAAGTAAGCAAATCCATCTCCACTGAAGCCGAGCTTAAATTTGATTGGTTAATATTGGCACAGCTCCTATCCGCTCTACTCCAGTAGACGGGCAGCCGAAGCCAACAGGCAGTTTATAATGTAAAGTTTTTCTTTCCACAAACTATCCTCACAAACGTTACACAACATCTGATATTGTGTAACGTTAGTGAAGGTAGGTAGAATAACCTATCCCATAACGTAAGTTCCCTAATTTGCATCGATTTTGTCTGCGATAGACCACAAAAACCAGATTATTATGTTACAAATGGCATGATATTTACCCACCTCTGCTATAAAGTACGCTTTATTGCTAAAACAATAGGGCACAATGTCGTTTAGCTAAATTAATGGGAGACAATACAAAGACTTCAAAGACTTGAATCTTTGCTTTGACACAGTATAAAGTGTGACAGTATGGGTAGGCTCGCCGTGGCTTGCGTAAAATTTTTGTCTTTTTAAAGCCATAAGCAGCTTATGCCTTTTAATTTTTTTGTTAAATTATTATCGTTTCCTCTTTGGCGGGAAGTTCACAAGACTCTCTGGTATTTTTTTTTCTTTTTTTTGTCGTTGTTAGACAAAGCAAGTCTCTCCCCTGGTTCTAAGCGTTACGATTGCCCATCACAATTCAGTTCCACATAGAGTTTTTAACTTAAATAATTCGAGCTCCTGCGCGGCAAAGCACTGCGCTCCTCACCCTGAGATATTAGATGTTAAAT
Organism: Lomographa bimaculata; assembly: GCA_948107665.1. Lineage (NCBI taxonomy): Eukaryota > Metazoa > Arthropoda > Insecta > Lepidoptera > Geometridae > Lomographa > Lomographa bimaculata. The sequence goes on along the minus strand of OX403608.1, from coordinate 7,829,891 downwards.
CTCTTTAAGTCTTGTAATTTCACTGGAAAGATTGCCCTTCAATTCGAAATGCATACGATGTGATTATGCCCCAGGAGCACTCTGAGTGAGTCCTATCACTATAATATAATAATAATTTTTATTGACACAAGATTCTTGCAAGTCATGTTTATGAAGCCAGTGGCCCCTGATGTAGTTAAAAACTGTGTTTCAGAGACCAGTGTCTTCTCCCATTTGTGGCTCAATTACATGTCAACTACAAAACAACATTATGTTAACATTCGCTATGTCTTTAGTTTATTTGTTACGTTACGTTTCAAAAATATTACACTAGTTTAAGTTAAAATGTATCCTAGGTGTAACAATTTAACTAGTCGTTCGCCTACATTTTGCCGCATAGAGAAAAACTTTTAAGGTTATATGCTTATAACTTTTTTTCTATATAATAATTGTTTGATTTCTTTATTTGTTGTCCAAGTCCAGAATATGACAGATATTATACGTTAGTTTCAGCGTTCAGTGTAAATCCGTTTTTGAAAAAGACCCCGGGACAAAATAGTTCTAAAAACAGTGACTTTGGTTTCCTACCAAAACGGGTTTTTTCCAAAATAGATTTTTTTTAAACCGGTTTCGTAATCTACTTGTCAAGTCTTTTTCATCGATACCCCACAAGGCTAGATAAAAAAATATAAAATATTTTGCTCCCCACATGTATGGGAGCCCCCTTAATATTTTCATTTATATAATTTGAAAAGTAGTTCTGGCTTTGGGCCATAGTTTTACATATTCTATGATAATTCGAAGTCATTCGCTTATATGGTTTAGACGCTAAATGCCTCTGACAGACGGACGGACGGACGGCAAGTGCATAGCGACCCAAGTGAACTTAGAGATCTCGCTTCGCTCGATCAATAATAAAGTCGTTGATCTTTTCAATTATTCTGGTAGGCAGTTAACATTTTTGCTTGTCAATAACTTCTTTCTCGATTCTTTTCTATACAAATCTACTGATATTTTATAGAATTAAACTTATCCTTTGCTTTAGCACAATTTATTAATATTTATATTAGTAATTTAATCATCTAAACGGAGAAAAGAATTTGGGGCAACTAGACTACTGAGGTTCATAGAAACGTTTTTATTTTATAGTTAAAATTAAAGTTACTACGTCATTTTTACAAAATAAGCTAGTTACTACCAAAAAATGATGTGATTGTTACTAAATAATCATATTAATTTAGTTCCGGTTGTACTCACTTTATGTTTAATTAGAAACTCGACCGCCAGGCTCTGTCAACGCCAGGATCTCGTTCAGAGAATGAACGTATATATCGCTCGAACACCGGTCGAGTTTCTCGATTAAATTAAACATAACGTGAGTACAACCGGAACTCAATCAATATATATGTCACCGCATAATTGTACGACCCGTTAGTTTATAATAAATCTAGTGAGATTATAAACTGTCGATAGATTGTAAACGCACACTTAAATTTACAATATGACGCAAATATTTTCGTTGGATTATAAACTGACCATGTCCAGCCGTCAAATTGTAATTTTGCGTGTGACGAAACGCAAAGTGCACGCTGATTGGTTGATCGAATCACCTATTTTTCACCCGCTCCCCCGGCGCCATTATTCTCTTACCGGCATAAACAAGTCGATCCTGTGCGTGTTTTAATTCTATTTAATGATATCAAAACTAGTTTTAATAGTGTAATTTTATAAATAACTTTATTATTTACTGATCATGAGTGAATTAGAGCCTGTGGATGAACATAGAAGTGAATTAGCAGTGGAATGTAATTATAATTTTGTTGACCAACAACAATTTACCATAGACCTACAAAAGTACTACAGTGGGTATAAGCAAAATAGTAAGAAGTGTGAATGGACAAATGAAAAAATTTAAAGTGTGATCAAACTTATAGAAGAATATAATTCAAAAAATATTCCAAAGGACAATACCTTTCTAACAAATGTAATTGTTAAAAAGCCAATATTTTGTGTGGCACTAGGTGCCATAAATCATTGACATGAAACAATAAGTGATAAAAGCTTAAAACTACCAAGACTAATATTTTTATACTTATCATAAGATAATGATAACTTTTTACAAATAAATAACATACGTAAAAAATATTTTCTTTTTTTTTAATGGGAAGGTATTCATATTAATTTAAAAAATTAAGTACATAGGTTTTTATTTTATTCTTTTTTCGCAGGCCACATAAAACTTTAAAACGAAATGAATTTTTGCCTGACCTTTCTATTTGTTCGTAACTCTGTGAACACGAACTCGTGCCACCTATACACGGACCAATCAGAGGACGGTTCACAATTTCGCGGCCGATAAATTGTAAGACGGTGCAGTGATTGGTTCATTTGTTTGTAATCTGACGGATTACATATAGTAAGATTATAAACTGACAGCTAGAGATGGTCAGTTTATAATCCAACGAAAATATTTGCGTCATATTGTAAATTTAAGTGTGCGTTTACAATCTATCGACAGTTTATAATCTCACTAGATTTATTATAAACTAACGGTTCGTACAATTATGCGGTGACATATATACGACTCACGATAGTTTTAATAATAAAATGTATAGTTATAGTTGTCACATAGCACTAGAAGGATAATAACACCAATGAGACATTTTTCGGCTTTAAGATTGAAAGTGAAAAAATGGCGTTGTTGATTTTGTAAAATTTTCCAAAACCTGTGATTCTTCGAGTGTTAATGTGTAATAATGGTGGATTATTAACCGTTAATACTTAGTGAACGTGCATAAGTGTAGGCAAATCATACAAAGTTAAAAAACGTGATTTTCACCTTCGCTCCAAAACTCCAATGGAAGTTCTAGTAAAGTTTCCACCACTTTACTAGGGCATGACTTTACTATGACTGGACCTTGACTCTTTTACTTGACTTTGACTGTGACTTGTGACTAGGTTAATACCTAGTCACAAGTCACAGTCAAGTGATAATATAATATTTCAAGTGTACTTCATATTATAATTAATATGAAGTACACTTGAAATATTATATTATCACTTGACACTAGCTAAATGCACAAGATTGCGAAGCCATAACTAAGAAGAAGAAGAAGAAGAGACATTTTTCTCAGTGTACCAACTGTGTTAGATATTATTTTAAGAAATCTAATTAGTGGCAACTTTTTAATGGCCTACCGTATTTAATATGAGTTAATTGATCTTGTAATAACATTGCAGTAAATTTTCCGAAATGTAGATGTAATAAATGCTAATAGCGTATGACGCAGTTAAGGTTGGTGCTGTTCTAAAAAGTTATATTTATAAGTCACGTAACAAGTAACTAGCTTATATTATATCTATTTATGCTGGGCAGCCCTTAGAAGCACGCAAAGACTAGATATAAAATCAAAATCGTTTATTCACATGGGCCCCAAAGAGGCACTCATAAATGAAAGTCATCAGTTAATGAATCTATTGCCAGATTCGCAAAATTACAGCCATCTCGAGAAGAACCTGGCAAGAAACTCGGCGGCGCATGTTTTTTTTCATTCATTTTTTAAACAACATTCTTAATTTCGAGTACATAATTTTCTTAACCTAGGTGTTATTATGGTAGTCGCTAGAAAGAGCCTGTGCAGTTTGCCTCCATGCATCCTTGTCATTAATACAGTCTGTGGTCTTATAGTAAGCTTTCTTAATTAATGCCCGTTTTATTACAGATTTGAACTTTCCCAGTGGTAATTCAGTTACGATTTTAGGAATTCTATTATATATAGGATAGTAGATAGATATATCTAGGAGATTGTTAACTGATTTCCTCGATCTATCATTGCGGAATTGTCTAATAGTTCTACGTTGTATACCAATAAGCCCTTACTTATTAACAAAAATACGGTACCCCAATCTTAGCTTTGACTTGTACGTCGTACATTAAATGTCAAGATATTATTATAAGGGGGTGTACGCACGAACGCGCAATGGCAAAACGCCATTAAGAGCCACGCGACCTTAACGTTTGTTGCAAACGAAATTCTGGAACAATCTCATTTTGGATACAACGACTTGGAGAGTTTATATTGACTGCATTCGAGAGAATAAATTACAATAATGGTTATGATTAGAAAATTATCATATTTTTTGTAATTGAAACCAAACAAGGAGCACAATTATCTGGGAGTGTGCGCAAGAATTACATGGGTTGATTCCCCCGTGCCCGTTTTACCATATAACAAGTTAAACTCACTATAAGCACTTGAGTTACCTATAAGCTCGATGTCTTGTAAGTAACTTAGGTCTTCGCTGTATTTAGTTTTAGTTTAGATTTAGGAAATATAGGCAATTGGCACGTAAATACTGCAAAAAAAATACACAAGATATACTCATCACTCAAACGTCATCCATTTATGGTTGTCATACCTACCTCCAGTTCACCTGAAGCGTTTTGCTTCTACGTTTATCATCTCTATAGCGAAGAAGTGAAAAGCATTTCCTGCGTCTTTGTGGGAACAAAAATCTAAGACTCGTCGTCGTAAGGTCGAGAGTAAGTAGGTCTCTAAGCAAGCATGTTTTTCCCGGGAAGAGCTAAAAAGCGAGGTGGAAGGGTTCCAGTGGCGTTAAGCGAGATCCTGGAGCCCTTCAATATCCACAAATGTTGACCACCGAGGGGGTTTTAGTGACTGAAAATCTAACATAGCCCCGTTGCTCCCCAATAGTAGCCGGGTATCTTTAAAAGATTACCCCCCCGTTAACAAAACAAAAAAAAAGGCAAGTATGCTACATCTTTTTTTACATTTTCAATCAGGTGAGACAGTGGTCAAATGTTTTACTATCCAGCATAAATAAAAATACTCCCCGTGCCACGAAACTTTGAATAACAACATTTTTGGAAGTCAAGTGAGACATAAATCGAAAAATATTTGATAAGTTCTATCATCGCAGCATTGCTAAAGAGTTGATGAATCGTCGTACATAAATTCGCTTATTTCAAAGAATAATTAAACGCAAACAAAGCCTAAAAAACCGACTTCATCACTTTATCTTCGGAATCCTTGTTCAGATTTAGTAAATTAATTTCGCATTGTTAAAGATAATTCAAAAACTACGAATCGAATCTTGAACAAATTTTAATAGGACCACATGGAAAGCACCTGCTATCAAATCCAAAAGAAGAATCAATAAAAAAGAAGAAATAATCATCAAAATTGGTTCACCTAGAAAAAAAATCTGAAATAAGACACATAAAAAATACAGTGAAATGAGAACATCCTCTTTTTTGAAGTCGGTTAAAAAAGCCACATAATTGGTACCTTTCACTGCAGAAAATTTTGTTTACGTATTTTTTTATATAATGTATATGGCCTATAACTCTAGTCACAACTTTCGCCGCATCATCGCTTTTCATCAAGTGAGATTGTAGCCATATGCATGTTTACATGGCAATATTTTTTAAGCAATCTACATTAATCATTAATAAACATAAAATCTTTCACACACACAGCCCCACACTAAGTTTGATGACTTGTGTCGTGGGTGCCGGAAACATTCACATCACACAAACAATCACAACCAGAACCAGAAACACTAATTTTTCTTGGGGAGAAAACTTGTGTTCCCGCCGAGAATCGAACCCGATACATCTGCTTGGAAGGCAAACGCTCACCCAACTGAGTCAACGGGCAGTTCAATAAAGTAGTTTAAGTCAGATGAAAACATCGCAAATTTTAAACAATTCATTAGCCTCAAGAATAAATGTTATTTCAAATCATTCTCACGTAAAAACTAGTCGCTTGCAAAAGGGTTAAAAAACTTGTTAACCTTTTTTCTAACCTTTGTAGAAATAAAGCCTAGTTTACAAGTTTCAAACACCTCAATTACAAAAACCTAAATATATTTGAGGGAATGGATATGGAAGAGCGATCTTCTGACACAGGTATTTTTATACAAAACAAAGGTCCCAATCAACCTTAAGTTAAGCTAATTTTGATTACAAAAATGAATCATTTTTATTTTTCTTTTTTTTCTACCACTGTCTCGTTTGCTTTGTAGATAATGGCCTCGATTCTGATGTCACACATTAAATTAAATTTAAACTATTCCTGTCTTTTACAAAATAGGAACACAAGACAGAGATAGCATACTGCTGTGCTGTCAAGTTAGTCAGAACTTAGATGTCTATGCAAGCTTAGTCGAGTATGTTTTTGTTGTTGACTAAAAACACGCGCCTTTCTGCTGTTCATATTTTAAATGATAAACTAGCTTGACAGCTCTAAAATGTATGCTATCTCTGTCTTGTGTTTCTATTCTGTAAGAGACAGGGATAGTTTCAATTTAATTTAGTGAGTGTACATCAGAATCGAGGCCAAAAAAACACTTTATGTTAGAATTATTATTTCACACAATTAAACTTTTGCGATTCAACACATAAGTTATCTTATATCTCGGGACTTAATCGCGCTAAAAAAAAATAATTTACCTCGACGCTTCGGCCAAGTTGCATTGGCCATGGTCTCGAGACTATCTTAGTTTAGGTAATATCTCGGGACTTAATCGCGCTAAAAAACTATTTTTATTTACCTCGGCGTTTCGGCCAAGTTGCATTGGCCATGGTCTCGAGAAGACTATAAAAATAGTTTTTTAGCGCGATTAAGTCCCGAGATATTACCTAAACTATGTGTTCGAATCGAGAAAGTTTAAAAATTACAAAAACTATCTTAGTTATCTGTGGATATTTTACATGCACACCAAGCTTAAACACATTTACCCTTCTATACCCAAACAAATCTTGTTGGCCTATTAGAACGAGCTCAAACCTAATTTGAACTCGACTTGAACATTTTTCATTTCGTCTGACAAATTTTCTAATATTAGTCTCCTGTCACATTTATAGGATTGTCCTTTTGACATTTATGAGTGAATGGTTTTAGTTCTATTAAATGAGCTTGGGGTGAATAGATACTAAAAGGCTGCTTGGATCATTTATTAATGTTCTCCAGTTTGCGTAATGTTGATGGATATCTTGTAATGATAACATACTTTAAAACACAAAAGCTTCAACAAAACACAAAAAGTCAACACACAAATAAAATTAGTGGCACCGTGAGCAATACTTAATTCTTTATTCCTTCAATAATGTATGGGTTCATGGGTTCTTGAAATTACATAACGTAATTAGTTACATACTGAGATCATTATGGACCCTGTCGGGCAAATGCAACATAAGGTAGAACTTATAGAAGGGTTTTATAGAGAGGAAGATAAATCAATTAGGTACTTATACCAAGTCTTGGAAGTATTCTTCTATAGAATAATATATATTTTTTTTCCACACTCACAGCCCCACACTAAGTTCAAAGACTTGTATCGTGAGTGCCGGACTCATTTATACCACACAAACATTACACCCAGAGCCAGAAGCACAAATTTCCCTTGGAAAGAAATTTGTGCTCCTGCCAGGAATTGAACCCAGGACCCACGGCGCAGAGAGCGGAGACCTGCCCACTGCGCCAACTGGGTCGTCATTGTCGTATTTGGATGTTAGTAATCGTTTTAGGTGTTTTATAAATAGTTTGTCATTTGTTTCATTTTTTAGGGAGTTGGGTACTTTATTGTATATTTTTTAAAGACATTACATAGGGACTGTTCGAGTTTGCTAAACTCGAGTATATCTTAGTATTTCGGGCATAAAAAAAAAGTTATCTTACCTCACGCGGGCGGAATATAATATCAAAATTTTTGTGTTATCCCATTTACGTTTATAGGCGCCTTCTTAATATTTTCTTTTATATCATATTAATTGACATTTCTGACTTTGGACACATAATATTCTTTTAGAATTTGAAGTTTTTCACTCGTAGAGTTTAGACGCTAGATGCCTCTGACAGACGAACAGATGGACGGACAAAGTGCTGAACCAACCAAGTAAGAGATCTCGTTTCGTTCAATCAATCAGTTACATACACACAAGCGCTTTCTTATAAATACTAAAAATTTTTTACCATCACGATAGCGTGCTCCCTATTTTTGTTACAATCTAGCCAAGATTAGGCTAATAAGTAACTTAAAATTAACTTATTCTGCTAGATTTCAAATATCCAAGAATGTGTCTATTAACACCTTTTTCTTAGATAGATAGATAGATAATACTTTATTGATCCACTTTATAAGATGAGATAAAACAAAGGCAAAAAACAGGCGGCCTTATCACTAATAGCGATCTCTACCAGGCAATGTACGAAGTGTATGGAATACCTAATTAACTTAATACTCAGTTTTCTTATTGTCTCTATTAAGGCGAAGACACTTGGTTCATGAGTTCTTTTTGAGCAGCATTTATGAAAAAAAATGCAGTCGACTTGAGTACCTCCTCCTTTTTTGGGAAGTCGGTAAAAAATACTACATTAACACTAAACAAGTTCAAACGGTTTTGTTCTTTTGAGTCGTCTCACTATACTAACAAGATGATGTGTAAATTTATGGCTTCTATGAACTAACATCGAAACACAGTTAAGTTAAACTATCCATTACAATATCACTTCTTTTACCAGAACTTAAAGTCGAAAATTCTACAATCAAAACTGTCAAAATAGACAAAGATCGATTAAATGGTTAACCTAAGGAAGCGACCATTAGAGACGGCAAACATTTGAGCTTCGATACTGAGTAAGCTCTTAAGATGGATATTATACTCGAATAATACTTCTCTTAAGTATAATGTACATTACATAGTGTGAAGAAATCGTTTTCCAAACAAGTACCTATATATAATTTAAATGCAAGCAAAGCTTAAAAAAAAAGACTTCACCGCTTATTTAGTCTTTTGTTGATTTTATCAGAAAGCGCCACATCAATTACAATAAAATGTATATGGGACCACCTCTGAACTATGATCTACAAAAAAAAAAAGAATCATCAAAATCGATTCATAATTGACAGTGTCACGGACAGACATACATACTAACGGCGGTCAAACTTATAACACTCTTCTTTTTGCGTCCTGGGTTAAAAAAATAATAAAAAACATAGATAAGAACACTCTCAATCAATATTGATAAAATGAGAATGGAAAAATTATCGCTTGAAGCGGGGTTTGAACCATGCGGGTTCAAACCCCGCCTCAAGCGATAATTTTTGCTATTGCTCTATGAACAAAACTCTCAATCAAGTCACCTTCCAATTAATAACACCTCATCCAAACCACCCGTTTAAGAGCTGCAGTTCCACACACGCATAGCGGTCAAACTTATAACACCCTTCTTTTTGCGTTCTAAGTTAAAAATTTAAGTAAAAACATATGACATATTTTTAAAACGACTGTAGCAATTTTCTCCACACATCCAGTGAGAAGCATTATACTTTAAATTCGTTTTCAATTTTAAAAATCTGCTTTGAAATAGGTTTCCATCTATTAGTGCCACTAAAACAGAGATAAACACATATAGACACAAACACACCCTAAAAATAATGATAGACAATTTCAAATCTGTCGCCAAGCTCGGTGTTCCAGCAACTGTCCTTGACAGTTTGCATCCTAAGTGTTTTATCTTCAGTGTTTTTACCGGACCACATCATTACCTACTTATCATCATGAATGCATTACAAAAAATTGTAAGTACTTCATTTTTTATTATCTATTTGGAACCCTTCATCCATTCATAATTATGTTTTTAGGGACCAACTAAGCACCGTCCTTTTGAAAAAAATACAAAATCAAAATTTGTTAACTCTTACTGGAGATATGAGTAAGTATAATTACACAAAAATTAATATCCAAATTGAGCAACATCTTCTCCTCAAAAAAGTTTGATAAAAAAATGTTACCATTATTATAGTTTCTAATGTTTTTCTGCTATTAGTAAATAAACTGCCAAGCAAACAAATAGAGAACGTCTACATTTCCAGTACAAGTCAAATTAGCATCATAAGTCTAAGCTAGGCTTCTAAAATATGCACTAGACAAGGATAACACTAACCTTAATGTTTACGAACAATATTATGATTAAAGTAACTTAAAACATTTGGAACACTAATTATTATTAGCCTAATTTTCTAGTTCCAGTTAAACTTTTGTTAATATTCAATAACTGTTCGTTAATCGCTCTTTAAACAGAGCGAAACAAGTTTAGTTGCGGAAAGGTACTTTAAACTTAACCGTGGAACTAAGTTAAGTTAATTTGTTTTGGGACGTAATTAACTTAACGAATAGCTTTTAGTTTGTATAAAAAAGGGGTTTCCGTAGCCGTTTGTGTGCAATTATTGAAGTGAAAACTTCTTTAGCGGCGTTGTGCACTTTTTAGGATGGGTAAAAAATGTTAAACCCGTGTCTGGACACGTGACCTGATCGAAAATTCGTAAGAGAGTAGACCACCGGCGGCGCGGCGTAGGAGAGGAAGTAATATCTCCCTCTCTTTCTACCGCGCGGCGAAAATGTATGCCTGCTCCTGCTGTTTACAACGTTAATCTTCAAGTTTTTACTTCTGCCGTCACTCAGGGAGTGCAACATGTGTTTTTTTTTACTTAAATTCTGATTGGGGCCTTCGTCCAAATTCATCCTGCACATGTGCGGGATGAATTAAATTCAAATGCATAGTTCTTCTAGCAAGGTATAAGTTTCACTTTTCAACCGACTTCAAAAAAGGAGGCTCTCAATTCGACTGTATTTTTTTTGTATGTATGTTACGCGATATCTCCGCCAATTATGAATCGATTATGATGATTTTTATTTTGTTTGGTAGAGTATACTTCAGAGGTGGTTACATATAAATTTTATCAAAATCGGTCAAGCCAAAACCGAAATATAAACGATAAAGTCGGTTTATTTTAAGCTTTGCTTGCGTTTCAATTATCAATAATAGCGGTAGAATTTAGCTCGATCATTGTTACATTTATCAAAACGGTCTGGAAGTCTTCAGGTCAAGTATGAATAGTAATTACTTTCCATTAGGTGAGATATGCGTTTGTTTGTTTGTTTGTTTATATTGGTCCTAACGAGTAAAAATTATTAATTGGAAGCAAAGCTTAAAAAACCGACTTCACCACTTTATCTTCGGTGCATTGATCAGATTAAATGTATTAAACACGCATTATTGACGATAACTCTAAAACTACTGATCAGATCTTGATCAAATTTAAAATGGGAAAGCAACAGCTTTCAAACAAAAAAAAACATTTCAAAATCAGTTCACGTGTTATGAAGTTCTAAGGTACAATAAAAATACAGTCGAATTGACTACCTCCACCTATTTTGTGAAGTCAGTAGAAAAAACAAGCAACGGGCCAACAGAATTGTATTAAGTAAATAAATGTTAAAACTATATTGCATATGAAATTTTAATTCCTTTTATGAATCCATTGTGGAGTAGTATTGCAGTAAAATACTTTTTTTCACAATGCATTAGCTAATTACTCTAGGGTAAGGTTTTAATTTAACTATTTAATATTCTTCTCGCGTGTGTTGGATATCTTCATGCAGTAATAAAATATTTTAGTACTCCGTAAATATATCGTTTATTTGGACAAAGCTTTGTGGAGGAAGCGCTGCATATATCATGAAAATGAACAATTGGAATTTAAATTATTTATTGAGAATATAGATGGGTAATAAGTATAAATACTGCTGTAAATAACGTAGGTATATTGATAGAAAGTATTTGATGCGGCCGAATAAAAAAAAAGTTTTTTTTATTTTTTTTTTATTTGTGACAGGCTAGTGTTTGACCACTATCTCACCTGATGATAAGTGACGATGTGATCGAAGCTGGTAAACACACTAGACCTGGAATACGCAGGCTCTCAAAAATTATTATAATTCACTAAAAATAAATACAACAAAAAACAACAACAAACGCATTTACAGTCACTGCCCCACACTAAGTTCAAAGACTTGTATCGTGGGTGCCAGAAACATTTACATCCTACACACAAATACACCCAGAACCAAAAGCACAAATATCCCTTGGGAAGGAATTTGTAGGAGCCGGGAATCGAACCCAGGACCCACGGCGCAGAGGGCGGAGACCTTCCCACTGCGCCAACTGGGTCGTCAAAAAAAGAAAGGGTCTTGTATGTTTGTAAATTTCTTTTTTACCTTCCAAACGGCTAGACAGATTTCGACAGAAAAGGTATTGTTATGTTTGTCTTAAAAAATCCAAGTGTCGGCAGATTTATGACATATTTATCTAAGAAGTAGGGCACCAAAATATTTAAAAGGGGATTACGTTTATTCAATCCTTTTACATAAAAGTATGTTTACATTTCACGCAAGTAGAGTTTTATAATCTTAAGTACATTGACTTCTTATTGTTGGAACGAAAGTTCCTTATCGCGCGTTGCGAAAGGGGGCTAGACAGAAAAAAATAAGACCAAAAGTTGTAACGACACTTTTTGCTATAGTTGTAAGCCATACCACGTTCTCGTCCGATCACCGAAGTTAAGCAACGTCGGGCACGGTCAGTACTTGGATGGGTGACCGCCTGGGAACACCGCGTGATGTTGGTTTTTGCTTGTTTCTTTTAATTTTAGAACGAAAGTTCCTTATCGCGCGTTGCGAAAGGGGGCTAGACGGAAATTGAACTTCGTTCCATCCGGGAGTCCCTTGATAGTCCCTCTCAAGTATTTTTTTATGTGGTTGAATTATTCTTTAAAGTTTGTTTATTTATTTCATGTCAAATAAACTAGCACCTGTAGGTAACGTGAACTTGTAACAACTCAGCAACGGCCATAACTTACCTGTTAAGATCAATTAACAGATTCAAAGATGTCCGTGCCGTATAACTTCTAGAATTAAGGGCGTAGTACTGTGACCTAATCTTTATGATGAAGTAGAAAGGAAACAGTAGTATAACTTGCGACAAATGTCATTTAATAGATTTTATTTTTTTAGGTGTTGCTTTCTAATTGGTCCCATTTAAATTTGATCAAGATCTGATCAGTAGTTCTTGAAATATCGTCAATAATGTCTATTTTGTGACGAATAATGCGTACTTTGACGATGTTTTGGTTTACCCGACTTCAAAAGTTACCTCATAACTTCTTTTGTCGTGAGCCGATTTTGATGTTTCTTTTTTTATTTGAAAGCTGGTGCTTTTTATGTGGTCCCATTAAAATTTGATCAAGGTTTGATCTCTAGTTTTTGAGTTATAGTCAATAATGCGTGTTTATACATTAAATCTGATCAAGGTTCCGATGATAAAGCGGTGAAAGTCGCTATTTTTAAGCTTTGCTTGCATTTAATTATCTACATCCATGAAATAAAAGATTTTAATCGTTCGTCCCAAACTGAGATCTCGCAAGTATTATAAATCTGAAAGTTTGTGTGTGTTTTTTACTCACATTATTTTTTCTTTACACTTATTTTTTACTCTTAACACAAACTAAAGATTTAAGAAAAATTTATAATGTTCTTAGATTATATCTAAGATTACCTACAGGTTACTTACTTGATAATAATGGACGAAACTGTGGGCTACGGCAAGTACGATTATAAGATAGATACAATAATTAAACTTTTTATTGAACACCTCAACAAATACAAGCGTGACAAGGATAATCTAGATAATTTAAAGCAAGCAAAGCTTAAAAAAACCGACTTCACCGCTTTATCTTCGGAATTTTGACCAGATTAGATGTACTAAACACGCATTATTGACTATATTTCAAGAACTACTATTCATATCTTGATCAAAATGAAATGGGACCAATTGGAAAACATCATCTTTCAAACAAAATAAAATTTAGTAAACAAAGCTATGAGGTAACAAAAAAAAACGGTCTTATCGCTAAGAGCTAACCATTGGATAAAGAGGATTTATTAACTTTTGTATTAATATAGATAGATATATTCTTTATTGAACACCTTAAAATAACAAAGAACACAAATAGGAATGACAGTAAATAATTATATAAGTGTTACAATAGGCGGTCTTATCGCTGAGAGCACTCTCTTCCGGACAACTTTTGGATGGAGAGGAATAACGCAATATAATAGGACGTCGTTCTATGTGAGTTAGTTTTATGGTGATAATTATTTTGTTTTGCTAAGCCACCCAACTCCCTTACTCTCTAGTTTAACTACTCTTTCTGAATATTCTGTGTGTAAGGTCAGGGTAAGATAACGCTGCCTATAAGTTTGCGTCGCTGAACTAATGTTTCAGAACTTCGCTGCTTTAAAGGTTTATCTCTGAGGTCGATAACGCGACCTCTTGCGATATAAACTGTCTCAAATCTGAACATACTTTCATAACTACATGTTTTTGACGCCAATAGGATCAGATTTGTTTTTTCGTTTGAATTAATTCAGCTTGCTTGCTTGTCGTATTGGAGTACCCTTAAAGTTAATAGTGATACTAATTTGTATCGCTAGTACCGCTAAAGGTTTTTTTTTATTCAAAATAGCCAAACTTTTGACTACAATCTCACCTGATGGTAAGCGACGATGTGGTCTGGAGCAAGCTTGCCTAAAAGAAACCAATTTACACGCGACTTGAAGACTCCCATATTGTACTCATCAGGAAACACCAACTCAGGCATGGAGTTTCATTCTTTTGCAGTTCGCACAATGCATGTGGAAGCAAGACGCTTCTTCATTTGTAAGTAAAGAATAAAAGGAATGATAGTAATCTCTAGATTACGTACAAATTTTTTGTTCCAATACAAATCACCTCATGGATTACCACTACGAGCGAAGCATCTCTATCCCCTTACATCCCTTCTATTTACTCAGAAAATAAAAACTCTATAGCATACTAAACAAGGGTAGGGGTCTGTCATTCAGTAAAGTCTAATTGAATATAGGGATGCTCTTAGGATACAATAAGAATCGATAAATTGGTAAGAAGTAGTTTTTATAGATCTTTTTATGTCACCTATATTGTATTTCAATTGCAATAACGAGCTTATTAATTAATAAATATAACATAATTAACATTTATAGACGAACTAACACGCGAGACAGTTTTTTACCGACTTCACAAAAAGGAGAAGGAGCACCAAATGTTGTACTGAAAGTGATTTTAATTTTTTTTTTATTTAAAAGCTTTTGATTTCCTTAAATTCCATTTCAATTTGACCAAAATAGGATCAGTGGTTTTTGAATTATCAAGGTTACGAAGATAAAGCGGTAAAGTCGATTTTGCTTGAGTTTTGTTAATGTTAGATTTCAGAAAGATATTGAACAGCGCGAGAAGGTAAATAAATTAGTTATTGTATTACGATTTTAATATTAATTATTATCTTAGCTTTTTTCAGTTTAAGACATAAGAAGTGTACTTTTTCTAATTAAAATAATAATACATTTAAACGCCAATCGTAAAGGGTAAACCTACACAACCACCAAATAACAAAAAAAAAAAACAAATTTATACAAGTATCAGAAAATATCGGTATAGATTATGACCATTTCGTTTTAGTTGCGAATAAAAATAAATGTATAAAATATTTTAAGAAGTATTCATTTTTTAGATTTTCTTTATCTATCATTTTACAGATACCATAAAGTATAGCCAGAATATTTGAGCTGTCCGTTGGCTTAGTTGAATGCACGTTTTCCTTCTAAGTAACGGGTTCGATTGACGTCGGTAACACAAGATTTCTCCCCAAAGAAAATTTGTGTTTCTTATTCTAGTTGTGATTGTGTGTGTATGTGCATGTATCCGGCAACCACGACACAAATCGTCAAACTTAGTGTCAATTAAGATTAAAATCAAATATGTTTATTCACACGGGCCCAAAAGGAGGCACTCATGGAAGTTAATGACTCTATTGCCAGATACGCAAAATTACAGCCTATTTTTTTTATCTTTTTAACTCATTCTTCAACAAAAATACAGTAATCATATTAACCTAGGTATATTTATATTATGTAGTCGCTAGAAAGCACTTGTGTAGTTTGCCTCCAGTGTGGGGCTGTGGGTGTGAAAGCGTTTAAGCGTATACATATATTCAGGATTTCCTGATTTTAAAGTAAGTAAAGTAAGTTACTTGTTAAAAACTTTTTAAAGACAATCTTTGAGTAGTCCGCCATATGAGATTTCAAGTGACGTCACTTCATTTTTCGAGTTATTCTCAGCAATCCCTTTCATTTGACACCCATATCGTAGGAGTGCATTAAAAATTACTTGTCCGCCATTTTGTGTGTGCCGCCATGTTGGACTTAGAATGACGTCACACAGCTAACCATGCATTGTCATCCAAACTAAATGTGAATACAAAATTTAAGCTCAATCGGTTGAACATATCTGCTTCAAAATTGAGTTGCAAGATTCCACCCGAACAAACATACATACATACATTGCAAGTTAAATAAAAGCATGTAAAATTATATTTTCAAAGCTGTAACTCATCGATAATTTATAACTTATTGTCCCATCACTAATAACTATTCAAGACGCAGTTTTTACCCTCCGATAGTAGATACATCTATTTGTTTGTTTAGGACGGAGTTGTGTGCGAGTACCTTAGAACAGACAAGAGAATAAAGTCCAAAAAGAATGTATGAAACTATCTTGAAAATTTGTGTGAATTGAACAGACAATGTATTAAACGGTGAATGTTAAGCACATTTTCTCTTTTTAGTCTCAATGTAAATTGAATTACTTAAAAAGATATAACTCGATAATTAATATACTAGTTAAATAAGTTAGACTGAAAAATTATTTAAACGCAAGCTAAGCCGACTTCACCGCACCAGCTTCCTAATAAAAAAATAATCATCAAAATCGGCTCACAACGAAAGAAGTTATGAGGTAACTTTTGGAGTCGGGTAAACGAGAACATCGTCAAAGTAGTCCATAAAATAGGCATTATTGACGATATTTCAAGAACTACTGATCAGATCTTGATCAAATTTGAATGGGACCGATTAAAAAGCAACATATTTCAAACTAGACATTTTTTTAGAAATCGGCTCACGTGGATTTGAAAGCTTTATTTGAAAGCTGGTGCTTTTCATGTGGTCCCATTGAAATTTGATCAAGGTCTGATCTCTGGTTTTTGAGTTATAGTCAATAATGCGTGTTTATACATTAAATCTGATCAAGGTTCCGATGATAAAGCGGTGAAGTCGGTTTTTTAAGCTTTGCTTGCGTTTAATTATTTTACTGTTCTTTTTATTCCACTGCCAGTTGCAAATACGATACTTGGAAGTAGTTAACTCAGTAAACTCGTAACGTACTGCAACTACAACAAGCAAGCTATTTTTAGGTAGCTTATAATTGCAAAGGCTTTAGTGGGTTTTAATTATAAGCTGAGTTCTATCCAACATAATTGTGAAGCATTATTATAAACATGCGATTGGAGTATGTGACCTCATTTGCGTTGTTTGTGTCAAGTTTTTTTATTCGATATGGGCTAGTATATATAATAGGTTTGTTTCCGATCTCGATGAGTATTTATATCATAGAAAAGAATATACTCTACCAGGTATTGATATTATTAGTTTGATATCTACCGGCCAATTGCCTATATTTCCTAAAACTAAACTATAACTATATACAGCAAAGAACTGAGTTACCTACAAAACATCAAGTTTATAGGTAACTGAAGTGCTCAAGCCCACTACCAGTGGGAAGCATTCCCATCATACTGGCGGCATTGCTTCTCTGCTTTGCAATGCTACATACATTGAGCCAAATCAGTGCCAGCATTTGATTACGCGTCGCCTCAACCAGACGATATTGTAGACTTTATTTGATTCTGCGTGTTCTGCGTGTGATTGATGTGAATGTTTCTGGTACGCACAACAAGTCATCGAACTTAGTTTGGGGCTGTGAGAGTAAAAGCGTTTATCGACCGTATCTATAGCTAAATAGATTTGAATGTGAATTAAATTTTATATGACGTTTGTAGTAACTGCTATGTTGACTTCCGGGTCAACTAAATTTAAATTATTTCGGAATGCGTAGCATAAGCTACCTATAATTAATTCTACGGGTCTACGAAATCATATTTTATTTTTTGTCCGTAGCAACCGCTACGCTACGGATCAACATAATAGCAATAAACAAATATATAATGTTCTTTTTTTTTATGACAAATAGTCTAGCATTTGACCGGCATCTCACTTGATGGAAAGCGACGATGCGGTCGATGGTGGGACATGCTTACCTAGAAGGTACCTATTCACTCTTGAATTGAAGAGGCCTAAGTTATACATATCGGGAAACAAGAACGAAGGCAGGGTATTCCATTCCTTTGCAGTTCGCATTATAAAATTGGAGGCAAAACGCTTGGTTCTAATCTGAGGAATATCCACCATAAAAGGATGTTTTAAGCCTTGTAGTCCCATAATGGAAGGAAGCTGGAGGAATTAAATCATGCAAATGTTCTTTTTCTCAAAATGTTGACGAATAAGCATTACAGCAATTTACTGTTAGGATTCCTTTTTGTTTTGTTTTTCGCAAATCGTCAGCAGTACTAGTACTATGAATCGGAAAATGAGTGTTTGTTTGTCAAATTATATTCTCAGTGATGAGTTAGTTGATCTGCTCGTTTTTGGTAATATTTTTAAACACCGTAGACGCTGCTACGTAACCTCCACGGTCGCGAACTGAAAAGTCAGTGCTACGTTAGGTCAACCGATCAACAAATTGATATTAAAAAAAAAGTTACACATATACATACCGAACTCTATTCACATTCTGACGTACCAAATTTTCATAAGTCAGAACCAAAAAAATTCCATTTGGTCCAAATGCGACGCTGCCTTTCTCATTATTATATTTTCAAATTAATGTTAGTATGTTAAAATAGATGAACTCTTTATTGTATATATAATATATAATTCAAAAAGAAAATAACAGCAAACAATAAAATTATAAAATATCTTAGGCTATTATAATGGGCAGTCTCATCGCTTAAAGCGACCTCTTCCAGACAACATTTGGATGGAGAGGAGATAGCAAAATAATTTTGGGACGTATAATTTTGGTGTACTACACAAATTAAATATAGAAAATAAAGTTGTAAATACCAAATAAATGTAACAAATACATTTATAATATACTAGCCGTGCCCCGCGGCTTCGCCCGCTATTATCAAGTTATAAAGTAGCCTATGTGTTAATCCTAGGTATAATATAGATTATACCTAGGATTAACACATTATAAATCCGAAACTTTGTGTGTAAGTGTGTAAGTATGTTTGTTCCCTCTTTACGCTTTCCGTTCCAAATCCGTTCAGCCGTTAAAGAGTGAAGAGGGAACAAACATACTTACACACTTACACACAAACTTTCGGATTTATAATATTAGTAGGATTATGGTTATATTATATTGTATACCTAAATAATTAAACAAATTGTAGTTTACGGGTATTGATACAAACAAACAAAAAGGAGTAAAAGATATATTTACCTCTCTTTTTATTACAGCACAACAGAAAGAGAAAAACACTAAATCTCATCATTTGCACTATAAGGACACAGTCACGTTGCGCTCCGGATGGGTCCAATATGCCCCATTTGCACATAAATAGCCCAGCGTTTGTATTTTGCACATTGATGTTGTTTTCTACTTTCGACGACAAAGCATTTTTATGAATGTTTACAAATTTTTGTGAGTCACAAATTTGAACGAATATTTTTCGAGTTTTCACCATGCTTTACGCTTCAAGTATTTCAAAAGTTAATGGCCACAGTAAGTTTTAAACTTTCGCGATTCGAACACATAGTTTATGCTATGATTACCTATAATAGTAAAAAAAATAGTCCATACAGCAAGCAAGCGCAATAAAGACTCATTGCGACTTAAGTCATCACCATTTTTCATAGAATCTCTCATGCATTTGGAACTCATTGCGAACTCTTTGTTCCTTGAACTGTAATATATAATCTGGAAGTCTTTAAAAATATTACCAATCCTAGGCAAACATGTAACGTCTCTGGCCACATTCGAACAGGTGAGATTGTAGTCAAATCTGGTCAAATGGTAAACTTAAACTCATGACGTGTCAAGAAGTTTAACAATAAAGTATGTTTCGCGTGAATTTTAAAAGTATTGTATCTCAGTACGAATGCAATTCTACTTCATATAGTGTATATATATATATGATATTTCTTTTTCAAATTATAGCGGGCCACGCGACACAGCACGGCAATATGGAGAATTTAAAATTGAAATTTATATTCCTTTAGGAGCGGTTAAAATGTGACCGTCCCATAAAGTTGTAGTCTGAGATAAAGCAGAGAATGACATGAAGCTAACGCTTCGTAATAACATAAACGCTTTCACACTCACAGCCCCACACTACGTTTAATGACCTGTGTCGTGGGCCGGAAACATTCACATTACACGCACAATCACAACCAGAACCAGAAACACAAATTTTCCTTGAGGAGAAAACTTGTGTTCCTGCCGGGGATCGAACCCGATACCCCTGCTTAGAAGGCGAACGTTCACCTAACTAAGCCAGGTTATAAGACTCCAGTAGATTGTTAATGGTTTGCTCAGATTTGTATTAAACAAGAGCTATTGATATAGTAGACCACATACGTCATCTCTATAACTTGCAGGCCTACCATGAACTTTTAAGCCTGCCAACCGGGCAGTTCATTTATTGGATCGATATTTGTCTTGCTAAAATTTGTATTAAATTCGATAAATTACTCTGTGATGCGCGAAAAAAGTCAAAACAGTTCAGCAATTATTGTATGTTCGTAGTAAGTACATATTTTGGCAGGACAAATATCGATCCAATAAATGAACTGCCCAGAACTTGGCAGGCTTAAAAAGTTTTTGGTAGGCCTACTGCACCTTAGAATGACGTGTGCCATATTTTTTCGTGGGTGGAAAATGCATGAATGAGAACCAACTGTTCCGAAACTAGTCTCGTACATACGAGAAAACAACCGTGAGTGTCTTATAAATCTTAAATATGTCAATGTTTCAATCAAACTGTATTTTTTTAATCTTAAAATAAATCTGATGCTGTGAAATAAAACGATAGTGTGTTACATAGCGGAGTCAATAAATTATATTCATTATTTTTAACGTTGCCCGCATATCACAAGTGGCTACAAAAGCCGTCAAGTATCCTCGCCCGCTCAAAGGCGTCCTTGATTGAATTTTCGAATCGCTCTCACTCGAACCACCGCCGAGTTTTAGGCATGCAGTGTACAGAGCTAAATAAATATTACTTTTAAAATGTTGTCTTTTATTTTTCCACCTGTGTTTTGACGGTTTTCTTTTATGATAATTTAATGGATTTTTATTACGGAATGTTTCCCAAGCGTGTAGGAGAGTTTTTTATTTCGCTTTTAAATTTTTGTAGGTCACTCGGTTGTTTATGGATAACCTAGATTTTAGGTGAATATTTGAAAGAAATTCATATTATTTGTATATTTATGTAATAGCTGCTACACATTGAATGGACCTAAACGTATGGCGTGCGGGGTTACGGGTGCGGTAGCCTCCCGTACAGCGGACCCCAAGCCCGAGCAGCCACGTTTTATAAATAGATAGATAATACTTTATTGATCCACTTTATAAGATGAGATTAAACAAAGGTAACAAACAAGTTATACGTAAAGGATCACAGCAGGCGGCCTTATCACTAATAGCGATCTCTACTAGGCAACCTTCGGATGGAGAGAACTATAGAATGTAATAGACGGGGTATAATAAATGGCTGTATGGAATACCTAATTTACTTAATAAATATCATTACTTATACTTTTACTGTTACTGTTTTATGGTTTATTGAACACTATTATTTTTGAGGTCGCTTTCGAGACTGCCAGCATCATATATTAGGCCATCGTCATCACCACCATCATGCTTCTTGCAACATCCATCTACACTACCCATCACACTGGAACAACTACGCCAGCATCCCAAGATAAAAATAATTCGAGCGTGTATATAGGTATCTATAACGGTTAGATTATAGATCGAGCAAAGCGATAACTCTGAGTTAATTTGTGTGGTTCAGATAATAATAATAATAATAATAAATCTTTATTCACAAAAATAAAATAGCATTTTACATAGTACATAAAGAAAAACTTAAAATTAAGTAAAATTATAAATTATGGCATAGTTTGAGCGCAGTGGTTAAGCCTTTAATTATGCACTACTGGGGATTTCTAGTTCCCACACTAGGATATCCTGTGTTGTGGGTAACTAGTCTCTTCCTGGTTGTGTACATTTCCAACGTCAATATTGGTCTTAAAATATGAATCTACATATAAACATAAGAAAGAAGGTAATTGAATGGATAGATACTTTAGAGAAAAAAAAATAAAAAATTAAGGTATGGTGTTTAGGCTGGTGTACAGTATGGGTCACAACAAAAACAAGGACTCACGTTTGCTGCTACGTATATTCAGGTACACACAGGATAACACGCAAAGTTCGGAAGGCACAGAAGAACTTAAAGACGGGCACAAGCACAGATTGATAGGTGGTGAAATATGTATAGGGAAAGTCACAAGAATGTTTATGATGAATAACACGAAATGAAAGTAAACAAGCGGCGTAGTTTGCAAGCGAGTGAAATGGCAGCGAGAAGCGTGCGCTAAGCGTCGCAGAGGTGTCTGGACTGGCGGCCGGCGCGACATGACATTGGCACGACCGCTATCGCCGCGGGCGCAGGTTACCGTTACTTACCGCGGCAATAGGGTTGGGGTACGAGTCGGTTGAATGCTACGACGTTATCGTCGGCAATTAAGTATCGACCGACTGGCAGGTAATATAATAATGTAGTTAGAGTTAGTTAAGTATTATTATATGTATTAAGTGATATTTTGTAGATATATATTTATAAATATTATTGGTAAATTGTAAATAAATATTAGATATATAATTATGTATGTTTGTGTATTATGTACATTATTTAGGTAGATAGGAAAGTAGCCTACACCACCCCCTTCCAGAGACCGTCAAGGGCGATAATAGTCGGGAAATTTTACCCGACGACCAAAACGGGTCACATAATCTTTCGGGACTGATGGTAATTCCGAAGGATGTTCCTCGTTAGGGACGGACAGTATAAAGGCTGGTTTAATTCGGTCTATTGAAACTGTCACGTCTTTGTTATTTAATAAAATTTTGAATACCTTCTCACCTCGGGCAAGAACTTTATGAGGTCCGGAGTATGCAGGTTGGAGGGAACCCCGGGATGCGTCGTCGCGGAGGAAGACGTGATCACAAGATTCCAGTTCCTTATATATAAATACCTTTGGTTTACAATGCCGGGATGCTGGTACGGGTCGTAATTTCTCGGCGAAATTTCTGAGTCTAGTGGTAAATTCAGATATGTCTGTGGTACCACTAGCAGTTGACTCAAAAAATTCGCCGGGAAGCCTAAGTGACTCACCGTACACCATTTCAGCCGATGAGGCTTGCAAATCCTCTTTAAAAGCGGTTCTTATGCCTAATAACACCCAGCTCACTACTCAGCGATCTAACAAGGGAAGTTGCTGAACTTCGAAAGCAGTTCCAGAAGCTGACGACTGACAGGAACAACCGTTCACGCTCCCACTCGAGAGGCAATCGAAGCGGTTCAAGACAGCGCTCTCAATCTAACTACCGGAAGTTCCCGCTATGTTGGTACCACAGCAAATTTGGAGACAACGCCAACAAATGCATTCCCCCCTGTGACTTCAAGTCGGAAAACTCCAAGGGCAGTCGATAATGGCGGCTGAGGATTGCCCTTCTTCTACTGGTCGCCTGTTCGTGACGGATAGATCTTCGAAAACGCAATTTCTGGTAGACACCGGAAGCGATCTCTGCGTTTACCCAAGGTCATCACTTCGCGACCGTCGTGCTCGGACTGGATACAACTTGTGTGCTGCAAACGGTTCTAATATTGCTACTTATGGTTATGTCAACTTAGATCTCGATTTTGGGTTGCGCAGAAGTTTTGTTTGGCGATTTGTGGTAGCTGATGTAACTAAACCTATAATTGGCGTAGATTTTCTGAATTTTTATAATCTTGTCGTAGACTGTCGCAATAAGCGTTTAATAGACAATGTAACTTCTCTTAATGCTATTGCCACTTTGGCTGATTGTAAAAATGTATATTCTGTCAAGGTAGTGACCGGTGAGACACGATATCATAAAATCTTGGACGAATTTCCCGATATCACTCGACCTGCTGGCAGGCATCACATTATTTAGGTAGATAGGAAAGTAGCCTACAAAGGTAAATTTGACATATATTAGTTTACAATATTATTTTTAATTGAAGGTATGCTAATATTCATTTGATTTACACCTGTGTGAAAGTTTTCTGTGTGAGTGCGTCGCATGTGCGTGTTTGAGTGCGTTATCGTATACAGAAAATACTAGTTGAATGCGCGAGATGGTGTTACAAAGTGTGCGTGAGGACAGGTTTGAGTTAGGCAGGCGGTACACTGTTACCTTTTTGGCGCTCAATTGTAAACATTAAGGTTAAATAAAGTATTTTTATATTGTTAGTGTTAATCTAATATAAATAAGTAAATATTACTAAACTATTTGAGATTATTACATGTTCATTATGAGAAAAAGGTATATTTTAGTGGATAAATTTAAGTTAGGGATCGGTAAGCAAGTATTAGTGAGCAACATCAGATGTGCTGAAATTATTATTGTGGTTAAGTGAAAGCATCTGGTACTATTTAACTAATTAAATTATATAAAGTATATATAATGATTTGTTGTTATTTGAATGATGTAATCTTAGTAGTATAGGATAATTTAGTCAATTTTTTTTTTATTGTGGTACTGCGTTATGTTATTTATTTAAATAACTACATATATAAGTGTTCTGTATTCATACCAAGGTCTAATCTAGAAGAGACTATATGTGAGTATATATTTTTGTTATTCAAGTATGTTTTTTTAATTGTGAGTGTGTTTTTTTAATTTTAGATTCATGCACTCTTTAAAATATTGTTTTCTTAAACACCGACGTCCAACTCCATTGCGTAATTCCTCTCCATAAGAGAAGATTGCTTTTAGCGATCAGACCGCCTATTGTTACACTTTTATGTAAATCATTATTTTCTGTTATTTTTTTGTCTTAATTGAGGTGTTATAGATAAAGATAATGAGTCTATCTATCTATCTACCCCACACTAAGTTCGAAGACATTTATCGTGACACAGAACCGGAAAAAATCACATCACACACAATCATACTCAGAACTAGAATCACAAATTAACTAAGAACTGCTTGTTAAATTAGTTGGGTGAGCGTTCGCCTTCTAAGCACGGGTATCGGGTTCGATTCCGGGAACACAAGTTTTCTCCCCAAGGAAAATTTGTGTTGGTGGTTCTGGTTGTGATTGTGTGTGTGATGTGAATGTTTCCGGCACCCACGAAACAAGTATTTAAACTTAGTGAGGGGCATTGAAAAAATTCATTTTTCTCGGAAGAGAAAAAAACTTGACTTCGATACCCGCAGAAAAGGTAATGTCTCTTACATCCAGGTTCGCAAATTTATAGCTATGTCCAAAAATCAACGTTCAAGTTTCAGTGTGTTCCCTCATTATCACTCCTCTCAATGCATTGGATATATATCTTTTGACAACAGTGTTATCGTCTGTGTACCCAGAGATACCGAGCCTAAGCAGATCGTTTATTGGAATAAAAAGAGCATTGCCGAAAGAATTGACCCTTGAGGTACCCCGGCGTTAATAGCCATTGGATCGGACGAGCAGCCATCAACGGACGAGTCATATCCAGGTCTTTGACCATCCATAGTCTTTGACCATCGTCAAACACTAGCCTGTCAAAGAAAAACAAACAAAGCTACCTTACTATCCACTAAAGTACCTTAAAAGCCATTCTCGCCATCCCAAAACCAACCTACAAATAAAACCCACCTGCCCTAAACCATCTAACCGTCCATCTGTTGTACACAGATACAGGTTGTTCAGACGGGGCGGGTCCAAACATTACAATGTCATTAGTCGCAATCGGGGTGTCAGGTCACGCGCGTTTGCTTGTGTACCGCTGCTTTTTTCACTTGCATTCGTAAACGGGCTATGAAGCGAGCGATTATAACTTACTAAAAATAAAACTACGTTAATTTTATTCGTAGGTACATACATCATCTAAACCGTCCATCTGTTGTACACAGATACAGGTTGCTCAGACGGGGCGGGTCCAAACATAACAATGTCATTAGTCGCAATCGGGGTGTCAGGTCACGCGCGTTTGCTTGTGTACCGCTGCTTTTTTCACTTGCATTCGTAAACGGGCTATGAAGCGAGCGATTATAACTTACTAAAAATAAAACTACGTTAATTTTATTCGTAGGTACATACATCATCTAAACCGTCCATCTGTTGTACACAGATACAGGTTGCTCAGACGGGGCGGGTCCAAACATAACAATGTCATTAGTCGCAATCGGGGTGTCAGGTCACGCGCGTTTGTTTGTGTACCGCTGCTATTTTCACTTGCATTCGTAAACGGGATATGGAGCGAGCGATTGTAACTTACTACAAATAAAACTACCTTGATTTTATTGGTAGATTTATACATCATCTAACATGTGGCTCAGACGGGAGGGGTCCAAATATTGAAATCGTATCATCTATCAGTTCACACGAATTTACTTCTGTACCGTTGCTTTTTTAGCTTACATTTATTTGTAAGCGTATGATTTTGGAGATTTTTCATACACATTATATCTCCACACACTAAATATCCAGGTTTATCTATTGGCAGTGTTTCAAACCATTTTTATTTTTACTAAACATCCGGCCACTTACGTCAACATGATATTATGTCTTACCAGCAGGTCGCTAGAAAAACATTTCAAAGACATATACATATAATTTAGAAAAAAAAAATAGTTACAGTAAATCAATCGTAACAGATAGATTAACGCCATTGCAGAGATTTTTTTCGGATTTTAGAAGAACTACAATGCTTTGGTACGTTATTTTTATGTATCTCTTAATAAGCCTACGTTAGCTATGAAAATTTATTTTCCGGAGACTTGGTTTCAAAACATTGGAGTTTTATACATACATATGAACTTTATTAGGTTTTTTATACATATATATATAAACTTTCCGTCAAAACTATCTATCTGATAGTGAAAACTGCATCAAACTCGTTGCGTGGTTCAGGAGGAGTTTGCGGATAAACAAACAGACAGACGCGAGTTGCGACTTTGTTTTATTCTATGTAGAGATGATGAAGGATAATTATCTATTTCCATTATTAAATATAAATACCCTAAACGAAGAGTAGAACAAATCATCAATAAATCAGATTATTCGATTCAAATTACTTAGATCAGCTGGGCTATCTAAAAACACGTTAGTTGCACTCGCTGATTCAAAGGCCACACTCTGACAAGAGCGAAGCTTCCGCGAACAGAATGAGAAGCACTCATTACCGCTCACGGAAGAAAACTGCCAATTTATTGGATTCGTACTTTAGATTTGCCGTTTTTTAGTCGTTTTTTGATGCAAGCAGACAAAAAGAACACTGAAAAACAGTACGACACAGCGCTGTTTGCATTAATGTTTTCTTTTCTGTTTTAAAAGTCAAATGGAGTGCGGAAATTATTGGCTCGTTTTGAGGCTCGGGATGAATACGAGATGTCTTTTATTTTGCTTAATGGGAATATTTTTTGTTCTTTTTAATTAACATTCTGTAAGAAGTCTTCTGTTATGAGTGTTTGATTAGATGGGGTGATCAAGGTTGTTTTCAATTTGCTCTTTGTGAGAGCAAAGCAAGAGCAAATTAAAAACAACGTTTAATATATATCTCATTGAATATATGTAGGATTCTTGTTGGAATAAAAGCACTTCGTCGTAGTAAATTGGCTTTATATTAAACAAAACTCCTATAGTTACAAGATGCGTCCGGCTTGTGCTCACAATCGTCTCCGTCTGCCCCTTCACTCATTCCTCGTTCATTCCATATCTTCATTCATAACTGTCTCATTCACTCATTTCACAATATCTTTCGTTCTACACTCGGCCATCCCTGCATTCATGTCTGACCCAGACTTAGTCTAAACCTAACCTTACATACACACTTACATCTAAGTTCTTAATACATAGTACACAATATCACCTACTACATATTACCGTTAATTATCAAAACAAATCAAATCTTTTTTTTAACTTTAACTTATATAACAAAAGAAACCATAAATTAAGAAAATATGTGATGAATGAATGACAGTCATACTATAAAGTTATAGCATCAAAATCTTACATGTGGATCACAGATGATCAGGCCATGGTTTCATGTAGTCAGCTGATGTTGATGTTCGATTAGGCCCTTCTGCTGAACTGTCTATCTTCTCCACATCATAACGATCTTTGACCTTGACGGCCACCACTCTATATGGCCCTAAGAATTTCGGCTTCAGCTTCAAACAAGTTCCAAATTGTGTTCTCATAATAGCAACACATTCTCCTACTTTGTAGAGTCTGCTCTCTTTTCGCTTCTTATTATATGTCCGCTCATTTTCTTGCTGAACTTTCAAAATCTGGGCTTTGGCTGTTGCACGTAATTGCTCCCTGTCCGCCATATAAGCGTTACAATCTTCCTTCAACAGCATCTCGTATATTTGAATGTCATCTTTTGTCTTCATCTTGGTGCCTGTCATGAGTTCAAATGGCGTCATATCGATGCTGCGTTGATACGTGCTGTTCAAAGCAATTTGTACCCTGGCTACGTGCTTGTACCATTGACCTGGATCTGAAATGCAAAGCTTAGATAATATTGAAATGATGGTTCTATGGATCCTCTCCACCTGACCATTTCCTCGAGGGACTCCCGTCGTAATCATGATATGCTGAATTCTCTCTGATTCACAGTATTCTTTAAAATCGTTACTAATGAAAGCCGCTCCACGATCTGTTATTATTCGTGCTGGATTTCCAAATGTCTGTTGATGAATTCTCAGCTTATCAAGAGTTTCTTTTGAAGTTGTAGTCTTCGTGGGAAATATCCAAACAAACTTTGTAAATGCATCTACTATCGTTAGGATATAGTTGTACATCTTCTTTGTTTCTGATAAAGTTCCAACATGGTCGCAATGTATTGTGTGCAATGGAATGCTTTCTTTTTCAATATTGTTCAGAAATCCTTCTTGCTTTCCTGCTTTCTTTGTAGCCAGAAGGCAGGGGATACATGTAATGATAAACTCATCTATCTTCCTTGACAATTCTGTGATGTAATAATCTTTTTTAATCATCTCAGTCATTTTTCTCTTCCCAAAATGTCCATTCAAGTGGACTCTCTTTATTATGTCAATATCCATTCCTTGTGGAATCACTATTTGTGTCCCTTTATGCAATATTCCATTTTCAATGCAGTAATCCAAATAAGGTCGCTCTTTTAAAATTTCAAAAACTACTTTCAGTCCTTCGTCTAATTCCTGAGCAATTTTTATTCTGTTATGCAGGTCTCTCGTTACCACCCCGACGAATGGTGCTCTACTTAGCGCATCAACATGCCTCATCTGCGTTCCAGTGCGATGCTCAATCTCATAATTGTACTCTTGTAGCAACAAGACCCATCTTGCTACTCTTGTAGTTAAATCTTTCTTCTTCAATGTTTGCTCGAAGGCTTGACAATCTGTAATGATTTTAAATTTAATACCATACAAATATGTTCGGAACTTCTTTACCCCTTCAATGATCGCTAAAGCTTCCAACTCATAACTCGTGTACTTTTTTTCTGCATCACTAGTCTTCCGACTCATATAGTGTACTGGGTGTAACTGCCCATCATCGCCACTTCGCTGCAGTAGCACTGCCGCATAAGCCACCACAGAAGCATCTGTGTGTAATTCCGTAGGTAACTCGGTATCAAAAATTCTTAGCACAGGACTACTCGCTAACTTCAACCGAAGTTCATCAAATGCCTTTACATGAACCTCTTCAAAGACAAAATTAACATTTTTCTTCAATAGATCAGTCAATGGTCGAGCAATCATAGCATAATTTTGAATAAACTTTCTAAAATATGAGGTAAGTCCTAAAAAACTATGGAGTTGTTTGAGACTAGAAGGTTGAGGAAACCTTACCACAGCATCCGTTTTGTCTGGTGAGGGTCTCACCTGTCCGTCCTCTATAACATGACCAAGGTACTCAACTCGCCTCTGCACAAGTTGCGACTTGCTCCAGTTCACTTCTAGGCCATACTGCGATGCTCGGTGAAGTACTTCTTTTAACCTTCCCACAGCTTGTACCTGATTTTCTGCAATTATTATTAAGTCATCGATGAATATCAGGATATAACCCTTTTCAACAAGATCTCTGAAGATTATATTGATAAATCGTGTGAAAACCTTTGGACAAATCGATAATCCAAATGGTGCCTTTAAAAATTCATATTGGGAATTGTTCGTCACAAACGCAGTGTACTTGACAGAGTCTTCATGGACCGCTAAATGGAAGTAACCATTTTTCAAATCTAAAGTACTAAATACTTTGGCCTTTGAAAGTTTATCGATGTGGTCATCAACCACCGGCAAAGGATACTCGTCTTTCACCATTTTCTTGTTTAACTCACGGTAATCAACACAAATTCTCGTGCTGCCGTCTTTCTTCTTCACCAATACTAATGGGCTAGCATATTCAGAATGACTCACCCTGATAATTCCTTCATCCAACCATTGTTTAACTTGCCGTTCAACCTCCTGTTGTTCTGCTATGGCCAGCCGTCGCGGTCGCTGCGCCACTGGAATGTCATCCTTCAAAATGATTCTAAGTTGAATCGGTGCCTCGCGCGTCTTTGTAGGTCGATAACTTTTCACCAAACTCTCCACTTCACGTCTAAGTACTGGATCGGCAACATAACCTGAAACATCCGAATCAGAGATGGCACACATAAAATTTCGAAGCCAACTTTCGTCAGACTTTAAAAATAGTATACGACTGCCATCCATAAACATCGTTACACCCGTTAGAAATTCTTGTCCTATAATAATAGAGAATCGCATAACGTTCTTAGGTACAATATGAAATACAACGCCTTCATAACACTGATTGTCTATTGTTATATCCGTCGTGATATAACCCGGCGAAATCACTTTTGTAGAACCAAGTCCCGTCAGTGATATTTCACGTCGCACAAACTCCTGCGCACATGAAGAAGTGTAGCAGTCCTCCGCGATTAAATTCAGGTCACTCCCCGAATCTATGAGCGCACTTATAAACTTTCCCGACAGCAAAATATCCTTCATGGGTTTTCGATGTAATTTTCCATTGTTTACATTCAATGAGTCCGCCGCTATCTTGCTTGCTTGACTTGCTTCCTGACAAGCCGTGCTCCTATTGGTCGCGTCCTGGTTCAGTAGCGCATCTATGTTCATTCCGTTCGCGTTCGTTCCTGTGTTCAAGGCGCAAGGGCAAGGTTCATCGACCTCCGCATCAACGCACATATTTTGCTTTGCTTGATTTTTATTTCCAGGAAGCTTGAACATAGATTTAGCCGCCGCTGAAGTAGATGCTCTCGCTGGTGATGAGCATTTAGATGATATGTGGCCAAACTGATTGCATCGGAAACATTTTAGCCCCTTCGATTTGTGCGGGCATTCCAAAGAAACATGATTACTTTCACCACAGCTGAAGCACTTCTTCACGTAGTTATTTTCACTTCGAGGCCGAAATTTTCGGTGATTTTCTAGGTGCGTCGTCGCATTACACTTTTCTTTTATACTTTCATAGATTTTAAACTTTTCCTTTAGTTCATGGTACGTCTTGACACCGTATAACATTATTTTATTCGTTTCAACATCTTGGATGCCGTCGACAATGTACTTAATCGCCACGTAATCTGCTATTTTGCCTCTTTTTCCCAATTCTTTCATGGTCAGCATATAATCCAGACAACTTTCTTCTTTTTGCTTTTTCCGAGCTGCCATCATTTCATGAATCATTTTACTGTCAATCGTATCGGGAAACTCTTTATTCAGGCCTGCTTTTAGGTCTTCCCATGTTCTGAATGGTCGTTCGGATTTTAACCACAGTGCCGCTGTTCCCTTCAGACTCCTCCTCGCCACTACCAACTGTTGAAGTGGGGTCCACCCAAATATCTCCGCGTTCTCATCCACATCTTGGATAAACTGAGACACTGAGTGTGCCTTGTCCTGGCCGCTGAATTTATTGATAATGTCCTCCACATACCACAAACTGCTTGGACGCCTAACGTCCGCCATTGGGTCCTCCGCCGTGTGAGCTGTGTCCTGTAATTTTCGATCCGTCGACATCGAGCCGCCCAGATATTACCCGTATCTCCAGAAACGCCGTCTTTTCCCTCAAGATGCGAGCAACACGTCGTCGTCTTGATTTTCTGTCGCCTCGCCTGTCTAGATCCTTGAAAATGTTGGATCGAAGCACACGCCACGCGCCGTCGTCGTTGCACCTTACAACCTTCGTCGTCTGCCGTCTTTAATATCCAAAATCTCGGGACGAGCCCCCAAAATTGTAGGATTCTTGTTGGAATAAAAGCACTTCGTCGTAGTAAATTGGCTTTATATTAAACAAAACTCCTATAGTTACAAGATGCGTCCGGCTTGTGCTCACAATCGTCTCCGTCTGCCCCTTCACTCATTCCTCGTTCATTCCATATCTTCATTCATAACTGTCTCATTCACTCATTTCACAATATCTTTCGTTCTACATATTATATATATTTGAATGTTTGGGGGCTACGTCTGTAGGAGGATACCCCTTAAGTCTGACTCCCTACACGTGGTCCCCGGGTGTTGTTAATCAGGTGACATTTGAGAGGTGGTAGAGCATTTTGTGAATTGCTCGCCTGGCTTGCTACCAAAGTAGCTTACCACCATCAAGTTGAAAGTCTGCCGCCAAGCCAAATACGGTGTTCCGGCAATTATCCTTGAGAGCCTGCGTATTCCAGGTCTAGTGTGTTTACCAGCTTCGATCACATCGTCACTTACCATCAGGTGAGATAGTGGTCAAATACTAGCCTGTCACAAATAATAAAAAAAATGTAAAAACAGGTGTTTTATTATTTTTAAACAAACATATATTGATTGTAAATATTTTTACAAGAACCGTAGTATCACAAGCAACGTGAAGAATGTTTATCTAATTTTGTGAAACAGGGAAAGGTTCTCGATTCGACTGTATACAGCAATTATCTTTTTTTGCATGTGTTTCCTCATATTACCGTTGTTTGAGTTTCTAGAGTATTTTTTTGGTGTTTTGTTATTGTTTCCAGGACCCATGATAAAAGTCATTAATTAATTGTGGGGCTGTGAATTTGTAAGCGGGTATTATGCTTATGGAAATAAAATCGAAATTAGGAAATAAGGCACTCATGCATGTTAATGGCAAAACTGTAATATGTACATTACGTATCTAGTTTCATGTCAATTCTGAACGCAAATCAGGTACTTGAAGTTCACACTTCGCTCAGACAAATCTAATAGCACTAGATTAATGTAAAACCAAGACTTGAATACCAAATAACATTTAAAATTCAAAAACCTATTCCTCCCACGTTGTCTAACGTTGAAATGTTGCCGCTAAAGGTCTTTGCACACTACATCGGGCCCTTATAGGACCATAACTTATAGAAGCATGCAAATCGTGTAGGTATGTTTTGTTATCATTATAATTCATCATAAACAATGCGTATTTTATAAATAGAGGTAATATATTGTTCGTAGGTACTGGGTTTCATTCCCGGCAATAGAACAATTTTCCATCCCAAGAGACATTAAAATTTGTGCTTCTGGTTCTGAGTGTGAATATGTGAGTGATGACTGTTACCTTTTAAGGTCAAGCTTAAATCTTTATTTGTTGTGAAAGTTTTATACTCATTTTAAGATTTTATAAGGCGTAAATTATAATAAATACCTTAATTAATGATTGCAACATTAAAATATAATAATTATCTCATGAAATACAATGAAACAGTACATTTTCATCGAAAACTAATAAATTAAATTACTAAATTAATATACTACGTTATACTATTGAATATACTACGCATGTCACAGTCAATTTATATTTTATGTAAAATTTATGAACAATGCCTGTAATTAATTATTGATTATTGTTGTATGACTTGTAACTTATCATTATCAATAAATAAATATAAAATATTTTTTTCCGGCACCCACAATACAAGTATTTAAACTAAGTGCGGGGTTGAAGTGAAATTGCGTTTGCTTTTGTTTGTATAATTCTATGTTATTTCCTTTCAAAGTACGATAACGCAAAGTTCAAAAGTCCCACTTTAAAGTGCTTAGTTTGAAAGCACAGTTCAAAATTTCAGTACAGCGCAGTAAATACCTTTCAAATGTTTTGTCAAAAAGCTGTTACGATAGGAATAAGGAATATGCATAATTCAATACATAATTATTTTACAATAACGGGAACTATGAACGAGACCAATGGTAGCATAGCCCGGTGTAATGCCCGACAACCCTTATCCAGGTTTAAATATGTTGGAATAGGATTAAATAATTAAAACACATGTGTTGCTTCGTGTTTCAAAGTTGTCAGGTTTTAACTAGTGCATTGCACTGTTTTAAATGTATTTTGAATGTTTTGCTGTGTTGTGTGAATAGTTTTTAGTTGCCACTTGTGTGGTTAAAAGTTTTGATTATTAACTGTTAGAAGTATACAATTTTGTATGTAATTTAAAATTATGTAAGTGAAATAATAAAGTGATTGATAAAGAGGCTAATTAACAATGACGCTTTCGTTGAAGCCAGATTGCAAAGTCTTGAACATCGGCGTAAAGTTGCAAGCCTGTCGGTATTCCATAAAATTCATTACGGTGAATGTGCTCAGGAACTACACGACCTTGTTCCCGCTTCACCTTTTTCCACCTTACATCTAGAAGAACGGCGTCGCGTCACCCATTTATAGTTGAGATACCGTTCATTCGCACGAAACGTTTCGCGTCTTCGTTCATTTATAGAACAGCAAAAGAATGGAACGCTTTGTCGTCGTCTGTGTTTCCCGAAAGGTACAATTTAGGTGTGTTCAAAAGTAAATACCTATGTATTTACTGAGCAAGCGTGCTCCACCCTAGACGATGTACGTCACTTTCCATCAGGTGTGATTGTGGTCAAACGTTTGCTTAATCTGTAATTTAAAAAAAAGTTTTTTTTTACAGCACGAACAGAATACGTTTTATCACTGATGAGTCAAAATACAAAACGCTTCGTCTCTATTCTATTAAAAGAAACGCTTTCTAACCGAAAAGATCTTGATCTTCTTGTATGTATAAGGTTTAAAATATCTTAACTTTTATATGTATATCTAAATAATTAGAGCTTACCGAGATTGCAAAGTTAAAGACAAGCAATTCGAAACCTTTGTATACAAGTTTTAAAGTTTGTTACATTTGAAAAGCGTTTTTTTGATAGAAGTGACAAAGCATTTTAGTTTTTGGCTAGGGGGACTGTACGGTATGTTACAGTAAAATAAAAAGGGAGTTAGCGTGACTTACCTGTTGTCTAGATCGAAAATTGTTTCGGCTTCATTCCAAATGAAGTACAATGACAATTTTCGTATAGGTAATTGTCGATTAGTACGAGGTAAGGGTGAGTGAAGTGTGAGGTGAAACGTGACGGCGAGTGCTCCACACTCATCCTGAAGAGGGCTTCCGATTGAAGCCGAACTAATTATCCATCTAGATATGGACAACGCGTAAGTCATACTAATTCCCGTTTTAATTTTAATTAAACTATTCAAAATATGCGTGAGTCTATATCACAGTATGGTAAACACGCTAGGCTAGAATGAGAGGCTCTCAGACAGCTGCCAGAACATCGTTTGTAACTATGGCGATAGCTTTTTCTAATTGAGGGTTGGTAACTACGACTGTATTTCGGTACATGGTAAGCCAGGTTAGCATGAGATACCTTTTGCACCATGGAAGAAAATGTTGTATTTCAGGTATATAGAACTATATTTATACAAATGTATATTATATAGAAATGTATTTATTATGTATTAGAAATGCTATTATATAGACATGTATTTATTTGAAACACTTTACCACTGTATAGATGTTTGCTTTCGAAATACATTAAATTGTACTGAAGTCTTTATTTCTGTTTAATTGTATTTTTTCGCTCACTAGACGTATACCTAAAATATCGATAAAAAAATTAAGTGCCTCTTTGGGCCCTTAAATAAACGATTTTGAGTTGTTATTTAGTATTAAGTTATAGAAATATTAATATGTTATCACATCTACGTCGAAAGGTAAAGCATGCATTGATGTGGTGAACCATAAGTAAATAAAAATTACATATTTTTGGGGGGCTTGCTCTTAAGCTGTATAAAGATAAAAAGTCAATTTTAAGCTTAAGTTAATCTGACTTTTAAATTCATCCGCTAATGTTTTACGCTAAGTTAAACCCACCGAAATGCGCAAAGTCCAATTAAGTTTTCTAATTAATTACTTTTTCTCTCCACTTATACTCCCGGGGGGAGGTGAGGGGGTCCCAGGACGATTCAGTACTAAATGACAGTTTATGTTAATCTTACGATTATAGGGTTTTGTGAAGACGAGGTATTTTTTTTGGGAGGGGAAGGCCCTTTAAAAAGCCTAATGATATTAAAGTCTGTTCTGGTGGTTAAAGCCTCTGGTAGAGAGGAAATTTGGATGTGGGTGTGATATTACCTGATTTCGCCACACAAAGGAGGGTAATGTGTTTATCAGCCTTATTTATGTATATATGTTTGTTTCTGTGTGGCTTTCTAGAGACCAAATGCCTTGGGTCTAAATCTTATGAGTGAACAAATTTGAGCCGTTTGGTGTGAGACACTGGAGTTCGTGGGGACCGGGAGCTCATTCTATTTTCAAATATCTATCAGAGCGCCTGGTTGAGGAGACGCGTGATCAAAATGCTGGCATTTATTTGGCTCAACGTATTAGCATTCCGATTCAGAGAGGCAATGCCGCCAGTATGATGGGAACGCTACCCACTGGTAGTGGGCTTGAGCACTAGAGTTACCTATAAGCTGGATGTCTTGTAGGTAACTTAGGTCTTTGCTGTGTATAATTTTAGGTAATGTAGGCAATTGGCCTGTAGATACAGATGGATGAATAAAAAAAAACTGAAGACATGACAGTATATAATCAAAATGAAATATGGCGAAAACGTTGCCATATTGTGAAAAATAAAAAATGAAATTTGACGAACTGTGTGGGTATCATTGAGTAGGTATTTGAAAATGGTTTGCAGTTTTCTAGTATACATTTTTATTTCGAATGAAAATTTAGGATCTTTAAACATAAAACATAAACGACATAACAACGCTTTTACACTCACAGTCGCACACCTAAGTTCGATGACTTGTGCCGGGGGTGCCGGAAACAACTACATTACATGTTATCATATCACAATCAAAAGCAGAACTTGTGTTCCCGCCGGGAATCGATCCCGATACCCGATGCTCAGAAAGCGAACGCCCACAAGCTTAACCAACGGTTAGGACCATTCTCATTAAAATTTTCAGTAGCCATTATAAACGAGTGTTAAAGTTCTTACATAATCGCATAAAATTCATTTTCTAATTAACGAAAGAAATGCACATAAAAAAGTAGTCCTCTTTTTACGCAGTCGGGTTTTTGATATTTTTGTTTATTTGTTTTTAGTTATTTCAGAGCTTTTTTTTTCTCATATAAGCACACTACTTAAATGCCTACTGGGTACTGGGTACGTACGCGTAGTACACGTGGCCTTCCAATTAATTTACAAAATGTAGCTATTTTGTTTAAAAATACATATAATTTTTTTCAAATGACGCGAGCTATGTTTTCGATTTTCCTTGTAAGTATTAACAACGATTGTAAGAATAAGTTCGCTCTACCGACATAGGAATGATTCTAATTTTCAACCGATTACCAATATCCAAGTATTTTTTATCAATTATATGCAAACATTTGACCACTATCTCACCTGATATTAAGTGACGATGCGGTCTACGATAGTGCGCGCATGCCTAGGATATATTTAGCCCTTTTATTGCGTTAATCGAATTTTCGTATAGTTAAACGTGCCTGGATATGTTCTATAAACGTCCGTATTATCGCCTATGATGACAATCGTGCTCGGACCGCAGTCTGCTCGAAAGCTGTTGCTTTCTTCTTGGTCCCATTTAAATTTGATCAAGATCAGATCAGTAGTTTTTGAGTTATCGTCAATAATGCGTGTTTAATACATTTATTCTGATCAAGGCTCCTATGATTAAGAGGCGAAGTCGGTTATTTTAAGCTTTTCTTGCGATTAATTATTTACCAAACAGTATCGCATAAAAACACAATTACCGTAAGCACTTTAAATATGCATATCGTTAAAATAAAATATGCTTACCAAGAAATTTAAATGAACAACTTTATTGAAAGTCATGAATAATGCATACTGAACCTATTAACACGTTCTTTGCTTACATAACCATTTAATCAAGGCAAGGAAATGCAAAAACTAACGTTAAAAATAGCGTTAGCGTCAAAATAATTATACAAGAGATTAGAAATAAAGTTTGTCTAACCGCTTTATTACGGTACAATAATTATTACTGTATTTCAAATTGAAGGGCAATGTTTCTAGCTAAATTACAGGTCTTAAGAGGCCAGGGAGTCTGTGAAACGATCTATAGACTGTCTCTGTTAAACTGGCAAACTGTGCCCATGCTTGATGTGATAGCACTACCGACCGAACAAATTATGATAGGTGCCGTAATACCAAAAATTATGAATGAAAATGTAATGTTTAGCCATTGTTTTTCGCAATAATAGTACCTTGAAATGATAATCTATGTTCCTGTTGTAATGACAAAAGAAATGTGTTAGTTTTTAATACTAAACGAATAAGTTAAAGATGCGACATTTACGTCGTAATAATGTGTGAAAATCAATTGGTTTATATTTCGTTTTAGGTAATTATTTTGGAATAAAAACTATCCAGGTACCTAGATTAATATGTTTTTAATCTGAATAACAATACAGTATGGTGATAATATGCTTGAATTATAAATAATTTCGGTATTTCAATTGTATGGGCAAATCAACCTCCGCAGACCCTTAAAGAGAAAACTCTTTGCTCCGGTAAGCGTCATGCTTGTCCATTACAGTTAAGAGCTACCAAAGTTTGAACTTATATAGTTTGGACTCTTCTGCGGCAAAGTACTGTGGTCCTCACCCTGAGATATTAGAAGTTTCACCCTGAGAGAAGTTAAAAACTTTAAAATTACACATACAAAATTATACATTTTACATAAATAAACTTAACGAAGAAACATTAATAAAAAAATATTGTATTCACGTTTTGCAACAAATTTCAAATACCATAATTGTACTATTAAATATATTAACTGAGTCCACCAATTTCATAAATTTCAATAAAATCCTCATAATTGTTTCCATACTATCTACGGGCATATTGCCTATATTTCCTAAAACTAAACTAAAACTATATACAGCAAAGAACTAAGTTACCTACAAGACATCGAGTTCATAGGTAAATCAAGTGCTCATCTGCCCACTGCCAGTGGGTACCCATCAAGCTGGCGGCGTTCCCATCAAGCTGGCGGCATAACCTCTCTGAATTGCAATGCTTAAACGTTGAGCCAAATAAGTGCCAGCATTTTGATCACACGTCGAAATTGAAACAAAAAAGTACAGTATTGTTGTGCACTATATTATTATTATTATTTAATTTTTCATTTTGTAGTTTTATCAGCACCATTACATAGTAAATTTTTGTAACGTACTACTACTGTACCGTTATTTTCACACCAAAAACGGTCCCTGATTAGAAGTCATGTCACTTTGTGACCTAATTAGATAGTATCGAACGTGGGCGTGAAAACATCAGTATGTTACTTGGGAGTTTTATGTTTATTTTTGAGTTCTCTCGACTATTGAAATATTAGCGACATTCACAACAAAGTGCGTCCATCACCTTAGACATTTCGGCGTCTGTACTTAATGCCTTAACGCATTCACACTCACAGCCCCACACTGATTTATAGCGGGTAACCAAAATGAGCGGCTATGTATATAATTTATTTAAAACTATTTATTGCTAAAAACAATCGAAATAAGAATAAAATTATAAATTTGTAATTCTATTGTTATAAATGTTACAGATTTTAACCTATGTATGCATCTAATGAGTATTCCCCATTGTCTAATAAAGAGGGAAATTGGTGTAAATACCCACTAAATGTGTGTCCGAATAACAATAAAGGAATAGCTAAACATTTCAGTGAACTAATCTCGCTTCCGATTTCAGCAGAAGTGATGTATTTACGACCTACATTCACACATTTGCGTCGACGTAGTTTGTATCTGTAGGAGGGCTACCCAGAAACGAACTCACACGAATAGCCGTCCTAGCTAAAAACCAAAATGCTTTTTTTATGATAGATACTTGACCGCTATCTCACCCGATGAAAAGTGACAGTGCGGTCAAAGATGGGACATGAATCATACAAAGAAAAATATTAAATTTCATACATATATACCGTTTTTTAATTTTAATGGAAACAAATACAAAGCAGACAAAGGGGTGACCTAATAGAGACATATAAGATTATAACCGAGCATTATAACATAGACCTCTCTAGTAAACTCTTTCAGTTGGATACAAACAAGGTACTGAGAGGGCATTCCAGGAAACTGATCAAACATGCAAGTGCAAGCAATCCCCAAAAAAAAACACTGCCTGCCGAACCGCATAGCTAGAGTGTGGAATATGCTACCAGAGACAGTGATAAGTGCTCCCTCAATAAACTCTTTCAAAAATAGATTGGACAAACATTTAAAAAAAAAAAGTGCACAAAAGTGATATACACGTATCAGCTTAATAAGCTGCTCAGTGTATCAACAATAATAATAATAATAAATACTCACTACCAGTGGGTAGCGTTCCCATCATGCTGGCGGCATTGCCTCTCTGAATTGCAATGCTAATGTTGAGCCAAATAAGTACCAACATGTTTTAGCTCAGTTAGCGAATTGAATAAATGAATAGACCGTTTTGTATGAGAGAGTGAAACAGATCACAGAGCAATGCTTACAAACATGCATAAGTACAGTTCGGCTATGTTTCAGGACACTAATAAAATGATTTCTACTTATTCTATTCTATTCTAATGGTATTTATCTACTATCTTTATTATCTTCTAGGCAGGCATGCTACATTTTCGGCCGCATCGTCGCTTTCCATCAGGTGAGATAGTGGTCAAAAGCTTAATTTATTTTGTTTATACAGCATAAGCCATGCTAGGCTAAACTATATTGATACATTTAGAACGGAAAAAATTTCGCTTGAGGCGACATGACACCCTATGACCGCGGGTTCAAATCCCGCCTCAAGCGATCATTTTTCCTCTCTAAATTTATAAATATGGTCAAAAGCTTGCCTATCAAACATAAACAAAAACAAAAAAAGACAAACGCATTCACACTCACAGCCCCACACTAAGTTCAAAGACTTGTATCGTGGGTGCCGGAAACATTCACATCACACACACATTACACCCAGAAACAGAAGCACAAATATCCCTTGGGAAGGAATTTGTGCTCCTGCCGGGAAACGAACCCAGGACCTACGGCGCAGAGAGCGGACACCTGTCCACTGCGCCAACTGGGTAGTCAAAATAAAATATAAATATTATAATTTTCACAGTACCCCGAGTGATGTAACTACGACAGACGCCAAAAAGTCTGCACATTGGGAGGTCAACATACAGATAAACGTGCAAAGTGAGTTGTTTGTCGACGCCGCTATTAACTCGCTTTGTAGATACTTATTGCCAGTTTTTAAGAATAAAACTTGACGCATTGTTGTCTGCGTTTGAAGAACAAGTTGTGCCACTTGACTCTGCCCGTGCTTTAGAAAACGTGTCTCTTGTGGCGCCATAACAGACGCACCTGTCCCCTAATTCTGTAAGTCAACGTCATGGATGGGCGTCACGCCCATAGACAAATCTCAGCTGTAGTAGTCCACAGATTAAAAAGCAATAAAAACCATAGAAGAAGGGCCAGCTGTTTTGGTCCACAGACTTCGTTTCACCCAATTTGTGGAATCGAGTACAAAAAGTTATTGTTGAACTTATGGGAAATAAATATTATCTTTAAATGTAGTCCACAGAATTCGCATTATTGAGGATAACTCAAAAACTACTAGTCAGATCTTAATCAATTTTAAATGGGACCAATCGGAAAGCAACATCTTTAAAACTAAAAAAAACATTCGAAATCGGCTCACGAGGAGAGAAGTTATGAGGTAAAAGACATAAAAAAAACAGTCGACTTCAGTACATCCTCCTTTTTTGGGAAGTCGGTAAAAACTGACTTCGCCGCTTTTATTTTGGTTTTGGTTAAATTGATTTGGAAAAAAAATATATGGGACTAACTCTGAAGTATAATCTTGGACACAAAAAAAAACATGAAAAACGATTTATAGTTGGCGAAATTATCGCGTAATATAAGTACATACAAAAAAAAAATACAGTCGAATTGAGAACCTACTTTTTTGTAGTCGGTTGATAATGTATCTTACTAATATTATAAATGTGAAAGTTTGTGTGTGTGTGAATGTTTGTTACCACGTATCTCCGTAACGGATAAACCTATATTGATGAAATTTAGAATGTAGATAGTTTAGGTTCCGGAATAACATATAGGGCACTTTTTAACTAAATTAACGCGGGCGTAGCCGCGGGGCACAACTAGTATAAACATAATATTGTTACTGTAGGATACCTACTATAATAACACTGGTAAAATATTCTTTGGATTGTGTTTTGATTGCGTGGGGCCTACTACTGGACCGGAATTATAGTTATAATAATAATTTGCCACTCCTCATAAAAAACATAAAGCTTATTCACTGAATTTATTTTCTTCCTAGAATGAGCACACGTTTGAAGATCTTCGTACACTTGACATATAGGGGGACATTAAAGACACTTGAGCACGCGACAGGTCACCTAGGCTAGCGGTGAACTAGATGGGTACGCTTGGAGATGCCCTACCTATGTAGGTACAGTCTGCAACGAAGTAGCCAAATATAAAATGCCAAACCAATTGTTTGTAAGTAGTGTAGTTGTTTCCAATATTAGGGACCTTTATATTTTTTCAAAACAGATATACTATAAAGATAATTTTTAAATTTTATCTATTTTGAATCTGAACATGTTCTGTTGACTGTACATCCAAAGGTATTGTAGACAATAAAGTTTGAAGGCTTGTAGTAAGTTTAGAAATAGGTTTTAACAATTATATTATAGTGACATTGGTATTTAACCATTTTTTTATTTATTATCAAGTAGTTTTTTCTACCTACAAGTAGAAAAATCTGCCGCTATAAAACAAACAAACGCATTCACACTCACAGCCCCACACTAAGTCCAAATACTTGTATCGTGGGTGCCGGAAACATTCACATCACACACATAC
Source organism: Lomographa bimaculata (assembly GCA_948107665.1). Taxonomy (NCBI): domain Eukaryota; kingdom Metazoa; phylum Arthropoda; class Insecta; order Lepidoptera; family Geometridae; genus Lomographa; species Lomographa bimaculata. The sequence continues at coordinate 7,786,546 of OX403608.1, read as the reverse complement.
ACATTACACCCAGAACCAGAAGCACAAATATCCCTTGGGAAGGAATTTGTGCTCCTGCCGGGAATCGAACCCAGGACCCACGGCGCAGAGGGCGGACACCTGTCCACTGCGCCAACTGGGTCGTCAAAATGTCACAAGCAAATTGTTCTAAGGAAAACAGCTGTCCTAGAGAGCCGTCATTCTAGTCCTAGCTTGTTTACCATCCTCGACCATATCATCACTTATCATCAGGTAAGATAGTGATCAACAATTTTAAGGTAACAAATCTTCTACATCGAATGCCCGTTTCAGGATTTTAAATCACTACCCTCGATTAGAAAGCGTGTATCAGACGACGGCAACGACGTGACGCTGACGCGTGACGGTGTGATAGTTTCAAGAGCGTTCTTATACTGCACACTAATATTGTTTAGGCGAAACTTTGTGTGTGTTTTTACTTCTTCACGCTGAAACAGCTGGACCAATTGTAATGAAATTTGGTATGACACCCTGGATTTATTAATCTGAATAGCCAAGCATTTGGCCGCTATCTCACCTGTTGGAAAGTTACGATGCGGCCAAAGATAGGACATACTTGCCTAGAAGGTATCTATTCACTCTAGACTTGAAGACACCCAGATTGAACCGTTCAGTATCCGTTGTATGGATGATAAACGTAGAAGATATGGATGATAAACTTAGATTTATCATCCATAACTTTCTATTGAATTCTCCTTTCTAATTCCCGCGGGTCCGGGACTTACCTACGCGAGTAAAACCGCGGGACGCAGCTAGTCAAACCATGAAACATAGTTATTTAGACTACGTTGCTTGTCTTCAGATAGTTTATGCTGACGTTAAGAGGCATTAAACGTATTTACGATTATTTCATGTCAAAGTTACGTTACAAAGTCAGTTTATAGTCTAAACATCTGTAGCTTCTTTATCGAATACTTAGTGGTATGTAGGTGTTAAGGATCGTCATGTGAACTGCCCATTTGCTTAGTTGGTAGCGTGTTCGCCTCCCAAGCAACGGGTTCGATTCCCGGCGGGAAAATAAGTTTTCTCCCCAAGGAAAATTGTGTTTCCGGTTCTGGTTGTGTTTGTGTGTAAAGTGAATGTTTCCGGCACCCACGAGTCATCGAACTTAGTGTGGGGCTGTGAGTGTGAGAGCGTTTATGTTTATGTTGTCAATAGTTCAAAAGCTATGACTGGATTAATTCAAAGTCAAAGTCAACCATTTATACAAAAATCTATCATAGTGTGGGGCTGTGAGTGTGAGAGCGTTTATGTTTATGTTGTCAATAGTTCAAAAGCTATGACTGGATTAATTCAAAGTCAAAGTCAACAATTTATACAAAAATCTATCAGAGCGCCTGGTTGAGGCGACGCGTGATTAAAATGGCACTTATTTGGCCTAACGTACCAGTGTTGATTTAGTTCCGGTTCTACTCACGTTATGTTTAAATTAATCAAGAAACATACCCACTTGACACAGTTTTGACTTTAATTTTTACGATATAGCGTCTGTTTGTATGTCATCGGGGCGTTTGGTTTTATTTTTTCCGATAGGCAAGCGTTTGACCACAATCTCACCTGATGGAAAGCGATGATGCGGCTGAAGATGTAGCATGCCTATTCACTCTTGACTTGAAGACTCCCAGATTATACATATTCAGGAACAAAGATGAGGGCTATGAGTTCCACTCTTTTGTTGTACGGATGATAAACGTAAAAGCGTAACGTTTAAACAATATAACATTTTAACGGTCTCTAGAACGTCAAATAAGAACGACCATTGCAAGCCTGTGCAATGTGCTCAGGAACTACACAACCTTGTTCCCGCTTCACCCTTTTTCCACTTTACATCCAAAAGGACGGCGTCGCGTCACCCTATATGGTTGAAATACCGTTCATTCGCACGAAACGTTTCGCGTCTTCGTTCATTTATAGAACAGCAAAAGAATGGAACGCTTTGCCGTCATCTGTGTTTAGCGAAAGGTACAATTTGGGAGTGATCAAAAGTAAAGTGAATAGGTGAACTGAGCAAGGGTGCTCCATGTTAGACTACATCGTCACTTTCCATCAGATGTGATTGTAGTCAAACGTTTGCTTTGTCTGTAATACAAAAAAAACCATACATACATAGACTGATACATACATTACCCTTACACAGATTACCCTTCTTTGAGTAAAAAATACGAACTTCTCCAATTAATCATGCAAGAAAGATCCAAGGATATGGAATACCCGGAAGAAGACGTACCTCGTGGCTGAAAAACTTTCGAGCGTGATTCAATCTGAGCAAAAGATCCTTTTTGAAGGGAACTTCTTATGGGCTTTGAAATTCTGAACATGCAACCTTTTTATCGACTTCAAAAAAGAAGAAAGTACTCAATTGGACTGTTTTTTATTTATTTACAAGGAAGACCAACAGCCGAAGCCAATTAATGGTCCTCACGGATAGAAACAATATATTTTACTAATTAACGCAAACATGACATTAACGCATCGTTACACAAAGAAAAAATAGAAAAGACGTAACAAAATTTCATAATTGAGTAAGTATACATCCAAATGAAGACAAGAATATTGTAAATTATTTAAACAATGAGTCTAATTATCAAAGAAGTCGCTACTAAGCAGCTGCCTCGCCGAGTTCAAGCTTGTTTTTTATGTGTGTTACCTCATAACTTTTTTGACGATCCACGTGGCGCAGTGGATAGGTCTTCGCTCTCTGCGCCGTAGGTCTGGGTTCGATTCCCGGCAGGATCACAAATGTTTCCGGCACCCACGATACAAATCTTTGAACTTACTGTGGGGCTGTGAGTGTGAATGCGTTTGTTTGTTCAGGTGGACCGATTTTATGATATTATTGTAGATATTTTTTTTATTTGAAAACTGGTGCTTTATAATTGATCCCTTTTGAATTTGATCAAGATTAGACCAGTAGATTTTGAGTTGTCTTCAATAGTGCGTATTTAATTCATTTAATCTGATCTAGGGTTCCGAAGACAGAGCAGTAAACACGGTTTTTTAAGCTTTGCTTGTGTTTAAATTATTGTGTGACGAAAAGTGGTGTCGGTAAAGTTTAATGAATATTTAAAATGTTTGTGTGATGTGAATGTTTCCGGCACCCACGATACAAGTCTTTGAACTTAGTGTGGGGCTGTGAGTGTGAAAGCGTTTGTTTTGTTTCCCTGCAATACAAAAGTTTCACTTCTAAAGCGTGTATTTAGGACACAATCTATATTTTTCGAATGGCTGTTTTTAGGATCCGAGTAGAAGTTACAAGTACAAGTATATAAAACGTTATTTATAAATACCAAGTATAATATGAATTAATTTTAGCTTAATTCTAATACTTCTTCGGCATTTTTCCTGCTTGTAAATTGGTTGACTATCAATATTCGAGGCGATATTCTTATCCTTGTCCTTCATTTGTCTAAAATTTGCCAAAGAATTGTGACGTTAAAACGAAACCTACCTAACAAGGCATTTAGTGTTAAAATATAACATAAAGGTTTTTACACTCACAGCCCTACACAAAGTACGATGAAATGTGTCGTAGGTGCCGAAAACATTCACATCACATACAAATTTTCCTTGTGAAGAAAACTTGTGGTCCAGCCGAAAATCGAACCTAATACCCACCCCGGCTTAAAAGGCGAACATCATATAAGCCAACGGGCAGTTCATATAATAATTTATATTATATAATGTTAGATTACCACTCACTCATTGACTGATTGACATAATTGTTCTCCCAGAAGGAGGTTCCGGGGGTGAAAATGATGTATGAGAGTTATATAGGTTATTTTCATGGGACCATGGGAAAAGTCCGAAAGTGGTAGTTTTCGGCTTCCGAGGGTACGTCGAGGGGAATATCTCGGAAACGGTGCCCCTAAAAATACCCGACCTCGAACTAAAGTTTCCGTACACCCTGGGACCTCTTTAGGGAAATTGGAAAAAAATAGGGTTGCCATACAAAAAAACTTTTTTCCCATACAAAATGTGGAACGCTATAACTCGGAAACTATAGCAGGTAGGTATAGGGCGTTCGAACTAAAATTACTAAGGGTCCGGATGCGCTTCGAGGTCGAATGTCAAAGTTGACCTCCGACGTGACCTTGACCGAAAGTTTTTTCGATCGGCGTGAAATTCGGTATAGGGGGGTTGGGGGGGCCCCAGAGCCCGGCAAAAATAGTGAAAAAATTCTGAAAAAATTTTTCGACCCGGCCGCCATACAAATTTTTTTTCCGAAGTCACCCCACCGGCCCGAAATCGGCGTCCGGGGGTTTCCGGGGGTGCCGGTGACGATCCCGGGGACGAAACGGAGGTGCGCGCGGGCCGAAGGCCCGCGTGCTCCTCCGTGAGTCACCGAGATCGTCACCGGCGCCCCCGGAAACCGTCGGACGTCGATTTCGGGACGGAACAACGCGACATCGACGCGCTCGCGGGCGCCCGCCGTGCTGAAATCGACGTCCGGGGGTATTCGCGGGTGCCGCTGACGATTCCGGGGACGAGACGGAGGGGCGCGCGGGCCGAAGGCCCGCGTGCCGCTCCGTCGAGTCACCGAGAATCGTCAGCGGCGCCCGCGAATACCGTCGGACGTCGATTTCGGGACGGAACCGCGCGGCTCGCTCTCCCGCCCCCGTTTGGCTCAAGGTCGGCGTCCGGGGGTATTCGGGTGTGACGATGACGAATCCGGGGACGAAATGGAGGGGCGCGCGGGCCGAAGGCCCGCGTGTCCCTCCGTTGAGTCACCGAGATTCGTCATCGTCACGGCCGAATACCCTCGGACGTCGATCTTGGGCACAAAAGTCAAAAGTCGAACGCAAAGTCGAATGCCACCGGAGCCCCGCGTCGCCTTACCGTGGGCCCGTAGGGCCCACGCCGCGCGGATACTAGTTATATTATATAATGTTAGATTACCACTCACTCATTGACTGATTGACATAATTGTTCTCCCAGAAGGAGGTTCCGGGGGTGAAAATGATGTATACAAGTCTTGTAGGTTATTTTCCTGGGACCATGGGAAAAGTCCGAAAGTGGTCGTTTTCGGCTTCCGAGGGTATGTCGAGGGGAATATCTCGGAAACGGCGCCCCTAAAAATACCCGACCTCGAACTAAAGTTTAGGTACACCCTGGGACCTCTTTAGGGAAATTGGAAAAAAATAGGGTTGCCATACAAAAAAACTTTTTTCCCATACAAAATGTGGAACGCTATAACTCGGAAACTATAGCAGGTAGGTATAGGGCGTTCAAACTAAAATTACTAAGGGTCCGGACGCGCTCCGGGAGAAAAGGTCAAAGTTGACCTCCGACGTGACCTTGACCGAAAGTTTTTTCGATCGGCGTGAAATTCGGTATAGGGGGGCGGGGGGGGGCCCAGAGTCCGGCAAAAATAGTGAAAAAATTCTGAAAAAATTTTTCGACCCGGCCGCCATACAAATTTTTTTTTCGAAGTCACCCGACCGGCCCGAAATCGGCGTCCGGGGGTTTCCGGGGGTGCCGGTGACGATCCCGGGGACGAAACGGAGGTGCGCGCGGGCCGAAGGCCCGCGTGCTCCTCCGTGAGTCACCGGGATCGTCACCGGCGCCCCCGGAAACCGTCGGACGTCGATTTCGGGACGGAACAACGCGACATCGACGCGCTCGCGGGCGCCCGCCGTGCTGAAATCGACGTCCGGGGGTATTCGCGGGTGCCGCTGACGATTCCGGGGACGAGACGGAGGGGCGCGCGGGCCGAAGGCCCGCGTGCCGCTCCGTCGAGTCACCGAGAATCGTCAGCGGCGCCCGCGAATACCGTCGGACGTCGATTTCGGGACGGAACCGCGCGACTCGCTCTCCCGCCCCCGTTTGGCTCAAGGTCGGCGTCCGGGGGTATTCGGGTGTGACGATGACGAATCCGGGGACGAAATGGAGGGGCGCGCGGGCCGAAGGCCCGCGTGTCCCTCCGTTGAGTCACCGAGATTCGTCATCGTCACGGCCGAATACCCTCGGACGTCGATCTTGGGCACAAAAGTCAAAAGTCGAACGCAAAGTCGAATGCCACCGGAGCCCCGCGTCGCCTTTCCGTGGGCCCGTAGGGCCCACGCCGCGCGGATACTAGTTCTATTATATATTGTTAAACTACCATTGACTCACTTATATATTGACATAATTGTTCTCCCAGAAGGAGTCATGGGGGGTATTGATGATGTAGGGGGGAAATGTAGGGGGTGGGGATTCGACTTTGGGAAAATTCCGAAATCACCAGATTTTGGCTTCCGGACCCCCCGACCCCATGGGATCTCAGAAACGGTAAGACTTGGAACAAAAGTTCAAAAACTAAAGTCATAGACAATCCTGGGAACCTTTTAAAAAAAATAAAAAAAATGGGTGTTGCCATACAAAAATGTGTTGCCGCCATACAAAATTAAATCAATTATATCTCCTTAACCATAAGAGATAGGCTAGGGGTGCTCGACCAAATGTCATAGAGGACGATGGGGGACATCTGTCAAAAATGTCAAAAATCCAAAATGGCGGATTCAAGATGGCCGCCATTTGTCAAGTTGCTCCGATCGGACCGAAATTTTGGCTCCCGGGGTTTTTGGGTGCCCAGATTACAGGAAAAATATTGAAAAAATTTTTGAAAATTTTTTAAAGATGGCTGCCGAACATTGTCAAAATCAAAGTCCTTCGATCCGGCTCAAAATCGATATCTAGGGGGTTTTGAGTGCCCTGATTATGATAAAAATATTGATAGCAATTTTTGACTTTTTTTAAAGATGGCCGCCGAGCATTGTCAAAATCGATGTCCACCAATCGGGCTCAAAATCGATATCTGAAGGTGTTTGGATAACCTAATTTTATTAAAAAACTGAAAAGCAATTTTAGACTTTTTTCAAAGATGGCGGCCGAACATTGTCAAAATCGAGGTTCACCGATCCGGCTCAAAATCGATATCTGGGGGCATTCGGGGGTGCTGATTACGAATACGGGACCGAAACAAAGGCCGCGGGCCGCTTGCGGCCCGCGCGCCTGGTTTGAGGGCCCGGATTCGTGATCAGCACCCCCGAATGCCCCCAGATATCGATTTTGGGCCGGATGTCAATGGGGATGCCCACCTACAGTCCGACCAAAAAAACAGGTGGCGGGCCGCTTGCGGCCCGCTTCAGGTCTGCAGCCACAGACCATATTCGAACTGCCAGCGTTTTTTGACAAGTTTACCACGAATTTGAATGAAATTCTGGACTGAGGCATTAGGGACGCCTTGCTGCAAGCAAACATTTTTATGAATTCTTTTCTTTTTTTTTTTGACATCAAATGAAAATTTTACGAGTTTTCGACCGAAAATAAATTTTGTGGGCGGCAAGCGGCCCATTTTGGTACCCACTTATAAAATCTGCAGCCACAGACCAAATTCGAACTGCCTGGGTGTTTTGACACGTTTATCACGAATTTGATTGAAATTTTTGTCTGCGGCATTAGGGACGCCTTCATGCACCCAAAATTTTTTAGATTTTTTTTTCTTTTATTTCACTTCAAATGAAGATTTTACGAGTTTTCGACCGAAAATAAATGTTGTGGGCGGCAAGCGTCCCATTTTTTTTTTATGTTTCGCCGACGGCCCAAAATCGACTTCTATGGGTATTTTGAAGTGCTCATCACGAATTTCAATGAAATATCGGCTTGCGGCATCAGGGTTGCCCCGCCGCACAAAATTTTTTTTAGATATGCCGAAATTAAATTTCAACTCAATTTGAAGATTTGTATGGCAAAAGTACTTACCACCCACCTGCGCGGGCCGCTCGCGGACCGCGCCACCCACCCAAAAAACTAGTCATATTATATAATGTTAATCTACCACTGACTGACTGATTCACTGACTGACATAATTGTTCTCCCAGAAGGAGTGTCGGGGGGTATTGATTATGTAGGGGAAAAGTGTAGGGGGTAAGGAAATCTCCTGGGGAAAAGTCCGAAACCACCACATTTTGGCTTCCGGACCCCCCGACCCCATGGGATCTCGGAAACGGTAAGACTTGGAACAAAAGTTCAAAAACTAAAGTTATAGACAATCCTGAGAACCTTTTAAAAAAAATAAAAAAAATGGGTGTTGCCATACAAAAATGTGTTGCCGCCATACAAAATAAAATCAATTAAATCTCCTAAACCATAAAAGATAGGCTAGCGGTGCGCTTTCAATGAAATTTTGGATTGCGGGATTAGGGTTGCCCCGCCACAGAAAAAATATGCAAAAATTTTTTTTTCCCTATTTAACTGAATTTGAAGATTTGTATGGCAAAAGTACTTACCACCCACCTGCGCGGGCCGCTCGCGGACCGCGCCACCCACCCAAAAAACTAGTCATCATATAGTATAATGTTAATCTACCACTGACTGACTGATTCACTGACTGACATAATTGTTCTCCCAGAAGGAGTGTCGGGGGGTATTGATGATGTAGGGGAAAAGTGTAGGGGGTAAGGAAATCTCCTGGGGAAAAGTCCGAAACCACCACATTTTGGCTTCCGGACCCCCCGACCCCATGGGATCTCGGAAACGGTAAGACTTGGAACAAAAGTTCAAAAACTAAAGTCATAGACAATCCTGGGAACCTTTTAAAAAAAATAAAAAAAATGGGTGTTGCCATACAAAAATGTGTTGCCGCCATACAAAATTATATCAATTAAATCTCGGAAACTATTAGAGATAGGCTAGGGGTGCTCGACCAAATGTCATAGAGGACGATGGGGGACATCTGTCAAAAATGTCAAAAATCCAAAATGGCGGATTCAAGATGGCCGCCATTTGTCAAGTTGCTCCGATCGGAACGAAATTTTGGTTCCCGGGGTTTTTGGGTGCCCAGATTACAGGAAAAATATTGAAAAAATTTTTGAAAATTTTTTAAAGATGGCTGCCGAACATTGTCAAAATCAAAGTTCACCGATCCGGCTCAAAATCGATATCTAGGGGGTTTTGGGTGCCCTGATTATGATTAAAATACTGATAGCAATTTTTGACATTTTTTAAAGATGGCCGCCGAGCATTGTCCAAAGCGAGGTTCACCAATCGGGCTCAAAATCGATATCTGAAGGTGTTTGGATGCCCTGATTTTAATAAAAAACTGAAAAGCAATTTTTGTCATTTTTTAAAGATGGCGGCCGAACATTGTCAAAATCGAGGTTCACCGATCCGGCTCAAAATCGATATCTGGGGGCATTCGGGGGTGCTGATTACGAATTCGGGACCGAAACAAAGGCCGCGGGCCGCTTGCGGCCCGCGCGCCTGGTTTGAGGGCCCGAATTCGTGATCAGCACTCCCGAATGCCCCCAGATATCGATTTTGGGCCGGATGTCAATGGGGATGCCCACCTGCAGTCCGACCAAAAAAACAGGTGGCGGGCCGCTTGCGGCCCGCTTCAGGTCTTCAGCCACTGACCAAATTCGAACTGCCTGGGTGTTTTGACATGTATACCACGAAATTGAACGAAATTTTGGTCTGAGGCATTAGGGACGCCTTGATGCACCCAACATTTTTTTGATATTTTTTTTTCTTTTTTTTGACTTCAAATTATTTATTTACGAGTTTTAGACCGAAAATATATGTTGTGGGCGGCAAGCGTACTATTTTTTTAATGTTTCGCCGACGGCCCAAAATCGACTTCTATGGGTATTTTGAAGTGCTCATCACGAATTTCAATGAAATATCGGCTTGCGGCATCAGGGTTGCCCCGCCACAGAAAAAATATGCAAAAAAATGTTTTTCCGTATTCAACTGAATTTGAAGATTTGTATGGCTAAAGTACTTACCACCCACCTGCGCGGGCCGCTCGCGGACCGCGCCACCCACCCAAAAAACTAGTCTATATATATAAAAATCAATGCCATTTTTCGTTGTTATTTTATAACTCAAGAACGGGCTCACCTATCCAAACCAAATGTTTAGGCTTTGTTCGGACTATTTAGTAGATGGTTTATGTGAAGTTTGCACAAAATCGGTTGAGCGGTTCTTCATTTATCACACCTGGGCGAAGCCGGGGTGGATCGCTAGTATATTATATTTATTTAAGAGAAGTATGTATATTTCACTTTGAGGTTTTGCTTAGCTTCGAGCAACAATTTCCAAGAAACATTTACGGAAAAGAAAAACGGTGGAAATCTAGGAATTTTCGCCGGTACGAATGATGTAGCACCGCCATTTATCACGACACTAGCGCTAAACAGTGGCGGGTCGTTTGTAAAGATTTGAATTCGCAATGAGTTTGGACTGATGCTTTCCAGGTTGGTAGAGCCTGTTTACAAGATGGGCGACCTTTTTTGCAAAATAAAGGCAAACTCCCAACGACGCCAGTTTTTTGCAAAAAGGCTGGCGTCCTAAGCGGAGGTACCGGTTCCGTGGGAACACAATTTTTCTCGATAAGGAAATTTGTGTTTCTGGTCCTGGTCCGCACAATGTGAGTAAGCGATATAAGTAATTTGATCTCCTCTTTTAATATTACAGTAGAAAGTTGCTTGAAGGATAACTACAATTTGCCCAAATATAAAACGATTGACTACATTAATAACAAGGATGCATGGAGGCAAATTGCACAGGCGCTTTCTAGTGACTACATAGTATAGATATACCTAGGTTAATATAATTGTGTATTAGTGATAAAGATTGTATTTTTTTTAAATGAATGAAAAAATGCGCCATCGGTTTTCTTGCCAGGTTCTTCTCTAGATTGCTGTAATTTTGCGAATCTGGCAGTAGAGTCATTAACTTTTATGAGTGCCTCTTTGGGGCCTATGTGAATAACAATTTTGATTTGAATTAACCTTGTTACTGCCTCTACTTGTAATTAAAACTTCTTTGTCAAAGTTAAACATGATTCATTCTTCTTGATTTGCTCCATTAAGTCCGAAGCCTCATAGCATAGTTTTTTTCAAAATTAAAACTTTTTTTTTCAATAGTGCTGCCATTTTAAATTGAACACTTATTCTTAAGTAGTTATCATTCAAAACTTCCAATGTTTCAGTCTATTCTTTGGAAAGGCTTAAAACTGATCAAGTCGCGGTCGATTAAACACAGTCTACGATTTTCATTTAAGACTATTTAGAAATTAAATTTCTATATCACATTGAGCTATACTTCAAAGATACTTATAAAAGTGAAACTCCAATAATTTATATATTTCACAACGCAGTTAACAACATGTAACAATAATATTGAAGTTAAATAGATTACCCACTGACGTATCATCAGGCAACAGAAGTGATTACTAAACAACCCATAAAACATTGTACTGTAACGCATAATAAGAATATCGCGGGTGCCGCGAGTCTATCGCGGAAGTGTCTCGAACTTGCAACTACAGATGTCAGTTTTCTAGGACTCCTTAATAACATGTCAACATTCACCCATCACTATCATTTCTTTCACATATACGAAATATACATCGCGATTACATTAACCAAACTATACGAAAGTCCGTCACCTCTAAACGTCTAAGCAGGAATGAATCAGGAGCTAAGTATGCCCACTGTCTTACACCATCATAGGCTATGGTGCAAAATCTTATAAATATATGATTTAAATTAATCAATGATATCATACATATATACATTTTTATGTTTTTAATGTTTTAGATCCGCCACCTCTGGGTTGTGATTGAAAATCAGCGCCTAGTGTTACCCTAGTGTTTGTTATGTTTAATTACCTTTGAAAGCTGTTTTTGTTGTCTATTTTACGTTTGTTTATCTCGTTCATAGTGTCAAATAAATAGTCATGGAACTTAGCGTGGGGCTGTCAGTGTCAAGGCGTTTATGCTATGTTATATTCCTAATCTATATATATAAAATAATCTATATATATTTCCCTGGGTCATCGCATCACGCGTGAACGGATGGAATAATCTCGACATAAATATTTTTTTTGTTGTGTTAATTTTGTTGGTAAAACCGCGGGGCGCAGCTAGTTACGTAAATAAATAAGAGACATTGGACGCCCGAGATGGGTCAGCTAACATTACCTACCTGTAATTAGATATCGCGAATACTAACACTACAGTTTTTGCCAATAAAGAATTGTTTTATCTTACAGTGTCATCTCTTGAAATAATTGGCTATATTTCAACATTTACTAAGCGAGCTGGTTTCTTCAATAAGCTTTCTACAAATGTTGCCACTTGTAAGTCCTAGAAATCCCTAAAATAATTGAAGATTTTGTTCTCAAGGCGGTCTGTCTGAAAACAAGTAACTTGGGAGACCTAGAAAATATTTTGTTTCTGATGTTGTTTGTTCGCACGTGACTTGGGTGTAGCTTTTGGAACGTTAATTTAAAAAGGAGGCTTATAACATTGAAGGCTACTACAACTGTATTTCGGTACTTCGAATGTTTTTAGCGTTGGCTTCGAAATTTTTTTTTATTTTTTTTTATGCTGGATAGGCAAGCATTTGACCACTATCTCACTTGGTGGAAAGTACCACGCGGCCGAAGATAAGACATGCTTGCCTAGATATCTATTCACTCTAGACTTGAAGATTGTATCGCTCAGGGAACAAAGATGCAGGCAATGAGTTTCACTCCTTCGCTGTACAGATGATAAACGTAGAAGCGAAAAGCTTTGAGCGAACTTAATAAAAGGTAGTCTAATAATGAAAGGTATGTCAACCATAAATGGATGACATTTGTCTTGTTGTTTGATAGTAAAAAGGGAATGAAGGAATTATATCATGTAACTCCTGAGCACACTCTCAAAAATGTAAGTGATAGAATACCGATAGGCTTGCTACCTTACGTCGGTGGCCGAGACTGCAATTTGGACTCAACTAGCTTACTATCGCCAATAAGACTTTTCGCTAGCCGGTCAACTAATTTTGATTATTTTTTAAATTTATTTATTGTTCAGAAAATTTTCACATATTACATACATATAAGGACACTAAGGAATTGGTTCAAAATGTCAACAACAGTAATTATAGTGACTGTATCTCACACTAGGCAACCCTGTGTTGGGAGATTCAGTTTCTTCGATTTAAAATTACTTATCATAGGCAAGAATATCAGAGATACATTATTATAAAAACGCTTTTTACATCGTATCTCCGCTGTTAAAAAAAAAGAAACAAAATCAATACAAATTCTCTATCAACAACCAAGACAAAAAAATAACAGAACATAGTAACAACAGAATGGTACAATCGGTGGTCTTATCGCTGAACAATTATCTATTTCAGACAACACTATGTTGGCGAGGAAAATAAAGTTTTGATCTAAGCCGGTTATTGGTGTGGCAACGATCATTATATGTTAGGAAAACTCTTTATAAAAATACATATATTAATCAATTCAAATAACATTAAATAGCCCAATTTTTTTAATTCCCTACAGTAATTGACGTCAAACTATTTCAAGCTACCCTACCAAACAACATTAAAATGTATTCTACTTCATAAAATTAGCTATTGAATACCCCCAACAATTAGATGTTACTAAATTAAAATAATTTCTCATGTAAGTGAATAATGTATTCTTATGAGAAATAAAGAATCTCAAACCACAATTACATTTTCTTTGAATTCCTTATTGAAAAGATTATTTTGCATCGCACAAAAAACTGTAAACATAACGATTCTTTTCAGACGTTATTTTCCCATTTCGTGCCGGTTATCTCAAGTTTTCCTATTAATTTCATTTTTAGCAGAAGTGGTTTGTGGTGAGACGCCAGATGGGAGGACTGTCAACAACAAATTCCTTCGGGTGAAGCGAGGAATATTCCTGGAATCGGGGATACGGAGCATTAAGAGTACGAGCGATTGTATCGTGGGTGGGGGTGTATTTTGCTGACGATAACTTTGAACTCTATGTAAAATAAGGTTCAAAATTCATATTAATTATAAAATTGAAAGCCAAGTGAGGAGAGATAGCGATAAACAAAGCGGCAAAGGCGCGCGCCCGGATGCTCGCCCTGTGCGTGCGCCTCAGCCGCTACTGTTGCGTCCTAGTCGCCAATAATACAATTAAGCGCCCTGTTCGCTTAAAATATTTTGTTACACTAGAGCCTATACTAAAAGCCGTCGTCGTGACGAGCGGCCGGAAAGCGCGCACCCGCTACGCGCCCGCCGCGCCGCTCGGCCGCACGCCCGCGTCGCGTCGCCAAGTATATTTCGTTAGTTAGGCGCCATAGATCTATCTAACTATCTATCTAATACCTTTAAACAAGCAATTCTTGTACATATGTATATATATATAATTTGAATCTCGGAAACGGTCCCTACGATTATCATGAAATTTAGTACGTAGGGGGTTTCGTGGGCGATAAATCGAACTACCTAGGTCTCATTTTTGACGTTTAATCCGTGTTTTCAGGCAATAAAAAACTTTTAATACTGGAACGAAAGTTCCGTATCGCGCGTTGCGAAAGGGGGCTAGACGGAAAAAATTAAGACCAAAAGTTGTAACGACACTTTTTGCTTTAGTTGTAAGCCATACCACGTTCTCGTCCGATCACTGAAGTTAAGCAACGTCGGGCGCGGTCAGTACTTGGATGGGTGACCGCCTGGGAACACCGCGTGATGTTGGTTTTTGCATGTTTCTTTTAATTTTGGAACGAAAATACTTTATCGCGCGTTGCGAAAGGGGGTTAGACGGAAATTGAACTTCGTTCCATCCGGGGGTCCCTTGACACCTCTGAAGTTTTTTTTTTATATGAATAAAAAGAAACAGAGTAATCCATGTTATTTTCTCTTCACAGCGCCCTAGCTACGCGCCTTGGCCGCTTTGTATACCAAGTCCCTAACGCTGATATCAGAAAGCAATTAGTGTATAGAAGCTCGTCATGTGTTTCGTTCACAAAATAAAAACAAAGCAAAATCTAAAATTTTAAAAACATTTATGATTCATTATTTGTATTAAGATACATTCAAACAACGGTTATTTACTCAATGGGGGCTGAGTCACCCACGTCCGTAGGAGGATACCCCTTAAGTCTGACTCCCTACACGTGGTCCCCGGGTGTTGTTAATCAGGTGACATTTGAGAGGTGGTAGAGCATTTTGTGAGTTGCTCGCCTGGCTTGCTACCAAAGTAGCTTACCACCATCAAGTTGAAAGTCTGCCGCCAAGCCAAATACGGTGTTCCGGCAGTTATCCTTGAGAGCCTTCGTATTCCAGGTCTAGTGTGTTTACCAGCTTCGATCACATCGTCACTTACCATCAGGTGAGATAGTGGTCAAACACTAGCCTGTCACAAATAAAAAAATAAAAAATTGACCCTGTTGTTTAATGCCCAACATACAGAGTAATTTGTAAAATACCAGTACCTATATATTTTTTCTGAATGCTATATTTTCCGTCAAAATCAAAATCGTTTATTTTTTTTTTCACATGGGGCCCAAAGAGGCACTCATGAAAGTTAATGATTCTACTGCCAGATTCGCAAAATTACAGCCATCTCGAGAAGTACCTGGCAAGAAAATCGGCTGCGCTTTTTTTTTTCATTTTTTTTCTTATCGTTTCTTAACACATACATAATTATATTAACCTAGGTATATCCATATTATGTAGATATATGTACTATACAATGTATAATTAAAAGTTATTTAAACCACACTGTCCCACAAATCAAAGTATTCCGCGCGTTTTAAGCACACTTCATTTGTTGATACTAGGCACCTTAGACTTAACAGAGAAGATAAATAATATATTTTTAAATTTATATCAAAAATTTTATACTAAAATTTTCAATAGCCCTACCAAGAAAGACGTCACTCTCAAATGGTCGGAATGGTATCACAAAAGGTTTATGGTCATTTACAAATAACCCTATATAGCGAAAAGGTAGAGAAACTTCGTTCTAATAGGGTGTCCTAAGACACCTCTAGTTATTATTTTTTGAAAAATAAGGTTTGCGTTATTTATCGTCAGTATGTCCCATCCCTGCGGTCGCGGACGATATCCTGCATCACTACTAGACGCCGACGCAAATAGTTTGCACTTACATTCGACACCCTCTCCCCGGCTGCAAATAATTTAATGTTCAGGGAAAATGTTCAGAATATTTGAAATATTTATATAACCTTATCGTAGGAAGGAAATATCTATTGCTAAATGGTTTACGAGGGGAGAATCGTACGAGTGCGGCACTCGTCGATGTCGATACATAATTAAAAGCGAACTTCGACTTTTTACCCGACTACGGCGAACAGTTTACCATAAGTGCAGAACACATCTTTTACCAAGTTCAAAAAAGGATGAGGTTCTCAATTCGTTGGAAACCCGAGAAATATTTTTTTTGTTTCTAAAAGTATATATACTTCACAGGTGGTCCTATTATAATTTGATTAAGATCTGATGAAGAGTTTCAAAGATATTTGCGATTGAAGTTGGTCATAGTTTTTTAAACCTATATTATTGAGAAGCGTTTGCTAGTAAAAAAAATTAATTGAAAAATTCCAAAAATCCGACTGCAAATAACAAGACAAATTAAGAAATCTTATTATGAAACGTTTGACTACATTAATGACAAGCATGCATGGAGGCCAAGGATTTTGTCGTAGGTTTGTTTCCTATTTTGATGATGGAGGCAAACTGCACAACCGCTTTCTAGCGACTTCATAATATAGATACACCTAAGTTAATATAATAATGTATAAGTATTTAAGAATGAAATTAAAAAAAATATGAAAAAAAAATGCGACGCCGAGTTTCTTGCCAGGTTCTTCTCGAGATGGCTGTAATTTTGCAAATCTGGCAGTAGAGTCATTAACTTTTATGAGTGCCACTTTGGGAGCTATGTGAATAAACGGTATTGGTTTTGTTTTCAAGTCAAACTAAAGCAAAACATTAAAGTGTTTTCAAGAGTTGGGACTAATTTTTTTCTGCCATTATTAGATTATTTTTTATTTTAGTTTTCATCGGTAATAAAATCTATAACTAGTCGTTCGCGCCGAACTGAGATCTCGCGCCTGCATTTTGCCTCATAGAGAAAAACTTTTGAGGCAGTAACCTCAAAAGTTTTTCTCTATGAGGTATGATTTATAGAAAAAGATATAAACAAGTATGCTTATAACTTTTTTCTATATATTAATTGTTTGAATAATTTTGTATTTGTTGTTCAAGTACAGGATATAACGGATATTATACGTAATTTTCAGCGTTCAGTGTGAAACCGTTTATGAGATAGACCCCGGGACAAAATAGGTCTAAATACAGTAGATTTTGGAGGCCTACCAAATCGTTATTTTCCAACAGAGATTTTTTTATACCGGCTTCGTACTCTACTTATCAAGCCCTTTTCAAAGATACCTCACAAGGGTAGATATAAAATAAAAAATATTATGCTGCATACTTACATGTATGGGAGCCCCCTTAATATTTACATTTATATCATTTAATATGTTATTTTTGGCTTTAGGTCGTAATTTTACATATTCTATGAGAATTTGAAGTCAATCGCTTAAATATGGTTTAGACGCTAGATGTCTCTAACAGAGGGACGGACGGACGGGCAAAGTGCTGAATGACCTTAGTCAACTTGGAGATCTCGCTTTGTGTAATAATAATCCAATAATTGTCAAGTCTCTAGAAAGCCAAAAAGAAACTAACACACATGTATATAGGCGGATAAACACATTACCGTCCGTTGCGCCGCGCAGTCGGGTAACAGGAACATCAAAGGCAGTCTCACTAAATGATTCTTTCATCTAAAAGCAATGTCATTCATAAACTGTCACAGTATACGGCGTACTAATGTGCTGAATAAAAAGGGTTCCTTAAAGATAAATGGGCCACGACAGAAATACTTCCAGAGAAGCCTACAAAGCCTTTACAAACAATAAAATTGCGGGACGTTACGATTTTGCTGTGATTTTCTTCATAGCACAGACTTAAGTTGAATTATGAGAGGCTGGAGAATAACTTTCTTACTGAATTTTGTCGCGAAAGTGAAAAAATGGCGTTGTTGTTTGGATTGTTTTCAAAAACTTACGATTCTTCTAGTGATAATTTATACCAATACTTTAAAGAGGTTAAGTTTGTGAGTTTGCGAGGTTATAATCTCTGGACTTACTTAACCGATTTTGTAAATTCTTTTACTAATAGAAAGCCACGTTATTTTTGAGTCACATAGGCTATGTTTTTTTTACTCGGGCGACGCCGGGCGGTTCTGCTAGTGTGTAATAAAAAGTGGATTAACCGTTAATACGTGAACGTGCATGAATCTATATAGGCAAAACATACAAAGTTGAAAAACTCGATTTTCGCTTTTTCGAAGTTCTAGTAAAGTTTCAACTGGACCTTGACTCTTTTACTTGAGTTTGACTTGTTACGAAGACTAATTTTATGAAATTTACTTGAAATATTTTATTATTTGTCACTAGCAAAATGCACAAGATTACAGAGAATTAAAAGAGCAGAAAATTAAAAAAAAAACACCTTTCTGTGTTTTTTTGGTGTACGAGTTTTTGCGCATCGTACCAACTCCAACACCAATCTTGCAACGCTGAACGACCGGTGTCCTGATTGGCTGTACTTCTGTCATTGCTGTGCAAATCATGTCAGTTGCAGTATTGGATGATAGTTTATTTTACCTCTTCCACATTTATGGTCGCCTGGAACTTCAATACCATACTAAAAACTAGTCAACTAAATTATTACCTCCTTTATGTTTATGTTTGCCTAGTACTTTACCAAATCCGAGTGACGTATGCTGGTCCGTGTGAAAATGTTTTTTTTTTTTTAAATTTCGACGTTTTATTATTCTTATATTTAATTTTGCTACAAAAAAATATATGTTTTCTAATTTAATAGGTTACAAATTGCTTGCCGTCTGGTAGATTCACATTCATCAAAAGCGCGAACTGTCAAACGCACGAAGTAGTTTTCTGAAATTATCCAATTATCTACGACAAATCAGAAAAACATAATATGATAATTGAAAATTCAATATTTTTATACATTATATATATTTTTTTATATTATGTTACTTAATTGACGTCAGATCACAACTTCCTAATATCATTAATAATATTTTTACTTTTATTATTATAATCCTAAAATCTACTAAAATATACATACATACCCATATACATAACGGTCAGAATTATCACCCTCTTTTTTGCTTTGACGTCGAGTAAATAGCTATCCTTTATTACCGGCATTTCGTTTGCTAAAGGAAATGGTGTAAGCTTTTTGCAAAACGTAAAACAACCGTAATTAAAATAGCCACAGACTAAAAACAAACCTTCGAAAAGCTTTTCCTTCTGCAGACTTCACTTAAAAAGAAAGTGAGAAATTTTACTCTGTGAAAATGCTATAAAGGGACTTACGACACAGCTTAGTTAAGTTAATATGAACAGGGTTTTGTTCTGGCTGTTTTCGAAGGAGTTTAAAGGCGGCTTTTGTAATCTGTGGTCGATATAGTGACAAAGGCTATGCAAATGCTCGTATTGTCCTAAACAATGTGGAACGCGTAGAATCAATGGGAAGTGGAATGTTCTGGAGTGGAATTCGCTGTAGATATCAATGAACTAATTTTGTAGAGTCGTTGTTTACAAATAGTTCTACTAAAATAGCAGTAGCTGATGTGAAGTTACGAGTTGGGTTGACCGAAATTGTTTACTGTTCTAAGCTATACGTAATAGATAAACGCTTTCACACTCACAGCCCTACACTTAGTTCGATGATATGTGTCGTGAGTGTTAAAAATATCGAACTTAAACAAACAATGCATTCACACTCACAGCACACTAAGTCCAAAGACTTATCGTGGGTGTCGGAAATAATTACATCACATACACAATTACATACAGAATCAGAAACATAAAATGTCCCTTGTTAAGAAAATTTGTGCCCCTGCCGGGAATCAAACTTAGTACACACGCCTTGGAGGGCATTAACGATGTTCTCGTTTTTAACCGACCTCAAAAGTTACCTCATAACTTCTTCTTTTTTTGTGCGCCGATTTTGATGATTATTTTTTTATTTGAAAGCTGGTGCTTTCCATGTGGTCCCATTTAAATTTGGTCAATATCTGATAACTAGTTTTTGAGTTATTGTCAATAATGTGTGTTAAATACGTTGAATCTGATCAAGGTTCCGAAGATAAAGCGGTAAAGTCGGTTTTTTAATCTTTGCTTGCGTTTAATTATTAAAACAATTAAAAGAAGTTGCCTCTAGTATGGTATTGTACACAGCCGGGCCCATACCTTTTGCGGCTGATCTTTGTAAGCTTACGAGGTAAGCCCACGAGTTTGCTTGCATTGCGCGTGCTGTAGGAGTGTATGTCACTACGTTTGGTGTACGTGCCGAGATTAGTTCTTGCATATACCGCCACCTAATAGATCACGATGGGAAGCAATGTAATGGCTCTTCAAGCAAGTTGTGTCTGGCGGTGAAGCCGACAATAGAGCAGACTCGATGAAGACAGATTGTCAAAACGAGGGAATCTCGTGATCGAAGCAGTGGAACTCACTGCCCGCTTCTTTGTTTCCAGAACATTATAATTTGGGAGTCTTCAAGTCAAGAGTGAATAGGTATGCGACACCTATGATCAAGACAGCCAAAGATAATATAACCATTGAAGACAGCGGAACAGCGTACCATTATAAAGTACAACGCAAGCTGGGCTCAATCGGCGTGTTGCATCAGTCGCAAGTCACAGCAATTCGGCAAGCCAACTTCACATCCAATTGATACATTTTTGTCATTGCTATTTTATAGTGTACTTGTGATAACAATAAATTCAATAATTTGTAAAAGTCTTCGCTTTACCAATCCTGATCGACAGACTACCTACCGAGGGGTATATCTGGGAGTCTTCAAATGAATAGTGAATCTTCTGGGCAAGGATGTCACATCTTCGGCCGCATCATCACTTTGTGAAATAGTGGTCAAATACTTGCCTATTTAGTATAAAAAAAGATCCCTAACAGGTATCTTCTAGGTAAGCGTACTGCATCTTCGGCTGCATCATCACTTTCCATCAGGTGAGATAGCGGCCAGATGTTTACCTTTCTAGCTTACAAAAAAATGGTTGTCTGTAAAGTCGATTTACGGACGATAATTTATGTGATAACGTCATTAGACGAACGCTTAGGCCGATCGTGCCTCTCTATCGCTTGTTCCGCGATCTCGCTTGCACGCTCGGCTCAGGCGGAACGTGACAATCAGGCATGCTTTTTCGTGCGTGTAGCCGGCGTTTATCGATTTATAAGACGTTTATCACGTCAAAAAGCCACGATCAGCAATGAGGGATCGAATAGAGAGAGATAGTTAAATAAAAAATACATGTCCAATATTTTTTGACAATCTAACTGCCGAACTAGTAACATTTTTTTACCCAGGCATCATTCTTATTGAATCCGATACCTGTTAAGAAAGCGAATTCGCGCTAACTACGCTAGCGTCCAATACCTCAAATTTAAATTTAGAAATTATTTGCCATGTTTTGCACAAACTCGTGAATTAACATAACAACAGAGTGAAATAGAAACCTCGCTACTCGAAACTGATTTTAATGAATGTTAAATTGAAATTTATCGCCTCAAATAGTTTTGGTTATTTAATTAAATATATATCGAACCTAGATAATTATGTTTAGTGCAAAGTGCTTTGTACAAAGTTTTGCTGATAAATACGTTTTAAACATAGGTATTTAGTAGAGAATGTATGCGCCAACATATTTGGTTGTAGGTTGGTATGTAGGCGTTTGAAAATTAATTAGAAAATTAGAACTAGCCTGAGTATTACATATAATAATATTTCAATGTTAAATACGGCTTAAAACACGTAACATAATTAAACGCAAGCAGAGCTTATTGACAATAACTTAAAAAACTAGTAATCAGATCTTGACCAAATTTAAATAATACCACATGGAAAGCACCAGCTTTCAAATAAAAAAATAATAATCAAAATCAAAAGCGCACAAAGAAAGAAGTTATGATGTAACTTTTGAAGTCGGTAAAAAACGAGAACATCGTCAATGTAGTCCACAGAATACGCATTATTGAGGATAACTCAAAAACTACTACAGATCTTGATCAAATTTAAATTGGACCAATTGAAAAGCAACATCTAACAAAGAAATAAAAAATATCGGTTCACGTAGAACGAAGATATGAGGTAAAACACATAAAAAAATGCAATCGACTTAAGTACCTCCCCCTTTTTTGTGAAGTCGGTAAAAATCGGCCTTATTCGAATTGAAACATTATGGTATATAGGTGCTTCAATGTGAGTTTTCACTCAAAATAATAATATCGACATTTTATTTATTTATATTAAACATAAACACAAACGCTTTCAAAGTCATAGTCTCACATTAAGTTTGTTCGTAGTTCACATTCGTACTGCGAAGGAGTAGAACTCATTGTCCGTTTCTTTGTTCCCCGAACAGTATAATCTGAGAGTCTTCAAGTCAATAGGTATCTTCTAGGCAAACATGCTACATTTTCGACTGCATCATCACTTTCCATCAGGTGAGATAGTGGTCAAATGCTTGCCTGTTTAATATTATTGGATTAACTACGGGCCAATTGCCTATATTTCCTAAAACTAAACTAAAACTATGTACAGCAAAGAACTAAAGTTACCTACAAGACATCGAGCTTATAGGTAACTCAAGTGCTCAAGCCCACTACCAGTGGGTAGCGTTCCCATCATGCTGGCGGCATTGCCTCTCTGAATTGCAATGCTAATACGTTGAGCCAAATAAGTGCCAGCATTTTGGTCACGCGTCGCTTCAACCAGGCGCTCTGATAGAATTTTGAAAATAGAATGAGCTCCCGGTCCCCACGGACCCAGTGTCTCAACACCAAACGGCTCAAATATGTAACCACTGCCAAGGTTTCCATATTTGCGCCGTTTACGCTGCTCTGCCGAAGTTGCCGCAACGCCAACCCCATTCTGTGTTTCAGGAAGATGTGACGGAGCTAAAGTATCGACACAAGTTGCATCCCATACTAAAGGCCGTCCCATCTTCCATGGAATTAAAGTCATGCCGTCGGGTCTTTTACCATCGTCACGCATCAGACCATTCGGTTCGAGAATGGCTGGAACGTTGGCACTGGTAAAAGCCCGGCGGATGATATCGTTGAGGCTGGCGTGGCGGGAAATTCGGCCAGCACTTTTCTGGCACGAGAGGCCGTGGTGACCGAGCTGGTCAACAGCAGTACCACACTGACAGCTATGGGCAACATAGCACCTTGCACCCAAACGTAAGCATATAGCGAGACGGAAAGCAGATGGATCTATAAGTGTACCAGTATTAAAAGAGGGAATGGCCTGCAACCAAAGCCCTGACTCCCATACAGAAACTGCTAGAAGTCGAGCACGCTCTGTGACGCTAGGACACGTATCTAAAAGATGTTTCCGTGCTAGTTCACAGAGCGGCCGATCCCACAGTCTCTGTGAGGATAACCTCACTGGGAGCCCGGTATTTGGGCATGCCATCTCCCAGACGCTTCTGGCCTCAGTCAGGTTTGCTATTTCTAAAGAACCCAAACTATTTGAAAGTATTTTTTCGACTAAATTAGAAGTACCATGAACTGAGGACAAGAAAGCCGGTAACGCAACACTAGAAATTTTACGTATACCTAAGCCTCCTAGTCTTACAGGTAAAGAAGCTTGCGACCAAGCCCTGTCATCTATGTCAATATTCAAAACCGATATAAGAGTATTCTTTACGATATTGTCCATGCTCTCGAGGAGCGCGCCATGTTTCCATAGCGGACAACATCTTAAAGAATACGTAAATTTTGGGACAAAAAGACAGAATCTAATAATTGTAAAAGCCATATGAGTGTTAATTTTGAGCAATCGGTCAGAAGAATTTTTAAAATTTTGAATTTTTTCTTCTACAAAAGGTGAAATTGATTCATCTAATATCGGCGAACCCAAAAGGCGAAGTGAACACTTGTCTACTAGTTTTATATTGTAAGCCAATGAGTTAAATTTTTGTAAAACCGATAATTTGTCTGAACAGTTATCGCAAACAAAAAGTTCGCATTTCGAAAAATTTAGTTCAAGCCCAATCTTTTTAAATTCATCAATTATTAATTTTAAATCACTTAAGACAGTATTCACATCACCTCCCAGAGTTCCGTCATCCAAATACCAAACATTTAGTTTGGATTGGAGACGTTGAATTATTGGATTGACAGCTAAAGAAAAAATTGCTGGGCCGCACGGGTCACCCTGCTGACAGCCAACGGAAGACAAAAGAACATCGTTTTTGTAAATTAATTTTGATGGTTTGCCATAGCATTGCCAAATAAAATTATATAACTCTGGAATTTTATCTTTCACCTGGGTCAGAAGGGTGCCTCTATCAACAGAATTAAAAGCATTCTTAACATCCACCTTCAGCAACACCTCTCCACAATTTTGATTTAAAAATGTTCTAAGGGAATGGACAGCAGCCTCACATCCGCCCCGCGAACCAAAACCAAGCTGTATAGGCTGAAAAAGATTGCTTAAAGAAACAAACATTTTCTTACAACCGATTTTAGCCGCGAGGCGGCGATATGTGGTGCCTACCGCTATAGGCCTGATGCCACCATCTTTTTTGTTAAGTGCGCATAAATTTGCGCCATACAAAATATCTGTGACGTCATTATTGACTTGACCTGACAACATCAGGTTAACTAAAGCCGTTAGATCTTTTAAAAGTATCTCACCAATCTCGCCAGAACTAGCACATAAAAGATCTTTTAGAATTTGCGGTGTTAAGCCATCTAGGCCACCGGCAGATCCACCTTTAAAAGACATAACAGCCGAAGCAACATCCTGAGCGGTCGCCTCAACAGTGACGTCACTCTGTTGAGGTGGATCAGGTAAATGGAGATTTGTTGCCGCAGGCGGATGCTTGTCACGAAGTGACTGTATCGTATCCGAATTATAAGGGGCTAAAGTGTCGCTAGAGAACAAGACTCGTGCTGCCCCTGTAATGTCACCATCACTAATTTTGTTCTCTACAATCTTATAATTCGCCAAATTATCATTTTTTTTAGAATTTGTATTATCCCGCCTTATTGGCGGGACAATCATGCAAGTCTCGAAAGAAAAGTCTTCCAATGCCATGTACTTTACGCAGTTTTCCTTTACTCTATTAGTAAGGGACGTTTTGTTATTAGGGTCAAAAGGTACGTAAAGTACGTGGTAAGGAAAAGTCAGGAACTTGCTTGCCTATCGAACATTAAAAATAGTTTGGTTTAGTCCATATATTATTCCGAAACCTAAACTATCGACGAAGTGTGATTGTTTTCGTAGGTACAGCTCCGCTTTTATAATTTGTATCCACCGAAGAAAATGTTATCTTCCTATTATAACATAATTATAAACATGCTAATAATGTGCACGTAATATGTAAGAGGTCCATGCGCCTGGACAAATCTATTTAAGGTATTTAAAGTGCATTTTAAATAATAACTTGTTAAATCTTATTTTTAAGGAAATAAATAAAAAATAAAAAATCTACGATCTAAATATAATTAAAATCGGTTAATTCATTACGGAGATACGTGATAACAAACATTCATACACACACACGCACACAAACTTTCGCATTTATAATATTGAGTAGGTTAGTAAGGATATTCTCATTAAATATCATTTCCCGCGGTCTGTGGCGTGCGAGGACGCGGGCGCGGTTGCCTCCCGTGCAGCGGTTTCCACCCTTACATGTTCTCCCCACGTCGGTCCACGTGAACCTAATGCGTATCGTGGCAGCAGCAAGAACACTGCAAAACGAGCGCCATTTAACTTTGCGCAACTTTAACTTCCTGCATTTGAATTTCAAATTGCGCAACGTCTAAAGAAATACCAACACACTCAAACTATTCCATTCAAGCAAGTCTGACTGTTCTGTCAAATGCCAATAGAAAGAGTACCCAGATAGATAAGGGACGCTCCAATGAACCTGACTTTACACGACGCAAACGGCTAGGGATGTGAGGAGAGAAAGTTGGCCGGAGGCAATTACAGTTCATAGACTATAAGGTGGTTGTTGGTTTTTAAAATTATTTAGATGTCGGAACCATGTTTTTCGTTTAAGATAAAACAAAAAAAATATTAGAAGTTAATTTACATTTGCACATAATTATGTTGAAGTAAGTAAACAGAGCCTGATATATGGCTGAGCTTAGAAACTATTTTTGGAATCAAGATTTTAGTTCTATGTGGCCTATGGGAACTATCAAATGCTTTATTTTGAGCGTTAATTGTTTTTGCCATGAAAACATTAACATAGAATAACAACAATATATTTTCGTGTCATAAATACTCTAATGGTAATGTTGTAATTTTTAAAGTTTCGCGATTCAAACACATTTTTAGTTGCATAGTAATAGTGGCCAAGTTGGCCATAAGCCAGGGGCCACATGCGGCTCTTTGGATGTGAAGCTGCGGCTCTAATGAGCTGCGTTTGGAACTAATGTTCCAAACGCAAATATTATTTATTAAAAAAGAAAAAAAAACATTCTGAATCAATTAACGAGGATTAGGCACCATTTCTATCGAGCCATTAACAAGCCTCCAAAGGTAGCAAAAAAGTACATACTTATATACGGTTAAAACAAGTAAATTATGGGATGATTAAGTAGGTATAACTCGTGCATAGCGTTTTCTATACGATACTCATAGTACAGTAGGTATTACTGTTGGCATTAGGGATAATTATTGCCAAGAAAAAAAATGGTAGCTCTATAAAACTTTGAAATTTTGTAAATTGTAATTTTTGACTCTTCCGACTCAAAAGGTTGCCGACCCCTGCCATAGGCCATGGTCTCAAGGACTATGATCTAAGATCCAATGCAGTCGAAACGCTGAGGTAAATAATATTGTTTTTTTATCCCAATTAGGTCCAAGACATTACCCAAAATATATGTAACTAATATTTTCACGATATGCAAGTCATATTATATATACAAATCTCACTACATTTAAACGACATTTTAGACATAGAAAACTTTTGAAGACTCCAGAAGGTGCAGTGGGCAAGTCTCTGGCCTCTGCGTTGTGGGTCCTGGGTTCGATCTCCGGCAGGATCACAATTTTGCTGAGGTACAGTTGTTCTTTTGGGTTAAATTGGGTGTATGATAATTGTGTTTTTTTTCGGCACCAACGACACAGAAATTTGAACAGGGTTGTGAGAATTTACTTGTTTCTTTGTCTCTAAGCCACATAATAGTCATTCCTCCGGCCACTTCTTAAAGTAGCCAGATCTAGACAATTGCCGGATTTTCCGCACATCACTAAAACCTTTTGAAAGGCGCTTGAAAATTGCTAGGAATTGCTATTAAGGAGTGCTGGGTCGGACTTGTAAAAAAGCTACGAGGGAATGAATTGGAAAGGTGTCTGTCTGTGAATTTTGTAGATGTGTATTTTTTTTGTTTAATACAAATTCTATTTTTAATAACTGGTATATTAAATATATCATCATCATCATCAGCCTATGGAAGTCCACTGCTGAACATAGGCCTCCAATTGCACGCCACTGAGCACGATCCTCTGTTTCTCTCATCCAGCTCCTGCCAGCCACCTTGCGAAGATCGTCGCTCCACCGAGCCTGAGGGCGTCATGTGCTACGTTTGCCAATCCTACTAATATTATAAATCCGAAAGTTTGTGTGTAAGTGTGTAAGTATGTTTGTTCCCTCTTCACGCTTTAACGGCTGAACGGATTTGTATGAAATTTGGAATGTACATAGATTATACCTAGGATTAACACATAGGCTACTTTTTAACTTGATAATAGCGGGCGAAGCCGCGGGGCACGGCTAGTTTAATATATACATAATTAAATATATACGTAAATATACCAGCAATGAAACTGATTTGATTTTTAATACCTAGAATAATAAACCAGAATTTATGTATATACTGCATAATGATATTAATAGTAAAAGCATTAAAAACCATAATAAATGTGCATGTTTTTAAATCAGTAATATTTTCTAAAATAGCTATTAATAACGAAAAAACTTTCACACTCACAGCCCCACACCAAGTCTTCTTGGGTCGTAAGTGCGGAATATATTCACATCACTCTCACAATCATACCCAGAACTAGAAATGAACTATAATGGGTAAACGTGTCACTTACCATCAGGCGAGCGACTTACTCTTGTCATCTCTCAATATTATTTTTAAAAAAACTTGAGAAGTGTCAAGGGACACCCGGATGGAACGAAGTTCAATTTCCGTCTAGCCCCCTTTTGCAACGCGCGATAAGGAACTTTCGTTCCAAAATTAAAAGAAACATGCAAAAACCAACATCACGCGGTGTTCCCAGGCGGTAACCCATCCAAGTACTGACCACGCCCGACATTGCTTAACTTCAGTGATCGGACGAGAACGTGCTATAGCAAAAAGTGTCGTTACAACTTTTGGTCTTAATTTTTTCCATCTAGCCCCCTTTCGCAACGCGCGATAAGGAACTTACATTCCAAAAACATTTCCTTGGGAGAAAACTTGTGTTTTCACCGGGAATTGAACCCGATACCCGCTACATAGAAGGCAGACGTGCATAAGTATCTTCTAGGCAAGCATGCTACATCTTCGACCACATCATTACTTTCCATCAGGTGAGTTAGTGGTTAAATGCTTGCCTATCGAGTATAAAAAAATATGCCAAATTGAAATTATTGAAAAAATACAGAAAATGATATTTTTTTGTGTCTTAGTTATTTAAATATTTATTTGACTTACTTACACTTCTTCAGCTCCATCGGTGGCTATTTCTAATCCTCTGTTTTTGATGCAACAATTAATTCAGATCCCCACTTAAAATGTTGAAAACAAATATTACCAACTAATTGCAATTCCCAGTATGTTTGAAGTTGTTTGAAGAGACGGAAACATATAATCATATAAACTTCGTGTATTGCACAGTTGCACCACACAACCCACGCTGTGTTTATTGATAAAGCGCTTGGTCTAGGTAAGCTTCCCCGAGGCGACTCCCAAACGAAATAAAGTACAAAATAGAATAGAAACGTACCAAGACATATAAGCAAATCCAACTTAGAATTGAAATCGTATTCAAACTACTAGCATCGAAGTTCGAGAATAGCTCGCGATGCGATCCCGATGTAGAATGCAGTGATCGATCTTCTGTCGCATCGTTAGACCTAAAGATAATCTTTTTCTTCTTCTTATATATAAAAATGAATTGCTGTTCGTTAGTCTCGCTTAAACTCGAGAATGCCTGGACCGATTTGGCTAATTTTGATCTTGAAATATTTGTGAAAGTTCAGGGAAGGTTTAAAAGGTAAAAAAGTAGTATTTTATTTTCCCATACAAACTGTTCGTACCTGTCAAACAGGAGATGTTTCTGAAAATTTGACCACAGACAATTGGCGGTATGAAGTTTGCCGGGTCAACTAGTATTTATATGAAAAACACACTGAGAAAAATCATGTAAGATGTTACTTACATTCTTGTGCGTTTTATAAATCCAACTAGAAAATAGCTACATCTATATATACATATATACAATACTTTCTAGTTATTATTATTAGTAATTCTGGTAACATCGTTAAAATGTACTAACCAAATTAAATTATATCGATATGGTTAAATAGACTTACAAGTATTCTGTGTAGTGAAGTTGTAATATATACTTATTATAGTGATAAATTTAGAAAGGAAAAATTATCGCTTGAGGCGGGATTTGAACCAGCGGCCATAGGGTCTCGTGCCCTATTGCTCTAACCGCTGAGGCTCAGCGCCTCAAGCAATAATTTTTCCTTTCTAAATTTATCGCTATAGTTCTGCCTAGCATGGCTAATGCTATATAAATAAAATCAGTTTATACTTATTGTTATCAAAGTAAAGTCTTGTTATTTGGGAATGATAAGATTATTTTGTAATAAGTTACTTGTTAAAAACTTTTTAAAGACAAGCTTTTAGAAGTCCACCATATTGGATATAAAGTGACGGCACTTTATTTTTCGAATTATTCTTAGCAAGCCCTTTCATTTGGTACCCATATAGTAGGAGTGCATTAAAAAACTTACATACATACAGTGCAAGCTAAATAAAAGCTTGTAAAAAGAACGTAATAAAGGAATGTTGAGTAGAAAATAATATGCTTTAGAGAACTTTCTGATCGCTAGCTATCTCAAAATAGTTCTCCGTGTGATATACAATTGACCGAATTAAGTGAAGTCTCCAAGTTAAAATGCATGGATGCTTCAGCACTTTATCCCCCCGGAAGCTTCTGTCAGACAGTTATCAAATAGTTAACGTGAGGTCTCACTTGGGGACGAACTACATGTAATTATTACAGTTAGGCATATCTAAGTTTATGATAATTGCACGGTGAGAGTGAATGAAATATGTTGCTTGTTATGAATAAATGAGTGTGAGTATGAATATAATACTAATGCGAACTCTTGGACGTTATTGATTGAATGTAAATGTTTCCTGAATTCACGATACTAGTCTTTGAATTAAGTGTGGGCTGCGAGTGTAAATGCGATATTATGATCAATTCGAGAATTTGTTTTTAAATAAGATTAGACAGATTCGTTACTCTGCTTAATATGCCTAATATGTACGTTTTTTTAAACATAATTAAACGCAAGCAAAGCTTTAAAAAAACCAACTTCACCGCTTTATCTTCGGAACTTAGTTCAGATTAGATGCACTAAACACGCATTATTGTAGGTATTTCAAGGACTACTGATCAAATTTAAATGGGACCAATAGAAAAACAACTCTTCAACATCTTTTAAACAAAAAAAAACAAAATCGGTTCATGTGGAACGAAGTTATGAGGACAAAAAAAAACAAATACAGTCGACTTGAGAACTTCCTCCTTTTTTGTTAAGGCGGTAGAAAACCGCAAGAACTTAACTACTGTCTATTTAAATATAGTACAAATATACAGCGCTTCTGATCAATAAGTACGTAAGTTAGATTCCTACGAGGCTATAGTTTTCACTTAGCGGATATAACTTAAAGCTACTTTCAGATTTATTCCGTTCAATGTTTAACCTTGTTTTATATTCAAACTAGCCGTGCCCCGCGGCTTCGCCCGATATTATCAAGCTAAAAAGTAGCCTATGTGTTAATCCTAGGTATAATTTATGTACGTTCCAAATTTCATCCAAATCCGTTCAGCCGTTAAAGCGTGAAGAGGGAACAAACATACTTACACACTTACACACAAACTTTCGGATTTATAATATTAGTAGGATTCTTTTCATACGCTTACGAGAACATTTCCGTTATTAAATTAAATGAAAATAATTTTTAAATTGGTAAAATTTTATATTACATCCGTGTCCCAAGGCTTGGTCCGCGTCTATTAAGTTAAAAAGTAGTCTATATTAATCCTAAGCATTAGCTGTGTACATAAAAAATTTCAGCCAAATCTGTTTAGCCGTTACAGCGTGAACACAAGTTTTCTACCCAAGGTAAATTTTTGTTTCTGGTTCTAAGTGTGATTGTGTGTGTTTTTTATGCTTGATAGGCTAGATGAAAAATTAAAACTATCGTGAGTATTACACATAATTGATGTTGTGTACGGCTTGAAACACGTCTAAAAGTTCGACTTAGTTTGTAGTCGACTAGTTTCGGACAAATTTGTTGTCCTTCATCAGGATGAGTCAGACGCGCGATACGCAGAGGCGAGCGGCTCGAGCCTCGGCGCGTGACGAACTAGTCGACTACTAAGTAAGTCGAAATTTCAGACGTGTTTCAAGCCGTACACAACATTAATTATCGATAGGCAAGCATTCGACCACTTTATCACCTGATGAAATATATATTTATTCACTATTGACTTGAAGACACCCAGTTGTGAATGTATGCGGCTCCCACGACACAATTCATCGAACTTAGTGTGGAACTGTAAGACATAATGTTATCAGGCTGGCAAACATATTTAAAACTATTGTGAATGGTGACCTATATTGAAAATCCTGACAATTGAAATAGATGTTCAGATAAAAATTATTATGGTAGCTTTTGCACGATTCACGAACCTAAAAGAAAGTCGCGGGGACAGCATGTAACATTTAAAAAAAATACGTTAACCTCGTTAGTTTATCACAATATTCACATCACACACAACAACAACAACAACTAGAAACACGGGGAGTAAATTTGTATTCCCAACGGGATCGAACCCAGATCCAGCACCGTACTTCGCCGTAGCAATCAAATATATAACCGACTTCGCCAGCCAACTCAATTGTAAGTACAAAAGCAAAATAAAGGTCTATTTAATTTAAGTTAATGAAATACAGGCAATCGGACACCGAACCGACGAGCAAAAAGACTCATTGGTGATGATGAGCCAATTGAGTCCAAATTGCAGAGTCTCGGTCACCGACGAAAAAGGGACCAATTGGAAAGCAACATCTTTCAAACTAAAAAAAAATTTGAAATCGATTCACGTGGAAATAAATTATGAGGTAACACAAATAAAAAAGTTAATAAAAAAAAACAGTCAACTTGAGTACCTTTCTTGTGAAGTCCTTTTTTGTGAACCTCTCCCTTTTTGTGAAGTCGATAAAAAACTATCATGCCCGAGCGTTTCTGGGCAGAACCTGAAATACAAACTTCATGGACAACACAAACTTCACGAGAAAGATTGTGTTCTATTTAGAATCAAAGGTAGCAAGGGGGCCGTCTAGTACTCGAAATTCTCAAAAGTAGAACGTTTTGTCTTAAGGAGTTCTTATGAAATAGGTTTTGAGCGCCAAACTGAAAGTAGAGTTCCTTTTTTTTATAAACTGCCAATTCATAAAAAGAATACGTGTTAAACAAGTTTACAAGTAGCATATTTATTTATTTATTTATTTATTGCACACATGTAAAAATTACAATAACACTTAATTATAGTTATTTACATGCACCCTGGAAGGGCGTAGCAACGAGTAGTGTTGTAGAATGGAAAATTGTGAATATACATGTTCGGCCTGATTATAGGCATACAATGTAACGGCAGATACACTGTTTAAAAACACCATTTAAATGTCAAAATACAGTAACTAGGTACATCAATTTATTAAATTTAAAATAGGTAAATATATATAATCGGTCACTATAAATAATTATAATATTGTCAGCATATGCATCGTCAAAAGTTAATATATAGTTTTGTTCAAAAAAGATCAAGAAAAATTATCATAGACTTACCAAATTTAATCTAAATCTGCAACGTGAAGAAGCACAAACAAAGACGTAAACATAATTATTCCCTAATATCCGGATGACCGAGCTTTGCTCGGTTTTTTGTTTTTGGTAGAATGTGTTTGAATTTTTAGCCTCAGAAAGCTCCATCTAGTGTCGAGTAGAAACAGTTTTTTACATCGTTCATGGCGTAATAGATGGCGCTGATAGTTTCTTAAACCCGGTTTTCAAATGCAGTTTGAGAACCGAGCATTTCTCGGACCTGGAACGTTGATAAATCGATTCCTTGGGCCGAAAAACCCCTAATCTGTAACCTTCATGAAAATCGTTGGAGCCGTTTCCGAGATAACACACACATATATATATATATATATACAATATATACAATTGTACTGTGCGCCATGCAATAGGACCTTTAAAACTAAATTTGGATTCGCCAGCCATCTTCGTTCTCATGTTCGAAGCTAACAAGGTTCGCCGTTGACGGATACGTCAAGGAGGACATCATCATCATATATACAAGAATTGCTTGTTTAAAGATATTAGAAATGCCTTCTTTCATTATTTAAACATCTATTTATATCTTTAAAATATAAATATGTCGTGTCACGGTGTTTGTTGTCGCACTCATCCAAGGCTCGACCGATTTTAATGCTTTATTTTGTATATTTGGTAGGTATAAGAATAGGTCGTAAAGTATTTTTCATCCTACTACCCTCACCCTCCATTTTATAATAGCAATTTTAGCATATATATATATATATATATATATATATATATATATAAACAGGTGTAAACTGAATTATTCCATTATTATTGTGTTTTTCCAATGAAAACCTCTATATGCCTTCTTTAATTACTGTAAACATTTAAGAACAAAATTTTCATAAAGATAATTTAAACGCAAGCAAAGCTTAAAACCGACTTCACCGCTTTATCTTCAAAACTTTGATCAGATTAGATTTACTAAACACGTATTATTCACAAATATTTCAAGAACTACTGATCAGATCTTGATCAAATTGAAATGGGACCAATTGGAGCAACATCTTGCAAACAAAAATTTTTTTTTAAATCGGTTCACGTGGAACGAAGTTATGATGTAACACACATAAAACTACAGTCGACTTGAGTACCTCCTCCTTTTTTGTAAAGTCAGTAGAAAACACAACTTGTTCTTGTAAGTATTTTGAAGCTTGCCTAACCGGTGCTCTACGAAATAGTGTACCACTTGAGGCGCGGCCCAGAGTCGTCCGCGGCTAACAAGGAGCCGTCTAGTGCTGGAACGTCCCAAAAGTGGAACGTTATGTCATAAGAAGTTCGTTCTTATGAAATAAGTTTGAAGCATGTTTTAAGCATCAAACCGGAAATAGAGTTCTTTTTTTATATAAACTGCCAATTATTAAAAAGAATACATATAAAAAACTAGCCGTGCCCCGCGGCGTCGCCTGCTATTATAAAGTTAACAAGTAGCCTATATGTTAATCCTAGGTATAAGCTATGTACATTCCAAATTTCATCCAAATCCGTTCAGCCGTAAAAGCGTGAAGAGGGAACAAACACACTTACATACAAACTTTTGGATTCATAATATTAGTAGGATTACTTCCCCACAGAGTTTCTTGTTGTTCTTTTGTTTAGGAGTGGAACTTAAAACTCCTTTTACAAAAACTTACACAACCTATTATGTGACATAAAATTTAATTGAAGATGGTGGCCTCTATGGGGCACGAAATCAAGAACTAAAAAATGTTTCGTGCGACCTTATCATCTGTGGTATCTAACAGGAATTTATAAATGAAGATAGACTTTGGTACCAAAATT
Source organism: Lomographa bimaculata (assembly GCA_948107665.1). Taxonomy (NCBI): domain Eukaryota; kingdom Metazoa; phylum Arthropoda; class Insecta; order Lepidoptera; family Geometridae; genus Lomographa; species Lomographa bimaculata. Next base: position 7,751,625 of record OX403608.1, on the reverse strand, counting down.
TTTTTAAAGGCGGTTTTAGGACCAACGTACATACAAGTCGCTTCCAACGTCACCTCATTTGTCAAACTATGATTAATAATTTAGAAGTTATTAAAGAACAGATGAACATTACATAAACACAAACCGGTCAAAAACATAACCCTCCCTTTGGCTTCGCCGTAGAAGGGTAAAAAGAGACAACGTCCTTAATTTATTCCCTCCAGTTTCTACCTAGTCTTTCCAAGAATTACGTCTAGTACTAGCTTTTACCCATTTTGAGGTCCCATTCACATTAGACTTGTCATTATTCCACCCATTTTCCCTAATTTCAAACAAACGGGACCCCAACATGTTTAAGGGTCAGTCACATCTGTGAAAATATTTTTTTACAGTTGCGCAGTACTTAAATAGTATTTATGTAGGACGTAAATGTCCGACATTAGACCCTTCAAGCCCTTAGTGGGTGATTAATTAAGACAGTACTTAAAGTCCTGCGTATTTGCGCTGAGAGTCAAAATGACGGGTGTATCTGAATGAACAAAATTGTAACTCGCACCGATAAAATCTACCAAAACTGTACTTTTCTGTACCTCGGCTATAAAAGACTGTACCTCTTTTAAGACGACATTTTAGCAAAATCAAGGGACACCCGCAATATTCACATCAGAATGGCGGGTGAAATTTAAATTATATATTTTTAATCAATAGTTATCACCACTGTTGTTGTTTAAAAAAAAAAACTTAAAATACACCTTCCATTTTGACTCTTATTATTTGATCATCACAATCAATTGACCTAGACAATGGTTCTGAGTAAAATATTAAAAAAATACAGTCGAATTAAGAACAACCTCCTTTTTTGAATTCGGTTAACCCTACGTTTATCATCCGTACAGCGAGGGAGTGGAACTCATTGCCTGCGTTTTTGTTTCCCGAACGTTATAATCTGTTTGTCTTAAAGTCTAGAATTAAATCTTCTAGACAAGCATGTTACATCTTTGGCCCCATCTTCACAGGTGAGATAGTGGTCAAATGCTTGCTTATCTAGGAAAAAGAAAAAAAATTGGTTGTCTGTAAAATCGGTTTATGGACAATAGTTTTACACGATAACGTCATTAGACGAACGCTTAGGCCGATCGTGCCTCTGTTATTTTTATTTTTTTTATTCTAAATAGGCAATAATATCGCTTGTACCGCGCTCTTGCTTGCACGCTCAGGCTCAGGCGGATCGCGACACTTTTTCGTGCGTGCAACCGGTGTTCATCGATTTATAAGAAGTTATCACGTCAAAAAAGTAGAAACCAGTTTGAGTGATCACTTGAAAAAAAACCAAATAGTGCCAAGCTTACATACTGCGATGTACAGTCCCAAAACTTAAGAGAGATAAGGAAAACTGTGGAAGAGATATTTTTATTGCATTTACTTGTAGCCAAATAGCTGCAAACAGACAATTGTTTCAAGTAATGAAAGGGAATTCTTACAATCATGATTACAGTTAGTTTTTTACACAAGCTTTCATATAAATTGCTTTACTAGGTCATACATTCCACAAATACGGACCTTCGTCCGTATTTATTTGCACATTAATTATGCGAACCGCTAAGGAATGGAACTCTTTACCTGGGTCTGTGTTTCCTGATTAATACAAATATCCGGATGACCGTGCTTTGCTCGGTTTTTTGTTTTTGGTAGAATTTGTTTGAATTTGTAGCCTCAGAAAGCTCCATCTAGTGTCGAGTAGAAACAGTTTTTTACATCGATCATGGCGTAATAGATAATTTCTTAAACCCGGTTTTTCAGATGCAGTTTGGGAACCGAGCATTTCTCGTACCTGGAACGTTGATAAATCGATTCCTTGTGCCGAAAAACCCCTAATCTGTAACTTTCATGAAAATCGTTGGATCAGTTTTCGAGATCCTGATTACACATATATATATATATATATATATATATATATATACAAGAATTGCTCGTTTAAAGATATTAGATATGGGAGTCTTTAAGTCGCGAGTGAATATCTTCTAGGCAAATGTGATCCATCTTCGACCGCATCGTCGCTTACCATCGGATGAGACAGTGATCAAACGTTTGCCTAAGTTGAAGAAAAAAAAATTGAATCTGTTTTTCCAGATAATAATCAAGTTTGATAGTCAAAAGGTTGTTTAGTCAGTTAAAAAAAATTGCAATCCACTGACTTACCCAACTACGGCGAAGCAAAAAGGAGGGTTGTGATTTTAGCTCCGTATGTATATTTGTCTGTATGTTCGTTTGTTCTCACTAACAGCATCTTAAATTGATTGTAATGTATAGAGTATCTCGTTCAATTTGTATCAATACTACGAGGTCAAAAACTAGGCTCAGTTTGAAAAAAAAAATGGAGTCCGTAGTGATCTTAAAAGAAGTGACAAAATATCATCTCTAAAATACATAAGATAAAAAGAAATGTATTAATATAATATCATGTCTTAGGCCGCTCACTTCCTGCTCTATTACCAATTGTAGATTGATGCTATTTAGACTCATTTTGCTAAATGTTTTACATTTCTATGTACATATCTTATTACAGGGATTAGACAGACTATCTTTATGCCAAATTTTATCTAATTTTGTTCGCTTTTACTCTTATACCAGGTCTACTCGAAAATCATAAAAGCATAAAGAAATCACCACAGATACAATTTGTCAAACCTACACAATCACACATTAACAAAGTTACAGATTATTTCACCTATTTAATTTATATACATACCTACCTATTGTTATGATCAAATGCTGGTACTTATTTGGCTTAACGTATTAGCATTGAAATTAAGAGGGGTATTGCAGACAGCATGATGGGAACGCAAACCACTGGTAGTCGGCTTGAGCACTTAAGTTTCCTATAAGCTCGATGCATTGTAGGTAACTTAGGTCTTTACTGTATAGTTGATGTATATAGTTTGGTTTTAGAAATATAACACAGACAGCGGTACGTAGATAGCATTAAAAAAATCAAACTATTATTCCTTATGTAAACAGGACTAGCAGTCTTGGTGCTTGATATCAGTGGTGGTAGCCAAAAGCAGTCGAAAGATACCAAAACTCTAAAAATGTGTTAATGAATCACAAACACTCTATTTTGAGTTCTATCTCGAGCGATATAACACTCACAGAATAACTGAACCGTATTTTGTTACAAGCACATTCCTAATCCAGTATTAATAACATAGCCACTAAATCCTACGACTTAAACATGGCTAAGTGCGAGGATTTCTAGTTGTAGTCGGTCCGTGTACTGGTTTAATGTGTCAGGTGGTATGTAAATATATATATATATTGCAGTATACGCGGCAATTTATAATGAATAAGTTACGTTTGTTGGTGTTCCTGGGAATGAATATTACTGTGAATGCCTCAAAAAGTCGACTAAACAGAGACCGCTATTTTTTTATTATTCTGTGCCTTCAATGGCACTCGTGGCACGAGTCCTTTTAAAAAAAACACTTATTTGTTGCTAAAAGTTTTTTTTTAATGCTAGATAGGTAAGCATTTGGCCGCTATATCACCTGATGAAAAGTGATCATGCGGCCTAAGATGTAGCATGCTTACCTAGAAGATACCTATTCACTCTAGAATTTAAGACTCCCAGATTATACTGTTCAGGGAAAAAAGACGCGGACAGCGAGTTCTACTCCTTCACAGTACGGATGATAAACGTAGAAGCAAAACGCTTCAAGTGAACTGGAGCTATATCAATCATAAATGGCTGACGTTTGACAGTTTTGACTGAGCTTTGTTTAAAGCGTACATATCCTGAAGTAAGGATAATTCAATCCACCAAAACCCAATCTCCAAAGGTCCGTTACACTTCATTAAGGGCATTAATCACTGCGTCCTCGAGTACACCACTAATGTACTAAACGTTCGACTTGGCCGTTCCAACGCAAGGTGCAATTAGTTAAGATTTTCCTCGGCTGAAAGACTTGAGGAATCGGAGCAGCTTATCGGCTACGAATGGTGCTTGAGGACGTAATGGTCGAGGATTTAAACCGATTCCGAAGTCCAATCTCCAATGAAACATGCAATAAATGAAGGAATTAGATTTTACGTGTTTATTTTCTGTTTAACTTTTATTGCAGTAATAGTAATTTTTTTTTTTATATCTAATAAATCTTTATTCATAATATCAACATAATTTAAGTAGCAATTGTACATTACATTAAACTAAAAACTAAATTAAAATTAAACAAAAAAAAAAAAAAAAACTATAATTAGATATAAATAGTAATTATTTCTTAATTTATTTAATATATCTGGTGTTCATGTTTTTATTCGCGGAAAATCTACTTAGTTACAATTTATAAGAATGTTTTTATAGTACAACATATAAAAATGTATGTCGAAGAATACACAATTCTTGTTCTAAAGTGTTTTCTCATGTAAGTAAAATGTATTTCTTTATGAGAAATATATGAGTTACTGCCATTCGAAACTAGTCGGCCATCTTGGACGGCTTACCATATTGGGTTTAGAATGACGTCACTTTGCTAACCATGCATTGTCTTCCTAACTAACTGCTATAAAAAGTTTGTACCGCGAAAGTGAAAAATGGCGTTGTTGATTTTGTATAATTTTCCAAAACCTGTGACTTCGAGTGTTAATTTGTAATAATGGTGGATTATTAACTGTTTATACATAGTGAACGCATAAGTTTAAGCAAATCATACAAAGTTAAAAAACAATATTTTCACTTTCGCTCCAAAACTCCAATAGAAGTACTAGTAGAGTTTCTACCACTTTACTATGGCATGATTTAACTACGACTGGACCTTGACTGTTTTACTTGACTTTGAGTGTGACTTATGATTAGGACTTTTTGAAATATATTAGTACTTGACACTAGCTAAATGCACAAGATTGCGAAACCAATATTCAAAGAATAAAATAAATTCAGATGCAAGATTTGAGCCGATCATACATACTTACATACAAACATGGCAAGTTAAATGGGTACACATCGTCGCAAACCCATAATATGACTACACCAAGAGAACATAAATTCTCTAATTTTGCGTCTTCCAGACGATCGTCACGTTATTGCCTGACAAATTCCGTACTGGAACCGGTAGATTTGTCTCCATACATCCATGTACCGAGCTCCGTCACCGGTATTCCCGGAATATTTAGAGTATTCTCGTGTTCCCCAGTGCATATTTGTCAGGAGTTCATTCCTCTACAAGTCGACGCCTTTATACACCGACGTGCACGAAAAGTATACATTTTTCCGTAAACTTTGTACGTTTTACAGCAGCGCGATTTGGGAGACTCGCTTACGCGTGACGGGCTGTCTCGATTTGTGCTTTGGAGAGTTGGGAGTTTGAAGTGTTTATGCAAATTTTTCAATGGAATAAGTTTGGATTGTTTGCAGTACCTTTGCTTATTGTTGTGAGTTAGGAATGTAGACTACAGTTCTTGGAGTGTTTTCACAATAGTTTGACAAGTTAGATAAGCTTTTGGGAGGGATTGGTGCGTGAAATTAGTTTTTGCGGGTGGTTCACCTTGGCTTTTGTCTTAATAATTCAATGTTCGTGGTAATATTTACTGTCAGCATTGTGTTTTATTATAAAGGTGATAAATCAACTTTAAAATTATTATTTTTAAAGGATCAGTCTTCCAAAACTGACTATAAGCAATGCTTAGCCATTTCTTAGTTAAGCAGCTCTTAAGCCCATAATCAATGATCAACTTTTTACACTCATAAACATTAGTTAGGCGCTGCTTAGCTGAAAAACGCTCAGAGAAACGAAAATAATCGAAATTTACACGATCGCCACAGATTATAACCCGAAATTGTCGACTAAAAGTGAAATTATACGAATACAGCTGTCAAAAATGTCGTTTTATTAATCTGTTAAAATGATAATGAAAGATAGGTAACATTAAACGGTTGTCGCCTTACGTTGTAGTACTGTTGTAGTTTTGAGACATTTATTATTGAAAGATATAAGTCCCGCCATCTTGCTTCTTACCAAGTTTTAAAAGGCAATGGCGTTTAATTTTGACAACTATTTAAGCATTACTTAACGCTAAATCACGTTTATGAGTGTAATTTTTGCTAAACTGTAGCTTAGCAATTGGTAAAAAATTAAGAGGATTTTATAAGTAAGATTGTTAACTTGAAAGGTGACTTTATCGTGAGTGTTCTTGCTATGTTTAGTGCGATTGCTGCAGCCATCTCCCAGTTAGATGGTCAGGTGAATTTGATGGAATAAAATGTTAAAAGTTAATTCCACCTTGCCCTTTCTATAATCGGACCACCAGACAAACGAACCAACGTCATCCATATATGGTTGACATACCTCATATCCGGTCGAAGCGTTTTGCTTCAACATTTGTCATCCGTACGGCGAAGGTGTGGAACTCACTGCCCGCATCCTTATTCCCCGAACAGTATAATCTGGGAGTCTTCAAGTCTAGAGTGAATAGGTATCTTCTTGGTAAGCATGCTTCATCTTCGGCCGCATCGTCACTTTCCATCAGGTAAGATAGCGGTCAAATGCTTACCTATCTGTCATAAAAAAATGTCTTACTTTTTAAGGTGTGCGTAAATTGTATCGTTAAAAATATTGCAAATAATGTTGCATAACGTCATTTAATGTTAATTATTTTATCCTATTAATTAAGTATTTTAGCGATCAACCCGTTTAGTAGATTCTTCTAGAGTGTTTCATGCTTCGGAAAGCACTATAGACCGTCGTCGTTTTGAAGTAATAAAACAGGATTTGTTGGAACAAGAACTTCCTTTTCTCTTGTTGAACAAGCAAGCACGCTGCGATTATAAACACCAAAGTAAACTAACATTTTACCTTCAAAACTAATTAACCAAGACTGTTACCGGTCAGTTTAATCACTCGGAATCAATCAACAGCTCAGTTTGAGCAAACAGTCTGGCAGCTAGACGGCAGTTTAGCGCTCATCGATCGTCGAGGGCACTTACGTTAACGATCGACTCTAATTAGAGCTAGAACGGTCTCTAACTTCAGTTCAAGAAATTGGCTGGTTGTCAAAGAACTGGCTTGGACATCCTGTAGCGGTGAAAATAACAAATTACTTAAAGTTTGGTCATATAACCTAGGTTATATGTCCAAACTTACCCAAAAAAACAAAAATACCCAAAAACCAAAGCTCTAGACGACCCAGTTGGCGCCCTCTGCGCCGTGGGTCCTGGGTTCGATTCCCGGCACAAATTCCTTCCCAATGGATATTTGTACTTCTGCTTCTGGGTGTAATGTGTGTGTGATGTGAATGTTTCCGGCACCCACGATACAAATCTTTGAAAGTGTGGGGCTGTGAGTGTGAATGCGTTCGTTTTGTTTTTGTTATATCTAGATAGAGCTTTGGTTTTCGGGTATTTTTTTATTTACTTTACTTTGTGTTTCATTCGCTTCTTTTTTTAATGCTATCACACTCACAGCCTCACAATAAGGGACTTAATAATACCTACTTACCTAGTTATATGGTGAGTCGGGACCTCATTCGTGACATCACGCGGCGTAATAATGTTTATTTTTGTATTTTGTTATGTGATTTGTCTTGTTGTTTTTATAAATAATGTATCGTCGCGTGTTGTCCCGAATAAATCTATTTTCTTTCTTTCTTTCTAATATACAAAGCGCCCCAAACTCGCACCCGCTGCGCGCCCTGTACGCGCGCCTCGGCCGCTGCTGCAGCCACTGTATAAAAACGCGCGCCCTATCCGCTTAGAATATTTTGTTACACTAGAGCCTATACAAAACTTTTGCAGCGCGGGGGAAAGCGTCGCAGGCGCGCTGCACGCCCTGGCCGCTTTGTATATCAAGTCCCTTAGGCGCCATACATTTTTTCTTCACAGCGTGTGGGCCGCGCGCCTGTAGCGCTTTGTATTTGTCCCTAAGTTCGATGACTTGTGTCGTGGGTGCCGAAAACATTCATATCACACACTCTTTCACAACCTGAACCAAAAACACATATTTTTCCTTGTAGAAAAAACATGTGTTTTAGCCGGGAATCGAAGAACCACCGTACCCGTTCTTTACCCGTGTTTTTTTTATCAATGGTTGAGTGTCTATTTTTTTAAATATTGTCCTTAAAGGCAGTTTCCGATTGAGGCGATGCTAACCTGGTCAAGTTTAATGTCATCAAGACACAGGCGTGCTTAGTCTCCGCTAAACGGAATCAATTTGAACAGACTTATATTCTTGGGACGCTTGCTCCATCGTCACTTACCATCAGGTGAGATGGCGGTCAAAAGTTTGCCTATCTTGAATAAAAAAAAAATATCTGGCCCAGAAAAAAGTTCTAGTTACTTTTTCGCGGCCAGCACTACACATTTAGAATAAATAATGCGTACCGTCATTTGGCTAACTCAACCAGTGTAGGTATTCCAGATCGCTGTAAAACTGTTGTACCGAAAATTCACTCAAATTATACCAAGAATTTACCCGAAAATGTAACGAAATTATTCACTGCTCACGTCATTTTATATTAAGATAAATACGTTCGAGTGTTTAGGCGTACTTAAAGGCTTATATAAAAAAATATATGAGAGTTTTTCTTCAGCAGATGGCGGTACGGTATATAAATAGTACTAGCTTGAGCTTATGCTATTAAAAGTAAATAAATGGCTGCAAAAAGATTTTCTGACTCTAAGTATGATTTATTACGTCTCTGCAATGTAGGTACTTTTCCTCGCATACATTGTTGTTTAGTGCACTGGGTGTTTTTGGATCGATAAGCTCGGCACAAATTAAATTTTTACATTTCTCTATTGTTCGTTGACAAAATCATTAAGAAATATGCAGAACCTCATGAATATAGGCTTCAACATCATGTGAACGTCGAGGCCATCCAGCTCCTCGATCACACGTATATAGTGAGACGACTCAAAAGAACAAAACCGTTTGAACTTGTTTAGTGTTAGTGTATTAGTGTAATGTAATGTTTTATAAGTGCTGCTCAAAATGAACACATGAACCAAGTGTCTTCGCCTAAATAGTATCTATTTAGGCGAAGACACTTGGTTCATGTGTTCATAAGTAAATTGTTAATGGACATATTCTTGGATATTTAGAATCTAGCAGAATAAGTTACATTTAAGTTACTTATTAGCCTAATCTTGGCCAGATTGTAATAAAAATAGGAAAAACGCCATCGTGACCTACAATAGTAAAAAAAACATTACTCTATGATTTTATAAATGGGGCATTGCAAAGTAATTGTGCTTATTGAAGTGAAACTTTCCATGGCTTTGAAATTCTGATTTGCAACCTTTTTGTGTGACGAAAAGTGGTGGGTTATATTATCTTTGGTAAACACTGTGATAAATAATTAAAATATTTCCTTGTTTTTTTATGACAGATAGGTAAGCATTTGGCCACTATTTCACCTGATGGAAAGTGACGATGCGGCCGAAGATGAAGCATGCTTACCTAGAAGATACAAATTCAATCTAGACTTGAAGACTCCCAGATTATACTGTCCGAGGAATAAGGACGCGGGCAGTGAGGTATGTCAACCATATATGGATGACGTTGGTTTGTTCGTTTTGTGGTCCGATTATGGAAAAGTTAAGGTGGAATCAACGGGTGTAATTCGAGTGCATACTCTCCGAAATGCAAGCGATAGAACACCGACAATACAAAAGTATCACTTCTATCGTGTGTCTTTACGACACACCATGGTTTTTTTAAGGCTTCTGGGCTGTTTCAATCGGTGACACCAAAGGGTCATGTGTTAGTTTTACCGTGCCAACTTGAAAGTTCAATTTTCTATCGTCGAAGCCAACGTTTCGTTTCAATATTTTAGTGCCAGCAACATTCACGGCTCAAACATTTGCCTAATCATAGATTTTTTGTTTGGCATCGATAATTGGGTCAATTAGTGGTCCTTAATTATTATATAATGCCTTATCACCCTGATATTATAGCGGCGATTTTTTAAGGGTGTTTGTTTGTTACTACTTCACGCTAAAACGACTGGAACAATTTTGATGAAATTTGGTATGGAGGTAGCTGATACTCTGATTAACACATAGGCTGCTTTTTATTCCGGAATTGCCGCGGGTCCGAGGTGAAACCGCGAGTCACAGCAAGTATTAATATATTGTGTGAAATATTGTGCTGCAGCAACATTGTTTTTACACTAAATTGGCTAGACTCTACGTATTGATCGTAATTATTTGATTCGCTCGTTATATTGTACCTGTATATCAGCATTTCGTGTCGCATCATTTTAGAGTGAAATCTAGTGAAATAAATAGTTTTGTCTGTAAATCTACTAACCTATCCGTACTAAAAATTGCGGACCATAAAATCTCTAACATATAAACTACAAAGAAAGCCAAACAAGATCGAGTTATACCCCAGCAAAATTTCCAAGGAACTAAAAATTCTCCAGCATCCTTGTATCAAACTCTACAAGATAGCCTACAAGTAATACCCTGGCATCGATGGAGTGTCAAACACGTGTCTATAAAACGTTTTGTGCAACACAATCGACCACTGAAACCCGAACCGCCTCGCAACTCCACCTTCTCAACATTTCCACTAAATTCGATATCCTCTGAAGCTCTTTTTAAATTGGACTTTTCATCGATCACTTGCATTGGAATATAAGACCTATCTCATGCACGCAAGAACAGTTTTGATGATTGCTCTGCCAATGTCTGGTGAATTCCTTTAGAACGGAACTCAATTTTACGGTAGACATGCACTCATAGTCTTTTGTAACGATAAATAAGGCGGAATAGCCGAAAGGTTGATATACTGAGTCGAAAATGGGGACAGTATGAAGGCACGACAATTGCGCAGCGGCTTCATGAGTTTTATTGCATTTATATCTGGAACTAGAAATATGGCTGGTGTGCTGAATCAGCAGAGAATCTCAAAAGGCGCAAATATAGTAATCTTGATAGTGGTTATATATTTTTCCATTTTGGAGTCGAGACGTTGGGATCATGGGGACCGGGAGCACATACAATCTTCAAAGAATTATCTGGGCGTTTGGTCGAAGCAACCAAAAAACCAAAATCCGGGAAAATATTTTGGACAGAGATTGAGCATTGCCATTCAACGTGGCAATGCTGTCAGTATTTCGGATACTTTACCTACTGGTAGTGGTCTATTAGATTAAGTTTTGTACATATTTATAGCAAATTATACTTATTTTTAGTTTAATGTTACATAATTATATGATTGTATCAATAACGGGATATTTACCATGTATATCGTTTATTTTGAGTTTCCGATATTTCGGCACTGTTGCAAGCACCATGATCACGGAGTAGCTGACAAACGAAATACATGGTAAATATCCCGTTATTGATACAAACATTTATAGTGAAAGTGACCATGGTAGCTTGAAAACTTACATAATTATATGATTCAAGGTTTAGGTGAGGTTTTAAACCTTAAAAACGGTTTTTGATATTATAAAGTAGTTTTACTGTAATTGTACTTGACTAAGCACCGCAAAAGTTGCGCAGTTAAAATGCTGTGAGAGTTTATTTTTTGAATCTCTTAATTGATAGTTTTGGGTGCAGACTCACCGAAACACGTTTTGTCACACTAGTGTGAAACAGAAGCATTTTCTTTGTCTGTAACAAACTATCTGGTGTAACTGATCATTTAATAGTTAATTGAATTGAATGACTAAACATCACACTAATTAGGTAAATAGTTACAACAGAAATAACACTTAAGTATCAGGTTTAAATCTAAAGATGTTTTTGAGATATACCCGGGACAAAATAAGTCTAAAAATATTGATTTTGTTGGTATACTAAATTGTTATTTACCAACTTATGTATTTTTTTAAAGGGTTTCGTATTCTTCTTGTCAGGTTCTTTTTAAAGAAACTCTACACGGTTAGAAAAAAAATATTTTACTCGCCACACCTAACATATTCACTATGATATGTAGTTATTTGCTTGTATGGTTTAGATGCAAGATGCCTCTAACAGACGGACGAATGGACGTACAAAATGAACTATTCATGTCAACTTAGAGATCTCGCTTCGCTCAATTAACAAAATATAAGTAAGCAACAAACAACAGAAAAAAATTAGTAATTTGGTACAGAATAACAGAGTCATCCCCTCCTCCCTGTAGTGTGTTCCAGATGTCTTTAAATTTATAGTAATCTTCAAACAGGTAAAAAAACACCACTCAGGTTAAAAATTATACAGTTATGGTAACTATATGACATAATATAATACACACTCAACTTTCAGAATATCGCAAACGACATTATGCTGAGTAGGTAGGTACACAATTGTTATCGCATCAGACATGCTCTAGAGATGAGAAGTAAATGTTTTAACCGGGTACTTAAATTTTAGACATTTGTTTAGTTTAGTTACATATATTTTGTAACGATGCTATTTGACTTAACCAACCAATTTATGAAAGTATTTTATCAAACATACCAAGGTCTTTCTTGGTAAAAGGTATGCTAGGAAATATTTTTCCGCAGTGGTATAAAAATTGTTTTATCTCTCGAGGTGACATCTGTGAACCTAAATTAATTATTTAGAAATAGCCTCGAAACTGTAACACACGCCATCTACACTTATCCTTAGCTTATTAATCAATTTATCAAGAACTTAAAACACGAATCTGAAATTTAAATTTAAATTTTTTGCTTGCTACAGCACATCTATTAAGGAAAAAAATTTTATCATCAAAAACTAATTATAAGCTATGTGTTGATTATTTAAGAAAAATATACTTATATGAATCACCATCATAACAAATATCAGAAAGTGTATATGTGTTCGTGAATAATTTATGAAATATTGACTACATCTAACCTCTGCATATGGCTTTTTTAGACCTGCAGAAAGCCTTTGATTGTGTGCCTCGATCGGTTATTTGGTGGGCCCTTAGATCTAAAAATGTACCGGAGGCCTACATTGATTAGATTAGAGACATGTACTTAGACTCCAAATCCGTAGTGCGAACCGCTGTAGGCGATACAGAACCTTTCTCAGTCACAGCTGGTGTACATCAAGGCTCTGCCCTAAGCCCCTTTCTCTTCAGTATCGTTCTCGATGTCGTTACGGCAAATATCCAAATTCCGGCTCCATGGGTGATGATGTATGCCGACGACATTGCACTGGTAGATGAAGATAGGCTTGGTTTAGAGCAAATGGTGAACCAGTGGAAAGATTCTCTCGAAAACGGCGGTCTCAAACTAAATGTGGCGAAGACGGAATACATGGCGATTGGTGAAACAACTACCAGCTCTATTAAAATAGGGAATGAGCTGGTCGACAGATGCCAAACATTCCGATACCTTGGAAGTGTGTTACAATCGTCTGGTGACATCGATCATGACGTCAAAGCCCGTATTAGCGCCGCTTGGGCTAAATGGCGGGAAGTCACTGGCGTTCTCTGTGACAAGAAGATACCACCAAAACTTAAAGGTCTAATCTACAAAAGCATTATCAGACCCGTGCTCCTTTATGGTAGTGAGACGTGGCCCATATTACAGCGTCATGTCCGTCAGCTTCACGTCACTGAAATGAAGATGTTGCGGTGGATGTGCAACGTTACGCGTATGGATCGTATACGTAACGAGCACATCCGCGGTAGCATTGGAGTTCGTGACGTAGCGGACAAGCTGACAGAAAGTCGTCTGCGGTGGATGGGACACGGTTTAAGAAAGCCGGTGGAGTATGTTGGTAGGCAATGCTTAGACCTCGTGGTGACAGGCGCTAGACCCAAGGGCCGGCCCAAACGACGATGGCTTGACGTTGTGAAAGATGACATGAGAGCCAACGGTCTAAATACCGAGGATGCTAACAACCGTGCGAAGTGGAGAAGACTTAGTCGGAAAGCGGACCCTGGCACAAGCCGGGACAAACGCTAAGCAGAAGAAGAAGATTGACTACATCTACTTCAAGTTATATCTATAATATAGCTTTTTTTACCTGATTAACGCGAGAGAAGCCGTGGTCCACAGATGGTAGAATAAAATTAATGACATGTAAAGATATCACATACTAACAATATTACTAAAAAACTAATTCAATATTTATATACCATGACTTTGACCATTGCATAGCCATTTAGGTTCAAAACGTTAGTTTGATATGTTAAGCAAGCCACAGTAATATATCTCTGTCTGTAACTGAGGCAAAGCTCTAATGCTCAAATAACGTACTTACTCCTATCTATATATTGTAAAAGCAATAGATCAGATGACACTTACTGCTTTCTTTATCAAACTATCACACTAATCGATCCAAATCCGAAAGTTTGTGTGTAAGTAGGTTTGCTTTCTCTTCACGCTGTAACAGCTGAATGGATTTGGATGAAATTTGGGATGTACTTGTACATATTGACAAATTTAGAAAGGAAAAATTATCGCTTGAGACGGGGTTGGAACCCGCGGCCATAGGGTGTCATGCTGTATTGCTCTAACCACTGAGCTACTCAAGCCCTGTATTAAGCGACGAAATTATCCTTTCCTTTTAACGTCTTACGAGGACACCCTATGGTCGTGGGTTTAAACCCCGCCTCAAGTGATAATTTTTCCTTTCTAAAATCTCTCATCTGTATAAACAAAATCAATACTTTTACATAGCTTTTACCCATACATAGGGTTAACACAAACTATTTTTAACTTGATAATCGCGGGCGGAGCACAGCTAGTAAAAAATTGAAATAATGAAGTAATATTTAAGCTATTCAAACATCTTAAATTTACGCCGGATAAGATAGGCCGGCTACCATTAAATCTCTATTAAACACTTACTTTCGTGTTCCACGTTCCTTGAAATCCGTCTACAACATATTTTACATTTTTCCAAAGGGATAATGCTTGTCACAGGGACTCTTGTGTGGGTTTCTAGCTATGGTCTTGAAATGCATCTTGATCATAACTCAAGTTTACCCTTGAGGTTTTATGTACGAACATCTAGCTTCAGGTACTTTAATAAGCCGTAATTAATAGATACATTATGTAATCAGAACAATTTATACTGTTTTTACCTTAGGGCCTTGTAAAACAAGTTTTTTGAAAAACCTAAGCCAGGCACCAGCTCTCACAAAGTGGTACTAATTACTATATATATATTTACATGAGCCTAGTTTTATAACAATTGTCTTAGTATTAATAATTATTGTGACTTATAATAGTCATTGTGATGAGAAATAAAGGGATTATTTATATCTCTTTTCAGTCGTATAAGCTCTTGGCAGAGCGGTCGTGATCGTCATGTGGTACGATTTTCGTGGACTTACTGTTGATGTTGCTCGACTTACAATGTCCCGCCACCTCTCGTCGTTGTCATCTTGGAACATTCAGGTAAGGCGGTGTCTATGGCAGATTGAACAATGTGAAGCAACTTAAATAGTGGCTCTGTGAGCTGAAAATCCTCGCGTAATTTTCGAAATGGCTGAAATATGTTTTTTTTTTCACGTTTTCAACCCCCATATCTCCGTCATTATCAAAAAATTCTGTCAAAAGTCATTCATTTATGGTTGACATACCTCCAGTTCGAAGCGTTTTGCTTCTACGTTTATCATCGGTACAGCGAAGGAGTGGAACTCATTGCCTGCGTCTTCGCTCCCTGAACGGTACAATCTGGGTGTCTGGAAATGAGGTCTAGAGTGAATACCTTCTAGGCAAGCATGTTCCATCTTCGATCGCATCTTCACTTTCCATCAGGTGTGATAGTGGTCAAATGCTTGCCTATCTAGCAATGACAAATTCTACATAATTATCGAACCTGCTCACAAAATTTCACGAGAATCGGAGGAGAAATGCGATCTGTAGAGGAGAACAGCCGAAAATCCGGCCATACGAAAACAATTTTGCCCAAGCTGAGACGAAGACGCTTAGCTCGGGCTATGCACTCGCTCGGTCAATAAGCAGAGCTGACAATTTTCTACCTTGCTAGTACCCATTTAGAAAGAGTTATAACAACATACACGTAGTGGTAGGATTTTGCAGAGTAAGCCTGGGGTAGTACTACACAGAATCAGAAACACAAATTTCCTTCGGATGGCAAACTCATGCCAACAGGCAGCTCAATCGCAAACAAACAAAAGGCATTCACACTCACAGCCCCACACTTAGTTCAAAGACTTGTATCGTGGGTGCCGGCAACATTCACATCACACATACATTACACCCAGAACCAGAAGCACAAATGTCCCTTGGGAAGGAATTGCCGGGAATCGAACCCAGGACCCACGGCACAGAGGGCGGACGCCTGTCCACTGCGCCAATTGGGTCGTCAAACAGATAGCTCAAACGCAAACAAACAAAACGCATTCATACTCACAGCCCCACACTTAGTTCAAAGACTTGTATCGTGGTTGCCGGAAACATTTACATATCACACACAATCACACCCAGAACTAGAAGCACAAATCTCCCTGAAGATGAACTGTGCTTCTGCCAGGAATCGAACCCAGGACCCACGTCACAGAGGGCAGAGACTTACCCACCGCGCTGACAAAGTCGTCAATCAAATGCTCTTTATTCTATTCAAGCAAAATACCACTATCACGCACATTTAAGCCTGCAATCAAATTTTCCACCACCACGTGAAGTCATAGTTATTTTTCTGAATCAACCGCCGCCGCTCGACCATTTCTCATTTTGGTCGAAGTGTACAAATTACCAGTAGTTACCGGGCACTAACGGCCCAGCCCACGTGGCGGTACCATAGTTTCCGGCGTCGTTTTTGATAAGAGTTGTATACAGATCAAAACTGAGTAAGTTCCTGCGGTAGTAGGCTGTAACTTTTCGAATCTTGTAGTGGTTAACTTTATGAGTGCCTCTTTGGAACCCATATAAATAAACGATTTTGAATTTGAATCAGTAGAGCGATGCGGTAGCGGTGTGTTTAGTAGAGAAGCGATATGGAACAGGTGTGCTCGGTAGCGGAGCGATGCGGGAGGAGTGTGTTCGGTAGTGGAGTGATGCGGTAGGGGTATGTTCGGTAGTGGAGTGATGCGGTAGGGGTGTGTTCGGTAGTGGATCGATACGCAAGGGGTGTGTTCGGTTTTGGAGCGGTGCGGGAAAGGCTAGCTGACGTCACGTGAGTTGTTCTCGACACGTATCTCCCGCACCGCTCCACTAACGCACAAACCTACTCAGCTACTACGTCTGGATTATTGACGTAAGGTAGCGAGCCTATCGGTTTTCTATCGTTGACATTTTGGAGAGTATGCGCAGGAATTATACTAGTTAAATCCCCCATGCCCGTTTTACCATCAACAACAAGACAAACAGTCAAACGTCATCCATTTATGGTTCACATACTTCCAGCTCGCTCAAAGCGTTGGAGGGAGTGGAACTCTTTTTTTTTATATCCTCGATTGGCAAGCATTTGATCACGAAAAATCCGCGTCTTTGTTTCCTGAGCGGTAAAATCTGGCAGTCTTCAAATCAAGAGTGAATAGGTATCTTCTAGGCAGGTATGCTACATCTTCGGCCGCATCATCGCTTTCCAACAGGTGAGATAGTGATCAAATGCTTGACTATCAATCATAAAAAAAGCTATGTGCTACCCATATAGTTCCTGGTTCAGGTAAAAAGATATACCATTGCAGAATTGGGCATTCATAACAAAACTTGATAAATACAAATTTTCGTCGAAATTTGTATGATATGAAAAAGGACACCATCTCAGTATGTTAATTTCAGAATTTTTAATATCAAATCACAATATTTTTTTCTTTTTGAATCCATTTTCATATGTCAATTTATGTCAGATAGCTGTGGAAGTTATTTAATAATACGTATATAAAATAACTTTCTAGGCGAATAAATTCTTTACCATGTTTAATTCTTTTTAAGTTGCTTTTTTATATCTCGATAGACAAGCACTTGACAGAACATGTTCTAGGCTTTGAAGCTTCGCATTTTTACGTAAATTGAATAAAATCATGAAAAATCAAAGATTATTAAGCGACGCGTAACAGCTATCATTTAAGATATGCAATACTTTTTATGCTAAAGAATAAACACAATTGACTATAGCTAAAAAAGAGAGAGCATTCTGGCCCTTAATAACTGATGAATAGCACCCCTAGCCAAAAACCAAAACGTTTCGTATCTATTCTATCAAAATAAACGCTTTTTAAATGTAGCAGACCTTAAAACGTGTATCCACATGGTTTAAAATATCTGAAGTTGTTATTTAGCGCTCACCGAGATTGCAAAGTTACAGACAAGCAATTCAAAACCTTTGTGTACAAGTTTTAAAGTCTTTTACATTTGGAAAGCGTTTCTTTTGATAGAATAACATTCTTCTTCTTCTTAGTTATGGCTTCGCAATCTTGTGCATTTAGCCAGTGTCAAGTGATAATATAATATTTCAAGTGTATTTCATATTATAAGTCCTAGTCAGAAGTCACAGTCAAAGTCAAGTAAAAAAGTCAAGGTCCAGTCATAGTAAAGTCATGCCCTAGTAAAGTGGTGGAAAATTTACTAGAACTTCTATTAGAGTTTTGGAGTGAAGGGGAAAATCACGTTTTTCAACTTTGTATGAATTGCCTACACTTATGCACGTTCACTTAGTATCAACTGTTAATAATCCACCATTATTACACATTAACACTCGAAGAATCACAGGTTTTGGAAAATTTTACAAAATTAACAACGCCATTTTTTCACTAACGTCAAAAAACCTAGAATAACATTATTATCTTTGACATTAATATTCTGAAATGTTGACATCTTTTGACACTATAACTTTGATGATGAATTTTCCATTTCCACTTATTGTAATTGGGCCACATAGAATATATTAACAATAACCAAAATTATAATTATGACGCTACAAAGATATCTAACTACCTAGTCCTCAAATCAATAACAAAAAAAAAAACCACATTCACACTCACAGCCCCACACTAAGTTCAAAGACTTGTATCGTGGGTGCCGGAAACATTCACATCACACACACATTACACCCAGAACCAGAAGCACAAATATCCCTTGGGAAGGAATTTGTGCTCCTGCCGGGAATCGAACCCAGGTCCCACGGCACAGAGGGCAGACACCTGTCCACTGCACCAACTGGGTCGTCAATATTTGCATGTCACTATTATGACCAAATGTGTGAACTATATTGATACACTTAACCCTACATCTGTTTATACCTACACTTGAAGCAAATAAATGTATTTAATTTCAGCAAATAAATGAATTTCATTTCATTTAATTTCAAGCTGGTTTGTATTTGGCTAGGGAGGGCTGTTCTCTAAAGCTCGCTACAAGCAAGCAGCTTCAGCGTTACGTACGTGACAAGTGATAAACAAGTGACATTCATAAGTCATACACGTGACTCCAGTGACTTTCAAACGGCTGGTAGCCTCCTTTCATAATGTCGAATAATTCGCGCCGGCTGCTCATTACTCGGGTCTAAACGAGATTGTTCGACCGATGACCGTGTTGGTGTTTGTTTGTAAGAATTCGCTGCTAAGGGTTGGAATTTATTTCCCTAGCTCTTAGGTTAATTAATTTTATTAGAAGGTAATGTCGAGATGGTTCAGCTTTGTCAAGTTCATTGGCGTAATTTCAACTATATTTAGATTTACATATAGTCGAAATTACTTTACCCCGTGACTACGGGCTTAATGGAAATACTAATATGATATTAGGTAAATAGTTCTTTCTAGTTACTTTCAGTTTTAACATATACCTACCGTATATGTTAAAACAGAAAGTTGGTGATCCTCGATCCGGATCTTTAACTTTGTTATGACATTAAAACTTTTAAGAATTTTAAGAAAAAAAAATACAATAATAACATTAAATAAAATATTTTTTAAAACATGCAGAAAAATATTCCGTCAAATTATGGGTAGGGCTGTGCGGTAAAAAAATCAAAATCATGTTTTTTTTGTTGCAAAGAATCTTGTTATGCCTCCATCATTCTGGTAGCACATACTACATACAATCCAATTTTTTTGGTGGCTATTGCTAAGTGTCTTATGTTGTGGTACCGCTTAGGTACCATAACATAAGAAACTTAGCAAAAAAAAAAATTACCCGCCCTTTAGCCTGACTTCAAAACGGATTTTTTATTAAGAGTAATTTTGATGAAAATAGAATTTAGTTTTATGCGTACGCATTACATATTTATTGCGCAGAGGGTATATTCAACATTTTATTTATGCGTAAAATTAAATGAAAAAAGCAAAATTGTGTATTTGAAGAAAATTAGGTGTACTAAGCTTAAATTTATTAATATTATTTAAAGATAAAGAACAATCAAGCAAGAACTTATATCAAGGTATATTCTATAAGTAAACATAATTTGTATACTCTCATCATCATGTAAATAATATTTATTTATCTTTTTTACTGACTTCCCAAAAAACGAGGAGGTACTCAAGTCGACTGTATTGTTTTTCTCTCCACGTGAGCCGATTACGAATTTTTTTTTTAGTTTGAAAGATGTTACTTTCTGATTGGTCCCATTCAAATTTGATCAAGATCTGATCAGTAGTTCTTGAAATATCGTCAATAATGTCTATTTTGAGACGAATAATGCGTACTTTGGCGATGTTCTCGTTTACCCGACTTCAAAAGTTACCTCATAACTTCTTTCGTTGTGAGCCGATTTTGTTGTTTCTTTTTTTTATTTAAAAGCTGGTGCTTTTCATATGGTCCCGTTGAAATTTGATCAAGGTCTGATCTCTAGTTTATTAGTTATAGTCAATAATGCATGTTTATACATTTAAATCTGATCAAGGTTCCGATGATAAAGCGGCGAACTCAGTTTTTTAAAGTTTTGCTTGCGTTTTATTATTTTATGTGAGATGAGTGACGAGACAAGGAAGTCACTCACTTGATGTTAAACGTCACGTGTGTCACGTATGCCTATTACAGTTCAGTGCTACTCAGAGTTTTGAACTTAAATAATTCAAAATACTACGTGGCATTGCACTTGTCACAGATAAGATAATTCTTTATTGGCAAAAATTGTAGTGTTAGTATACGCGAGTTCTTATTGCAGGTAATGTTATTACAGTTGACCCATCTCGGGCGTCCAATGTCACAAAATATGATTATACAAGCATACAAATTTTCATTTTAGATTATAGATATTTGGAATTTATGATGAATAAGATACAAAATTATAATTAGTTTGAGAAATATAAAGAACACTACAAAAATGTCAAAGATATTAAATTCATGCAATGTCAAAAAATGATTAAGGAAATATTCACACTGAAATATTAGATGTAAAATTTCTTTATGACAAGTAATTTCACCTAAAACATTGCCCTGTAATCCGGCATACAGTAATGTTTGTACACTACAAGCGATTGAATGTCTGAACGTAGTGTGGTACTGCCCCAAACAGACTCAGCAAAGAGATCAATACAATTTGGGATAAAAAAGGCGAAAAATAAACCGTACATTAATTTAAATACGCATCATTGAGGATGACTCAAAAGCTAGTGGTAAGTAATCTTGATGAAATTTTAATGGAACATGGAAAGCACCAGCTTTCAAATAATGAATTATTCATCAAAATCGGTTCACCTAGAAAAAAGTTAAATATAGTAATACACATAATAATTAAACGCAAGCAAAGCTTAAAAAACTTCACCGCCTTATCTTCGGAACCTTGATCAGATTTAATGTATTAAACACGCATTATTGACGATAACTCAAAAACTAGAGATCAGATCTTGATCAAATTTAAATGGGACCAATTGGAATATCTTTAAAACTAAAAATCAGTTCACGTGGAAAGAAGTTATGAGGTAAATAACATAAAAAAATAAATTACACTCGACTTGGGTACCTCCTCTATTTTTTGGGAAGTCGGTAAAAAAATACAGCCAAATTATCCTTTTTTTTAAGTCGGTTCATGACCACCAGAGGGCCACAGCAAACATCTGTTAGAGTAACATGTAACATTAAACTGTTCAAATTTCAGAGCATTATTTAAGTACAGGCACCGGTGTGGTATCAACCGTATATTTGAAGTACATTAGGTGTATAGAGACCCCAATTTGTGAGTTCGCGAACTGTTTAAAACTACGCGGCCCGGGGCCATTGGAGTGATGTTTTAAGCTATATTATGGACAGCGAAAACCATTGACACGTGTGATGGAAAAAATTACAGGAGCATCACATGACCAAACATGCTTTTAACTATTTGTTTGATTTGATTTGATCACAATATACCTTTTTTTATATACGATAGGATAGCGTTTGACCACAATCTCACCTGATGGAAAGGGATGATGCGGCCGAAGATGTAGCATGCTTGCCTAGAAGGTACCTATTCACTCTTGACTTGAAGACTCTCAGATCCCAGACCTTCTTAATAAATTTCTATAACTGCAAAATAACACTATTTATTCTAAAGTTACGAATTTATAAAGGGAAGATATCGCTTGGAGGTACGTTTACCATTTGTTGGCCTTATGTCAAAACGTATTGTTCTAACCGCTTAGCTACTAAAGCCGTGCTACAAGCGACGAAATTGTCCTTTTCTTATTATAAATGTTTTATGGGCATGTGTGGTGCCATCTACCGGAAAACTACTCCGGCCAACAACTCTGAATGTGAATTTAGTTCATTTGTATTGATAAAGTCCACCTATTTTTATTTGTAAATTTAGAAAGGAAATATATATTTTGCAGTGACATTTTCGATTGACTACTTTAGTTCTAATAAAATGGAATATTTCTAGTTTGTTTGTAACTTTTACGGCTAAACCACTAGAACCACGTTTTTGAACTGCCCGTTTACTTAGTTAGGTGAGGGTTTGCCTTCTAAACAGGGGTTCAATTCCCAAAGGGAATACATGTTTTCTCCCCAAATAAAATTTGTGTTTCTGGTTCTGGTTGTAATCGTGTGTGTGATGTTAATGTTTACAGCACCCACGGCGCAAATCATCGGACTGAGTGTGGGGCTGTAACTGTGAAACCGTTCATGCTATCTTATGTTAGATATTAATTTCAGCTTGATACCTTTACCCGTTTTTGATGAAAAGGGAGGTAGACAGATAGACAACGAAGTGATCCTTATAACCCTTGGATTTAAACAGTGTGGATAATCTTCTAGTCTCCATTCCTTCCCTGTTCCGCCATAGGGATATGAACGCTACTTTCATGAAGTTGGTGTTTAGTGTTTAATTCTGAGTCTATTACATTACCACGGACCCCCAGGCTATTAGAAAACTAATATAGTTTCGCGATGACCACCCGAACTTCTGTATCCATAAACAATTTTAACGGGGTATTTTATTATGTTAGGCTAGTAACTTTGGGGTAATGGAAGATGGGTGATGGATGTTAATCGGTTTTGTTTCATGAATGATTGAAAACAATAGCGGCGTTTTAGTGATGTTATAGGTTATGAGCTTTAACGTTATATTACAAAAAAAAGACGTGTGGCACTCGGGGACTGCCGCGGTAAAGCTATTGCATAGCATTTTTTATCAACTTATGCAATTATAATTATTTATTTATTTTATTTATACAGTTTTTTTTTTTCCTGCCACCTAGAGGCGAGTTGCTGAACTAAAGAGACAAGCGTGATATTTCTAAAAAGTCATCAAAAGTTCTGCTATTCATCGATAGATGGCAAAACTAAAAAGTATCACCGCTGTACCGGTCGGAGTGGGGGGTGTTAGGTTATTTTCGTTACGGAATTTCTGGATTCGGTCTCCACGCTCAATGCTCGCGGTAGAAGCTATGCAATAGCTTAAAAACATAGTTTTTGTGCTACTTAAAATCCTAAGCACCCTGGTTCGAATCTCAAATGGATCCACACCAATGACTCTCTTAAGTTATGCATGAAATTTATTAAACGCAGCGCTAAGGAATGGAATGACTTGCTAAAAAATAGCACTGCCCTCTAGCCAAAACCCAAAACGCTTTGTCTCTATTCTATCGAAAGAAACGCTTTCCAAATGTAACAGACTTTAAAACTTATGTACAAAGGTTTCAAATTGCTTGTCTGTAACTTTGCAATCTCGGTGAGCGCTAAATAACAAGTACAAGATATTTTAAACATTATGTCAACAAGTTTTTTTACCGACTTCCCAAAAAAGGAGGAGGTACTCAAGTCGACTGTATATTTCTTTTTTATGTGTTTTACTTCATAACTTCTCTCCACGTAAGCCGACTTCGAAATTTTTTTTTTAGTTTGAAAGATGTTGCTTTCTAATTGGTTCCATTTAAATTTGATCAAGATCTGATCAGTAGTTCTTGAAATATCGTCAATAATGTCTATTTTGGGACGAATAATGCGTACTTTGACGATGTTCTGGTTTACCCGACTTCAAAAGTTACCTCATAACTTCTTTCGTTGTGAACCGATTTTGATGATTCTTTTTTTATTTGATCAAGGTCTGCTTTCTAGTTTTTGAGTTATAGTCAATAATGCGTGGTAATGTTTATACATTAAATCTGATCAAGTTTCCGATGATAAAGCGGTGAAGTAATTTTTTTAAAGTTTTGCTTGCGTTTAATTATTAGTCTGTTACAATAAGAAAGCGTTTCTTTTGATAGAATATTATTATTATATTCCACAAATGCGGACGAAGCGTTTTGCCTCCACATTCATTATGCGGACTGCAAAGGAGTGGAATTCCTTGCCTGAGTCTGTGTTTCCTGATAAATACAATATGGGAGTCTTTAAGTCACGAGTGAATAGGCATCTTCTAGGCAAACGTGCTCCATCATCGACCGCATCGTCACTTACCATCAGGTGAGATGGCGGTCAAACGTTTGCCTATATAGAATAAAAAAAAAAAAAAAAAAATAGAAACGAAGCGTTGCTACGGGGCTGCTCTAATTACGGTGATCGAAACCGCGATGCTCAATTAGAAGTTACACTTACAACTACGGCACCACCATGATTTCAAAACTTAATTTCAAATGTTCATTAAAACATCGTTCATACTTCAAGTTGTCCGCTTACCAGTCCTTGCTGAGTAGAATTGAAGTGGATTCTAGTTTACTTCCGCTTGATAAATAGGTGTTTCGCGTGACCTAACTAGAAGTTCCACCATTTGTACCTAATCAAATACAGATTGGGATCAGTTCCGGGTAGAAAATGTATAGGTTGATATTGTTGGTTGTATTTTTGGGTTTGATAGCATTATAATGAAAGGTGTAAGTATTGTTGATTGATTTTATAGTGAGACAGAGAATTACGAAAAAAATATTTTTGTTTTAAATTTTGATGGAATATATTAGAAGTAAATTTAGAAAGGAATAATATGTATTGAAGCAGGGATTGAACACGCAGCCATAGGGTCTCATACTCTTGTTAGGGTGCATAAATTTTCTTATTATACTCAAAAGTAATGAATACTGACACAGACTTCCAAACTTATTGATCGAGCAAAACGAGATCTCTTTGTTGATTTGGATGGTACAGCACTTTGTCCGTCCGTACGTCTGTCAGAGGCATCTAGCGTCTAAACCATACAGGCGAATAACTCCAACTCTCTGAAAATATGTAAAAACGCCCATAGCCAGAAATAGCATATAATAAAATGATATAAATTTAAATATTAAGGGCACCAATACACATCCGTGGCAAGCAAAAAATTTTTTTCTGCTTGTGTATATATGTCGTGGGATATTGTCGAAAAGAATTTAACAAAGTACGAAACAGTTTTTCATAAAAATCTGTTGGAAAATTAAATTTTATATGCCATCAAAGTCACTGTTTTAGACTTATTTTTTTACAGGTTTTATCTGAAACACGGTTACACAGTCAACAACATACATATCAACAACGCCATTTTTTCACTTTCACGGCAAAAAAAAAGTTTAAAATGTTATATCACATACCACAGAATATACTTTTAAAACCGCAATTCTGCTTTACTTAGATGAAATTAAACACTTTAATAATCAAAGTGTCAGAACATTTCCACTCAAATTTGTCAGAGCTTGAAAAAATACATTGAATAAAGATAATATAATAATAATATCTTTCATCTTGTTTTTTTTATAATGAAAACATTAAATTTTTCAAATACTTTTTTCTCTGACTGTACTTATTTTCAGTGGTGGCCGAGTTATCTACTAAAATAAAATATAAAAAATAAAAGTGGCGACTCGACCACGCGGTTGAATATTTTACGGCCGAGTTAACAACTAACTCAACATTTCCTATAAAATTAAACTTCATGACTAAATGCACTCGTTCAAAATCCCTTGCACAAAAATAAACCCCCAATCCGAAAAACTGAATAAATGCACCAATTTGGCAAAATACCTTCACTTCCTTTGCCAATCAGAAGCGGAAAAGGCTTAGGGAAAAGAAAAAGTTACCGACCGTCCTTCATGCTTCATCTGGTCGCTCCATATTCGAATTCAGTCATGCAAAAAGGCCGGGAATAATTAAAGGGGCGCACACAAGAGTTATCCGTACCCTTGTCACATGGATGACGGACGAGACAAAAACATAGTTCGTGTGAACACAGCCTTTTTGCCTCACCCTTTGCTTCTAAGCCGTTTGTACGAGAATTTTTGTTGTTCACAATTTTGTGCCTCTATGATGAGTTGTTTTTGTTTGAGGCCTTTTATTTTTGGGGTTCGTTTGGCTTCGAAATGAAACACTTTCAGTCGTTTATTTTCAATTACCCGCGTCAATTTATTGTTAAAATAGATGAAGGTAGTCGGGACGTGACCAAAATGCTCGGTTGTACCGGAGGCCGGGAATAAGCTTCAGTGCGGTATTTTTTTTGTATTTTATTGAGAGACGAAACGAGCGTAACGCTCGCCTGATGGCAAGCGTCACGCTTGCCCATTGTATTCAGAGGTATTACAGCTAGCGTTTTGAGAATTTTTCAGAACATACATTTATATAACTAAATCCATATTATTTATGCGTGTAATATGCTTCTGTAAATATGTAACTTACTTAGATTTTTTAATTTGTTCTTTTATTAAATAATGTGCTGTAGTTTCGACAGATTTATATTCATGTTTCTATCGATGTATTCTATTGAGATGGATCTGAAAAACCTTAGGGACATGATGTACATAGCGCCAGAGGCGCGCGCCCCGGCGGCGCTGTGAAGTTCGAATGTATGGGACTATATTTGTATGACAAAGCGCCCACGACTCCTCCCTCGCGCTACCGTTTAGTATACGCCCTCATAAGGAGACAAGACCTGCTTTTTTATCAAAATTGAGTTATATGCAAGGAAAATACAGTAAAGGAAAAATAGACGCATTTAATTTTTTTTTTATAATGTTCAAACGCAACCTACTTAATCTTACTTTTAATTAAGATGCATCTGCTACAACTCATATCATAAACTAAATAGTAAAGACATTCTGATGTATATAACTAAATTTTGACAGTAATATCAGTTACATCTTTTTCCATATTACAGCAGCAAAGACCGCGTACATCGGGCGCTATGTATATCAAGTCCCTTAGCACTGTAATTTTTTAGCCAATAAAATGACAAAGAGGCATAAAAATTGTTGTTTTATTATGCTTAAATAGTGAATCCAACTTCTACAATACATATACACTTACAAACATAAGATGTTAGTTAAAATCGATATTACAGATTTTGTTAATGGTAAAATTGATTTGTATAAAAAATATTTTCATTATTAAATAATCTGTAAGAAAGGTAATCTGTAAGAAATCGGTTGGTAGTATGGGTAGATAATAATTGTAGTTGAATTAATGGATTAAAAAAAGAGAATGACTCTTTTCGAAAACTAGAATGGACAATTTTGTCTCTTGTAAGAAGATTAAAACAGGGAATACATTTTTTATCTCTTCGCCTTGCTAGGCCTGCTGATGGCGTATTTGTCATATCCAGTGGTTTATCTTATTCTTTTTTTTTTGCAATTTTGGCTCCGCAAACTATTTGCATTTATTGTCAAGTAAACAATATTTTTCATGTTAATTTAAGTATCTAAAAGTCCTATAAAATAGTCATGATCCAGTCTTAGTCATATCATGCCCCAGTAAAGTGTTAGTTAATTTCTAGTAAAGTTTCTAACTTTACTAGAAATTAATTTGAGTTTTGAAATGAAAACGAACACGTCGAAGAGGTGTAAAAAATATAAGGACCGACTGAACCTTAACAAATCATAATAGTATCACGATTATTTTTTCAGCCTTGACTGACATCTGACCACGTCTAGACGCAATTAATAAATAATTAGCTTAGCCGTTATATTTATAGTATAAATAACATTAAATCATGTAAATATCAAAAAGGTCAGGCTAAATTTATTACGTGGCTTTGCTCTGGATGTCAGAAAATGACAGATAGAAGTTTCACAACTTAATGTATATGTTATACCTACTATGAATTTTAAAGAAACATACGTATGGTAAAAGACCCAAATGACTTTAATTCCATGGAAGATGGGATGGCTTTTAGTGTGGGATGCAACTTGTGTCGACTATTTCGACTGAAACACAGAATGGGGTTGGTGCTGCGGCATCTTCGGTAGAGCACCGCGAGCAGTGAAAATATCGTTAAATAACATTGGCAGTGGTTACATATTTGAGCCATTTGGTGTTGAGACACTGGGCCCGTGGGGACCGGGTCCTCATTCTATTTTTTTAAATCTATCCGAGCGCCTGGTTAAGGCGACGCGTGATCAAAATGCTGGCACTCATTTGGTTCAACGTATTAGCATTGCCATTCAGAGAGGCAATGCCGCCAGCATGATGGTAACGCTACCCGCTGGTAGTTGCTTGAGCACTTGTGTTACCTATAAGCTCGATGTCTTGTAGGTAACTTAGGTCGTTGCTGTGTATAGTTTTAGTTTAGTTTTAGGAAATATAGGCAACTGTCCCGTTGATATCACTACTAGAATAACCCTTTTGAAAATCTTTTAAATACTGCATCCTATGAAGGATAAATAGTAACAGACCCCTATCATGGAAAGGGTGGAACGGATGGAACGTCTGTTCTGTTTCCGAACAGATTATGTAAATCGAAGTAACGAAATCCTTTATGAAGTGGCGTATGAAAATCAGGCGGCGTTCATTTCCCCAGGGTCAAAACTACCATCGATTATCGTAGCTGACACGTTCTTGTTACTTTGCTTTTGTGGTTTGCTAACTCAATTATGTGCATATTCTCGCGCCCCAGGAGAGAAATGAAAGTTGTGTTTTTTAAAGTTAATCGAGGGTACATTTTTTATTCCTCTATCTACGGACCAATTACCTATATCTCCTAAAACTAAACAATAGCAAAGACGTAAGTTTCCTACACGGCATCATGATAAAGTGACCTAAAACGATGCCGCGGCACGCTCGCTACGCTCGCTCGGCTCGCGCGTTTTTGTGGTCACCAGTAACCTAACGCTCCTCCTCGCTTCGTTCGTCGTCGCAATATAAGACTTAGCCAACAATTCAAATATTTATGCCCAAAAAACATTAGGCCAACGAATATTTACGCAAAAATAAACGGTATGCCCTAATATTATTATGCCACATCATGAATATGCCAAAACTTGTTATGCGAAAAATTTTCGGCCAAATTAAACTCGGAACTGGAATCTGTTATAATATGATAAATGACTTCTTCTTAAAATATTCATAACGTTCATAAATATATAGGAAAACAATATTAAATCTCATGCATATATCATCAATTTGTATTTTGTTTCGTCGTTTTATATCAAAACACTGTAAAACTTATTTCATTTGCGTTAGAACTGCATGATTTGATTCCTCCAGCTCCCTTCCATCATGGGACAACAAGGCGTACTAAAAAAAGACATCCTTTTATGGTGGATATTCCTCAGATTAGAACCAAGCGTTTTGCCTCTACTTTTATAATGCGAACTGCAAAGGAGTGGAATACTCTGCCTTCGTTCTTGTTTCCCGATAAGTATAACTTAGGCCTCTTCAAGTCAAGAGTGAACAGGTACCTTCTAGGCAAGCATGTCCCACCGTCGACCGCATCGTCGCTTTCCATCAGGTGAGATAGCGGTCAAATACTAGCCTATTTGTCATAAAAAAAATAAAAAAATACGTATATTTTACTAGATGAATGATTGCCACGCTTCTGACAAGTTCTTGTAATTTTGATATTAACATTTATTACATAATTCCATCTTTTGTAGTTGTGTTTTTAAAAGAACATTATTCTTGAGTTCGGTGTATTGTTATTATTGTTTATGAATTGACTTCTGATTTTTAATTTCAAATGTTTTTACTTTTATATAAATTAGAGATAAGTGCCTACTAATTTTTTTTTTCGTTTTAGTACCAATTTCTGTGTGTATGTGTTAATTAATACATTAACATGGTATAATATGTGATCTCTGGTCACTGATATTGTATAATTTTTGCAAGCCGCAATGGCGGAATATGGAGCACTATTTGTCATAACTCTCACTAGCTAATTGTACCCATATTCAAGCAAATAAAGATTTTGTATTTGTATTTATTTGTATTTGCTTGACCTTACGTAACCGCCACAATGTAATTTACGCAATATTACTACACCTTATGTGCAAAGTGTAAGGGGATATTTGACTGTGGTTAAAAAGGTGCTCGCATTGACGTATACCACCCCCTTAAGGTCCCGACCCCAGTCTAACAACATCAGTTTCAGGTTTTACACTCCCGTAAAACCTAAAATTGATGTTGTTATGTGCGACTGACGGCTGGAGGGTGAAAACCTAGACGGCAAACTTTACGCGATTGTACGGACCAGTAGTTTTGGATTGTTTCGGGGATGTATAGGTTGTTGTTGATAACTTCGTATGTAAAAAGTGAAAGTAAAAAAAGAAAAAAAAATACAGTCGCCTTGAGTACCTCCTCCTTTTTTGTGAAGTCGGTAAAAATACCGTTTTACTAATAATCTACGAGTATATTTAAAACGAATGGTTTTGCTTAAACCTAAAATTGATGTTGTTATGTGCGACTGACGGCTGGAGGGTGAAAACCTAGACGGCGAACTTTACGCGATTGTACGGACCAGTAGTTTAGGATTATTTCGGGAATGGATAGGTTGTTGTTGATAACTTCGTATGTAAAAAGTGAAAGTAAAAAAAGAAAAAAAAATACAGTCGACTTGAGTACCTTCTCCTTTTTTGTGAAGTCGGTAAAAAATACCGTTTTACTAATAATCTACGAGTAATTGTAATTTTTAAACTTTCGCGATTCGAACACATAGTTTAGGTAATATCTCGGGACTTAATCGCGCTAAAAAACTATTTTTCTCTATGGTCTCGAGAAGACTCAAGTTTTTTAGCGCGATTAAGTCCCGAGATATTACCTAAACTAATCTACGAGTATATTTAAAACGAATGGTTTTGCTTACGACTCTTTCCTTTATGTTGTAAGCTGCGCCCCGCGGTTTTACCTGCGTAAGTCCGGGACCCGCCGGAATTCCGGGATAAAAATCAGACTATGTGTCAATCGAAGGCATCAGCTCCATACTTAATGCCATCAAAATTGGCTGGACCCATTTGAGCCCCTGTTTAATTGTACGTCCGTGTGCAAATAATAAAATTACATAGTGAAAATGTATATTGGTGCTAATTCTGTTGAGCACCGAACTAACATAAACTAAACTAAAAATAAACTAATTTTAGTCAAAGAATACCTAAACGCTATTCTGATTTTACGTTGAACTTAATTTAAAAATGTAAATGACAGGACTAAAATTGATTTTGACAGCAACCAAATTGAATTGTATTCACAAAAGCCGCAATCACATATTCCTCCATTATAAACTTTGTAGGTCAGTATTTGCTTCATTAATTGCACGTGTTATTCTTTCAAGTATCACATTAAAAATAATCCAGACCTTTTTCATACAGACTAATTTGAGTTTAAAATTTCTATTTTTAGTCCTAATTTGACGTAAAACATGTACATCAGAATAAGAATTTGGTCATTTTCACTAAATAGAGTAACTAAACTAACTTAGTCCTGTCAAACTTAATTTTAGTCTAATCTTGCATTTTCTGAATAGGTTTTGGACTAAAGCAGGACTAACACTAATTTTAGGCTAGTTTAGTCTAATTCTGGACAACAGAATCGGCACCATTGTATTTAGTATTTAGTATTTTTATAGTTTGCACTAAATTCGTATTAAATTAAGATACAGTTGCTCTAGAACATTCAATACAAAAATAGACCCTGTAAGGGTATTGCAAAGATAACAAAGGAGAGGGAACATAACACGTGAATCATATTAGTTTTATCTAAATCTCTTAGCTAATTAAATTATCTATGTAACTTAACATAACAAAGTAAAGTTTAATTAATGTATTTACATAATGGCACGAGATGGAATCTTAAACTTTAAACATTATATTAGTAATTACAATATTATTTTAGAGAGTTACAATATTATTTAAGATTTATTGTAAAGCGATTCATATCTATAATAAACTGCCTGAACAATTTAAAGAATTATGCTTAACTAAATTAATATGTTCGAATCGCGAAAGTTTAAAAATTACAAATCTTATTATACAGTGAAAGAATTTATGGATGACAAATTGGAATCACATGATAATTGGTAATAGTATTAAAATGTTATACATTCAACTGACTTTTTTAATTATTAATTTTACATAGTACTTATTAGACGTCTTACCATAATTTACATTAAACTTTATCGACATGATATTCTGACTTAAATACTAATTTTCATTCAATACTCCAAAATCAATACTATTATTTGTAATGTTACTTATTTGATATCTTCATTTAAATATATGTACACCGGAAACGGTAGAGTATGTGGAACTATGTATGTCTATTACCTACTATTAATTATTTACCATACTCTGACAAATACATACATTTTCATTTTGAATTTGATTTGAGCGTGATGTAACAATCATACAAACACTCTCACAAACTTTCGTAAGAGCGTAAGCAAAAATCACGTTTTTCAACTTGGTATAATTTGCCTACACTTATGCACGTTTACTAAGTATCAACGGTTAATAATACACCATTGTTACACATTAACACTCGAAGAATCACAGGTTATGGAAAATTATACAAAATCAACAACTCATCCCGAAGAAGAACATCGTACATGCTCGAAACCTAGGTCGACAATATCGATCAAACGACGTGAATGATAGCCGTGTTTTAATAATATTATAAAATCGACAACGCCATTATTTCACTTTCGCGGCAAAACTAAGCTAGTTCTTATAACAAATTGTAAAGAAACAGTTTTTTCAATAGATATTACGTTGCGCCAGTTTCGACTAAAAGCAGGTACCGTATTTGGGTATTAGGTCTCAATCCAGCCTTCAATACCGAGACAATTTCTTTCAAGCCGTTTGTATAATCTGATAGCTTTTTACGGAATATTTGGTATCTTGCTCCTATACCCTTATCTTACAAGGCCGTTCCGACCGCGGAATCTCAGCAATCCCGTGATACCCGCGGGCATGGGACTTTTGCCCGCCGTCCCAGGTGTAAACCCCTGCCCGAAATTCAATAAGGGTTAAATTCCAGTGACAGATGCTACCAGTGACAGGTTAGCGGAACTGTTTTTGAAAACTGTGTAAGAGCCGTCTTAAGAAAGCGAGATCGATCTCGTGAAGGAAATTCGATTTCTATTAAAAACAACGTAGGTATTGTTTTGTTTTTATAGACTTATTGTAATGGTAGGATTCTTTTACAGAATACGTTATATATAGAATACTATTGCCCGTTTTACCATCTACGAACAATACAAACTGGCAAACTTCATGTCACTAAGGAAAATTTGTGTTTCTGGTTAAGGTTGTGATTATGTGTGTGATGTGAATGTTTCCGGCACCCACGACACAAGTCAAAGAATTTAGTGTGGGGCTGTGAGTGTAGAAGCGTTTATGTAAAAAAAACTTACCAACGGGTAAAATAGTGCTCAAACTAGCAATCAGATAATTTCAGAAAATTCGCCCGCTATTATCAAGTTCAAAGTAGCCTATGTGTTAATCCTAGGTATAAGCTGTACTGTATGTATAAGATGTACATTCCAAATTTCATCCAGATCCGTTCAGCCGTTAAAGCGTGAAGAGGGAACAAACACATACTTACACACAAACTTTTAATTAACTCTTTGTTATATACTAAAATTGCCATATTGTATTACAATAGTTGTTAGTCTTCCTACAAAATAAATAAATAAATAAATGTATAATATTAATAAGATTAGTAGGATTATAATTGCTATTTATTGGTTTTGGGCCATAGCTTTTCACATTCTCTGATAATTTTAAAGTTTTTCGCTTCGACCCAGTTGGCGCAGTGGACAGGTGTCCGCCTTCTGCGCCGTGGGTCCTGGGTACGATTCCCGGCAGGAGCACAAATTCCTTTCCAAAGGATATTTGTGCTTCTGGTTTTGAGTGTATTTGTGTGTGTGATGTAAATGTTTCCGGCACCCACGATACAAGTCTTTGAACTTAGTGTGGGGCTGTGAGTGTGAATGCGTTTGTGTTTTTGTTTTTTTTTTTATGACTCTGACAAAGAAGTGCTGATGGTTCAGCACTGTGTCTCAAGTTAACTTAGACATTTCGCTTCGCTTTATCAATTAATTAAAATTTTAACTGTATCTATCTCGTAGCATCGATTGTATAGCAAACTTTACACCCCAAACGCCACCGAGCGAACAAGCCGCTGAAATTATTGATGTTCCGCTGTACGAATTCCTAGTTAACCTCGTTCCGTGTAGGCCGAAATTGTTATTAGATACTAGCAGTGTCCGGCGACTTCACTCGCAATCTTCTGGTATCTAAAAAACTTGTGTCACGGTGTGTGTTGTCGAACCCTTCGAAACGGCTTGACCGATTTCAATGAATTTCTTTTTGTATGTTTGTTTTGTTGAGAATAGGTCGTAAAGTATTTCGGTAAAATTCGGAAAAATCAATGACAATGTGAAAAGATATAAAAATAATACCTATATTTCGCAAGAGATTATTACAACAGCTAAAAGAAAAATAAATACCAATTAAAATGATATACGTATAGTTTCCCCATCCCCATTCTATCATCGAACAAGCAGGCAAACTGCTAATCGACACCGGTATATGGTAGATATTCCACAAATGCAAAAAAAGCGTTTTGCTTCTACATTTATTATGCGAACCGCAAAGGAGTGGAACACCTTGCCTGAGTCGGTGTTTTAAAAAAAAAGTATATACTATAAATGAAAATGTTGAAGTTTTTTTTTATTTTCCCTTGTTAAAAAGAGCTCTGAAAGTATGGTACGAAACCGGTTTACAAAAAAAATCTATGTTAGAAAATAACAATTTGGTAAACAGACACGATTCAAAACAGGAAAATCGTAAAAAAATCCTGTTTTTTTTCAATTTTAAATCAGTGGCATCTTCAAAACCACCTGGGAACTACAAAAGGATAAGCCTTCCCGACTAAAGACGAAAATAGTATTTCTTCTTCTGGAGAGTTCGCATACGTTACAGTTCAAAGTATATCCGGCAGGTGGCGCTTTACCAAAACTGTAGTTATCAGCCTACCAAGCTAACACGAACAATATCGCACTGCTTTGCGGACTTTTAGGAATTGGAAAATTCTATTTTTTAAAATACAGTTTGGGTTACCGGGGAATTCAGTAGTGGGAGCATAGCGTGGATTCCCTCTAACTCTTTGCTTATTTACGATGGGTGAGGACTATGGAAATGTCCGGAGTAAAATTGTAGGAGCTATAATTGGAACACCGTCAATGAACCCTAAACACATATGTAGGCAAACCTTAAAAAAAATTCATCAGTTTTATCTAGTTCTCGTCATAACTAAAAACCATCATCAGTCATCATCTCATCTTTTTGCCGGGAGTTCTGACTATGACAGTTACAATCCGCTGCATTAGAGCTCGTGTATATTTCGAGATGGCTGAAATGTTTTTTTTTACGTCTTTATCCCCCATAACTCTGCCATTTAATTTTTTTCCAAAAACTCAATCGGCTAAATAAGTGTTTACATATATTGAACCTGTAAGTCTATTCAGGTCGTCAAAATACGATTGTTTGAATTGATGTGACGTCGATACGACAGTCAATCGGTTGAAAGTTCAGTCGATTCGATGTTTCTTAAAAGAAAATTCAAAAAAGATAATTAAACGCAAGCAAAGCTTAAAAAAACCGACTTCACCGCTTTATCTTCGGAACCTTGATCAGATTTAATGTATTAAACACGCATTATTGACTATAACTCTAAAACTAGAGATTAAATCTTGATCAAATTACAATGGGACCACATGGAATGCACTAGCTTTCAAATAAAAAAATAATCATCAAAATCGGCTCTCAACGAAAGAAGAGGTAACTTTTGAAGTCGGTTAAACGAGAACATCGTCAAAGTAGTCCACAAAATAGGCATTATTGACGATATTTCAAGAACTACTGATCAGAGCTTGCTCAAATTTAAATAGGACCAATTATAAAGCAACATGTATCAAACTAAAAAAAATTTCGTCGACTTGAGTACCTCTTCCTTTTTTGGGAAGTCGGTAAAAATAGTTCGATTTCGATGTCGATGCAAAGACCGATGCCCGGAATAGACACGAAATTTAACAAGAAACAGTTGAGAGATGCGAAAATTCCAGAACAACCAGAAATCAGCACATCTGGACATACGCAAGCAATTTTGCCTATGCTGAAACGGAGACGCTTGGTTTTGCCGCAAAAGTGAAAAAATGGCGTTGTTGATTTTGTAAAATTTTCCAAAACCTGTGATTCTTCGAGTGTTAATGTGTAATAATGGTGGATTATTTACCGTTAATACTTAGTGAACTTGCATAAGTGTAGGCAAATCATACAAAGTTTAAAAAACGTGATTTTCACCTTCGCTCCAAAACTCCAATAGAAGTTCTAGTAAAGTTTCTACCACTTTACTAGGGCATGACTTGACTACGACTGGACCTTGACTCTTTTACTTGACTTGTGACTAGAACCTGTAGTGTGAAATACACTTGAAATATATTATCACTTGACACTGGCTAAATGCATAAGATTGCAAAGCCAAAACTAAGGAAAAAAAAACGGAGACGCTTCGCGCTTGCTCGGTTGATAAACAATCTTTGCCTTATACAAAAAAAGTGCAGCAGTACTTATTTAAATTGAATTATCCTATGATTCATGGGCACGTCATAGTTTCGCTAAACATCAAACGAAAATCAATGATTTCAATATTTTTATCTACATTATAAAGATCCATTAATTGATTTTATTCCTTGAATCATATCTTTGGCACGCTATTTAAATTATCAGAAGCTTTTTTATCAGAAAAATACCTATAGCTATAATGTAAAGCAGTTCATTGTGTTTAAGGCCTGTTATCATTTTGGTTACTTAAGTTATCTTTGTTGATTCTTGGAAATTATTTTGGGTAATTCCTTCTATCGTAGCATACATAACGGAGATTAATCCTTACTAATATTATAAATGCAAAAGTAAATCTGTCTGTCTGTCTGTTACGCTTTCACGCTAAAACTACAGAACCGATTTAAACGAAATTTGGTACACAGATAGTCTAGAGCCTGAGAAAGGACATAGGCTACTTTTTAACCCCGAATTCTGGCTGGTCCGGAACTTACGCGGGCAAAGCCGCGGGGCGCAGCTAGTATGATAATAATTATTTCAAATCCAATTACTTCTGTTTAGCTGTGACAAACGTATGACAAAAGAGATACGTGCATTTTCAATCGACTTTCGACCGAGGTTCTCAATTTGAATGTTTTTTTTGTATGTATGTTACTCGATAATTCCGCCAAGTATGAATCGTTTTTTTAGGCATGCATAGCTTCTATCGCGGGCCCTGAGCGTGGAGACCGAATCCAGAAATTCCGTAACGAAAATAACCTAACACCCCCCACTCCGACCGGCACAGTGGTGATACTTTTTAGTTTTGCCATCTATCGATGAATAACTGAACTTTTAATGACTTTTTTTTAATATCCGGCTTGTCTCTTTAGTTCAGCAACTCGCCTCTAGGTGGCAGGAAAAAAAATACTGCATAAATAAAATAAATAAATAATTATAATTTCATAAGTTGATAAAAAATGCTATGCAATAGCTTAACCGTGGCAGTCCCCGGGTGCCACACGTCTTTTTTTTTTTTTTTTGTAGATTATATTTCAGAGGTGTACATATAAATTTTATCGAAATAGGTCAAGCCAAAACCAAAATATAAGCGGTGAAGTCGGTTTTTTAAGGTTTGCTTGTGTTTAAATTATTGAGGTTCCTTTTTAAGCCATTCAGCTCCTTGTCCACAATATTCTTGTTTTTAAATAAATCTATGATAGAAAATAATAATTTAATAAGACTTCAAAGTCTCTGTTTTTGGACTTATTTTGTCACGGGGTCAAAACCTACTTACTTACTTGAACTTAAAATTTGCTTAGCATAATATCCGTTATATCTTCTAATTAAACAATTAACAAATACAAAAATGAAACAAATATTAAATCAAGAGTGAATACGTATCTTCTAGGCAAGCATTTCACCTACGGCCGCATCATCACTTTCCACCAGATGAGATGGTGGTCAAATGCTTGTCTATTTAGCATAAAAAAAAGGTATTTTTTTTTTATTTGAGACTAACCTAGCGTTTGACCGCAATTTCACCTGATGGAAAGCGACAATGCGGTCGAATTTGGAGCACGTTTGCTTAGTAAATACCTATCTACTCTCTTCTTGAACAACCCCATATTATACTTTTCGGGAAACACAGTAGACGGTAGGGCGTTCCACTCCTTGGCAGTTCTCATAATGAAAGCGGAAGCGAAACGCTTCGTGCGAATGGTCGGTATTTTTACCATTAGCGGATGCCGCATTGCCCCCGTCTAGATGTTCGGTAGAAGAACGGTGATGCGGGAATAAAATCATGCAATTCCTTTGAACACTCTCCTTAGTGCAATTTGTAGAAAATTGAGGAGCTTGCTACTTTTCGCCGATGATCGAGACTCTGTAGTCTCTGTAGTTACAATACTAATCAAAAGTTTCAAAAGTTAATAAAACTATCGAAAGTTTTTTTTGTTAATTAGGCAAAACAACTAGTTCAATGAAAACTATAGTACATCTTAACAGCAAAGACTAAAATTACCCACTAGGCACATAGTTTATATGCTTGCATGACTAGGTAACTCAAGTACTTAAGCCCACTACCAAAGGACGGCATTGCATCTCTGAAATGTAATGCTAACACGTTGAGCCAATCAAGTAGGTAGTGGTAACCTACCATTATTTTGATCACGCGTCGCCTCAAACAGGCGCACTGATAAACTTTGAAAATATAATGAGCTCCTGGTCCCCAGGGTAGTGCAATATTATTTATAATTATTCTTAACACCAACGGGCTCAACAAGAAACCACTGCCGAGGTTTCCATATTTGTGTCGTTTGCGCTGCTCTGCAGAATATTATTTATTGTATACCAGCCGTGCCCCGCGACTTCATCCGCTATTATCAAGGTAAAAAGAAGCTTTTGTGTTAATCCTAGGTATAAGCTTTGTACATTCCAAATTTTATCCAAATCCGTTCAGCCGTTAAAGCGTGAAGAGGGAAAAAACAGACTTACACACAAACTTTCGGATGTATAATATTCGAAGGATGATTGGTATAGTTACAAAAACCAAGTTACACGAACAAACATACATAAAATATTACTACGTCACTATATTAGTGTCTATAAAAACCCAACAGTATCGATAAAATCCTATCTTATCGTCTCAATAATTTTTAATCAGTTCAACCCAAAACCTCAATAAACAGATGCTTCCCGTTATCAAAAATCAAAAACAAAAAAAACCCTCTAATTTCCTAGTAAAACGCTTGCAAGGCTACTTAACAATCACTATCATTGCAGAAACAAAACGCATTGATAATAATTTAATTGATAAAATAAAACCCGTCAAGTACTAGTCGTATTTTAGCACCGAGGGTTCTGTACACAACAAAATGGCCCCGCCATTTTGGCAAAGGCGTCCTAATTCACGACACAAAATGTTAATGTGGTTATCAGATTAACGAACGAAACGAAACGAAACGCATTCACACTCACAGCCCCACACTAAGTACAAAGACTTGTATCGTGGGTGCCGGAAACATTCACATAACACACACATCACACCCAGAAACAGAAGCACAAATATCCCTTGGGAAGGAATTTGTGCTCCTGCCGGGAATCGAACCCAGGACCCACGGCGCAGCGGGCGTACACCTGTCCACTGCGCCAACTGGGTCGTCTAGTAGATTAAGTATGTATGTTTTCAACCGACTTCAAAAAAGGAGGTTCTCAATTCGACTGTATGTTTTTTTTTGTATGTATGTTACGCGATATCTCCGCCAATTATGAATCGATATAATTTTTTTTTTGTTTGGTAGAGTATACTTCAGAGGTGGTCCCATATAATTTTATCGAAATCGGTATAGCCAAAACCGAAATATAAGCAATGAAGTCGGTTTTTTAATCTTCGTTTCCGTTTCAATTATATTTTACTAGCCGTGCCCCGTGGCTTCGCCCGCTATCATCAAGTTAAAAAGTAGCCTATGTGTCAATCGTAGGTATAAGCTATGTACACTCCAATTTCATCCAAATCCGTTCAGCCGTTAAAGCGTGAAGAGAGAAGAAACACACTTACACACAAACTTTCGGATTTATAATAAGTCATAGGATATCATTGAGAACTATCTAGATGGAAATATATTTTTAAAAAGTTTAAAGCAATGGTTGACAGAAGAAGGTTTTTACAATTTAGACGAATATTTCGAGTACACGAAATTTAATTTGTGGCAATCTCATTTTTATGATTCTTGCGAGCATGACAGTAATTAAAATCAATGTGGCGACAACAAGGCGCCATATTAGAAGCGCAAACAGGCGAGACGCGTAGGCTTTTGCACCATTGGTTCTTCTTCTTTAAGTGCCTCTCCTTTACAAAAGGTTGACAGTTATACTTTTGAATTTATCTCTGCCCAGGGCTAGCCTGAATAGTTGTTCTGCACTCTTTATTTTAGTCCATTGCCTACTGTTTCTTAGCCAAGAGAGTTTACGTCTCACGTGTACGAGCTCACTTCTTTTTCCCTAGATTTGTGTCATCATTTTTATTTGCAGCAGTTGGTAACGCTCATGTCTTAATACATGTCCTGGTTATCCAACTTTACTCTGCTCCATGATTTTAACCATCAAGAATTGCTAAGTCTTATATATCAAAATCAAAATCGTTTATTCACATGGGCTCCAAAGAGGCACTCATGAAACTTAATGACTCTACTGTCAGATT
Organism: Lomographa bimaculata; assembly: GCA_948107665.1. Classification (NCBI taxonomy): domain Eukaryota; kingdom Metazoa; phylum Arthropoda; class Insecta; order Lepidoptera; family Geometridae; genus Lomographa; species Lomographa bimaculata. The sequence goes on along the minus strand of OX403608.1, from coordinate 7,710,423 downwards.
TGCAATATGACAGCCATCTCGAGAAGAACCTGGCAAGAAACTCGGTGGCGCATTTTCTTATTCATTATTTTTTAAAGTAATTCTTAAAAAGTAATAGGTACATAATTATATTAAACTAGGTATAATTTGTACTCGGGCCTACCGCCGGGGCATAGTGCATAGTGACTGCTAGCGCGACCCTATCTTGCCCCACCTCGGCGAAGCTACTGCTCACGGGGGGTTTTAGTGGGTTGCCGAGCACCACATACCCCTTTCCTTCACCCCTGGGAAGGAAGGGAAGAGCAAGGAATTTACCCCCCCTAAAAAAGAGGTATATCTATATTATGATTGTAGTCGCTGTAAAGGGCTTGTGCAGTTTGCCTCCATGCATCCTTGTCATAAAGTAGTCAATCGTTTTATAATAAGCTTTCTTAATTAATGCCCGTTTTATTACTGATTTGAACTTTCCCAGTGGTAATTCAGTAACAATTTTCAGAACATTACCATACTATACCATACGTATGGCATATCTTTGGTTACTGAACTCTAAAACAAAAGATACAAATCAACCGAATAATCAATTTATATAAAATAGAAGAGGCTTGTTAACACTCCAGTTCTGAAACTTGGTGGATCAACTATGAAGACATTTTGGTTGTTGGCTGTGCTTTTCACGGTGGCTCTAGCTGATGATGAGCTGCCATTGGCTGAAGCCTGTGATGAGGATCTGTGTCAACTACCTGACTGCAGATGCTCGTCTACTAATATTCCAGGAGGATTTGCTCCCAGGGACACACCTCAGGTAGGAACCGGGATACTTTTTTTTTTCTTTTTTATTTGTGACAGGCTAGTGTTTGACCACTATCTCACCTGATGGTAAGTGATGATGTGATCGAAGCTGGTAAACACACTAGACCTGGAATACGCAGGCTCTCAAGGATAACTGCCGGAACACCGTATTTGGTTTGGCGGCAGACTTTCACCTATTTGTCTTTTAAAAGACTTCAAAAAGTCAAGCCTATCGGTATTCTATCGCTTACATTTTGGAGAGTGCGCGCAAGAACGACTTCCCCCCATGCACGATTTACCATGTAACAACAAGACAAACAGTAAAACATCATCCATATATGGTTACATACCTCCAGTTCGCTCAAAGCGTTTGGCTTCTACGTTTATCATCCGTACTGCGAAGGAGTGCAGGAACTCATTGCCCTCGTCTTTGTTCCCTGAACGGTATAATCTGGGAGTCTTCAAGTCAAGAGTGATACCTTCAAGCATTTGGACACAATCTCACCTGATGGAAAGTGATGATGCGGCCCAAGATGTAACATGCTGTTTCCAGCACTTTAGGTTTCTTCTGTCATTTTTCATTTCGAATGATCATTTAAGCTCTCTAACGATTTAAGGTTGGTTAGTAACTATTCTGACTAACATTTTTAATCCTTACAATAAAGCTGTATTATAAAGTTCTTTTCTACCCAGTTTACAAAAAATGTGTAGTACCTCCTACTCAATTCGACGGTATTTTTTTTATGTGTGTTACCTCGTATCTTCTTTCCGCTTGAACCGATTTGTAAATATATTTATTTGTTTGAAAGCTGTTGCTTTCCAATTGGTCACATTGAAATTCGGTCAGGATCTGATTATTAGTTTTTGAGTTACCGTCAATAATGCGTGTTTAATACATTTAATCTGATCAAGTTTCGAAGATAAAGCGGTAAGTCGGTGGTTTTCTAAGCTTTGCTTGCGTTTACATATACTAGTAATAGAACTTATTATAAAAAAAGTGCAGATTAAAAAAGTAAGTTAATTTTTGTTTAGTCGGGTTTATTGAAGGTATTTCAGAGTCACAATAATTTTATACTAACTTTCTACTTTAGTAATAATAAATTAAACTAAAAACTAAATTAAAACTAACTATAACTAGATATAATTATAGTAACCTACCTAAGTTATTAATATTCATAGTTACCTACCTAAGTTTGCACACTGTCATATATCTGCGGCACATGTATTATTTACTTATTATAAGTTTATCTCAGCAAGTGAATTGTTAATTCTTATGAGATAATAAAGAATTCTAAACACAAATATGTACAAAACTTAATCTAATAGACCGCTGCCAGTTGGCAAAGTACCCATAATGCTGGCAGCATTACTACGTTAAATGGCAATGCTCAAGCTCTGTCCAAAATATCTGCCAGAAAGGCGAAGTTGCTTCGACGAAACGCCCTGATAATTTTTATTGATGGTTATTGATTATTTGCTTCAAGGGTTTAGTGTTTCAATAGTTCACACACTTGGTCATAAAAGTAACATGCAAATATCGATTTGGGGACTAGGTAGCCAGTTATCTTTAAAACTTCATATTAATGTGATTATTATTATTATCTTACTAACAAATGCGAAACTTTGACTGTTAGTTGTCGTCTTTGAGTGTAAGCGTGTAAATGTGTAAGTATGTTTGTTCGCTCTTCACGGTGGATTTGGATTTACATAGGCTATTTTTTAACTTAAAAATAGCGGGCGAAGCCGCAGGGCACGGGTGGCACAATTATAATAAGTGGAAATTGTTTTTTTATTATTAGAGTTATACTTAATATCAAGGGATGTCAGATTTAAAAAATATTAATTCAAACCATCGTGTAAAATATAACAATGTACTTAACTAAATTATCAGGTCATCAGTTGTTACAATCACACAATTGAATCTTTTTTTTCTTTTAATATTGGCTTCGCACTCATTTGCATTCAGCCAGTGTCAAGTAATAATATATTTCATGACTATTTCATATTAATAGTCCTAGTCACAGTCAAAGTCAAAGTCAAGTAAAACAGTCAAAGTCCCAATTGAATCTTAAAGTATAATTTTAATGATGTTTACAATTGTCAAGACAGTCATTTACAGCGTAGGTACTTAGTAGCTTTTTTCTAGCAGCCATTCTTTAAGTTTTATAAATTAAAGTTTCAGTTTGCATTATTATTAAAATCAATTAATCTAAATAAAGATCACTACACGCACAAAATCACACAGCATCTGTTATTTTCAGTTCGTCACCATAACCTTCGACGATGCCGTCACCGTAGCCGCGATGCCCAACTACCGAGAGATCCTATACAACCGAAGAAACACCAACAGATGCCCTGCTGGAGCCACCTTCTATGTCAGCCACGAATGGACCGACTATTCAGCCGTCAACGAACTCTACAACTACGGCTTTGAAATTGCCCTGCACTCCATCAGCCACCAGTTCCCACAGACCACCTGGCGTGATGCAAGTTACGAAGACCTCGTGAAAGAGATAGCTGAACAGAAGACTCAGATTACACACTTCGCGAATTTGCCTAAAAACGAAGTGCAAGGTAAGTACATTACACTTGAATCCCTACTAATATTATACATCCGACAGTTTGTGTGTAAGTATGTTGGTTTTCTCTTCACGCTGTGACGGCTGAACGGATTTGGATGTAATTTGGAATATACTTTGCTTATACCTAGAATTAACTTATAGACTACGTTATAATTTGATAAACGGGGGCGAAGTCGCGGGGCAGGGCTAGTTAATAAAAACGTAAGTTGATCTTCTGCACAGTTGGGTTTTTTTTAATTTTTAATAGGTACATGCATGGTCTTGTTTCTAATGCTTTGATTTCCATCTAAAATGGGAAAATTATTATCTATTCACTAAAATGGAGAAAGCGCAAATGATCACTTGCTTATTTATCTGTGCTACAAGAACATATTATGATTGATCTTCCTCATATCCGTTCGAAGCGTTTTGCTTATAGGTATTCCGTACAGCGAAGGAGTGGAACTCACTGCCCACGTCTTTGTATCTTCTATATAGGCGTGCTACTTCTTCGGCCGCTTCGTCACTTTCCATCAGGTGTTATAGCGGCCAAATGCTTGCTTATCTGGCATACACTACTGGCATTATATCAATCCTATGTTTAAAAACAAAGTCGGATTAGTTACACCATTTATAACTCAAGAACGGCTATACCGATTTTTATGATCTATGATTTGTTGGATTTGCCTTCACCCGGAAAAAAGAATTGTGAAAAAAATATTTACATTTTGTTAAGAAGGAACTGATTGATAAACATGAAAGAGATTAATTTATTCTTTTAGTATGAAGTACTAGGCAACCATAAAGTGAAAGATGTAAAACCCTTTTTTTCTTTACGTGGCACAGTGTTGTACTATATAATATATATAAATCTACTTTTTCAGGTGTCCGCCTTCCTTTCCTCCAGCTCAGTGGAAATAACAGCTTCCAAGTCATCAGCAACCATGACCTCGGATACGATTGCTCTTGGGGTACCATCTCCCACACCAACCCCGGTCTCTGGCCTTACACTCTGGACCACGCCTCCATCCAGGACTGTCCGATTCCCCCATGTCCTACTGCCGCAATCCCTGGTGTTTGGGTCCAACCTATGGTAGCATGGAGTGATCTTCAGGGTTTCCCTTGCACGATGGCTGATGCTTGTGTGTTTGTGTAAGTAACTTATAGTTGTCCTATAATTTTCTTTTAAGCGTTTTGAATCCAAATTTATTATGCGTACCGCTAAGGAGTGGAACTAAGTAGTTCCATGACTTGGAGACTCCCAAATTGACAGGACTCGGGCAAGGGCCAGATTGTACGTATATTGGCAAAGACAGTGGGTGTCTTTAAGTCACGAGTGAATAGGTTTCCTATGCAAAAGTGCACCATCGTCGACTACATCTTCACTTTCCATCAGATGAGATAGTGGTCAACGTTTGCCTATCGCGAATAACAAAAATATGCAAATAAATACATATGGATTTTCGATAAGTTACATAATTTACAGGCTGTAGGTATATATAAATGTAGATATTATAAATAATAATTAAACGCAAGCAAAGCTTAAAAAAACCGATTTCAACGCTTTACTTCGGAACCTTGAGAACCATCAGATTAAATGTATAATATTAAATACGCATTATTGACGATATCTTAAAACACAGATAGCCCTTTGTGTAGGGGATGTATGGAGGAAAACGAAACCGTAGAACACGTAATAGCTCAGTGTGCTGTCACTGAAGAAATTAGAGTCAACACTGGAATGCTAGAGCAACATTCCACAAAACATAAAGACTCATCTGAAGACTCACAGAATTCAATTACAAATACAACAACTTCATCACTGGAACAGTTATGCCAGTACCCAAAAACCACACTCCGTTATTTTAAGGAGCTGGGGTGGATGGGGTAGTTCCTGGCAGGGGGAAATGCACAATACACCCCAAGCGGGACGTCAGTGCAGGCCTTAACGCCCCCATATTGAATAAGAATAAGAATAAGAATAAGATATCTCAAAAACTAATAATCAATTCTTGATCTTCTTGAAACGTTAGTATTACAGGAAAACATTTTTATTAATCACCACAATGTTTAACCCCACCACTTTTCGTCACACAAAAGGGTTGCGGATCCGAATTCTAAAGCCTTCTCTCTCTCTATTTTGGAACAAGATTGTGACTTCTATGGTAATATTTTAGGAAAACCTTAAAAAAATCCCTTCATTTTCAGTCCCGATCGTGAAGACGCCACCGCTTGGTTCAACTTCATCCTTGGGAACTTCGAAAGGCACTACATGAACAACCGCGCTCCCTTCGGGATCTACATCCACGAGGCCTACCTCAGGGGCTGGCCTCAGGTCAAAGTCGCTCTGATAAGGTTCCTCGATTTAATCAACAGTCTGCATGATGTGTTCATGGTAAGTGACCTCGCTTCACGCATCAACAATGGCGCGAGCTAGGCTTTCACATAGCCGATTTCATTATTTGTTATTGACAGAACGAAGCTAGTTCTCCAAGTTGACTTGGGTGCTTCAGCGTTTTGTTCGTTCGTCTGTCAGAAGCGTAGAATTTCTATACTAAACAAGCGAATAAATTCAAATTCTCAAAGTCAAAGCAAGTCAAACCACACTACCAAACCAGGATCTCAATAATTTTTTTAGTCCTTAAAACATTGAATAGTACAGAAAAGTCTTAGACCTATTTAGTCCCGAAATAGAAGGACATCTTTATGTCCAAATTTGTTAATTACTATGGTTAATTTTAAACAACAACTACTAAAGGCCACCTCCTTACAATAAATCCTAATAATTTCTTCCATGTTTAATTTATCTGGTAGATAGCGACCATCTAAACATTTAAATACAAGCCCTAAAAGTAAACATATAACAAACGACACATTCACAGCCCCTGACTAAGTTCGATGACTGGCGTTGTCGATGTTGTCAACAGTCACATAACACAGTCACACCCAGATAAAGCAAAGTTCTTTATTTGCTTGAATATGGGTAGGTACAATTAGCTGGTCGGAGTAATAACAATAGTGCTCCATATGCCGCTGTATCATCATCTCAGTCACAAGATGTCCACTGCTGGATATAGGCCTCCCCTAAAGATCTCCAAAAATAACGGTTGTTAGCGGCCTGCATTCAGCGTCTTCCTGCGACCTTCATTATGTCGTCCGTCTACGTTGTGGGCGGTCTTCCGACAATGCGCTTGCCAGTCTATGGCCTCCATTCGAGAACCTTTCGGCTCCATCGGCAATTAGTTCTGCATACTATGTGCCCTGCCCATTGCCACTTCAACTTGCTAATCCGCCGGGCTATGTCGATGACTTTCGTTCGTCTACGGATCTCCTCATTACTAATTCGATCTCGTAGAGAAATTGCATAGCCCTTTCCATAGCTCGTTATACGTCTCTAAGCTAATATATAAGGCCCACGGCCCGTCGCTGTAGCGACATGCAAAATTTAAACATCAATAGTGACCATGTCAATACGTTAGGTGACACATATGTGTTACCTAACGAATTAACATATTTACAAATTTCTCTTGGGAGAAAACTTTTGTTCCAGCGGGAATTAAACCCTGTTCCCGCTGCTTAGAAGACGGACGCGGAACCAACTACGCCAGAATTTCAACTAAATTATGTTCAAACATTCCAGGTGAACTCCAATGAAGTGCTTGACTGGGTAAAGAACCCTGTCCCCCTGGGAGAGTACAGAGAACAGCAGTGCCGAACTTGGGAGCCTACTACTTGCAGCCCCAACTTTTGTGCAATCACAGCTGCGCATAACAACGTGAGTAGATAAATTATAGATAGATTTACTCTTTATTGAACACCTTACATACATTTTTATAATTGTGACACTAACAACATCGCACTTCTAATGAAGTTTGATGTTGTGAGTTCTTGTTTTATTTTTGACTAGCCGTGCCCCGCGGCTTCACCCGCTATTATCAAGTTAAAAAGTAGCTTATGTGTTTATCCTAGTTATAATCTATGTACATTCCAAATTTCATCCAAATCCGTTCAGCCGTTTAAGGGTGAAGAGGGAACAAACATACTTACACATTTACACACAAACTTTCTGATTTATATTATTAGTAGGATTATTTATGTACGTATATTTTTGTGTTATTTATTTATTTTGCTGTTTTTTTTTGTAGTGTAATGTTGTTTGTGTCATCAATAATACATGTATTTTCTTTTTTTATTGTTATGTAACTAGCTGCGCCCCGCGGATCTACCCGCGTAAGTTCCAGACCCGCGGGAATTCCAGGATAAAAAGTAACTTATGTATTAATCCAGGGTGTCAGCTATCTCTTTCCAAATTTCATCAAAATTGGTCCAGCTATTTGAGCGCGATGAAGTAACAAACATACAAACACGCTCAAAACCTTTCGCCTGTAATATTAGTGTGATTGTAACAATAGGCTGTCTTGTGTCCTTTTAATTTCAACTGAAAGATAATTCCACGGCTTCGACAGTAAAAAAACTGTCAAAAAAAACTACTGTGGAGGAATCTTTAGCTTAAGATTCTCTAGCTGAGGACCCCAATGCTAGAGAGTTAAATTCGATGAAAAATTTAAAACGCTCTTGAAGATCGATGGTATTGTAGAGAAGGGACAGCATTCCGGCGAGCTCGGTTTGGAAGCTACTTGAGCTTTGAGCAAAATTCAGAGACAGTCATATTTCCGCAATCCAAATATGAACCTGTTTGAACAATATTGTGAATATGTGAAGCCCAATTAGTAATATATTTTAAACATAGTTAATCGCGAGTGAATAGATATCTTCTACCCAAGTTTGCTCCATCGTCGACCACATTGTCGCTTACCATCAGGGGAGATGGCGGTCAAATGTTTGCCTATCTTGAATAAAAATAAATATTAATGGCTTACAATTTAGCGCCAAAAATCCGCACTTAGATTTTCTTTTATACATCTTTCTAAGGACACTTGCGGTTTTAAGACAAATGTTTTAAATGTCGAAATCCATTCAGCTGTTTGTAAGATACGAGTATAGTAATTTACAAATATATAAGATACGCGCAAAAAACTTAACCCTTCCTTGGCAGTCGGGTAATTAAAAATTACTTTTTTTTCAGTGGAACTATTATATGACTGTCTGCGGCACTTGCCCCAGGACCTACCCATGGATCGGGAACCCTCTAGGAGAGTAAGGAGGTTAATTATATTAATAAATAAAAATACATTTGCAATAAACTTTTCTGATTAATATATACTATGAAGTTTCATTTACGTTGTTTCAATTTACCGAAACGGTAATTGTGTTCAGTCCATTAAAACTTATCTTTTAACATACAAGCTAATTGGTAAACACCAGAAAGCTCTCAGACCCTGAACTTTCTTCTGATTGCTATTATTTTCCGTAATAATTAAGGTGATAAATTTATTCTATACCATCTATAAGTCATTAATAGTTGTTTAAACTACGCTGTGTCGCAAAGGCGGCAACGTGCATCGGGGCTGAGTCACCCACGTCCGTAGGAGGTTACCCCTTAAGACTGACTCCCTACACGTGGTCCCCGGGTGGTGCTAATCAGGTGACATTTGAGAGGTGGTAGAGAGCCTGCGTATTCCAGGTCTAGTGTGTTTACCAGCTTCGATCACATCGTCACTTACCATCAGGTGAGATAGTGGTCAAAAACTAGCTTGTCACAAACAAAAAAAAAAAAAAAGCATTTTGTGAGCTGCTCGCCTGGCTTGCTACCAAAGTAGCTTACCACCATCAAGTTGAAAGTCTACCGCCAAGCCAAATACGGTGTTTCGGCAGTTATCTTTGAGAGCCTGCGTATTCCAGGTCTAGTGTGTTTACCAGCTTCGATCACATCGTCACTTACCATCAGGTGAGATTGTGGTCAAACACTAGCATGTCACAAATAAAAAAAATAAAAAAATGCATGCCAACGCCAGTTGACGCTAGATACCTTAGTTAGGACTAAGCGTCAACTGAATATTAATTACTTACAGATTATCTAATACCTTTAAACGAGCAATTCTTATTGTATATACGAGTATAGTATATATAAAATCTGAATCTCGGAAACGGCTCCAACGATTTTCATGAAATGTTGTATGTCGGGGGCGAACATCGATCTAGCTAGGTCTCATTTTTAGAAAACGTCATTTTACAAAAAAAAAAACGAGCAAAGCTCGGTCATCCAGGTAGATGCTTTAAATTGATCACAGAAGATGAATAATATATTTAAAATAATATTTATTATTTTTGGACAGAGATTGAGTATTGCCATTCAACGTGGCAATGCTGCCAGCATTTTGGGTACTTTGCCTACTGGTAGCGGTATATTAGATTAAGTTTTGTACATATTTATATCTAATTATAGTTTTTTTTTGTTTAATTTTAATTTAGTTTTTAGTTTAATGTAATATATGTTGTTGATTATACTAGGAATTTAAAAATGTAATAATCATAAAACAGAATTTGCAATAGCCGTTCCAAGAAAGATGTTGGTCTATATGGCTGATATGATGTGTTTCAAGTGGTTTCTTGTATTTTACATATTACTCTGTGAGGAATGATATTATCTAGGTATTTTAATCAAAGTAAATGACTCATTAAACAGGTCTGAGATAAGATAACATAATCATAGGTAAATCTCAGCTGCATTTATATATTATTGTGAAGTGAGAGATAACATAATCATAATCGTTAAAAAATCACATCTGGATCAATAATGTTTGATTAGATTGTTATACTTTCTTGTAGATTGAATTGGCGTTATCATCGGTACTTTTGATATTCAACTATTAAGGACAATAGGTAGATATTAAAATATTGATAAGATTTCAGACTGTTGATTTATTACAATGCACCTTGTTATACGATCTTATCTAAAGTTACGCACCTCAAAAGAAAAATTTGCTATTATAGGATCACTATGGCGTCCTTCTGTCTGTCAGTCAATACAATCATTTTCTGAAGAACGAGCTAAGGTATCATGCTATCTTTCTGTATATATAGATATACAAAGATAGATTAACTGTGACAAGAAGATACCACCAAAACTTAAAGGTCTAATCTACAAAAGCATTATCAGACCCGTGCTCCTTTATGGTAGTGAGACGTGGCCCATATTACAGCGTCATGTCCGTCAGCTTCACGTCACTGAAATGAAGATGTTGCGGTGGATGTGCAACGTTACGCGTATGGATCGTATACGTAACGAGCACATCCGCGGTAGCATTGGAGTTCGTGACGTAGCGGACAAGCTGACAGAAAGTCGTCTGCGGTGGATGGGACACGTTTTAAGAAAGCCGGTGGAGTATGTTGGTAGGCAATGCTTAGATCTCGTGGTGTCAGTCGCTACCCAAGGGCCGGCCCAAACGACGATGGCTTGACGTTGTGAAAGATGACATGAGAGTCAACGGTCTAAATACCGAGGATGCTAACAACCGTGCGAAGTGGAGAAGACTTAGTCGGAAAGCGGACCCTGGCACAAGCCGGGACAAACGCTAAGCAGAAGAAGACAAAGATAGATTAACATTTAGTTTGTTTGTAAAAGGTAATCTCTAGATATTTCTGAAACGATTCTGAAAATTCTTTTAGGTACTAATATCAGATAGCTAAAATATCCGTAACTGTTATTAGATTAATTTAATTAGGATAAAATTTATTTCAGTTCGAAATAATTATGTTTACCTACGAGTACTTCATCTATATATAAAGGGTAATATGTTTACAATAAAAACCACAGTATTTATACATTTAATTTATTTCATTTACATCAAATAGTAACTATTATCATATTCAAATTGGTAAATACTAGCCTTAGTAACGATGACAGGATTTTAAATACATTTTGTCACATATGAGAAGAAGATAACACATTTCCAAGTAACCATGAATCATGATAGATCAGTATATATCTATAAATATTTTGCTGAGCCCACGTTCGTATCTATACTAATATTGATGATGATGAAGTATTATAAAGCTGAAGAGTTTGTTTGTTTGTTTGAACGCGCTAATCTCAGGAACCGCTGGTCCGATTTGAAAAATTCTTTCAGTGTTGGATAGTACATTTATCGAGGAAGGCTATAGGCTATATTATATTTTCAATAAAATAAGGGATCCTTACTAAAAGTCCAATAATCACGCGGACTAAGTCGCGGGCACTGTTAGTGTAAAATATATGGATTCAAAAAACGCTTTTTGAAGTTTTATCTTGACGTACCTATATAGTAGTAGAGCTTTTTTTTTATCCCTGATATTCTAATAGTGATAGATAGTTTGACCACTATCTGACTTAACGGTAAGGTAATAAGCTTACCTAGAAGTATTATCCTCTAAATGTATGTCAATAAATGTCTATTGATTGATCGGTACAGGTAAATAATTGATATATATTCCTTGGCGTGGAGATATCGAGTACTATCTTTAAGTTTGTATTTGTCCCATTATTTGATAGGGCTGTTTTTTTTTTCTATTTAGTTTTGATGAAAAATGGCTTTATATGACAAGCTTTTATTTAGTTGCACATGTTCCGTTGTCTGTCTGTCGGTTTGTAATGAAATCTTGCAAGCTAAATTAGACTCACTTCCCGATTGGACTCATATTTGGTGTACTTATGTATCTGCAATGACAATACAATGATGCGGTACCATGGAGCTGGTCTGATGATAGAGACGGAAGATGGCCATAGGAACTTCTTAACTAAACAAAATAAACCAATCGATTTAGGCTCGTTTATATCTCTTTCAACACGAACCAAAAATAATTTAACGAGGGCGCTGCTCGCGAAGATGCTCGGAAGAATTGAGGTTCGAAATTGACACTTGTAGTCGGCATTGGCTCCTCATTTCCACCAAACCCTTGCTAAGAGTAGACGTTAAAATTAATACAACACGGAGGCTCAACAAAAAGCGTACTATTGAATACATTTATACGGTTCAATGTTCTATATCTATGTACCACAAAGGGCTTGAAAAACTTAAGCATTCACTTACAATATCTTCGTTCGTGATCTTCGTTTCTTTTAATTACATATTGGTGATTCTATTTAGACATAAGCCTTGGTAATGTAGTTTTGAAACTACTTTTTTTTAAAGAAAACATAAATATACTTTCATACTCACAATATTGTGGGCTTATTTTAGTTAAATTGTAATTTACTTTCGTAACATATTAATTGTCATTGTAATTTTTACAAGGAAAATTGTTATTTAATTAAGGAAAATTGTTATTTAACTAAGGAAAATTGTATTTTAACTAAGGAAAATTGATATTTAACTAAGGAAAATTGTTATTTAACTAAAGAAAATTGTAATTTAACTCAAGGAAATTATTATTTAACTAAAGAAAATTGTAATTTAACAAAGTGAATTTTAAATTTAGGCCTAACTAAATTACATTACAAGAGCCAAAACCTCACCTGTGATTAAATTGTAATGTCATACATAAGATATATCCGCCATCGAGATAGGAAATAAACCTACGTTTATTAGCTACAAAATCCTTGATATTTGCTCAACGACCGGCGAAAAGTGTGAAGAGTATTATTTTTTCTACCACTTTGCTAGTACTCGTTTTGCTTTTTCGGCAAGATGTTATTATTGAAACGTCGTTCGTGTGCGGACCTCGTTATACCAAAACTACGGCATATTGACGGCAATTAAACTCGACTGAGATTGAGAGACAGCCCGAACTATCCCATAATTGGTTATTATGGGATAGTTCGGTGCGCGTCCGCTAAGCACCTTGCATCGGATTCGATTCTTGGTGGAAATTAAAGGTTTGGCTCTAAGGTAAATTTGAAAAATGTTGTTTTTTAATTCTGGATGTAATAGTGTGTGGGATGTGAATGTTTCTGGCACCCACTACACAAGTAATCGAGCTTAGTCTAGGGCTGTAAGTCTGAAAGCGTTGATGTTTTATGTTATATAGTAACCTTATTATAACTCGACTGGGAATATAGTATGTAATTTAGTAACCTTACTATGTCCAGGTCGGAACTTCTCACCTGAGACGAGGTCTGTATAAGAAAGATGTTTCCATAGTAACCACGAAACGCTGGCAGAATAACGAAGCGAGCGCGATGCAATGGTCATAATAAACTGAAAACGTAACGGACAGTCTACAATGCTCATCATAGACTGACGTAGCGGACAATCCCTACCTTAAAAAGTGAATGCCTAAGTTCATCAGCTCAAGTTGCCCAACATTTAGTGAAACCATTCCAAACGAAATAAATTTAACACTATGACATATAAGATATTATTTGGACACATCCCATAAATACTGACAATGGAAATTACGAATGGACAAAGACGTCTAAAAAGTACTTAACATTTACAACTACAATATTTTATTTACAATAGATATTATTGAATTAGAAAAGGAAGTCACAGAACATGAATTACATAATCTTATTTGAATAAAGCCATCAATCTAATGCAATAAGTTAGCTAAACTAATAATTTAATTGTAAAATATGTACAACAGACTTATCTAACGAAGCCCTATTTTTAATCTATCGTGTTAAAGGCTTGAACGAATTATCAATAGCTTTCCCTTATGAGGTAGAAAAATAAATTGTGCCGCTGTTTTAAGTACACAATAAGAATGGCTCTTAAATTATACTATAAAATACACTGCTTTTAAAAGTTCTAATATGTTTGATTGAAAGGATTTGTACGACTATACTCACGGTTGTTTGCTCGCATTTTTATGAGACTAGTTTCGGGGTAGACCGTGCGTAGACCATCCGGCTTCTCGGCTTGAACAAACTAGTGTAGTAAAAAGTTTAGTCTTAACCGTGAGTGAAGTCGAATAAATCCATAGTTCTAATATGACTTAATTCACAATGTAATTACTACACTTCTTAAACCACAGGTATTATACAAAAGTAACACTTGTTGAGACCGAATTATTGACTTATTCTTACTAAATATGTCCAAACTGTTAATAATTAAAGTTCATACAAAGATAACTAGATGGCGTTAGGCGTCGAGTTATTGAGTTCCAGAATAACTGAGTTTTATTTCCATGGTTCGATACACCCTTGGACAAAATAAATGTTAGTAAATTTTACTTGACTTTTACCTCATCAATTTATAAAGCGTAACCATTAGTGTGTTATATAATTAAAAAACGCAAGCAAAGCTTAAAAAAACCAACTTCACTGCTTTATCTTCGGAACTTTTCTCAAATTAGATATACTAAACACATATTACTGAAGATATTTCAAGAACTTCTGATCAGATCTTGATAAAATTTAAATAAAACCAATTGAAAAGCAACACTTTTCAAACAAAAAAATAATTTTATATGAGTTCACGTGGAACGAAGTTATAAGGCACATAAAAAAAATATAGTCGACTTGAGTACCTCCTCCTTTTTTGGTGTGTTGGAAAATAAAAATCCTTATGACAAATTGGTAATATAAATGATAATTATTTAGTAAGACAGTATTTGATATATTATAATTTAAGAGCCAATCACAAAAACATATTTACATTTGAAAATAAATTAAGTTTTAAAGCCGTTACACTAATTCATAGAATTTTAACAAAAGGCAATATTTACACGTTTATACAAAACAAAATTAAATAAGTTAGTAATACTGTAAATAAAATTTAAAGCTTATTTTTAGAGAATAAATGAGTTTTACAGAATCCTTAAAATTAAATCAGTCATTAAAGTGAATGGTGTAACTAATTGAGTGATAATTTTTAAATTAAAATATAGTACCTAAAAAAAAATCTTGGTTTGGACAAAAAAATACCTTATTAGTTGTGACTTATCAATTATAATCGAATAATCTGATGTTATCATCGAATTGACAACAAAATCCAGAAATAATAAGAAATTACTAGGTTTCTTTTTACGATCATGTTTTCAATTGCATTTAATTATCAAAGTTATAGTGTCATAATTAATAGTAATAACTAAATAACATCTTTGTTCTTAATTCCATGCAACACCTTGTAAAGTAACTTTTAATTATAACTTATGTTTAATTACATATGTTATATCCAATTCATTATAATAAGAAAATCCATTGATAATTTCAATGCAATTTATACTATAAATTTCTGCCTGAGTTGTGCTTATGTGGTTAATTTATATTGAATTTCATAATTATTGAAAGCATAAAAAATTAACACTCAACAAACATTTTTTGTAATTTTTTTTTAGTTTTCTGTCAAGTTTTATTAGGCATTAGGTTTTATAAGTTCATATGCTATACTTTGGCGAAACATATGTAAGACAAATTATTATTGCTCACAGAACATATTATTATTTTCGCAGTGTTTAGGGATTCACATTTTGTAACTGAAAAGCGTAAGGTGCAATCATTAACTGTACATATTTTAGCCATGTTTTAGGGATACCCATTTTCAAACAGAAAGGGATAATGTGCCATCCTTCATTTCGTTGTACAAATTCTTACTATACTTAGGGAAAATACGTTTTAAACTGAAATGGGTAGGGTGCAATCGTTTGTTTCATTGTGATTGCATATGCTTGCTATACTTTCAACTCATACATTATAACATTAAAGAGTAAGATGCAATCGTAGTAAGTGCAAAGGTATGGCAAGATTATGTTCAAATTTTTTTCTTTGTACATAATCTTGCCATACCTTGGAAAAAACATAATACAATTGAAAAGGGTAATGTGCAATCGTTTATTTTATTGTACCTTAATATTCTTGCCATACTAATAGTTAATTCTATTGTAATTATTCTTGCCATGATTTGGGAAAACACATGTTTAAACTGGAAGGGGTATGCAATCTTTATATACGTTTTTTGCAAAGCTTTGGGAAAACATAAAAAAAACTGAAAGGAGTAAGATGCAAATATAACTTTTAAACTTTCGCGATTCGAACACATAGCTTAGGTTATTACGAGACTTATGCAATTTTTATTTGCCTCGATGTTTCAGCCAAGATATAGGCCATGGTCTCGAGAAGATTTGAGAAAGCGGGTGTCAACGTCGTAGAGGGCGAGTATTGTAAGAGTAAGAAATGACCAATGTACCTTGGTATAGTTTTAAGCGCAATTAAGTCCCGTGATATTACCTAAACTATGGGTAAGATGCAATCGTTCATGGTACACCTGCAGAGTCTCGCTCAAACAGCGAGCAATACCCAATTCATTGACTCATACGAAATAAAAGTATCTCACTGAAAATCCTAGTTGCAAACATGGTGATCCCGTTTAAACCTGCATATTTCGCACTGCACCTTGCAGCACCAAACGAATCGACACTTGCACTTCTCCTCGTGGTCCCTGACTCGAGTTTGGTAGCCGCGGCCGCAGCACAGCAGGCGGCAGCCATCGAGACCAGCTGATGTTCGGTTGCAGGTACGGCCTCGAGTGCCGAGGATACCGAGTCTAGAAACAAGTTAAGCATATCAAAATGAGTAAGTGTACGGAAATCTTCAGCGGTATGACTGGGGACGCATCTCCCATTACATTTCAGTCAATTTCTTCAAACAAATAGGTACTAGATGGTACTTATGTCAGTAAAAATTGTTAAGGAGAAGCGAAAGATGTGTGTCAGGACCGTAGCAGGTGGAGAGATGTGGTCTCTTCCTACCCCAATGAGAAAGAGGCGTGACTATATGTATGTAAAATTGTTTACAGTTTTCATATACTTGGTGTTCACTTAATTGTCCATACATATTTTTCTTACGCTTTTACAATCACAGTCCCCACCTAAATTATTTCATCGTATTAATGAATGAAATTAGGGCTAGAACTCGTTACAAAAAGTTTATAAAAACTTGTTCGGTCGAGTCCTATCTTGGCACGTTCGTGGGTCCGACCAAATTTATGATACCAAAAAAGACAAAATATATTATGTCATCATATTAAAAGATGAAAATAACGCGAAACGATAGAGTAATTAAAGCTGATCAGTATTTCTAGCCCAAACACATAAATGAAAATAAAAACTTGCTGCGTCAATTTATTTTGAACTAATGGTATATAATATGAAGGGCTTAAAGAAAATCGATGGCTTGTGTCGTAGGTGCCGGAACATCACATCACATACAAACAAGATGATGCAGAAACACAAATTTCCCTTGGCGAGAAAACTTGTGTTCCAGTTGGGAATCGTACCCAATACCTTTTGCTTGTAAAGCGAACGCGTACCTAACTAAGCCAGCGGGTAGTTCAGTTTTTAAACTACATAACGCGTATCAAAAAATTAAGAAATAAACAAACATACGTTGAAGTGTATAAGTAGCATACTCACTCTTCATTAGGTTCGCAGTAGTCCGGCGAGTCTTCTAAGTAGACCAGGTCTGTTTTGTTGGGTTTCTTCATATCTGCGTGGAGAGGCCGTATCTTTCTTATGTTCTTTCCCCGTTTTCTTTCTACCACCTGCAATATTTAATGTTTTTAACCGACTTCAACTGTATTTTTTTTATGAGCCGATTTTGTTGATTATTGTTTTATTTGAATGTGGTTGTGTTTTCCATGTGGTTCCATTTAAATTGTAACAAGATCTGACTAGTAGTTTTTGAGTAATCCTCAATAATACGTATTCTGTGGACTACATTGACGATGTTCTCGTTTTTAAACGACTTCAAAAGTTACCTCATAACTTCTTTCGTTGTGAGCCGATTTTGATGATTATTTTTTTATTTGAAAGCTGGTGCTTTTCATGTAGTGCCATTTAAATTTGATGAAGATTTGATCAGTAGTTTTTGAGTTATCGTCAACACGCAGTTGAATACATTAAATCTGATCATGGTTCCGAAGACAAGGTCGGTTTTTTTAAGCTTTGCTTGCGTTTAATTATTAACCCCCAACGCAAAAAGAGGAATATCATAAGATTGACCGCTATGCATGTGTGAGTCTGTCTAAGCGTCTGTATGTGGCATCGTAGGTTCTTATCGGCACCGATTTTGGTTTAATTTTTTTTTGTTTGAAAGTTTATTAATCGAGAGTGTTCTTAGCTACGTTTGGTGACCATTGGTGCAACCGTTTTCATTGATAGAACCTAGGGGCTCATTTCAAAATTTTGGTTTTGTCACTTGTTGAAATATGCCTTTTTTACCAAATGGCATTTCCCATTTCTTGTCTCCAATAATCTGCATCAGATCCAAGGGTACCATTTTTTTATGCCAAATAGGTAAGCATTTGGTCGCCATTTCACCTGATGGAAACTGATGATGAGGCCTAAGATGAAGCATGCTTACCCGCCTAGAAGATACCTATTCACTCTAGACTTGAAGGTTGCATGATCTTATTGGTCTGTTCGCTGCTTGCCCCCTTTCTGATTTTGTCTATTATTCATCCCCATCACATTTATACCATCGTACACCCAGACATATGCGACATTGATTTATGGTATAAATTCCAGCAGTGCGCACAGAGCATTTTGCTTCCACATTCATTATGCGTACCGCAAAAAAAGTGGTACTCCACGAATGTGTTTCCAGATAACTCACCTTTACATGCGAAGCACCTTCATATCTCGTCGCCAGAACATCACCAACGAGCCTCAGTTGCGGCAGCCGTCGCCAGCAGACCCTGACAGAGCAAGACCCTGACATTCCATGGCATTTGCAGACGCGCTGCATTCTACCACGGACTGCCTGAAAATTTAAAGAAAAAAAAATCTGGTCAATTTTGAGATATTAAGAATTGAGCTTAATCTAAATCGCTTTGATTTTCTAGCACACTAATGAAAACACATTATTATTGGCTTTTATTTTTGGGTAGAATCAATCATGTTCATAAAATTTTATTATTGCGTTATCTCAATTGTATAATATATAATTACTTTAAAAAAAAATTATAATATTCTTATGAACAAATACAGTAGGTAAGTTCAGCATATGCTTTGAATAAAGGACACCCAGCACTGATTTTCAAAATCTGCCAGACTGTTATTTCCGTACCTATGGAAAATATGCTGCGTGTACGCGTGCTTATCTAGAAGTCATCTGTTTTTCACGTCATAAACTCATGCCGAAGAAGAGCATCTCGGAACTTGGTCAACAATTTCGATTAAATTACGTGGACTTTTTTAATAATATAGGTGATAATAACATCGGATTCTCACGAAAACTTTGATAGTAAATTTTCACCCTAGACTTGAAAACTCCCTTTATTATTTAATTATTGTAGTACAATAAACATTGGAAGAAGGGCAGAAGGGCAAGTGCTTGGTGTGGGACGCTACCTGCGTCAGCACGGTCGCCGCTAGTCACCTGAGTCGCTCGATCCACTCACCGGCGGCAGCTGCGGAGGATGCTGCGACTAGAAAGCGGCTCAAGTATGCGGCGATGGAGCCACAATATCACTTTGTACCCATTGCCGTTGAGACCATGGGCTGTTGGGGGGCCGAAGCCAAAACTTTGGTCAGTGAGATAGGGCGCCGGATAAGGGAAACCAGTGGTGACTCCCGCTCCGGCTCGTTTCTGGTGCAAAGGCTGGCCATTGCTATCCAGCGTGGAAATGCTGCCAGCGTCATGGGCACCTTTGCACCGGGTACAGTCAGGGGTGGGTTATTTTACTAACTTTTTTGACTGTATACGCTTTAATGACCCTTTTAGTATTTATATATGTTGTTGAATAAATCACGTTAGTATATAATTATATTTATTATAATATAGGCCTGTATTGTGATAAGGAGTTCAAGTCGATTTTTAGGATTCTGATATTTTTATAATATTTTCATACTAATTTTCTTTATAAAATGTATATTATTATTTTACAATGAAATCTTCATATTTTCTTAATATAAATCATGTCGTAATTTAAATAATATTTCATCATATTTTCTTTTCGTTTCCTAATATTTTTTTATATTCTCAGCAAATAAACATTGTATTGTCCCATCATTCTACAAAGCGTGTACTGTGAAGCGTTTGTCATTACATGGAAGTATGGGTAGGGATATCCAGTTGGAGAGTGTAAGAGGATCGCAAGGGAAGAGAGCGAGTACTGCGTAAGATGAAGGAATTCAAAGTTCTTATCAAACATTTTTAATTTATATGGAATCCGTAACAATAAAGATAAACTGAGTCGCGCATTTACAGCTTTCATTGGGTAAGAATAGATTGAAACGGCCAGGATCGAAAAGCATTTAACAAAAAAATCTATGTTTTATTTACCCTCCGTCCAGCTTCGTTGTTGTGCAAATTGACCAGACCCTCATCTGTGCTCTTGTCTTCCTTGGAATCCACGAAGTCTCGGCTGTACATTTCTCCGTATCTTATATCCTGAAACATGACAAAATTCCATGCTAATAAAGGATAAAAATAATGTCAAAAAACACCAACATTTCGTTCTTGAAGAGATTATTGGATATGCTTGTTGATGAGTTTGGATTTTGCTCACATATTTAGACCAGCATATGCCAGTTCTAGACGTAAACATATTAAATAGATACCACTTTCCTCATTTCAAAAATCTTCATAGAAGCACACACAAACAACATATATGCCACTTGACTTTACGATTTTGTACCATTTATGGACCTAATCATTAAATAGCAGATACTAAGCCGAAATGTGTACTGTGTTTCTAGTGGTTTCGTTTTAAAATCATTTATCGGCTTGCTTGTTCTATTGACTAATATGTAGTCCAGTCAAGATTTAGCAGGATGATTGAATGTGTCCGATATTTCTTCACAACTGTGTCATGTGACCAACTTTACATACATACTGTCCGAAACACGAAACCACATATTTGATAAACCTACTAAGTGGTTACCTATCCAAGTTTTGCCCACACTCAAATTGACAGGATAGCATTTGTGTCAGACTATTAGTTAGAACCTCAGCAATCTTTATGTATATAGAATCAAAATCAAAAATCAAAATCGTTTATTCACATGGGCCCCAAAGAGGCACTCATGAAAGTTAATGAATCTATTGCCAGATTCGCAAAATTACAGCCATCTCGAGAAGAACCTGGCAAGAAACTCGGCGGCGCATATTTTTTCAATCATTTTTTTTTTTTAAACATTCTTAATCTCTAATACATAAGTTTCTTAACCTAGGTGTTATTATGGTAGTCGCTAGAAAGAGCCTGTGCAGTTTGCCTCCATGCATCCTTGTCATTAATATAGTCTGTGGTTTTATAGTAGGCTTTCTTAATTAATGCCCGTTTTATTACAGATTTGAACTTTCCCAGTGGTAATTCAGTTACGATTTTAGGAATTCTATTGTAAAATCTAACACCATTTGCCATAAAAGATTTATTCGTTTTGCTTAATCTAAATGCGCGCACTGTAATTTTATGCTTATATCTAGTATTAAGATTGTGTGCGTCGCTTCTTAATAAATATTAATATGAATAAATATTAGCGTAACAAGTGAAAATGATCCCCTCTGAGCATCCTTCCTTTGTTAAAGCCGTGGTGACTATTCTGCATTCTACAGTCTCAAAAACTCTTATTCAGATCACCTCGAATGCAAGACCTGGCAATTGCGTGAGTGAGAAGTCACAGCTGATAAGTTGTAGATAAAAGTTGAGCATCGTCTATTATTTGGTGGCCTGTAACTGGACCTGGAGATACCTGAAACTGCAGGCAATCCTACCCCCGAATACTCTTTTTTCTCTTTTCATTGCCAATGCCGAGTTATCCGTTTCCGCACTCTAAAGTAATAGGAGCACTCGTTCAGCTCGCCTCGACTGCAAGCCCTTAAACTGCGTAAGTGAGAGTCGCAGCTGATAAAGTATTAATGAAAATCGAGAATCATCCAGTGTTTATTTAGTAGCCTCTAACTGGACCTGCAGATATCTGCAACTTCAGGTAAACTTACCTCAGAGCACCCTCCCCATTGCCAATGCCGAGGTGTCCGTTTCCGCACTCTAGAGTCACAGGAGCACTCGTTCAGCTCGCCTCGACTGCAAGCCCTGGCGACTGCGTGAGTGAGAGCTGCAGCTGATAATGCGTGGACGAATGCTGATTCGCGGGATTCTGAAAAGTGAAAAGCAAACAAAATATAGCTGCATCGAAGGACAAATATGCAGTTGTAAGTACTTGTATTATGTACATTTTCTTATTATTTTTTTGCCAATTTTATATTCTTGCGATTTACTTCATGTTTATAACAATATTTTTTACGCACTGTGCTGACAGTGACTGTTTTGAATTCCTCATTCCTCATTTAGAAACCTCATTGTTTATTTTTCTTACGTGTGTGTATCACACTAATATTATAAAGGCGAATGTTTGTGAGTGTGTTTGTATGTTCATTACTTTCTACAAACATTAGCAATGACTCAAACCGAAACCAAAAACAAAACATAATTATCCACATGATTTCATAAATAAACTAAACTTGGCCTTCTCGATCCCAAACTACTTATTTAGCTTTACGTATATGCAATACCTCTTATTTTGTAATACAATACTTCGAAACATGCGTTTGCTATTCACCCACTTCTCTATTAATAAAACAAAACCTATACAAATCCATTAAACAATCAGAAACTAAATTCAACGTCCTAAAGGCTTTCTACCAGATGTGTGCTATGCAGCTATGCTGTGAGGATGTGCAAGCTAAGCTACGAAACTATGTGACCGTTTCCACTGATCCGTTTGATATGTAGCAAAGCGAGTAAGATGTGTTATAAAGATGCGCCGCCGCGATAGTTGTGTAGGTAGGTACTCGGCTCTGCACATATCTACACTACTCGCGAACATCCCAAGCATATAAAAAACATCGCTTGGTTGAACCCGGTACTTCACAACGGCACAGTTGCTCAGTTTGTATCAAGCGCAACTCACGTTCATGTATGGAGTAATGTTATCATCTTTGGGACGGTTCAGCTAAATACCAGCTTGAGGCTCTTGACACCATTGAGCGTAGAGCCAAGATACTCATTGGTAGCGAGCAGCTGACTAATTCAAAGCTTGGTTTATCGCCGCATGGTAATCTCTCGGCTTTTTATCGGATACATTTCGGAGAGTTTGCCAAGGGACTGCACGATCTAGTTTCCCTATCCCCGTTCTATCATCGGATAAGCAGACAAACTCCTAAGCGACACCATATAGCGATATGGTAGACATTCCACAAATGCGCACGAAGCGTTTTGCTTCCTTCATTGTGCGAACCGCAAAGGAATGGAACTCCTTGCCTGAGTCGGTGTTTCCTGATGAGTACAATATGGGACTCAAGTCAAGTGAATAGGTATCCTGTAGGCAAGCTTCCTCCATCGTCGACCACATTGTTGCTTTAGGTGAGATGGCGGTCAAAAGTTTGCATATATTGAATAAAAAAAACCCGTTTCCACCAGTGCTATGCCATGTGGACCAATGAATATGATTGGTTGATATCAAACGCATCCATAGCAACGTAGCATAGCACATGTCTGGTGTAAAAGCTTACTACAATTGTTGCACCAAGGATCAAAAACAATCTATTCTTGTCCCAAAATATGTATCCCATACCAACACTTACAAGTTCAAAGCTTGCAAGTTGTGTTTCTTTGAAGTCGGTATTATTTCTTTCATGTATAGTGTATACCGTAAACGGGTGTGCTTTGAGCGCATCGTCACTCGTCAAATGTGTTTATTTTGTGCGATGATCTTTAACATGGGGAACGGATCAGACAATTAGGGTTTCTTAACTGATTTCGGAAATTACGCTCATTATTTGGAATGTAAATTCCATGCTCTGTGGTTTATGGATTGTATCTCTTTGTTTGATTCTTTCATTTCGGTCGTTGAATTGACTTGGTTTTTGACGCTATTATGTCATTTTTGACAGTTTTCATGTAATTTTTGACATGAAAACAGTGAGAGAGGTGTTTGGAAAGAGAGCTTTGATTTTTTTGGTATACAAAGCCCCACAGATTAATACCACACACTACTACTTGTGTCTGATATTAGTCTGAGACAAACAGAATGGCTTTATCAGTTACAATAAATAGATACAATACAATACAATACAATAACTCTTTATTGACACCAATAATAAAAAAGTACAGAAAAGAAATTACTAATAAATAGGTACAATGGGCGGTCTTATCGCTAAGAGCGATCTCTTCCAGACAACCTTTGGATGGAAAAGAATAATACAGATAAGCAGGGATGGTGGTGTGGTAAAACTGATACTAAGTACTAAATAAACTACATAAACACTACATATACATGTACACATATAATTATCCCAATACATATCTAATATATATATACAATATCATATACCATAATAAATATAATACATACACACGCATAAATAAATTAATACATACAAACACATCCATAAAAGTGAGCAAAAAAAAAAAAAAAAAGAGAAAAACTTATTCTACGCTGTAGATATTAATGTTCTTTGTAAAAAAATAATAATATACAATACTTGAAAGACAATTTATAGTTTAGTACAACAGTACCACGCATGCATTGCAATGCTACGTAAAGAAAAAAAGTGTTTTACCTTTTTCACGTTTATGATTGCCTTGTACTTTACCAAGTCTGACAAACGTAAATGTTTGTATCAATAACGGGATATTTACCATGTATTTAGTTTGTTATTGATACAAACATTTATAGTGAAAGTGACCATGGTAGCTTGAAAACTTACATCTGACAAACGTAATCCTATCCTAAATTATTAAAAAAGACCATTTGCAAGTTGTTATTCTTTTTGAATCAGGGACCTTCGCCGGCATACACAGGATTACTAACCATAGTTTCATAATCTTTAATCTCAAAATGTCATCAAAAACCCTTTCCATTCCTTTATGTTTTTTTTTTTTTTTTAATTCTGATGTTTTAATAGTTATTCTGCTGTTCAATCAAATCAATCAATTCAGTTTATTGACATCTTATAACATATAACTTACAGATACCTATTCGCAGTAACTTCGGCAATTCGGCAACAAATCCAACAATTAATCAAAGATCATATTATTTAAACGTAAGCAAAGCTTACAAAAACCGACTCCACCGCTTATATTTTGGTTTTGACTTGATCGATTTCGATAAAATATATATGGGACCACCTCTGAAGTATAATCTACTAAACGAAAAAGATATTTGAGAGTCGTTCCACAAATGGGGTAAAAATCGGTGAACATACATAAAAAAAATACAGTTTAACATAGTACCTCCTCCTTTTTTGAAGTCGGTAAAAAATTGGTCCAGCTATTCTTGAGTTTTAATTGTGTAACTAATCAGACTTTACTAAGTAGCCTATGTGTTAATCCTAGGTATAATCTATGTACATTCCAAATTTTATCCAAATCCGTTCAGCCGTTAAAGCGTGAAGAGGGAACAAACATACTTACACACACACTTACGCACAAACTTTCGGATTTATAATATTAGTAGGATCAACACGCTAATATTATATTAGTGTATAAGTTCATGAAAAGAAGCTTGCTAGTAACAAATTGCTAATTTAGTGATGGTTATGGATAACCCTATAGAAAACATAGTTCCAACCTGAATAAAAAAACAAAGGAGGAAGTTCAGCTTAACAAAACCGATCCGTAGACTTACAGCATCCTATCGTAATCAGATATTTCTATAGAATCCAAACAGATTTAAGAACCGCGTCCAAAACCTTACTTCATGGAAACACATCACTTCGTAGATACAACTGTTTATTTTCAAACGTCGATAACTGATCTCACGTGTGTAGACGTTGACTGAACTGCTCATCTTGTTTATAGTAGACTGTGAACCAGTATCAGCTGACCTCCTCATCATGTATAGAGATGAATAAAGTTTTATAGCGAAGTAGAAGTAAAGAGGTCAGGAATACTGGTTGGATGTGGTTTGGTCAATGAACTGGGTCTTGAGATTTTTAAAACTGATGAAGTAGTTGAATTTAAGTGCACGATTATCGTTGACCTACAATCCTGGTTTGCTGAACTACTGGAAGCCCGGTGCAGAATGAAAACCGATGTCGGAATAAAGCTTCCTGCTCTTATTTTGTTTACCAATCTGTACCTTTGTATTAGGTTCTTAAATACTAGTCGTTCGCGCCGAACTGAGATCTCGCGCCTACATTTTGCCTCACAGAGAAAAACTTTTGAGGATACTTGCATATAACTTTTTTTCTATATAATAATTGTTTGATTTCTGTATTTGTTGTCCAAGTACAGGATATAACAAATATTATACGTAAGTTTCAGCGTTCAGTGTAAAGTCGTTTTTGAGATAGACCCTGGGACAAAATAGATTTAAAAACAGTGACTTTGGTGGCCTACCAAATCGTTATTTACCAATTTTTTTTTTAAACCGGTTTTATACTTTACTTGTCAGGTATTTTTCAAATATACCCCTCAAGGGTATATAAAATAAAAAAAATATTTTGCTCCCCTTTTACATGTATGGGAGCCCCCTTAATATTTTCATTTATATAATTTAAAATGTTATTTCTGTCTTGAGACCGTAGTTTTACACATTCTTTGAGAATTTGAAGTCATTTGCTTATATGGTTTAGACGCTAGATGCCTCTGACAGATAGACGGACGGACAAAGTGCTGAACGACCCAAGTCTACTTAGAGATCTCGCTTTGCTCTATCAATAATGTTAGAATTATCTTATCTTATACCATGTATAAGATACGATAACACTAATATAATTTGTAAAATGCCAGAAAGTTCTCAAAACCTGATTCTGTTCTAATCATTACCTCATTTAGTTCTACGCCTTGCTATATTTTTAAAAATTAATATGATGTTTTCAATACAATCTCTAACACGCTTTAACGTAACAAAACGCTTTCACACACAGCCCCACACTAAGTTGACTTTTGTCGTGGGTGCCGGAAACATTCACATCTCACACACAATCACAACCAACCAATTTCCTTGGGGAGAAAACTTGTGTTCCCGCCGGGAAAAGACCTAATTTATAACAAAAAACATAGACTTACTGAATTTTAGAACTCCTCCAAATATGTCGGTAGAGTTGTCCACTGTGCTGCAGTTCCACCGACTGTGCCGAAACTGGTGCTGGCACTCTTCTACAGCCTGCTCCGCGCCATTTTGGAGGACCTGAAAAGTGATTTCATTTAGTTAGTTGATTTCTACATATTCTCTTAAATCTGCTGATGAATTTTGTGCAGGTGTAGTGCATCACTAAGTAGGCTTTTGCAGTAGTGGGGAGTGAGAAGGGTTTGTTGACGTCACGTGAATTGTTTGAGACACGCATTTATTGTTTTTTCTTTAATACATATTTTTTTTGTTTGATTATAGTTATGGGTACGGAACCGCATTCATTCATTCCACATTCATTTTGCGAACCGCAACGGAATGGAACTCTTTGCCTAAGTTGGTGTTTCCTGGTGAGTCTTCAAGTAGCAAGTGCGCAAGTCCTCTAGCCAAACTTGATCCATCGTCTACCACATCGTCGTTTACCATTAGGTGAGGTAGTGGTCAAATTTTACCTTTTTAAAAAGTACCAAAATAAACATACAATGGGTTTTGAGGACGAACTGATGTAAATTTTTTTCAAGTTATTTAAATCCATAATTGTAGATGCATTAAAACATAAGCTAACAGTTTAAAAGCCTTAAGCCCAATAACCCACATTTATACCTTCCCGTTATCAACACAGAATTTATATATAACACAATTTCAAATAAAAATTCAAATCACATCATTGGAGCTCTTTACCATCAGCTAAAGTATCAAGAATGTACTAAATCGACTGTTATTCGTGTTCGCGAAACATTGTGAGATTCCAAATTGCAAATATAAAAGGCTTGTCTCAAATGACAACCTACTCGGATAGAAAGCGCTTTAGTGACACCGAAAGCGCTGTAAATTTGGGAGGGAGTGTTTTACTAGACCAAAATAATCTTCGCCATATTTTTATGGGGGGGCTTTGAAATTCAGATCCGCATCCTTTTCTTCCGACTTCACAAAAAGGAGGAGTAGTCGACTGTATTTTTTTTTATGTTTGTTATCTCATAACTTCGTTCCACGTAAACCAATTCTAAATATTTTTTTTTTGTGTGATAGTTGTTGCTTTCCAATTGATCCCATTTAAATTTGTTCAAGATCTGATCTATAGTTCTTGAAATATCTTCAATAATGCGTGCTTAACACATCTAATCTGATCAAAGTTCCGAAAATAAAGCGGTGAAGTCGGTTTTTTTTAAGCTCTGCTTGTGTTTCATTATTGTGTGACGAAAGGTAAACAATGTGTTTAATACTTTTAATGTTTCTCTGTAATACAATAGTTTTACTTCTATCGTGTGTCTTTACGACACAATATCCTATTATTTGTTGAGGCGCATTTTCACGTAATTTAAACAAAACGATGAAGCTTGTCACGCGTCATAATATAGACCTTTATATACTACGGTGTAAGCGGGATAATTGACTGTTCCTTACACATATTATGTGTGTATAACGAATATTGATGATTTTTGTTATGTCTACAGCTCAGTAACCATAAATCCGTGTCCTAGTTCATTTATAGTACAGCAAAAGAATGGAACGCTTTGCCGTCGTCTGTGTTTCCCGAAAAGTACAATTTGGGTGTGTTCAAAATTAAAGTGAATAGGTATTTACTAAGCAAGCGTGCTCCACCTTAGACAACATCGTCACTTTCCATCAGGTGTGATTGTGGCCAAACGTTTGCTTAGTCAGTAATAAAAAAAAAACCTTGTATTTATAGTCAAGTCTAGAGTCAAGACTGTTGCGAACACAATTAAATGTATGTTTTACATTGATTAGAATTATCCACTGGCTTTGTTGGTAGCGCTTCTCTCTTCTAAGCAGCGGGTATCGAGTTCGATTCCCGGTGGAAATACAAGTTTTTTTCCCAACGAGAAACTTGTGTTCTGGTTATGGGTGTATGTGTATTGTTTATTTTTTACCGACTTCCCAAAAAAGGTAGAAGGTAAAAGAAATCTAGTGCTTTTCTTGTGGTCCCATTGAAATTTGATCAAGATTTGACCTGTAGTTTCCGAGTTATAGTCAATAATGCGTGTTTAATACATTAAATTTGATCAAGGTTCCGAAGATAAAGCGGTGAAGTCGGTTTTTAAGCTTTGCTTGCGTTTAATTATTAGGCAATACAATTCAAAATGTTTGGTTTTGATAGGTTACATTTCACCTTGTAAGCCAGTAAGTTACGGTTAACCCGATGGAGGTACTGCTGTGGTATATTGGTATATATACATGCGTAAGTTCCCAGACTAGGTATCATGGATGCTGCTTCAAATCTGCGACACATTATAGTAGTAGATTATTATAAAGTAAGTAAAAATACCAGCAGGGTGGGCTACGTACATCGTTTTGAAATAACTATAATCATAAAGTAACTCCGCAAAAAAAGCTGTAAAAATGTAATTGAGAATAGCTGGGTACAATAACTTCGTCGCGCAGAGCCCTTAAAATACCTCGACCTGAAGTATTTTATAGGTATATTAATGAAGTGAAATTAAATGCATTTATTTTCGTCTATCACAGATAAAAAAAAATGCTTCAACTTTTTTTTTTTATTCAAGTTAGGCAAACGTTTGACCGCCACCTCATCTGATGGTAAGTGACGATGCGGTCGACGATGGAGCACGTTTGCCTAGAAGATGCCTATTCACTCGCGACTTAAAGACTCCCATATTGTATTTATCAGGGAACACAGACTCAGGTAAGGAATTCCATTCTTTTGCAGTTCGCATAATGAATGTGGAGGCAAAACGTTTCGTTCGCATTTGTGGAATATCAACCATATAGCGGTGTCGCTTAAGAGTGTATAAACTGTAGGTATAAACAGATATAAGGTTTAGTTTTTTTATGCTTAAAGCGCTTTGCTTCAACGTTTATCATCCGTACAGTGAAGGAGTGGAACTCATTGCCTGCGTCTTTATTCCCTGAACCGTACAATCTGGGTGTCTTCGAGTCTAAAGTGTACCTTCTAGGCAAGCATGTCCCATCTTCGGCCGCATCGTCACTTTCCATCAGGTGAAATAGCGGTCAAATACTTGCCTATCTAGTATAAAAAAAAACTTTGTCCTATATTTTTTTGCCAGGAATGCAGTTGTGCAATAGAGGATGACAATTAATGTCGAAAATTCTTTATATAGTTATAAGTTACACTGATGGAAATTGGTATGAGAAGAGCATAAAAAAAATTAAGTTAGTCAGTAATAAAAAAAACCAGCTTATACTCAGGATTAACACATAGGCTACTTTTTGCTTTAATAAACGCGGGCAAAGTCGCGGGGCACGACTAGTAGTATATACAGTTAGCTATAAAGTGTGGTTTATCTTTAAGCCGATCTCTAAGAATACTTGATAAAAACGATCACAGTTAAGATATCGAAAGCCTATCTTAAATCTGATACTAAACCAGCAAAAACCAGTCTAATTAAGCGTGCTAGCTTAGCTGTTACTGAGGTAATGGAAGAATGTCTAGACATTCAAATCCTTCAATTGCCTAATATTTAATTAAGTGGCTTCATTTAGGTAGATGTCTCGGATGGAACCTGCGCAAGTTACAATGTTGTAAAGCAGTGGTCGCCAACCTTTCGGCATGCAAGGGCCACAAGGTGCCAAAAATAGTAAAGGTGAGCCTCATTAGTGATATCAACCCTTTAGAAGCTAAATGTTTGTAATAATTGGTCATATTCCATAGAAAAGATGGAAAAACACAAGTGATATTAAAAATTGTTAAAATATAGGCAATTTAATAGTTACTTTTCTACCGACTTCATAAAAAAAGAGGAGGTACTCAAGTCGACTGTATTTTTTTTTATGTGTTTACCTCATATCTTCGTTCCACGTGAACCGACGTAGAGTTTTTTTTTGTTTGGAAGAGTTCTCTTTTGAATTGGTCCCAATTAAATTTGATCAATATCTGATCAGTAGTTCTTGAGATATCGTCAATAATGCGTGTTAAGTACATCTAATCTGATCATAGTACCGAAGATAAAGCGGTGAAGTCGGTTTTTTAAGCATTGCTTGCGTTTAATTATTAGTCAATCCATTCTAGGATTTATAACATTGATATTTATGACTAATTTACAAAACAATCACGGGCCGCAAATGTGACATCTGCGGGCCGCACGTGGCTTGCGGGCCGCGTATTGCCGAGCGCTGTTGTAAAGCATGATATCAAATTATCATCAATATAAATCCAACCGCATATTAAACCAGTTGCCTTCAGGGGAATAGGGAAAATGCTTATTTTTCAAGCTTTTAAATAGTTTCATCGGTCCCGTTATATGTCGATTTGTAATCAAATCTTGCAAACTAAATTAGATCGACATCTTGACGTTCGATTGGACTCAAATTTAGCTTCGGTGACAATATAATTAAACGCAAGCAAAGCTTAAAAAAAACGATTTCAACGCTTTTGTTTTGGTTTTGGCTGGATCGATTTTGATAAAATTTATATGGAACCACCACTGAAGTATATTCTACCAAACATAAAAAAAGAAACATCAAAATCGATTCATAATTGGCGGAGATATCGCGTAACATACAAACAAAAAATACAAACAATCATACAGTTGAATTGAGAACCTCCTTTTTTGACGTCGGTTGAAAATACGAGCATGTTCGAGCAATTTTAAACACCGCCATTTTGACGTTCTTACTGTGACATCCACAATGCAATCACCGTTAATGAAAGTTGGCCGCCCGCGGTTGCCGTCAAAAAACTTGACCAATCATTGACATCAAAATTGTGTGAACTGACGTCACGTATCACTCTACCCAATAGCGTGCGTTTTGATAAATTCGTAATTCAAAAGTATTCGAATAAAATAGTCATTGACCGAGCGAGCAGAGCGAGCGAAGCATCTTGGGCAAAATAGCTTTAGTATCTAAGTCCGGCGGATTTCCAGTTGTTCTCCTCTACAGGTCGCATTTCTCAACCGATTCAAGTGAAATTTGTGTGCAAGTTCAATACTTATTTATTTTTTTGGTCGCTTTTCTTTTGGGTTTTTTTTTCAAAATGGTGGAAATATAGAGATTGAATACGTATAATTGAAACGCAAGCAAAGCTTAAAAAAAACGACTTCAACGCTTATAATTGGGTTTTGGCTGGATCGATATCGATAAAATTTATATGGTACCATATAAATTTTGTCTCTGAAGTATAATCTACCAAACAAAAAAAAACATCAAAATCGATTCATAATTGGCGGAGATATCGCGTAACATACATTAAAAAAAAACTGTCGAATATTTCAGCTATTTCGAAAAAATACGCGCACTCTCCAGCTCACATAAGCCACTAATTTATTAATGATAGATATGTGAGATAAATGTATCTGGTGAAAATCGTTTTCTGCTTACCTGGATCATTTTATCAGACAGCATGCATAGCTGCTTCTGCCGCTCCACTAAGTACTCGAGCCTGTGACAGTTGTCCTTGTGAAGAGCTGGTATCGTCTCCAGCGAAGTGTTACCAACTTGCAATGGAGGGGGCACTGCTAGGTTCCTGTAACAACAGAGAGGTTTGTTAGTTGAACATACAAAAAAACATAAACGCTAACACTTGGTAAGCTACTAACTAATCGGTAAGCTATTTTGTTGAAAGATATTTTATCTGTGCTGGCAAAATTAGTAAAATATGTAACAAAGAATGAATGAAAAAAAAAATAAGGGTGAACCAAGATGGTAGGTGGTACGATAAGAAACTAGATAGTAGATGGAAGAAATACTGGAAGGCGAAATATAGGTAAAAGTTTTCCTGGCGATGCTAGATGAATGAAATTTAATACTTTTTTGTTGTCTTGAGTGTTATTGGAAGGAAAATAAAGAGGAATAGAAAGAGCTTTGCAAGGAGGAAAGGGCGGGTCATATGGGGAAGGCAGGTGGACCCACCTGCACATGGACCTTCGGATTCTATTCTAGTAGTGAGAGACCTAAAATACACATCTGATAATGGCTTCACTTGTTTGTGGGAGGAACCAAACACTTAACTGTGGCTCCCGGGTGATTTCATGGTATCGGAGGTGACTCTCACTAATAGATAAATAAAAATAAGATTAATAAGGTCCTCTGTTCCTACCAATGACTCTCAGTTAATATTTGTGGCACATTTATATTATTATGTTATTTAAACTTAGGCATATTTATAGTAACGTCGCCACAACACTCAGCCCCAATCTAAGTTCGATGACTGGTATCGTGGGTGCCGGAAACATTCACATCACACACACAATCACAACCAAAACCAGAAACACAAATTTTCCATGGGTACAAAACTTGTTTCCCGCCGGGAATCAAACCCGATACCCCTGCTAAGAAAGCGAACACATAACTAAATAATCTAACTGGTAGTCAGATTTCCACTCCTTTCTTTGATTTTTTGCAGTTCTTTTTTCCATGCGATTTGTTTTTATACTCATCATTCTAACAGCTAAGTATTCATAAGACGCTGTGGCGACTTGGCTCCCAAATAATACAATTTTGTAGTTTAGTGTAAGTCTATAGTAAAAAAATAATAACATCGGTGTTTTCTGGTCAGTCAAGGTTCTCGGACGCAGAATCGCTATATA
Organism: Lomographa bimaculata; assembly: GCA_948107665.1. Taxonomy (NCBI): domain Eukaryota; kingdom Metazoa; phylum Arthropoda; class Insecta; order Lepidoptera; family Geometridae; genus Lomographa; species Lomographa bimaculata. The sequence continues at coordinate 7,676,672 of OX403608.1, read as the reverse complement.
TCACATGAGATGATGGTCCAAGTCTAGCCCTCATGTTATCATCACGCATTCATCAAAAAAAAGTACAAATATTCTGAATCCTTTTTACCGTCATAATGTTAAAATATTATAATATAGCACTAATAGGAACCACAAGCTCCCCATTATCCCCTCGTATTTGCATGTCAAACAATAAATAAAGACGCAAAATCCTGTTCTATTTGAAGTCAACTACTACGCAGTTCCCTCCACAATAGTAAACACAGGATGGCTGGTTTGTATGAAAACAGCGCTAATATGCTTGTTTTGTAATACCATCTCGAGCACCGAGTTCCGCGCAATAAAATAACAATGTTAAAACATCGTGTAGCTGAAAAGCTTACGAGTACGCTCGAGTAACAATAGCATATAAGGTAATTAGTCGTTGAGACGTCCGCTCGGTACGACCTCTGCCACTCGAATGACGAGCACTCGAATAAAACAAAACTCGCTATTACCTACCCTCGTCTTTGTTCCATTTTTTCGAAAAAAATATTCTTTTCAAATGGGCCAATGCGGAGCGGGCGCGGCAGAGTACGTTGATTGGCCGTCGACCTCAGGGAAATAAAAGTGGTTTGGTAAATGAGGTGTTTTGTCTCGTTCTGTTCGTAAGGTCGGGGGTGTTGTCGTCTCGTTCTGTTTTTCGTTTTAATTGCAGGCATGAGAGGATGTGCAAAGGGTTGTGGAATCTTGAGTGATGGTACACGTGCAGTGAGGCAGCGGCATTGGGGTCCCGGAAGTGCATTCAACATGTTTAAATGGGGTAGGGATTGTTGCCGTCCATGTTAGGTTATGAAGTGCTCCACGCTAGGTCATTACGGGAGTGCATTTGCATGATTGAGTTTGCGTTGGATTTTTATTTGGATTTAGTTTTTTACAGTTATGTGTTGTCAGATGCGGTCTAGACATTGATGAGCATAGAAGATATATCCTAGGATTTATCTTTAGTGCTAATTTACAGGTTTTTGACGAAAACAAATGAGGATACTAGCGGGGATATATGAAAATTAGAGACACACAAGTGTTTCAGGGTGCAAATAAAAAATGTTGTACTAGATTATATTACTTTTTTGTCTTTATTTAGAAATAATCTCATTATATGCATATTAACAGCAAGTTGTTTATTTTAATTTGCAGCACTTTTCTGCAAAAGCTTGAAAACTACATTTTTTATGTCTAGATTTCTGCCTTTTTTATGATCGATATGCAAGCATTTGACTGTTATCTCATCTGATAGAAAGCGATGATGCGGCCGAAGCTACATTCTTTTATCCAAAGCTACATTCTTTTATAGGTTTGCTTTTGACAATCATATCACTTGTTGGTATTGTTTTTTTTTTATGACAGATAGGTAAGCACTTGGCCGCTATCTCACTTGATGGAAAGTGACGATGCGGCCGAAGATGAAGCATGCTTACCTAGAAGGTACCTATTCACTCTAGACTTGAAGACTCCCAGATTATACTGGGATTATACTCCCAGATTATACACACTAAGCGTATAATTAGACTGAAGTTTAAGGATAGCTCCCGGATTATTTGATAGTTGACGACAAATTTGTCTATTTATGAGTGGTCAACTAATACGGTATAGCCTGCCAGGTGGAGTTGACATAAATCCTTACCACATCTACATACTATTCGTTCGCGCGATGGACGCTTATATTTTACATAATAAAGAAACCTTTCGAGAACCAACCTTTTTGGTTATAACTTTTGTTTTTATTAAATTAAAATTAAAACGGGAATTAGCGTGACTTACGCTCCGCACTCATCCTGAAGAAGGCTTCCCAATGAAGCCGAAACAATTGTCGATACCTAAGCTCTACGCTACATACATTACAGCCACAAACTTGTATGACACCCTTATTATTTTTATCTCTATAATTTAAATTCCCATTTTTGGCTTTGGGATATAGCTTTACATATTTTCTAACAATTTCAAGTTATTTGTTTGTATGGCTTAGACGCTAGATGCCTTTGACTGACGGATGTACGGACAGAGGGACGGACAAAGAGCTAATCCACCCAAGCCAAGGAGATCTCGCTTCGCTAGATCAATTATAACTAACACGATTTTACCTTCCCGTGATATGATTGGAAACCACGACCTCCCCAATCGAGGCCAATTCCACTATCACTGTGCTATCATTGCCTATTCGTCTTTTATCCTCAATGCTTGACCTAAAAAGCTCATTTTCAATTTTAATGCTTATACCAGGGCAGTTTCCAGGCGGAACCGGATGTAGCGAATCAGTAGCTGTTATGTTGGCAGCACTATTAGTCAGTGTTGCCAACTTGATAGTGTTAGAGCACGCAATACTTGAGTTACCTTTAGGACTATTAGTTTTGAATTGCGAACGTTGATATGTGAGATTGTCGGTTGGAACATGGCCATGGTAAGGAAAATTAAATATAACATACTACTCAGTAGGTCTATTCTGGTCGTTAAAACTACGATTGTTCGAATTGATGCGACGTCGATACGACAGTCGATCGGTTGAAAGTGCAGTCCATTTGATGGTTCAAAAGGAAGGCAAATAGTTCGTTTTCGACGGTGTAAAGATAATTGATGCCCGGAATAGACCCCCAGATTTTAATTTGTTTGCAGATTTTAGAAATTCGTTGTTGATTATTTTGAATGACCAACAGACATACATATATATATAGAATAACTTTGACATGGGCATATATAGATTTTGTTTATACTATAGCATTATTCATGCTAGGCAGAACTATAGTGATAAATTTAGAAAGGAAAAATTATCACTTGAGGCGGTAATTGAACCCGCGGCTATAGGTAGTCATGCCCTATTGCTCTCCGCGCCTCAAGCTATAACTTTCAACTGACTTCAAAAAAGCAGGGTCTCAATTGGACTGTTTGTTTTTTTGTGTGTTACGCGACATCACCTCCAATTATGAATCGAATTTGATGTTTTTTTTTGTTAGATTATACTTCGGAGGTGGTCCCATATAAATTTTATCGAAATTGATCAGACCAAAATATAAGCGGTGAAGTCAGTCTTTTAAGCTTTGCTTGCGTTTAATTGAAATATTTTAAAGCATTATAGTTCTTACTAATTTAAACCTAGAATTATTTCACAACAGAAGGTACTTAACAAAACTCGTTCAAACAACAAATCTCTAAAGATCAAACCTGAACGGACACCTTCTGATAAGCTCTCACACTCCCACAAATATTGACTCTAGAGATTTTTGAGTAATTGCCTCAGCTCGTCGTGTGTGCACAGCTTTATTAACTTCTCTCTCTCTCGGTCTCTTTGGGACTGGTTGGGAAGTAACTGCTATCTATTCTGTGATGGTTGTGGCTGTACTGTAAGAAATATTTGGCTATCTGTATGTTTGTACCTGGTTACAGCAAAGGAAAAAGGATGGTTGTGATTTTATGAACCGACTTTAAAAATAGATTTTCAATTCCATTGTTTTTTTTTATGTTACGCGATATCTCTGTCATTATAATATTAGTAGGATGACTGAGACTCTTGTACAGTTAAGTAATAAGCGTTTGTTTATGTTATTTCGCCATTAGCGTACACATTACTGACACCAACTTCAACAAACTGCCACAAAACTAAAAAACACTTTTTACTGCTAATAGGAACAAGCCTACCATACAATAACCATTAAAACATCCACACAAAAATCAACCTTATAGCTCACATATTAAAATATGAAATAATTTCAGCAGATATTGTAAAGAATAGTTCTCACTAGTATGCGAAATGTAATAAACAGTGCAGAATGCACACAGTTATCATATGAAAGGAAAACAAGATTGTTAACTGCTTGGTAGTTAAATGTATGTTTTGTGGGTTGCACCGCTAGAGGGCGCTGATCGGATACAAAGAGGTTGCGTGGGTTGCGTCACTGACCTAAGTTGAAGGGTTATATTCTCGCAAAAAAAACAAAAGTGTTAGTTTAGTTTTCAACTGACTTCATAAAAGAAAGTTCTCAATTCGATTGTATGTTGTTTGTTTTGTATGTATGTTACTGGATAATTCCGCCAATTATGGATCGATTTTGATCATTTTTTGTTTGGTAGATTTCAGTGGTGGTCCCATATATTTTATCGAAATCGATCAAGCCAAAACCAAAAAATAGGCAATGAAGTCGGTTTTATTAAGCTTTGCTTGCGTTTCGTAGGAAATATATGCAATTGACCCGAAGATAGAGCATAATATATATTTTACCACATTTTCGCTTATCAGGTGAGATGGTGGTCAAAAGTTTGCCTATCTAGAATTAAAAAAAGAAATATTATTTTGCACAATATAACTGTACACGGAGGACTTAATGCGTATACAGCATTTTCTGCCAGTCATCCTAGAAGGTGCAGGAAAATTCGTTGTACCAAGTGCAGTAAAAGGACTTTTAACTACTATTTATTACTTCAAAAATATTTACATATACGAGATAATATAAAAAAAAAATACGGTCGAATCAGTTTTACCGTATTTAAAAATAAAAATAAAACTTCAAAAAAAAGGAGGAGGTTCCCAAGAACCTCCTCCTTTTTTTTTAGTTTTTTTTATTATTTTATTGAAGGGCTTTGTTGCTGAGCGACCACATCGCCCTATAAGAAAAATCTACATAATTTTATAAATAATTTTATAAAACTTAGTCAAATAAAGCTAATTCGTATATGCAATATAAAAAATCTACCCTCTTTTCTGAAATCCAATAATACCGATAACCTTTCATACATTCGCTACTAATTCCGAACAATGTCTAGAACCATACAAAATCTTTAAAATCCATACAAATAGATTTTTGTTTATATAGCATTAGCCACCATACAAAATCTCGTGATCATTTATTTTTTTTTATTCTCTATAGGCAATCATTTTGACCACTCTCTCACCTGATGGAAATTGACGATGTGAAAATTACTCTATTATTCTCGATTAGCCCAAGTATTTTGTATCAAACGCTCGGCTAAACCTTATTTCCTGGCTGGATTCTCGGGGCCTTGAGTGGTACCATTGTGTAAACTCGACGGATTTCAAATAAAAAAAGACTCATCACTATTGTTTAACCTATTAAGAAGTTATGAGGTAATATAAAAAAATACAGTTGAATTGAGAACCTACCTTTTTGAAGTTGGATAAAAAAATCCAATTTCTTTTCTGAAATCCAACAAAACCCGATAACCTTTTATAAATACACATCCAATTCCCGTGTAGAATCTAGAACATACAACATTATCCGCCTCACAAAGTCTTTAAAACACGTAAAAAAAAATTTTATTCAATATAAGCAAACGTTTGACCACTTAGTTTGTCTAGAAGATGCCTATTCACTAAAAATAAAAAATCGTTTATTGGGGCTCATGCCCCAAAGAGGCACTCATTAAATTTAATGTTCTACTGCCAGATTCAGAATGACAGCCATCTCGAGAAGAACCTGGCAAGAAACTTGGCGGCGTATTTTTTTCATTATTTTATAAAATTATTCTTTAATACTAATACATCATTATAATAACCTGGAAATATCTATATTATGTAGTCGCTAAAAAGCGTTTCTTCACTTTGCCTCCATGCATCCTTGTCATTAATGTAGTCGTGACTTGAAGACTCAAATTATTACATACAAAATCTGGTGATAACTGTATTATTCTCGATTAGCCCAAGTATTTTGTATCAAACGCTCAGCTAAACCTTATTTCCTGGCTGGATTCCCGGGAGCCCTGGGTGGTACCATTGTGTAAACTCGAGGAATTTATGTGAATTCTTCGACAAATGCGTAATTGATTTTACGGGCAGTGTGAATGGAAATGTATGAAACAGGGAGCGCCTATTCAGGTTTGCCGAGATGGGGAGATGGGATTGCTGGGCTATCATCAATGCCAATTTTTTTATGATCATAGTAAATTACCAATAGTAGAGCTCGTCCAAGCTGAAATGACGCGCCCCACTACTTAATTAGTTTATTTAGATGTGTGAGTGCAAATATTAATGACGACACTTCATCTGTATGGGAGCGTCGATTGTTCAGTGAACAATGGATCTGCACGTGTACAAGACGGTCGACTAGTCGGGTGATAAATCCGACCACGCTCGCTCTCGTAAATGCGAAGGTGGGGCGCGTCATTTCAGCTTGGACGAGCTCTACCTACGTAACTGCCTTTGGCTTAGTTTGATGAGTGTTCGCCTTCTAAGCAGGAATATCAGGCTCGATTCCCGGCGGGAACACAAGTTTGCTCCCCTAGGGAAATTGTGTTTCTGGTTCTGGTTGTGATTGTGTGCGTGAATGATTCCGGCACCCACAACACAAGTCATTGAACTTAGTGTGGGCTTTGAGTGTGAAAGCGTTTAATATCGAAAAAGTTACAATCTTACATATCTTTTTTTTTTTTATACCTAAGCAACATTCACTTTATAATTAATAATGATAATAGAAACTTCTCGCGCCGTTTTTTTGCGTGTGTTATTGAGTTGGTAGTCGTCCGCGAAATATTCGACCACGTGGTCGAGTTGCCACCTTTGATTTTAATTGATGAGGAGATTAGTGTGATGACTGGTACGATACAAGTCTTTGAACTTAGTGTGGGGCTGTGAGTGTAAGTAAAAAAAAAAACCAGTAAATAATTATATAAGTGTAACAATAGGCGGTCTTACCCTTTTAGTACATTATCTACTTCATTAGGAGACCTTTTAGTACATTATCTACTTCATTATCTTTCTTTAATTTTGTTTTATCATAGTTTGGCAAGCATTTGACCACTATCTCACCTGATGGAAACTGAAGATGCGGCCGAAGATGAGACATGCTTGCCTAGAATATACCTATAAAAAATAAAATAAAAAAAACCTATAAATAATAAAACCGTTTAACAATTTTTTTTTTAATTCAGTAGTAATTAGCCGCGTAAATTAAATCAAATGTGTTGAGTTGCAGAATGTGTTTAAAATGTTTTTATTCAGTTATATGTTTTTTTAACGACCACAAAAAAAATTAAGCCCTATTTTTACTGTAAGCAATTGTAATCAATAGTACCAGCCCTAGGATAATAGAGATTCGCATCTTCTTTGTCGCACAGTGTGACTAATTCCTAATACGTTCCGAGAGCCGGCATTATGAGGAACAGGCGCGTGAAATCGCCCTTACCTGCCGGCGCGATTGTTTCGTGTGCATGCTTCCTTATTATTGGAGACGGTTAAGCATGTGGTAGTTCAGTGGCGGAAATGTTCAATTTTACTTTCAATATATACGTAATGTTATAAATAAACATACTAATAAATCTAAAAGTTTGTGTGTGAATATGTTTGTTCACTCTTCACGCTGTAACGGCTGAACTACTTCTCAAGTATGATCTACCAAACAAAAATCATCAAAATCGATTCATAATTGGCGGAGTTATCGCATACATACAAAAACAGACATACAGTCGAATTATGAATGTCCTATTTTGAAGTCGGTTGAAACAGCAAACAATTATTATAAAGAAAAAAGTTACAAGCAATTAACCTCAATTTTTTCTCTATAATTGAAACGCAAGCAAAGCTTAATAAACCGGCTTGCTTATATTTTGGTTTTGGCTTGATCGATTTCGATACAATTTATATGGGACCACCTGTAAAGTATAATCCCAATCAATAAAAAACATCAAATCGATTAATTATTGGCGGATCGCGTAACAAAAAAAACATACAGTCGTATTAAGAACCTCCTTTTTTTAAGGCATAATGTTTGTGGCCGGGGCAAGATAGTGACTGCTAGCGCGACCCTATCTTGCCCCATCTTGGCGAAGGACTGCTTACGGGGGGATTTTAGTGGGTTCGAGCCCCACATACCCCTTTCCCTCACCTCTGGGAAGGAAGGGAAGTGCTAGGTATTTTCCAGCCCACAAAAAAGTTGCTTCCTTTCCGTCACCCCTGGGAAGGAAGGGAAGAAGTGCAAGGCATTACGGTGAATGTGCTCAGGAACTGCACAACCTTGTTCCCGCTACACCTTTTTTCCACCTTACATCTAGAAGAACGGCGTCGCGTCACCCATTTATGGTTGAGATACCGTTCATTCGGACGAAATGTTTCGCGTCTTCGTTCATTTATAGAACAGCAAAAGAATGAAACGCTTTGCCGTCGTCTGTGTTTCCCGAAAGGTACAATTTAGGTGTGTTCAAACGTAAAGTGAATAGGTATTTACTAAGCAAGCGTGCTCCACCTTAGACTACATCGTCACTTTCCATCAGGTGTGATTGTGGTTAAACGTTTGCTTGTAGGTAACTTAGTACTTTGCTGTACATAGTTTTAGTTTAGTTTTAGGAAATATAGGCATTTGGCCCGTAGTTTTAGAATGACTGTGTAAAGCATAAAAAAAAATTGCTTAGACTGTAATAAAAAAAAATTAAAAAAATCCTGCTCCCCCCCTCCGGCCCTCAAAAAAAGGTGCGACATTTCAGTTGTGGGATGACTAGTTATAATACAACAAACTCGGTATAAGCGCAATGATTGGTAGAGTTATTAAATCTAACAACAATGTTATACATTCTCGCATCAACTTAAATACGGTAAGGGAATAAATTATCTCGCAGTTTGAACAGAACGCTTTCGCCCATTCAACTCCATGTAAATGTACACGGTTCATTCAGCAACCAGTTTCTAATACATTAGTGTGTTAATTATTCAATTGAGAAATTGTTCTGTCAACGGAACTTGTCAAATTGGAGTGGAATTGGATTCCGGTTTTATATTTGTTATTTATGTTTAAAGCACTTGCTGGGATCCGAACTTAACAAAGTGCTCCATCGTTGACCGCATCGCCATTTTCCATCAGAGAAGATGGTCGTTTCCTATCATTGTATTGTTTTGGTTAATGTGACATCGAAACTAAAATCATTGTAATAATAAGTTACACCGAATGTCACGATAATTTATTTCGACTGTCAATGTGACATCCGTCATCTACAATATCTCAATGATTTCTTTCTCTTTTGGCTTCGCAATCTTGTGCATTTAGCCAGTGTCAAGTTATAATATATTTCAAGTATATTTCATATTCAAAGTCCTAGTCACAAGTTACATTCAAATTCAAGTAAAAGTGTCCAGTCATAGACAAGTCATGCCCTAGTAAAGTGGTAGAACTTTTATTGGAGCGAAGGCGAAACGAAATTCACTTTTTTCAACTTTGTATGATTTGCCTATACTTATGCACGTTTACTAAGTATTAACGGTTAATAATCCACCATTATTACATACTAGCCGTGCGCCGCGGCTTCGCCCGCTATTATCAAGTTAAAAGTAGCCCATGTGTTAATCCTAAGTATAATCTACGTACATTCCATATTTCATCTGAAATCCGTTCAGCCGTTAAAGCGTGAAGAGGGAACAAACATACTTAGATACTTACACACACACTTACACACAAACTTTTGGATTAATAATAGTTTAGGTAATATCTCGGGACTTAATCGCGCTAAAAAACTCATGGCATTGGCCATGGTCTCGAGAAGACTGATACTAGTAAGATTGACACTTGAAGAATCACAGGTTTTGGAAAATAATACAAATCAACAACACCATTTTTTCACTTTCGCGGCAAAGCCCCATTCCGTTTTCAGTCATGTAGAAACTAACTTAATTATATAAACTGTGACTTCACATCTCATCCAAACTGTAACGAGCTGACAGGCAGTAAAACAAAGTAAACTTAGTACAGTTTGCGGGTAATTAGCCTGAATACCACTATCGCGACAGGAAGCATTGTTGACTCGTCCGGTGACGAAATCGTGAACATAGCCCTTAATATTCAGTATGAAAATATTTAATACGCCTTCACATTAACACTCACACTTAGACTCACAGCACGCGTTCTAAGAATTGTGTTGCGGGTGCTGGGAGAATATGTGTTCCAGCCGGGAATCGAACTCAGCATCCGCAGCGTAGAAGGCAGTTATTTAATTAATTACATCAGCGGCTATACAAGCTGTTACTAAAGCTGCCCTGAAAATTGCACAATTATAGTTTGGTGTGTGTTTTATATTATCTCGATCAAACAATTATGTTTTTACCGACTTCCCAAAAAAGGATGAGGTACTGAATTCGACTGTATTTTTTTATGTGTGTTACCTCATAACTTCTCTCTACGTGAGCCTATTTCGAAGTTTTTTTTTATGTAGTTTCTAATCGAGAGACGACACTAGCAAGCGATAGTTAGTGTCACCTATATAATTGTTTTACATTACAGATTAGTGCCGCTCAGAGATTTTGAACTCAAATACTTTAAAATCCTTCACGGCAAATCACTACGCACGTCACGTTGATGTATTAGATGACAAATCTTTTTATGCCTTGAAATAATAATTTGACAAAAGTACAGTTACTATTGTTTTCATTATGACGGTAGTATACAAAAAGGCAGCGCGGAGGGAGGAGACGATGGCGACTCTGTATTATACAATGTGTAACAGAAAGGTGTAAGTAATACTCAAGTCACATATCTAGCTAAATGTATGGAGTCTAACAGGAACTTCTGCATTCGCGGCAGCACCATTAACATTGAGTTATGATGAATTAAAGTGTCTAAAAAATTATGTCATTTGCAACCCTATTTAATCCGCTATCGTTCTACACCACATAGCCTTTGGACCTAGACGTCTGACAGTGGTGGCTATAACAAAGGTCGAGGTCACGCACCAGAGATGTAATCGTAGGGTTGGCAAAAAATTTTTTTTAATTTTTGTACATAGCAAATATCTCCAATTGCCGCACATGTAACTGTAGGGTTGTCAAAAGTATTTTAAAAATATCATTTTTAATTTTTGTACAGAAAAAATTTTGTCCGATTTTGACTTTTGTTTTCTGGCAGACGATTCCTGGCACGATACACATACACACCACCAAGTATTATTACACCTTTTTGTTACAGGTTGTATATAATGTCTCTTAAAATTATACAAATAAACAATACCTATAACTGTCTTACCAAGCCTATACGTTAGCTGTTTACGCAATAAAACTGAATTATGATAGTTGATACTAAGTTAATATTGTCATTATAATTAATCTTAATGTATTGTCAACAGTTGGTTACAGGTGACTGTCATAATTATTGTTAATCGCTGCTAGTTTGTACAATTAATTAATTATTATTATGTGGATTTAGAATTGTTTTGATGGTACTAATACATATATTAAGTGGATGTAAAATAGTGTTATTTACTTGATCGAGCGAAACGAGATCTCTAAGTTGACTTGGGTCGTTTAGCACTTTGTCCGTCCGTCCGTCTATCAGAGGCATCTAGCGTCGAAACCATATAAGCAAATGGCTTCAAATTCTCGTAGAATGTGTAAAACTACGGCCCAAAGCCAGAAATGACAAAATTATATCAATTAAAATACTAAGGGAGCTCCCTCCCATACATGTAAGTAGGGAGCAAAATATTTTTTTATTTTTTTATTTACTCTTGTGGGAAATAATTGAAAAGGGCTTGACAAGTAGAGTACGAAATCGGTTTTAAAAAAACTATGTTAGAAAATAACGATTTGGTAGGCCACCAACGTCACTGTTTTAGACCTATAATGTCTTGGGCTCTATCTCAAAAACGGCTTCACACTGAACGCTGAAACTTACGTATAATATCTGTTACATCCTGTACTTGAATAACAAATACAGAAACCAAACAATTATTATATAGAAAAAAAGTTGTAAGCAAGTAACATCAAAAGTATCTCGTTGTTTCGTACTCCACTTGTCAAGCCCTTTTCAACAATACCCCATAATGGTAGATAAAAATTTAAAAATATTTTGCTACCCAATTACATGTATGGGAGCTCCCTTAGTATTTTCATTTATATGATTTTAAATGTCATTTCTGACTTTGGGCCGAAGTTTTACATATTCTATGAGAATTTGAAGACATTCGCTTTTATGGTTTAGACGCCTCTGACGGGCGAACAAAGTGCTAAACGATCCAAGTCATTTAGACATCTCGCTTCGCTCGAACAAATATAAAATAGTATTTTAGTATTAGTCTTAACATTTAACTACAATTTCATTGTACCCATTGTCTAGTAGCTGCAAAGTTAACTGCCAATATTGCAGCGTTGTAACCGTAAAAGTCGTTTTCACGACGATTTTACTTTTTCCTCATAAAGTGTTTATTGGTTCACTTTATTGCTGGCAACACTCTGTTTTGAGCATTTTGTGTCGTTGACGTAACGGTAATGTAATAGCTACTGAAGCGCTGTTGCAGATTTAATGACTGTCATTATCGTAAACTCTATGATTATAGAGTTTATGACATTAAATGTAATTAGACTAACATATAACACATGAAATGTTAATATGTATGTGTAGTTCGGAACCCTCAAAGCCTAATGTGTATAAATATATTTATTATTTTTGTAGACCTTACATAAAAGTTAGAATAAAATCCGAATTTAACACTCTTTATTTGTACCAAATTTTGAGTAAATCGTAGCCAGGAATAAAATTTTACATACAATCTTTTAGAACTACACGTGTTTTATCAGTTTTGAGTGAATCGAAGCGAGGAATAAAATTTTCTATAAAAACTTTACCAGCTTATTTAGCAACACTTATGGCTTCAATTCAATTCCAAAACTTGAAGTATTTATATTCTAAATTTCATCATAATTGGTTTATTTGTTACGGAGATACGTGGTAACAAACATTCACACATACACAAATATAACGCTCGACTTTTTCAATCTCACTCATACTAAATAAATTATTGAATATTAAATTGGACTATTTCTTTAATTTGATTATTTACTTTGGGATGTCAAATAAAAGATATTGTAGTATACTTTTATTCTTCATCTAAAATACCGTCTTGCAATAAAAGATAAACATTTGCAAGCAACGATGCAAATATAAAATTCATAATAAATCGCGTATCATAAATAATCGATGCGGGACACCCCTACGTGAGTCATCGTTGTCGCGAGTGACGAATGCTCGCGGGATTTTGACGAATTACGTTTTGTACTTGATTGTACCAATAAAATTATAGGGCTGGATACATTTTTTGAAAATAATGACGTCAGTGAATGATGATCTTAATGTCGAACAGGGCTTAATACAGTACGATATACTTGTTTTTAGTTGGAGTGATCAGACGCTATACATGAAACAAGAATTATGGTCCACGTCTACGCTGATCGCATCGTCTCTTTTTACGACCCAATTGGCGCGGTGGGCAAGTCTCTGCCCTCTGTACCGTGGGTCCTGGGTTCGATTCCTGGCAGAAGTACAATTTTCCTTCCCAAGGGACATTTCTGCTTTTAGTTCTGGGTGTGATTATGTGTGATATGTGTTTCTGGTACCCACGATACAAGTCTTTGAACTTAGTGTGGGGCTGTGAGTGTGAAAGAGTTCGTTTTTGTTTGTCCTAAGACGGTTACAACAGCCAAATATTGGTTCTTACGCTTCATTTAAGCGTATTTATATCAGGTTTTTATATATAATCATATATTTAAGCAAAATAACAACAATAAAAATTGCTATAATCTATTCATTTATAAACTCTCTCATTTGCAAGGGCATCCAAGATTTTGAAACCCAATTTCTAAAGGTATTTAGATAAATATTTCGAGTACACGAAATTTAAAAGGATTTTTTTCTTAAATTGTCAGTTTTTCTTAAATTGTAAACATTTTATTATTTAGTTTTGAATAAGGAATACTTGGTATTTATTTATTTTACATTACTTAACTAATAAATAATAATAACAACAGATAAGATTGCAAAAGGAAAGGACAAACTGTTGATATCTATGTTTAAAAGTATACAATCTAGTTAAACACAGTTAAACACAATAAAGTTTTATATTTCTATCACATACAGGAATCAAAATAAACAATAACAAATTTTATTTCAAAATCAATCAACTCAAACTTCAACAAATAGATGAAATTCCAATAACGGACAACTTCAAACATGATCCAACGTTTTCGATTTCCTACCACAATTGAAAAAAATTAACGATTTTAAACGAACTATCTCTCACTGCCAAGCGTCCGTCACAAAAACTTATAATTTGAACTATTTAATCAAATACAATCAGAAAGAAGTTGAATGCTTCTCAAACAAATTATGAAATCTGATATTCAGAGTAAAGAGCGATCCATCAAAAATTTTTGACAGATGGAAAAAACTGTCCTTTGTTTGCTTAGAGTTTTGTTTGTGATTGTACCGGGGTCTCGAATGCACGGGAATATATAGTTTTCTTTTTAATTGTTGAAGCAAATAGTGAATGAGTGAATCATCAGGTTAAACAGGTATAGAGAAAGGTGAAGGTACATATACAGAGGATGACTTATAGAGATACGAGACTAATCAAATATCTCATATATCATGTATGTAGCTCAAAATATGCACACGTCAAACTTCGAGTATGCTTTCATAGGAATTTAGGTATCTATAGAATTAAGATAGATAGATAACGCTTTATTGTCACACCTTAAATATATCACTCAAAATAACAAAACTTAAATTATAGTGTACAATCGGCGGTCTTATCGCTAAAAGCGATCTCTTTCAGACAACCTTTAGATAGAGAAGATTTTAAATAATTCGGTGAAACGGGGGTTTAAATACAAGTTTAGGAAAAAATATATATAAATATAAAAATATAAAGTAAGGTACATATATATAAGGTATATATATATACATACTTGAACTAAATAAATTCTATAAGGTAATACTTATGAATACATATTATGTTTATAATATAAATGCATATATACAACACTAGCCGTGCCCCGCGGCATCGCCCGCTATGATAAAGTTAAAAAGCCTATGTGTTAATCCTAGGTATAATCTATGTACATTCCAAATTTCATCTAAATCCGTTCAGCCGTTAAAGCGTAAAAAGGGAACAAACATACTTACACACTTACACACAAACTTTCGTATTTATAATATTAGTGGGATAGGATATTATAGTAAGGAATTAAATGATGTTTTGAACCATAATACAACCTTTATAGATACAATAAAAACCCATTTAAACAAAAAAAAATCGTATACTATGCGAAAACAATAATATAGTATAACAAAACACAATAAATGGTTGACATACCTCCGGATCGCTCGAAGCTTTTTGCTTCTACGTTTATCATCCGTACAGCGGAAATGGAATTCATTGCCTGCGTCTTTATTTCCTGAACGTTACAATCTGGTCTTCAAGTCTAGAGTGAATAGGTATCTTCTAGGCAAGCATCATTTTCCATCAGGTGAGATAGTGGTCAAATGCTTGCCTATCGAAAGCGAACGGTCACCCAACTTAACCAACGGATAGTCAATTTTTTTTATTTTTTATTTGTGACAGGCTAGTGTTTGACCACCATCTTACCTGATGGTAAGTGACGATGTGATCGAAGCTGGTAAACACACTAGACCTGGAATACGCAGGCTCTTTATATTTAATCACAAAGTGTATTCAATGCTAACATTTGAACCCCATATACTATCACACTCTGGCAACCCTGGTATTGTGAACAAGTTAAGGGGTTTTGCCGCGAAAGTGAAAAAATGGCGTTGTTGATTCTGTGTAATTTTCCAAAACCTGTGATTCTTCGAGTGTTAATGTGTAATAATGGTGGATTATTAACCGTTAATACTTAGTAAATGTGCATAAGTATAGGCAAGTCATACAAAGTTGAAAAACGTGATTTTCGCCTTCGCTCCAAAACTCCAATAGAAGTTCTAGTAAAGTTTCTACCACTTTACTAGGGCATGACTTGACTATGACTGACTACTTGACTTTGATTAATATTTAGACTGAAGGACTATGCATCCATGGTCATGAAATAATAAAAAAAAAAAAAAAACAAGTTAAGAAATAGCACTGTGTAAATTTATTTCAATTTAAACCGTCAATTCTAACCGCTCCTCTCACTATAAAAGATCCAACGTTATCCCATCTATAAATCCAATTGCCACAATAATTATGAGTCTCACACAGATATAACCAGTCTTGGATTTATACAGATTTATATTACAACGCGAAGACTTGTAATTTTCGCGTGTGTACATAAATTTCAATTTGAGAGGATGAAATTACAGGTTTAGGGTTCGGACTAAAGTGATTTAGTGGCCTTTAGGTGATCGGACAATATTTTGGCGCCTTGGACGTGATTTAACACTAGTGGATGTTTGTGGTTTCGTCCGATATAATATTATAACTAAAATTGGAACCAACTTTAAAATGGAAATAATCACACTAATATTATATAAATTATAAATCAGGATGTTTTTGTGTAAGTATGTAAATATTTAAGTGTATGTTAATGTTTGTTTTATGTTTACGCTGTAACGGCTGAAAGGATTCAAAATCAAAATCGTTTATTCACATGGGCCCAAAGAGGCACTCATGAAAGTTAATGATTCTATTGCCAGATTCGCAAAATTACAGCCATCTCGAGAAGAACATGGCAAGAAACTCGGCGGCGCATTTTTTTTCATTCATTTTTTTATTCATGATGAAATTTTGAATGTTAATATATAAATAGCTTACACTTTTTAACTTTTAATCCTTAACACATATAATCTAGTTATATTAGTCAAATTAGGGCAAGAATCTCGGAATGAGAGATAGGCAGCTATAAAATTGTATAAATCTTTATTTTGGCACCCTAAAACTTTTCTCAAAACCTACTTATCGTAGGGTGACCGTGACTACAGATATTCCAAGGTCAAAGGAAAAGGTAAAAAAACTATTTTTAACACTTTCTTTAACGTTTTATGCTATTTGTATTTGTAATTAATATTGTAGAGGATTAAATATTCTACAGCATTTTTTACATCTAGAACCATTTTCGAGATAAAGGGTAGAGCGCGCGCTGTGTTTAAGTGTTTTTATTTTTTTATTTGATAAACCCGGGTAAAGCCGTAGGGCACGGCTAGTATTGCTATAATTAGAATAACGATAAAACTCTAAACAAATCGATTCACCTGTTATTCCGTGAATACAGTGCACAGACAAACATAAAGTCAAACTTGTGACGTATAATTATAAGATACATAAATACGGTTGCCGATTGAATTTGGTATCGAAACCTCATATTATTGTAATTAGTTAGTAATTTATTTCCATTTGAAAGCTAAATCGATGGCCTGTCTAATATTTCTTAATCTTTGCACGATCGCACGACTTGTATTTTAACTTATACGTCGTAGGTATATGTGCAGTACCTACCTGTCTATTAATCCTACTACTATCCTACTAATAATATTATAAATCCGAAAGTTTGTGTGTAAGTGTGTAAGTATGTTTGTTCCCTCTTCACGCTTTAACGGCTAAACGGAATTGGATGAAATTTTGAATGTAAGTGGCTTATACCTAGGATTAACACATAGGCTACTTTTTGACTTAATCATAGCGGGCGAAGCGGGCACGGCTAGTAATAAATAAATTATTATTGTATAATGCATATGACAGGTCTAATTACAGCTATAATTGTGTACTAGACAAACATAAGTACGAAAGATGTTAAACCGCTAAAAACCTCTTCTCTATGTTTAATTTAAAATGTGAAATGTGTGTGTGATGTGAATGTTTTCGGCACCCACGATACAAGTCTTTGAACTTAGTGTGGGGCTGTGAGTGTGAATGCGTAAAAAATTTCACGCGCGATCGAGTCTTGCCTTAGTTTTTACAACCAAATTAAAATGCGTTTTATGACGTACTAAAACTGATGGCACCTTATTGAGGTGGTAGGCATGCTTTATGGGGAACACTCCTCATTATCAGTGTTATTACCGTCATAACAATAATGGTGTGTCGGGTTTGATTAAAGTTTCTTGTACGTGTTGAAGTTCATTTTAACTTTTACTTGATATTGTAATTTTTACCGACTTCACAAAAAAGGAAGAGGTACTCAAGTCGACTGTATTTTTCATAACTTCGTTCCACATAATAGATGTTGCTTTCCAATTGGTCCCACTTAAATTTGATCAAGATCTGACTAGTAGTTTTTGAGTTATCCTCAATAATGCGTATTCTGTAGACTACATTGACGATGTTCTCGTTTTTAACCGACTTCAAAAGTTACCTCATAACTTATTTCTTTGAGCACCGATTTTGATGATAATTTTTTATTTGAAAGCTGCTGCTTGCTTTCCATGTGGTCCCATTTAAATTTGGTCAAGATCTGATTACTAGTTTTTGAGTTATCCTCAATATTATATCATTTAACCTGATCAAGGGTTCAAATTCAAATTCAAATTCAAATTCAAATGTTTATTGCAATCCGAAGATAATGCGGTGAAGTCGGTTTTTTAAGCATTGCATTACTGGTCGGATCTTAATCAAATTTAAATTGGACTACAAGGGAAGCACTAGCGTTCAAATAAAAAAATACATCAGAATCGGTTCACCTAGAAAGAAGTTATGAAGTACAAATTTTTTTTTTTTAAATACAGTCGAATACCTCTCTCTACCGAAGAAACTCTTACTTTTTTGGGAAGTCGGTTAAAAATAATGCAATCTTAGATACTTAATTAGCTCACCCGCACATTACACTACACGTCGGCCTCAATATCATAAAACGTCTCAAATAGAGGGCTGTTTTCCCTGCAAGCTGCATTAGAACTCGTAAAATTACGACGTCTGGTCCCTGTCTCCCCTTGTTAGGGGTGTTGGATGATTTACAAATTGTAGACGAAGTGGACTTGTGGAGTGTTTTGTTTACAGAACGAAAAACATTTTACAATTTATAGGTATCAACCCTATAAGCAAAAATATCTTCAAGAAAATCCTCTGTATATATTGTCTGCCCCTAGACAATATAGCCTAGTCGTCCCCTACGGCATCACCTTCGTTTTTCTAGTTAAAAAGCCTATGTGTTAAGCAACTCGTGACCAAAATGCTGGCAAATATTTTGGACAGAGATTGAGCATTCAACGTGGCAATGCTGCCATTTTGGGTAATTTGCCAACTAGTAATGGTCTATTAGATTAAGTTTAGTACATATATATACCTAGTTATAGCTTTTTTTGGTTAATTTTAATTTAGTTTTTAGTTTAGTGTATAAATTAATATTTAAATTTTTAAGTCAGTATACATTTGTTATGTGGAATAAACGTTTTGTAATCATAGATATAAGCTATGTATATTCCAAATTTCATCAAAATCCGTTCAGCTGTTACAGTGTGAAGAGATAAGAAACATACTTGCACTATATATTGAACTGCCCGTCGGCCTGGTTGGGTATACCTTCGTCTATTATTCAGGGGTTCAGCACCTTGATTCAAAACCATACGATATCTCAGTTACCGTAAGATTCAGTTAGTTATCGTACGATAAAATTTATTTTTCAATGACTTCACAAAAAAGGAGGTACTCAAGTCGAATGTATTTTTTTTTATGTGTTACCTCAAAACTTCTTTCCACGTGAACCGATTTTGATATTTTTTTTTGTTAGACAGATGTTGCTTTCCAATTGGTACCATTTAAATTTGATCAAGATCTGATCAGTGGTTCTTGAAATATCGTCAATAATGCGTGTTTAGTACATCTAATCTGATCAAAGTTCCGAAGATAAGATAAGTCGGTTTTTTTAAGCTTTGCTTGCGTTAAATTATTAAAGAGAAAGTTATACAATCGTATGGATTCGGTAAGTTACCGAAACGTTCTGAATCAGGGGGTAGGTTTGGTTTCAGGCGGTAACACAAGTTTTCTCTCCAAAAAAAATTTGGGTACTTCCCAACGGATCATAGTATCAGATTTTTGCATTAACCGATCATAACTGTTGGTCCCATCTGATCTCAAGATCAGTTATAATTGAAACGCAAGCAAAGCTTAAAAAAACCGACTTCATCGCTTATGCTTATATTCCGGCTATGGCTTTTGACCGATTTCGATCAAATTCTCTATTTCCACTCTAACAAACAAAAAAAAATCATTAAAATCGATTTATAATTAGGTGTGATTGTGTGTGTGATATGTATATGTTTCCGGCACCCACGATACAAGTCTTTGAACTTAGTGTGGGGCTGTGAGTGTGAATGCGTTTGTTTGTTTGTTTGTTTATAATTGGCGGAGGTATCGTGTAACATACAAACAAAAAAAAAACAAACGAATTGAGATCCTCCTTTGATGAAGTCGGTTGAAAACTAAAATAAATTATTATAATATTGGTCTGGGCTGATCATAAGATCAGTTGCAAACAAAATAAATTATCTATTATCGTTCTCAACTGATTTTAAGATCTGTTGGTACTAAAATAGATACAGCGAAATAGTGGAGCTCATTGCCAAGTCTAGAGTGAATAGGCATCTTTTAGGCAAGCATGTTCTATCTTAGGCCGCATCGTTACTTTCTATCAGGTGTGATAGCGGTCAAATGCTTGCCTATCTAGTATAAAAAAAAGTCATAGAAATATTATTTTTGTGTGATTAAAACTTATAAACATTAAAAAAATTACATAATTGTGTTTCAGGTTCTGGCTATGAAAATTAAATAATACGAATATGTCATATTAATTTCTAACTGACTATTTTTATTTATATTTAGTGTGGATAATAATTGAAGGCCATATTGTGATGCATTTTTTTTTAGCAAATGGCAAAAAAATCTAAACCACCTTTAAAAATACACATAAATGTTATTTTTAACTTTTTAAACTATAACATAAACGTAAACCCTTTCACACTCACAGCCCCACACTAGGGGTGCCGGAAACATTCACATCACACACACAATTACGACCAGAATCAGAAACACGAATTTCACTTGGGGAGAAAAATTGTGTTTCAGTCAGGAATCGAACCCGATACCCCTGCTCAGAAGGCGAACACCACCCAACTGAACTGAACGCCCACAACAACTATAATCTGAATCTTGGAAACGGCTCCAACGATTTTCATACAATTTTGTGTGTGTATATGACAAAACTCCGTCTAAACGACTGGACCGATTTTGATGAATTTTTTTGTCTATGTTCAGGTGGATTCAAGAATAGTTTATATTCGATCCGATATAACGGAAAAATTTAATAGCAGGATGACTGTTAGAGAATGCTGTAGCATTAAGACCTCCATTTACACACAGTATTTGTGCATGAAGTTATAGGTATCTTCTTGGTAAACATGCTACGTCTTCGGTCGCATCATTACTTTCCATTAGGTGAGATAGCGGCCAAATGCTTACATTGGCCGCCATCTCATCATTGGCAAAAAAAAGTTTTCAAATAAATAATATTGTTTAATTTACGCGGGCGAAGCCGCGGGGCACAACTAGTAACTCTATATGATCTTATTTTCGTTAATAAAATCTGGTTATATAACAACCAATAGCTTCATATATTACCATATCTATATATAAAAATAAAACTTGTCTGTATTTCCCCAATATCATTTCCCAAGTTTGATTCCCCCCTTGGTGTAAAATAGAATTGGTCGTAAAACATCCCCATACTATAACTTCACCCCAAAGCATGGGACTTATGTCTCGAGTCTATGGTAACACCATCAATGGTTTATTAGATAGGGAGACATGGCAACAAGAGATGACTTGGGGTTGTGACAGCCGTTGCATTTGGATGAAATGTTGCGGAAAAATGCTTTAAAGAAAGAAATACTTCTATTAATATGGGTTAAATCTATACTAATATTATAAAGCTGAAGAGTTTGTTTGTTTGTTTGAACGCGCTAATCTCAGGAACCGCTGGTCCGATTTGAAAAATAATTTCAGTGTTGGATAGTACATCGAGGAAGGCTATATTATATTTTCAAAAAAATTAGGGATCCTTACTAAAAGTACAATAATCACGCCGACGAAGTCGCGGGCACTGCTAGTATGTTAAACAATCTTAGAAATGCCTGTTATACCGTGAATAATGAATTACCTGATTATTAAAAAAAATGATGAAATTACACTAATATTATAATTCCGAAAGTTTATGTGTAAGAGTGTAAGTATGTCTGTTCCCTCTTAACTATGTAACGGCTGAACGAATTTGGGTGAAATTCGGAATGTATATTTCTTCATCATCATCTCAGCCGCAAGAAGTCCACTGCTGGATATAGGCCTCTCCCAAAGATCTCCAAAAAGAACGGTTGTTAGCGGCCTGCATCCAGCGTCTTCCTGCGACCTTCACTATGTCGTCCGTCCACCTTGTGGGCGGTCTTCCGACACTGCGCTTGCCAGTCCGTGGCCTGCATTCTAGAACCTTTCGGCCCCATCGGCCATCCGTTCTACGTTCTATGTGCCCTGCCCATTGCCATTTCAACTTGCTAGCCCGCCGGCTATGTCGGTGACTTTCGTTCGTCTACGGAAAGATTCAGATTCAGATTGTTTATTGCCTCCATATATACAGTACAAGGTGTTACATTCCAAAAGGTAGGTACAATGTCTCTTATGGACCCTGTCGGGCGCATCAACTTAAGAGAGAAGAAAAAATGTACATTGCTTATAATAATAATAATATTTATTTAACAATCTTACATAACATGTCTATGTTCCTATTTTGATTCTCGGCAGGAGCAGAAATTCCTGACACCGGTATTAAGATTGTGTTGCGTTACCGCAAAGGTTTCCCCTAGAGCTTGCCACACTTTCCGATTTTGGGTCATCCTCCTTTATTGGAGGAGGAAATAGCTTATACCTAGGATTAACTCATAGGCTAAATTTTCACTTTATAACGCGGGTAAAGCCGCGGGGCTCGGCTAGTTGGCTCATATGGTAACACTATTATATATTTATATTTATACATATGTAAATTTATATACTTATATATATGTATGTGTATGTATATTTTATATTATTTAGGCTTATTTTATTTATTATATTTTTACATATTTATAATAATGTTATATAATAATGTTATATAACATTATATAACAATGTTATCATACAAATATCTTTTTTTTTATATATTTACTGTTTTAGATCCGCCACATCTGGGTTGTGACTGAAAATCAGCGCCTTGTGTTACACTTGGCAATAATGCTGAGTCACGACCCTTTTGGCACTTTTTTTACTTATGCCTAATTACCTTTGTAAGCTGTTTTTTATTGTCTATTTCATGTTTTTGTTGTTTGTTTATCTTGTCCTTAGTGCCAAATAAATGTATTTAATGTCATTTAATTTATATCAGTGGTTTATTTGATGAGAGACGTGACAGCAAGAGATGGCTAGGTTTTGACAGTTGTTGCATCATCCTAATCCGTACAGCCGTTACAGCGTGATGCAATTGATATTTTAAACACTACACGTACACAACGTTTGGTTTTATAATATAAGTGTATTTGAACAACGCCGCGCGTAGAGTACAATATTTACCGTTCATTTTCAAGTCTACAATGATAAGTCTTAACCATTATTTTCCCATAACCAACCTGCAATCTGCATCACATTACACCGATAACTCAAATTGGTGAAAACAACTCGAAACTCCGCCTTCAGCGAACATGACTGACAACTACATGTACTAAAAGAAAAGGTCTTCAAGTGCTTTGTTATTTAAATCAGATGGAAACTGAACTCTTAATCTTAGCAATATGAACTATATTTAAATAGCTCCTTACGCGGTCGTCCTGTCTGGCCGTAATGATGGTCTTAAAGGAAAATTAAGTACTTAAAAGCGGTTAAGTACTGAGGATGTCAAGACGTCGACGCGATTTGTTAAGTATTGATGGACAAGTCCATTTGGTAAGTATTGATGGACGAGTCTCTTCTTTTAATTTTGGCTTTGCAATCTTGTGCATTTAGCCAGTGTCAAGTAATAATATAATATTTCATATAAAAAGTCTTAGTCACAGTCAAAGTCAAATAAACGAGTCAAGGACCAGTCATAGTCAAGTCGACCCAGTTGGCGAAGTGGACATGTATCCGTCCTCTGCGCCGTGGGTCCTGGTTTCGATTCCCGGCAGGAGCACAAATTCCTTCCCAAGGGATATTTGTGCTTCTGGTTCTGGGTGTAATGTGTGTGTGATGTCAATGTTTCCGGCATCCACGATACAAGTATTTGAACTTAGTGTGGGGCTGTGAGTGTGAATGCGTTTGTTTATTTGTTTGTTGTTTGTTTGTCATGTCCTAGTAGAGTGGTAGAAAATGTACTAAAACTAGAATAAGAGTTTTGGAGCGCAGGTGTTAATCACGTTTTTCAACTTTGTATGATTTGCCTACACTTATGCACGTTTACTAAGTATTAACGGTTAATAATCCACTATTATTACATAATTAACCCTCGAAGAACCACAAGTTTTGAAAAATTACACAAAATCAACAACGCCGTTTTTTCACTTTCGCGCCAAAACTCCCATGGATGAGTCCATTAAATGGACTAACAAATATTGTTAAGTATTGACGGACGAGTCCATTTGTTAAGTATTGATGGACGAGTCCATTTCGCTGTTAAAGCCTATACTAGCTAATAATTAATTATAATGACTGATTAAGTTTGTTTCAAGACTTTTAAATAAAACGTGACACATATTGAACTGCTCGTAGGCTTTGATGGCTGGCGTTCGCCATCTAAGCGGGGTATCGGGTTCGATTCCCGGCGGGAACACAAGTTTTCTCCCCAAGGAAAATTTTCACACAAGTTTTTTCTGTGGGGATGTGAGTGTTAAAGCGTTTATTTACACAAGAAAA
Source organism: Lomographa bimaculata (assembly GCA_948107665.1). Lineage (NCBI taxonomy): Eukaryota > Metazoa > Arthropoda > Insecta > Lepidoptera > Geometridae > Lomographa > Lomographa bimaculata. Next base: position 7,652,069 of record OX403608.1, on the reverse strand, counting down.
TTGTGCTTCTATCGAGAATCGGAGGATCCATGGCGCAGAAATCAAAAATTTACGAATAACATACCATACTAAAAACTTATTGACTAAATGATTACCTCCTTCATGATCATGTTTGCCTAGTACTTAAACCAAATGATGCATATATTATTTTTTTCATAATTTCTTATTTTTTTTTTTTGTTCTTGAATCTAAACCGTTTTTTATCCACTTGAACACGCACAACATTTTTCATCAAAATCGGTACAGTCGTTAAGGATATGGAGAAATATACCTATATATGTATAAACGTAAACATAAATGCTTTTACAAGTGCACTACCCCACATTAAGTTCGATGACTTGTATCGTGGGTGCCGGAAATATTCACATCACAATCACAACCCGAACCAGGAACACAAACTTTCCTTGGGGAGAAAACTAGTGTTCCCGCCGGGAATCGAACCCAATATCCCTGCTTAGAAGGCGAACGCCACTCGACTAAGCCTACGAGCAGTTCATATGTATAGACTTTTTTGACTTGTTTCTTTAGCCGTGGAACTTAAATATCACTTTTTTACATAATCAGCTTATCCACAATCCCACTTACGTGCGGAATTAATCAAATGTTATCACAAACTAAACCAGTCCGCTTCCAATTAGTGAATATCAAAAACTGTCTAATTATGCATAGCAGATAATAATTTGTCAGGAACTAAAATGTTTGAATTGTAAAACGACGTTTATTTAAAATTAAATTAAATAATTTGAACTTTTAAAGACAAGCTTTTAGAAGTCTGCCATATTAGATATAAAGTGACGTCACTTTATTTTTCGAGTTATTCAAGGGTGCCGGAGTTATTCAAGCAAGCCCTTTCATTTGGAAACCCATATTGTAGGAGTGCATTAAAAATTACTTGTCCGCCATTTTGTAGGTATCGCCATGTTGGATTTAGAATGACATCATACAGCTAACCATGCATTGTCATCCAAACTATACGTGAATACAAAATCTCAGCTCAATCGGTTGAAGATATCTGCTTCAAAATTGAGTTGCAAGATTCCACCCGGAGAAGCATACATTGCAAGTTTTTTTTAACGTATTCAGGTGAAAAGTAAAACCGACGGCAAGGGTCCAGATTTGCGACAAACCAACAATGATATATGAATGCAGGTTTGCTATCTAATGACACTGGGTAAACTGTTATAATAGTTGTAGGTTTATGCACATTACATTTTAACTACTACATACATACATACCTACTATTTAGTAGCAGCTGTAACAAGTTAGCCTAGACGCTAGGTCCAAAGGCTATGTGGTGTAGAACGGTAGCTGATAAAATAGGGTTGCAAATGACATAATTTTTTAGACACTTTAATTCATCATAACTGAATATTAATGGTGCTGCCGCGAATGCAGAAGCTCCTGTTAGACTACATACATTTAGCTAGATGTGTGACTTGAGTATTACTACACCTTTCTGTTACACATTGTATACAGTACCTAATTTATGACCCTGTCTTGTTAATGTGAACAATACCTGCCTCATTTCCATACTGTAAACTAAACATATACCTCAGCTCGCTTGACCTTTTGGATCAGTCCGTATTGAACGTAATCCTACCTCATATCTGGAAATGTCGTAACAACTGGCTAGACTTCAAGAACTGCCTGAATTTAGGGTAAAATATAACTTCCTCCATGCCCTTTTTACCATCTAACAACAAGAAAAAGTAAAAAAGTCATCCATCTATGGTTGAAAAATCTCTAGCACTCTCAAAACGTTTCGCTTTTACGTTCATCCTCCGTACAGCGTCTTTGTTCCCCGAAAGTTTTAATCTGGGAGTCTTCAAGGCAAGCATGTTACATCTCGGCCGCATCATTGAATGAATGAATGAATGATTTATTAAATTTTAACTTACTTAGTCTAACATTTACAAGTATATTTAACATTTTTTTCACAGATAATGGCAATATTACAGACTTGTAGACATTTATACCCAAACTAGGAAATTCCTGTGTAATGGCATATAAATGACCTCCGCCGGATATATTACTTAAGTAACAGAAATGTAAAGTTAAAACTAGCGTTTGTGTAACTTTACATATCTATGACTGTGACTATAATTGTTAGAAAAATTTAGTGGAGTAACAATGAAAATATTATTTAAAATAACTTAGCCCAAACTATGATCTAATACAGTTTAACAACAGCAATTTGTATTTTATACATAAGTGTCCAAATATCAATTTACCGTTAGGTTCTAGAGACTATTTAATTATTTTTGTAATAGGTTAGGTACACAATGTTAAATATTAGGATTTTTCTTATACAATACACTTATTAATAGTACTAATATGACAAATTTAGAATGGTAAGGTAGCTATTCAGTTCGGATTATTACTATTTTTAGTATATAAAAGATTATATTTAGAATTTAAATTTAAAAATATATATTATGTTAATATTAAGTAATTTTGTTGTTTTATGTCAGAATAGTTATTATTGTCTCTGTGCCCAGGTAGTCCTGTTGCAGTAGCCATTTAATCAAAACCTGTTTGCATTTTCGCCTGGTGTAGCCATGGAACTGTAGGATTTTGTTAAGTTTGTTGTACACATGGGCTGCCAGAAAATATGTTTGTCTCCTTGCAAATGAAGTATAACAGCGTGTGCTACTGCAGACGTTTTTCCTACTACGACTTTGTTTATGGATCATTACTTTCCATCAGGTGAAATTGTGGTCAAATGTTTGCCTATCGGGCATATAAAATTATATAGCACACATGAATTGTGCTAATGAAGATGTTGAATTATTTTTTTGGTTTCATTATTTTTAATTTAATATTTTTCCTTTATAGGAGCCATTTTGTACCATGTTTGTGGGTACTATCGGGTTTTAATATTTGAGCGTTCGTCTTGTAAAGGCATGTGCACCAAATTTTATATCTCATCTATCTATCTTCTAGGCAAGCATGCTACATCTTCACCGCATCATCACTTTCCAATAGATTAATCAAATGCTTGCATGTCCATCATAAAAAAACTAAATGTTTAACATTTTTTGTAATTGTAAAACTTTAAATGGAAGACGTTTGCCAGTAAGTCTTGTTGTTGGATGTTAATAACCGGCCAAGTGCGAGTCGGACTCGCGCACAATGGGTTCTGTACATTATCTATAAAAAAACAAGTTTGTTGTATGGCAGCTTAAATATTTGTTTTAGTTTAATTTAACTATTTATTTTTAAAGTGAATATATAACTAAATTTTCTGTGAATATTTCTAGCGTCTACCTGTTGCCGTTATCAATATCGAGCAAAAACGAACGTAAAAATCACGTTTGTTGTATGGGAGCCCCCTTAAATATTTATTTTATTCTGTTTTTTAGTATTTGTTGTTATAGCACCAACAGAAATACATCATCTGTGAAAATTTAAACTGTCTAACCATCGCGGTTCATGAGATAAAGCCTGGTGACAGACGGACAGACAGACGGACGGACAGCGGAGTCTTAGTAATAGGGTCCTGTTTTACCCTTTGGGTACGGAACCTTAAAAAGGGCAAAGTGGAATTAACTCCGAAATGTAAACGATAAAAAAAACGATAGGCTCGCGACCTTACGTCGATGACCGAGAATCTGCAGCTTGTATTATGTAGTAACTAGCCGTGCCCCACGGCTTCGCCCGCTATTATCAAGTTAAAAAGTAGCCTATGTGTTAATTCTAGGTATAATCTATGTACATTCCAAATTTTGACAAAATCTGTTTAGCCGTTAAAGCGTGAAAAGGGAACAAACATACTTACACACTTACACACACACTTACACACAAAGTTTTGTATTTATTTATTTATTTTATTAGTAGGATTATATGAAGAACTAGCCGTGCCCCGCGGCTTCGCCCGCTATTATCAAGTTAAAAAGTAGCCTATGTGTTAATCCTAGGTATAATCTATGTACATTCCAAATTTAATCCAAATCCGTTTAGCCGTTAAAGCGTGAAGAGGGAACAAACATACTTACACACTTACAAACAAACTTTCGGATTTATAATATTAGTAGGATTCAAATAGTGTCCATCGAAATTACTTTTCTACAAATCGATGTTTTACACAAGTTTAACCTCAGATCGAATAGAATCATAAAGAAAATAAGTTATTGACCAATCAACACTCACCACAACGTTTAACATAAGTATAATCCTAAGTCGCGTTGGGGAATATTTTACAACAAGCAGGTATTTTCGCAAGCCGACTGGCAACACTAACTTAAGTTACAACTTACACGTACAGGTCGTGAGAACTGTGACGATTAGTAAGTTGCGAATTACTGGTGATTTTCAACTTAGTTATTTTACAGATTGGACGTTTAAACGCTCGTTTATAACGGCTCTGTTGTTTTTTAGGGCTCCGTACCCAAAGAGTAAAAACGGGACCCTATTACTGAGACTTCGCTGCCCGTCCGTCCGTCCGTCTGTCACCAGGCTGTATCTCAAGAACGGTGATAGCTAGACAGTTGAAATTTTCACAGATGGTGTATTTCTATTGCCGCTATAACAACAAACATTAAAAATAAAATAAAATAAATATTTAAGGGGGCTCCCATACAACAAACTTGATTTTTTAGATATAATGGTACGGAACCCTTCGTGCGAGAGTCCGACTCGCACTTGGCGGGTTTTATTTATATTTGTTCTATTTATGATCGCATACCTAGTCATAAATAGAACAGACGCAATGTATCCTATTAATATTATAAATCCGAAAGTTTGTGTGTAAGTGTGTAAGTAGGTATGTTTGTTCCCTCTTCACGCTTTAACGGCTGAACGGATTTGGATGAAATCTGGAATGTACATAGATAATACCTAGGATTAACACATAGGCTACTTTTTAACTTGATAATAGCGGGCGGAGCCGCGGGGCACGGCTAGTATGATATAAAGATAGATCAAGTTTATCTAGAAGATACTAGACACGAATTCACTCGTGATTTGAATGCTCCTAGATTGTAATTATCAGGAAACACGGACTTATCGAGTTGCACTGTTTAGCGTCACTTTAATGATGAATGCCTGTTGTATAACTCACTTTTCTCACTTACATTCCCCGCACTAAGTTCAAATACTTAATCATAATAATAATCATAATCATTTATTGCATAATGTAACATATTGGACAGATCTTACATGGTCAAATAAGTAATTTTACATTAACCCTTTAGGGTGTCGCAATTATAAAAACATATACAAATTTACTTTTTGTTATATAATATTATTTCGAGAAAATTATTTCATTATTATCTAAAATTATTACATCACTTCAAATTGTTATATATTATGTCAAATTATCATTACATTAAATTATCACACTAAAATTAATAAATTAGTATATTATTCAAGTTTTGATGTCAATAAATTCACTTACTTACTTATACGGATGTCGGAAACATTTATTTATTACAACTATCGAATCGGCCCGCCTTTGTGTGGATGCAATTTCCGGTGCAGTTTCCAAAAAATATTACATACAAACCTTTAAATCATTCGAGTCAAATCGGTCGAGCCATTTTCGAATTTTCGCGAGACTTTTTTAGATGTACAAATCTATCCTTACTAATATTATAAATTCGAAAGTAACTCTGTCTGTCTGTCTGTTACGCTTTCACGCTAAAACTACTGAACCGATTTAAACGAAATTTGGTACACAGATAGTCTAGAGCCTGAGAAAGGACATAGGCTACTTTTTAACCCCGTACTGGCTGGTCCGAGACTTACGCGGGCAAAGCCGCGGGGCGCAGCTAGTACAGTAAATAAGAGCTACGCTCGGAAGATAATATTTCCCTATACATAAATATGAAACTAATATCTTGTGTTCAGATATAAATTTATATAAATGGTAAAAAAAAAATTACCCAACTTTTTATCAATATGCCACATTAAACAGAACGCACGAAAATTTGTATTAACTAGTTGACCCGGCGAACTTCATACCGCCAATTGTCTGTGGTCAAATATTCAGAAACATCTCCTGTTTGACTGGTACGAACAGTTTGTATGGGAAAATAAAATACTAATTTTATTGCAATAATATGTATTATTTTCTCACCTTTTAAACCTTCCCTGAACTTCCACAAATATTTATATCAAAGATCAAAATTAGCCAAATCGGTCCAGCCATTCTCGAGTTTTAGCGAGACTAACGAACAGCAATTCATTTTTATATATAAGAAGAAGAAGAAGATGAGAAATAGGTAAAACAATTAAAGGTTGCAGAAAACACGCTGATAAAACGACGAATGTGTAAAGGGCCTTAACTTGTCCACACACCTTAGGCAAAGAGTAAACGGTTGCGTTCAAAACAAGTGTAATTGATTGGGTTCATTATGAATATTACTGCGCATGCAGTCCAGTAATAAAGTATGTAAAATACTGCATGCCATATGTATTATAGAGCTGCGTATACTCTATTTGGAAATAGTAGTCGATCGCCTACATTTTGCCTAATAGAAAAAAACTTTCGAGATTAATTGCTTATAACTTTAAAAAAAAAAATTGTTTGATTTATGACTTGACCGACCAATGACTTTTTGTATTAGGTTAGTAGTTTAGTTAAATCTGTATTTTGTTTGATTTCTGTATGGTTTGTTCAAGCACAGTATATAACGGATAATATACGTAAGTTTCAGTTTTACATGTAAAGCCGTTTTTGAGATAGACCCCGGGACAAAATAGGTCTAGAAACAGTGTCTTTGGTGGCCTACCAAATTGTTATTTTCCAACATAGATTTTTTCTAAAACCGGTTTTCATACTTTACTTGAAAAGCTCTTTTTCAACGATACCCCACAAGGGTATATACAAAAAGTTGCTTCCCACTTAGATACATGTATGAGTGCCCCCTTAATATTTTAATTTATATCATTTTAATCGTCATTTTTAGCTTTGGGTCTTAGTTTTACATATTCTCTGAGAATTTGAAGTTATTTACTTGTACGGTTTAGACGCTAGATGCCTCTGACAGACGGACGGTCGGACTGACGGACGGACAAAGTGCCGAATCTCGCTTCACTCGATCGATATATTACTAGCCGTGCCCGTGGTTTCGCTCGCGTTTATCAAATTAGAAAGTAACCTATGTTTTCATCCTAGATGTAAGCTATGTACATTCCAAAATTCCGTTCAGCTGTTACAGCGAGTGTTAAAGAGAAAACAAACTTACATACACTCTTACACACAAACTTTCTGATTTATAATATTAGTGTGATTTACCGCTATAAGAGAAGTGTTCCCTTCGTCCACTTTGGTAACTAAACTTAGATACCCAACCATTTACAAGAGATGATTTTTCTTTCACTTTTTATGCTAGATAGACAAGCACTTGACCACTATCTCACCTGATGGAAAGTGACGATACGGCCGAAGGTGGAACATACTTGCCTAGAAGGTACCTATTCACTCTAAACTTAAAGACACCCTGATTGTTAAGACGCTGTTTAACTAACTATGTTTGAGGTGAGTTTTACCCGACCACGGCAAAGCATACATGAGTGTTATGATTTTAGCAGCGTATACATTATATACAAAAAGTATCGAGTTGACTGCTAGTATCTTTTCCCCTCTCTCGAAAACAACATGCTTTTTGAAGCATCAATTCAGAAGCTATGATTGGTCGTTTCGCAAAGGACTCTGACAACTGTCGCAGCGGCCAATCACAAGCACGCATCAGCTAATCTCTAGCATACATTTACCTCACCCTACTCCCCAGTGGTGAATTTTGATAAGAAGGAAAATTTGCCTCATCCCTACTAATATTATAAATGTGAATGTAAGTTTGTTTGTTACGCTTTCATGCGATACCTACTTAACCGATCATCATGAAACTTTGTACAAATATTCTTGGAGGAATAAAAAAAATCATAAAAAATATCCTATGTTACTTCTAATAAGTAACATAGGATACTTAACTAACATAGGATATTTTTTTTTTTTTTTTTACGAAAGATAAAAATAATTAAATGCGAGCGAAGCCGCGGGTAAAAGCTAGTATAAAAATCTTTGGTATTTAATAATACATTTTGTTTTAATGTTTTTTTTTTAATATAACCTTTCCTCAAGCTTGTGAAACGTTTATAACCTTTGCATTCACCGCTTACTTAACATTATTTCGCTAATTAATATATTCGTGAACAAACGTTATCTCTTATATCTTGCGTTGCTCAATGTATTCAGTTTTATGTTGGTGTGTCTATAGTAGGTCTTGTTTTTAGAGATTTTTGGAGTTATGAGCCTTTGTCCAACCGAGCAGTTACTGAACGAGCAAGCGCGAATCGCGAGCGAAGCGTCTCTGTTGGGGAAAATTGCTTTCGTATGTCCGGATGTCCGGATTTCCGGTTGTTTTCCTCTACAGGTCGCGTTTCTCAGCCAATTCTCTATTGACGCACTCTACAGACGCACGTTCGCATAATGATTTTTTGTTTATTTATTCATACATAGTTATTATATTTGTTTTATAAAATCAATATCGTTCGGTTTTCCTTTTAATATTTTTTATTGATATAGTGATTTGGTACTTAGAAACGCCATATATTATGATTTGTTTGAAGTTTAAATAAATTTAGAAATTGGAGGGTGTGTTTGAAATCGTTGTAAGAACGTCTGTACTGAGTTCGGCGATCGGCCGTATGTACTGCTTTGAATTTGTGATTTCTTGAAAAAAAAAATGAAATGAAAATATTTATTTGCTTGAATCATGGTACAATTGGGTGTTTTTATAACTTTGGAACAACATGATTCACCATAGACTTGCATGCAAAAATTTAACGATTTATTATTAAATTAATTATATTATACATTTGAATGAATTTAACTTTACCTAATTAATTACCAATACATTATTACATTTTATAATTGTTCTTCGTATTCAATTTAACTGTTTTAACCCGGGACGCGAAATATCGCACCCTCCAGCTCTTTTTGTCGCTGAAATTGTGGACTTTCATTCCAATCTTTTATAGACTTTTCTTACTATCTCTATTAAAGGGAAGACAATTTTTTCAACTATATTATTTGTTAATAGCACTTACGATATTACACTGTCACATCACTACACTAACTCAAAAGGTTTAGTTCTCTCGAGCCTTCTCAATAAATCTGTGTTGTCGAGGAGCTGGATTGCCTCAATTGTCACATGGTGATGAAGTCTTTGTTCAGGAGCTTCGGCGAGTAGATCCTACTAATATTATAAATCCGAAAGTTTGTGTGTAAGTGTGTAAGTATGTTTGTTCCCTCTTCACGCTTTAACGGCTGAACGGATTTGGATGAAATTTGGAATGTACATAGCTTATACCTAGGATTAACACATAGGCTACTTTTTAACTTGATAATAGCGGGCGAAGCCGCGGGGCACGGCTAGTATTTTTATAAAAGTAGCGACGAGTTTAACTGTCAGACGAGAACGAAACATTTTGGTTAATATATTTTCTCTCATTGATAGGCAAAGGTTTGACCACTGTCTCTCTGATGTTAGCAAGATAATTAGGACGATTCGTATGAATTTCTAATTGCAGATCTTTTTACGTGTTTTTATAGCTGGATAGGCAAGCATTTGACCACTATCCCACCAGATGGAAAGCGAAGATGCGGCTGAAAATTTAATATGCTAGTAACTTAAAACAAAAACTTGCGTGTCCTTAATAATAAATGCATTTTTTTATGTTCGAAAAGCAAGCATTTGACTTCTATCTCACTTGATGGAAAATAATGATACAGTCGAAGATGTAGCATGCTTACCTAGAACATACTTATTCTACCTTGACTTGAAGACTCCCAGATTATACCGTTCAGGGAACAAAGACGTGTGCAATGAGTTCCACTCCTTCCCAGAACGGATGAGAAACGTAGAAACGAGACGCTTCGAGCGAACTGGAGGTATGTCAACCAAAAATGAATGACGTTTTAATTAAATTATTTTTATAAATAAATACTCATTTCCACGAAAATCAACAAAATTTGGTAAACTGATTAATTTGTAAATAGTTGTAAATGTAAAATGCGGCGACATCAATATTAATGGACACCTTTCGAATTGCACAGAGGGCCGGCGGCGATGCGGTCGGGACAAAAAACGCTTTTAAAACGTATCCATTGTGGCCGCTGTGTGCCGCCGATTTTACTGTATCTTTCCAAACGGTTTTGGTACTTGAACTATTATTCATTTTATTAATTTACATTCAATTGTATCGAAAAACTACTGGGTTTGACTCGATACAATGATTCGCAACGCGCGCTATCTTAACAACGTTGCACAGTAAAATTTAGTTAGATATAATCATTAATACAAGATCGGCAAGCATCTATTTGTATAGACGATGCACGGTTCTGCAACCAGCCCGCTCACGTGCAGCGTCTACTTAATACTTAATCGATTTATCAGTTACAGCCGTGCCCCGTTGCTTCGCCCGCGTTAATAAAGTAAAAAAGTAGCCTATGTGTTATTCCGGAAGCTAGACTATTTTCTTTCTAAATTTCATCAAAATTGGTTAATTCGTTGCGAAGATACGTGGTAACAAATATTCACACAAAGACAAACTTTCGCATTTATAATATTAGTAGGATAGGATAACTTAAACGAGCGAAGCGAGAGTCTTTAAGTTTGACTGGGCTTTAGCGCTGTGTCCGTCCGTCAATCTGGCTATTAGAGGTATTCGGCGTCGTCGCGGCATACAAGCGAATAACTTCAAATTCTTGGTTATTTATCCATTTCAAAGATAATATTGCCTAGTAGAGTTCATATTATTTTAAGTTTATATGTTCTCTTCCCTCACTTTCCGTCCTCTTAATTGAAAAGAACATGATGTGTCGTAAAGATACACGATAGAAGTGAAACTTTTGAATTACAGGAAAACAGTTTAACTATTCATCACAGTGTCCACCACTTTTCGTCACACAATAAGCACAAATATTTCAAAGCTCTCCCATAAAAAAAAATTCATTTCAATAAATAATTAAAAAGTATCAAGAACACCCAACCCCACTACAGCTCCCTTGGTCAACACAGTCGATGATGTGGACAAAAAACCCGACCGCGCCGGGGAGCCGACAAAGTGACGAATACATAACTTTTGAGAGGCCACACCACTGTGCGGCGATCAACAGCCAATAACACTCGGTTTTATCGAGTTGACGTAAATGACCAGTCGGGGCTTTTGATAATTATGACCAGATTTTTAGGGATAACGAACCATTGAGCTGTGAAAAAAGTTTTTTTTAATAAAAATCCTATTGTACTTAGCGTAGATTTTGCAATAATAGAGCTATGAAAAATCTTTAGAGAATCTTTGAAATCTAAAAGTTTTTTCTATTATTTTATATTTTTCTATCATTTAATTCATAACACTATCCTGTATATTATTTCATAAATGTATTGTTATTGTATCTAAAATCATGTTAGCTAAATGAAAATGTATTTTAAATATAATGCGGTGTTTGCCTTTAATTAACTGGCTTCAAAAAGGAGGAGGTTCTCAATTCGACTGTATTTTTTTAAGTGAAAACTTCTTTAGGCGCGTTGAGCACTTTTTGGGTGAACAAAAATCATGGAACACGCGTCATCGTCGCCGAACGCTTTCCATGACCTATAGGTATACATATATGTATACTGTGTATATATGTGTATTTTTTGGGTGAACAATAATTAAACGCAAGCAAAGCTTAAAAAAACCGACTTCACCGCTTTATCATCGGAACCTTGATCAGATTTAATGTATATAAACACGCATTATTGACTATAACCAAAAACTAGAGATCAGATCTTCAATGGAATGGATCAATGGGACCACATGAAAAGCACCAGCTTTCAAATAAAAAAAGAATCATCAAAATCGGCTTACAACGAAAAAAGTTATGAGGTAACTTTTGAAGTCGGGTAAACAGGAACATCGTCAAAGTACGCATTATTCGTCACAAAATAGGCATTATTACCGATATTTCAAGTAAAAAGCGTGAAACTCGCGTCATCGTCACCGCACGCTTCCCATGAACTATATTTGTATACTGTGTAATATATGTATTATACATAGTTTTCTCTTCTATCGGCAGTCCTCAAAGACTGCCCCGCATGTTTTTTTTGTTTTTGTATGTATGTTACCTCATAGCTTCTTTCTGGGTGAACCGATTTTGATGTTTTTTTTTGTTTGAATGCTGGTACTTCCCATATGGTCCCATTTGAATTTGGTTAAGAATGGACCAGTAGTTTTTAATTCCTTAATAATGTGTATTTAATTTATTAAATTTGATCATGAGTTCCGAAAAAAATGAGAGCCTGCGTATTCCAGGTCTAGTGTGTTTACCAGCTTCGATCACATCGTCACTTACCATCAGGTGAGATAGTGGTCAAACACCAGCCTGTCACAAATAAAAAAAAAAAAAAGAAAATAAGGCGGTAGAGCCGGTTTTTTAAGCTTTGCTTAAGCTTAAATTCATATAGGTTATGCACTTAGCATTCAATAATTCTAGCTACTTTTATGTACACATGTAATGAATGTAATAATAGTTGGTAAACCATGAATAAATAAACTCATCAACAATACCATAGACATGTACGAGGAACCCTTCATGGTTATTGGACCTATTATACACCACCATCAAACCTGGTTGCTATTAGCACGGTACCCGCATAATGTGGTCGATTATTACAGATTACTCCATAAACGACGATATTTACGGACCATTTACTATTGTACATTTGTTATAGTTTGTAAGTACTATGTAACTATATAAATACTAGCTGCGCCTCGCGGTTTTACCCGCGGGAATTCCGGAATAAAATTTTCTCACATAAGAACCTTCTCTACATTCTACATTCCAAATTTCATCCAAATCCGTTCAGTCGAACAAACATACTTACACACTTGCATACTTACTTACACACAAACTTTTGGATATATAATATTAATAGGATTGAAATATTATAATTGATACATAACATATACATTATACATTTTTTTGACAAGTAATTACACAAATTAATCAATCTAAATTAACATTAGAAAGATGCTAGTTCCCTTCCACAATAACAATCTTGCTAACGGCGTGTCCATCAACATTCCTAAGCTCGTGACCATTATTGTCCATGCAGATAGAAGCAATGGTACCTGCAGCGTAGGGTCAGAGTCCCCTTGATATGCTAGCTCGTAATACGCGATTTCACAGCCCACCCTAGTATCATGGTGAAAGGCATAAGAGCCAGAGAAAGCGGACGTACCGAGCGTAAGCGTAAGCGAACCGCCCCGCGCCGCAGCGGCTATCAAAGCTCATGAACTTTTCTCTAACCAATTTAAGAGGCCGGGGAGTCTGTGAAACGAGTCTATAGGCTGTCTCTATTTAACTGGCAAATTGTGCCCATGCTATATGCACTACCGACTGAACAAATTATGATAGGTGCTGTAATATCAAAAAATATGAATGAAAATGTAATGTTTAACCATTGTTTTTTGCATTAATAGTACCTTGAAATGATAATCTATGTTCCTGTTGTAATGACAAAAGAAATGTGTTTGTTTTTAATACAAAACGAATAAGTTAAAGATGCGACATTTACGTTGTAATAATGTGTGAAAGTCAATTGGTTTATGTTTCGTGTTAAGTAATTATTTTGGAATAAAAACTATCCAGGAATCTAATATGTTTATAATCGAATAACAGAACATTATTGTTGTAATATGCTTGAATTAAAAATAATTTCGGTATTACGATTGTATGGGCAAATCAACCACCGGTGGCCCCTTAATATCTCTGGATAGTGGATTAAATCATTTTTAAATTAAACTAAATTTATTTATTAAAACATCACGGGACATTTATCTAAGTCAAAATGACGCGAGATCAAAATGAGGCTCAACGTATTAGCATTGCAGTTCAAGGAGGCAATGTCGCTGGTATGATGGGAACGCTACCCATTGGTAGTGAGCTTGAGCATTTGAGTTACCTAAAAGCTCGATGTCTTGTAGGTAACTTAGTTCTTTGCTGTATATAGTTTTAGGAAATATAGGCCCGTAGATTGTCCAATAAAGAATAAAAAAACAGTCAATATGGTTTTCATATTCTTAGTGTTCATAAAATTTCCATAAATAAATATAAATCAAAAACAATATTATGAGGTAAATGTTCCATATAATACAATGTAATACATAAAAGTCCATAAATATTAGATGGACATACAATCACTATACAAAGTCAATTAATATTAATACCAAAAACGTAATCCATCAGTCACCAGTGAAGTCAAAGTTTTGACATATATATTATTAATAACATGATAGATAGTAAATCACTGTACCTATGTTCTCCTAAAGAAAATAAAATGTGCTGGGCGAGCTTTAAATTAGTTACGTAACTGTACAATCTTGGGATCGACATCGTTAAATGATTGGAAAAAAAATCAAATCCAATTTTCAAATTTAACTTTAAAATCTTTGAAATTTTTAATTTTCTCATATTTAAAGAGTTATACACTACAACTCTTTCCCTGTAATTTACTTCCTTCCATCATTACCTTACAACTGGTTTATATTCTCTTTTATTGTAATTGTTTGTTTTTTTTTATATGTATAATTTTTAAAACATTATTCGTCTAAGTAACTTGTATTATACAGCTATGCTGACTCAGTAAGAAAGCGATGATAATTGCCCGCTGGATTAGTTGATAGCGCATTTTCCTTATAACCAGGGGTATCGGGTTCGATTCCCGACGGAAACATAAGTTTTCTCGCCAAGGAAAATGTGGTCCTGGTTGTAATTGTGAGTGATGTGAATGTCACAGGACACAAGTCACCGAATTTAGTGTAGGGCTGTGTGTGTGAAAGCGTTCGTTTCTATTTTATTTATTATTTTTGTATTTGTTTCTATTATAATTGTTATATATCATTATTTATAATTCAGTAGGTATATTATAATTATCATTTTTTATTTTAAATCTTGCTACTTTCTGAATTTTGTTATGTTAAAACACCTACGTCCAACTTTGTTACGTAATTCCTCTCCATCTAAAGGTTGTCTGGAAGAGATCGCTTTTAGCGATAAGACCGCCTATTGTACACTTATTTTGTAAGTAATCATTTTATATTCTGTTTTGTCACAAATATGGTGTTCAATAAAGAGTTTATCTATCTATCTATAGCACAGGGTGAATCTGTCACTATTGCACTATAAATAATTCATCATTAATAGATGTTGTTGAATCTTTAACTTGTATGTTCTTTAGATAATTTTATAGTGTATTTTTAGTATCAATAAAAAGCTATTTTTAATTTTCTGTATTTATTTTATATTAGTGATTTATTCAAGGGTGGTGAGACTGGTTGATAAGGATAGATGCTCGAACACCATTTGGCAGTAAGCGACAGATTTTTTCTTGTCAATTTAAAATCGCTGTAGCTCATCACTCAGCCACCAACCAGG
Source organism: Lomographa bimaculata (assembly GCA_948107665.1). Taxonomy (NCBI): domain Eukaryota; kingdom Metazoa; phylum Arthropoda; class Insecta; order Lepidoptera; family Geometridae; genus Lomographa; species Lomographa bimaculata. The sequence continues at coordinate 7,636,645 of OX403608.1, read as the reverse complement.
CGTATGCACCGACACGTTTCACCCGCTACCTCGAACATAAGTGTGTATTTTAAATAGCCCCACGAAACAACCCTGTTTGGCAGCGAATATTAGAAAACATATATAAATGCAAGGGCATGCACGAGCTTAGCTTGAGGAAGAATGTTGCAGAATTCATATCTTACTAGACGTAACCGGCATGCGTTGAAATGTACGTGAAGAAAAAAAACATTTTACCTCTTTCATGTTTATGGTTGCCTAGTACTTTGATACTATACTAAAAAGGTTTTTTTTTTTTTAGTTTTGGCTTCGCAATCTCATGCATTTAGCCAGTGTCAAGTGATAATATATTTCAAGTGTATTTCATATTATAGGTCCTAGTCACAAGTCACAATCAAAGTCAAGTCAAAGAGTCAAGGTCCAGTCATAGTCAAGTCATGCCCTAGTAAAGTGGTAGAAACTTTACTAGAACTTTTATTGGAGTTTTGGAGCGAAGGTGAAAATCACGTTTTTCAACTTTGTATGATTTGCCTACACTTATGCACGTTCACTAAGTATTAACGGTCAATAATCCACCATTATTACACATTAACACTCGAAGAATCACAGGTTTTGGAAAATTTTACAAAATCAACAACGCCATTTTTTCACTTTCGCGGCAAAACTCCCTACTAAAAAGTTATCGACTCAAATATTACGAGTGACGTATTCCTTCCTGTCCTAGAAAAAGCTTTTTTTTTTCAATTTCGTCTGATCGATAATACTATCATATCGTGAGTATTACACATAGTAATTATTTATTTTTCTTGAATCTAAACAATTCTGAATCAAAAAAAAATATATAAATCGGTGCAGCCATTTATGAGGAGTTCACATTCGTACATAAGAATTGTATATATAAAGAAAATTCATATGTTTCATTTTAATCAGGAATTTATTTCCCTCATGACCGTTTTACCATAAAACAACAAGATAATCTGTCAAACGTCATAATTTATGGTTGACATACCTCCAGTTCGATCAAAGCAGTTGCTTCTACGTTTATCATCCGTACTGCGAAGGAGTACTCATTGCCCGCGCCTTTGTTTTTTTTTTTTTTATACTAGATTGGCAAGCATTTGACCGCTATCTCACCTGATAGAAAGTGACGATGCGGCCAAAGATGGAACATGCTTGCCTAGAAGGTACCTTTTCACTCTAGACTTGAAGACACCCAGATTATACCGTTCAGGGAACAAAGACGCAGGCAATGAGTTCCACTCCTTCGCTGTACGGATGATGAACGTAGAAGCAAAACGCTTCGAGCGAACTGAAGGTATGTCAACCATAAATGGATGACGTTTGACAGTTTGTCTTGTTGTTTGATGATAAAAAGGGCATGGAGGAATTATATCATGTAATTCCTGAGCACACTCTCCAAAATGTAGGCGATAGAATACCGATAGGCTTGCTACCTTACGTCGGTGACCAAGACTTTGCAGTTTTGACTCTACTAGCTTACTATCGCCAATGAGTCTTTTGGCTCGCCGGTCAATAGACTCAAGAGCTTCTAGCTGGTACTTAGCAGATCCATCCCAAAGGTGATAACGTGAAAACGATCGGACTTGAGCTTGATATAAAATTAGAAGTTTGTTCCCTGAACGGTATAATCTGGGAATCTTCAAGTCAAGAGTGAATAGATATCTTATTGGCAAACATACTACATCTTTGTCGCTTTCCTTCAGTTGAGATATTGGCCAAATGCTTGTCTGTCATCCAACAAACTGTCAAACGTCATCCATTTATGGTTGACATACCTCTAGTTAGCTCGAAGCGGTTTGCTTCTACGTTCATCATCCGTACAGCGAAGGAGTGGAACTCATTGCCTGCGTCATTGTTCCTTGAGGGGTATAATCTGGGAGTCTTCAAATCAAGAGTGAATAGGTATCTTCTAGGCAAGCATGTCACATCTTCGACCGCATCATCACTTTCCATCAGGTGAGATAGTGGTCAAATGCTTGCCTATTTAGCATTAAAAAAATGCTTTATTTGATTAACGTTAGTTCTGTAGTTCTAACAATCAATCAGTTATAATACCTCACATTTCATTTGACACTAGATCTTATATTATCTTTAGAATAAACTTCACTAATAATTATGGCTCTCATCAATAACCGTCTTAATATACATCAGAAAATCAATTATTTCTTGACCGTTAACTTTTACTGTGATAGAGCTGTCGGTCGTAAAAGATAAGGTGTAAACTAAAAATGTTACAGCAGACAATAAACTTGGTGGTTTGTGGTGAGCTTCTTTGCTGCTTAGAATTTTAGTTTAGTTTCAGAATATATAGGGTATTGATTCTAGAATAGAATCAGTTTTATTGCTTAAACTGTGTACAAAATAAAAAGATCTTATTTAAAATACAGTCTAAACGGTTTGTCCTTGCGGACATGCAACATTAACACAGACTTATTAGGTTACTTACTTAAATAAATGTCTACTTATATTTTTCAATATTGTAATATATTTGAGTATGCATCGGAAACTCATCTATGAGATGTCGGTGTAATAACATTTGTACATTTGTATGGAAAATCTTTTCTAAAAGCCATTTATTTAAAGAGGCCTTGAATCTATTACCTTCTAAGGATTTTAAACTAAGAGGTAAATTATTTATATAGTACAGACAAATCAAAAAATTTAAAATTACACGCTAAATAACTAACAAGAAACTATCAAACGTCATCAATTTATGGTTAACATACCTTCAGTTCGCTTAAACTTTCTACGTTAATCATCCGTAAAGCGAAGGAGTGAAACTATTTGCCTAATTTTTTGTTTCCAGAACGATAAAATCTAGGTTTTTTTTTATGCCTGATAGGCAAGCATTTGACCACAATCTCACCAGATGGAAAGTGATGAAGACTCCCAGATTATACCGTTCGGGAATGGGTGGGTATCTTCAAGTCTAGAGTAAATAGGTGTCTTCTAGGCAAGCGTGGTACATCAGAAGTTAGTGGTATTTTACTTGCTTATCTTGCATGAAAAAAACGCTTAAGGATTTTAAAATAATTTGATAAAAACTCACGCATATTTATAACATTCAAACTTTCGTTTTAATAAGGTGCTTAAATACTTTACTGAGTGTAATTACAAGCGAAAACTTTCGACAGTCAACCTTACTATGTTTGTCTTTAACCTCTCCGACTATAAACAAATGTAGATTAGTCTAGAGTAACTGCGTATTTTAATGAAACTGGCACCTATATTTAATATGAATTGTTCTGGATATACTGCGGATGCAATCTTAATTGAAATTGAAGTCTGAACCTATTTTGATTTAACTACCAGATTGTAATAGCAATTTATTGAATAGTCAAACGGTCACATCAATGCTTCTAATAAAAGTAATTCTATTGAAGTTATGATATTAAATATTAATTGCGGGTTTTAAAATTACTTAAGTTTTTAGGGTTCCGAACGTCAACTTGTTTTGTTTTATGAGGAAGATGTTAGCTCAAAATATTTTTTTTTTTATTAATTCACTTATTTTTGTTTAAGATTTATTCCTTTTGTCTTCTCTCTCGCTCGCACATTTCAATATTTTTAATAAATACAATAAATAGCTACGTGTGTTTTTGAAAATGTTTTCAACCAATAATATGGACATTAATACAATGAACGTTTTAATCTACCTTTCGTTTTTCATATCTTTAAGTTAAACGAAGAAAGCGTGAAAAACACATTGACAATTGGGTACTCTGTTTTTTCTCATCTTATTGAGGGATATGATAACGAAAGGAAATTTGAAACATCCTTGTATTAATCCATATAGTTCGTTAAAAATATTTCCAAAAACACACGTACGTATAATTGTTTTTATTAAAAATATCGAATTGTGCGAGCGAAAGAGAAGACAAATCTCCCCTCCCTCACAACCCCTCAGAAACCCTCTTAAAAGAACGAAGCCGAAGTATGGCTCTACAAAAATATTGAGGCAATTAATATATTTTTAGTTAAAAAAAATATATCGTCGACTTCTTTGTGTAAAGTGGCTCAATATCTTATAGTAAATTGCGCTAATTAATATTCTTGACAAACTTAAAAGTGCTAGAAATAACAACACTCCGATAAGCAATCCATAGAACCGAACCATTGTCCACACTAATCCTATTAAATGAGGGATCATTTTAGACTTTATTTTCATGTAGTTTAGCTTGATTTTAAGTTGATTTAAAATATTGGTTCAAATGTTTGTCCATCAAACATTTCACAACAACAGGTCCATAAGGGTAAGCGAAAGCAGTAGAGCATCTTCTAACAAAAAAATATTTAAGTTTTGACCTTTATCTGGCTTACATATTTGTTTACAGTTGATTTGTTTAGTTCACAGGGTGTGTGATTTTATGTCTGGTGCTGGTGATAAGACAGTATGCATTCTACATAAAATATATATACAATATCATGCTTCGTCCGTGTAAATTTAGAAAAACATTTTTTACCGCATTAAATTGTGAATGAAAACCATTCTTGAATCAAACTGAACAAACACAAAATCAGTCCAGCCGATAAGGAGGAGTTCAGTTACGTACACACGTACACAAGAATTATGTAAACAATTTTAATGAATACTTAACAAATATTATCATTTTATTCCACTTATTTTGTAACACTTGTTTTTTTTTTAATTCAAGCTAAGCTATAGTTTGAAGACTGTCTCACCTGCTAGTACACGACGATGCGGTCGATGGTGGAGCACATATGCCTATAAGATAACCGATAAAAAAAATACAAATTAATAATAATCTTAATTACTTTTAAATTAATATTATGTAAAAGACAATCTTAACAATGGTGTTTCAAGCACTAAAACAAAAAAAAGAATTAGTTATTCAAATCTATTGAAACAATATTCCGAGGATATTATTAGGAGGTAACAAATAAAAAAAGACGAAAAATTAATTAAAAATAGGGTGCATCGTAAACACACGTCACACGAGAAGTGAAACTTTAATTATCATCACAATGTTTACCCCCACCACTTTTCGTCACACAAAAAGGTTGCGGAGCAGAATTTCAAGGTTCTATTAAAAGTTTCACTTCAAAAGACAAAATATTCAAGCAAAAAAACGCACTCATCTGTAAAGCAATTTAAACTATTAATATTGTGTTTATAATTCAAAGGTTAGACGCGCCTTCGCATATTCAACCTCTTTCACACGAGACGAGTTACTGATTGTACTCTCTGTAACAGGTTCATATTTGTCAAAGGTGTTTAACATACATCTTTACTCTCACCCATTTGAACTTGACCTCTACCCCGTTCCGTAACATTGTATCAGGAAGTTCTATTTTAAATGGTTGTTTCACTGTATACTTTGTCATTTGGACAGTGTCGTGTAAATAGATAAAGACATTTGGAGAGTAAATCATATAAAACTTAAAAGCATCCTGGAGATAGGTTTTAGCACTTTTAAGGCAGGATAATTTGTAACATACGTGTTTTGGTGATTAGAACAGAGATACTGTTTATGGATATTTTTAGACAAAGAAGGATAAGTTAAAAGAGGTTTACTTGGAGTTATTGGATAGCTCTTCTTTTAACTGATATTTTAATAGATTTAAACATATATATCATCAATCATTTAAAACCTATAATAATTGAAACGCAAGCAAAGCTTATAAAAACCGACTTCATCGCGTATATTTCGGTTTTGACCTGACCGTTTTCGATAAAATTTATATATAACCACCTCTGAAGTCTACTCTACTACTCTCTACCAAACAAAAAAATCATCAAAATCGATTCATAATTGGCGGAGATATAGCGTAACATACATACAAAAAAAACATACAGTCGAATTGAGAACCTCCCTTTTTGAAGTCAGTTGAAAACGAATCAACTTTATGTATCACACAGATACCTACGTTGATCAGGATAAAAAGTAGCATAGTGTGTTATTCCTTGGTACCTATAAACTATGCAAACTCCAAGTTCATGCAAATCCGTTCAATTACAGCGTGTACATTATATCTGATTACATATATTATGTTCGATTTTAGGACCTAAACCAGCATAAGTATTAGTTTATTTACCATTGCACTAAAAGCTCGTATCAACATACACTGCATATGCTCATATATAATACACAAGTTACTTGAAACATTGGTAAATACAGTTTCTCTACATTCGTCGACATTTAACAAACAAAACACGTAAACAGTTATATACAGACGCAAATAGATCGGCTAATTCGTTCACAAATCGACACAGTGCCACTGTTTGTCATTAAACAGAATGCAATAAACTGAAAACGACTCCTGCGCAGTCAAAACAATTGGCACGTGTGCTTACACTTTACGATTATAGTGTATGGCCGGTCACTACACTTGATCGAATGTTTTTGATTTGTTTTATTCTTGCAAAGGTGAGACGGTACTTCACACCGGGACAGTTGCTCAATTTCTATCAAGCACAAGTCCATTCATGTATGGAGTACTGTTCTCATCTTTGGGACGGTCCAGCTAAGCATTCTACTACAAATCCGCTACATGAGTCCGCTTGGGGAAGCACCACACCTTTGCTATTCATAACTATATTTCGGATTAGAGGGTAAGTCTCTCGTGACCACGACCGGTGCAACCCTGCCGAAACGTCGAGGTTAGTCAAAATAATGCTATGTCGAAAATAAAAGCGCGAAAAGACTAGATTTATGCAGCGTTTTTTAGAAGTAAGGTCAATTGAACGTCAACCGAATTGCCCCAAAATATAATTCCGTAACTGAAGTTCGGATATACGTTACCATAATATGCATTTATTGCAGTAGATTTGTATGATATTTTATTTACTATTAATAATGCTTAGCAATGGAAAATACGATGATCAATTGATGTTGATAAAAGTAAAGATAAAGCACGCATAGACTCTACACATCCAGCTGACGGAAGCGCTATATCATTAAAATACATTCACACAGATTCAATGTAATATGATATTGTTATGTCTATAATACATATAACAATCACTTCACGTGAATACTAGCTCTGAATGGGTCTTATTTTGTTATGAGAATGGAACCAGTCGGGCTATGACGAAACTTCAAATCAAGTACGAAAACAAGGTAAGGTACACGTAGTATTGTACTACATATTTCTATACATATGTATTGTATGAAATAACCTCAGAGCTTCAGTAAATTTACAAAATGTGTCACGTGAAATAAAAAATATCCTCTATTATTACATTATTTGTATCAAATAAGGGGTCTTATTGAAAAGGACTGTTAACATGTGTGCTATTATAACTCTTGAATAGGTACGAGTATTATGTCGTATTATAAAGATAGAGATCGTAATAGATCTGATACAGGCCCTTACAAAGGTCCTTCTTGAACATTAGCATGATTTTAAAATTCTATTCAATTTTGTTGAAGTGAAGATAATCAAGTTTATTACTTCTGAGCCGGATGTACTTGGGTAGATTGGTATTTTTTAGGGTTACATATCTCAAATGGTAAATACTCAGCTGTCCAAGCTTTAAGTCAAACATAAGTTAAATGGTGCATTTATGGGCGTTGACTTAAAATAAGAAACAAATAAAAAAAAATATTTGTGGCTCAGCAAAATAAATAAAAAAAAAAAAAACTATTATAAAATATACATATAAATGAAAGTCACAAATCGGCCCCAACTCAGCATAATGCTGGCGCTGATCTTCCGTTGGAGCCGTTCAGTGAAATCACGGCATAGGCATACAAACAATACGCGAAAACATAACAATAAAAAAAAAGACGTGTGGCACTCGGGGACTGCCGCGGTAATGCTATTGCATAGCATTTTTTGTTAACTTATGCAATTATAATTTATTTTGTTTTTATTTTATGCAATTAAGTTTATTTTATTTATGGAGTATTTTTTTTCCTGCCACCTAGAGGCGAGTTGCTGAACTAAAGAGACAAGCGTGATATTTCAAAAAAGTCATTAAAAGTCCTGCTATTCATCGATAGATGGCAAAACTAAAAAGTATCACCGCTGTGCCGGTCGGAGTGGGGGGTGTTAGGTTATTTTCGTTACGGAATTTCTGGATTCGGTCTCCACGCTCAAGGCCCGCGATAGAAGCTATGCAATAGCTTAATAAGTAAACAAATTTAACAAATAACACAAATAAATATATGGGCGTTGCATTAGTAGTACCGATTTATACCTATCTACTTCAAAAGCTACAGAGACACAAAGTGATTCAGCAGCAGACATCCGAACATCATTTCCATTACAAGGATTACCATCAATTCAATTTAAATTCATTCACAACAAACACACAGAAACAGAGACATCGGGCACTAAATTAACCAACTAACAAGTAACACCCAATTTAGCAACTCGGATATCAAAAGAACAAGAACAAAGCCGCGGGAATCGAGCCGGGATAGAGATGGGACAGCGGTGGGACTGAGACTTAGACCCAATACTCAATACTCAATACTCAATTCTTTATTGCTTCCATAATGTACATGGGTTCTTAAAATTACATAACATAATAAGACCTTTTTGTATTAGTTGGTAGTAAGACGTATCTGTGGCAAAAAAACATTATAAAAACTAACAAAATGCTCCAGATTATTATCTATTTTCTCTTTTATAAACGTAAGAATTCGACTGCAAATATTAATTCACATTATTATTATTTTTTCAAATGTATTATTTTTTATAGTCACTATACAACAAAACGCACAAAAACCGAGGGACTAGCTGCCATTACAAATTCAAAATGCATGGTTAAATGACGGACGGGTATGGGATAAATATGATCTGTAGAAGCAATGACTTGTCGAAATATATTTTTTCGCAGTAAGTAACTTGTCGAAGTAATGAACTGTCGAAATTTAGTATGACACCCATGGGATATGATTACGAGTAATCATATCCTATACCCGTCCTTTATTGGATGACGACTTTCCGAGTAAAATCTTCATCCAAGTCTTTCATGTCCCCTCACTATTCAAGAAAGTTAATCTTCGTTTAATTATTGCTTAAATACGAATCGGGTTTAGCTTGCATTAAACAGATTATCTTCGCAGACTTAATAATTTGCGGGCAAGATTAATTTAATATTTACAAAGGTCTTCATTATTTATTTGTTATTATCGTGAATTACTTTTGTTTTCTTTTCTTTTAGGTTATTAAAAACAAAAAACACAATTACAGGTTTGCTAAAATTGAATTGTCAAATTTATTACTTTTTATTTTGTCTCAAATCTTTTAAGGGCATAACATTTAAAATTATATCTGTTTTATAGTTTTTTTTTTTTTAAGATCACTATTTGGTAGTATTATAGAACTTACATATAACCTTACTAATCTTAAATGAGTTTTTTTTTATTTTATGAACATAACATAACTTCTAGTTTTTGTAAAAAATATGAATCAGTGTTGAATTGCTTTGAATTTATCAGTTTTAGCATTTAAAATGGAACAAAATTTTAGTAATTTTAATATGTTTATTTTGCATTTATTTTTGTCTTTATGATAAAAACATAAAAATATACGCAAAAAAATCTTTAAAAAAATATAAAAATGTATAATTTAAATTGTTTTTCAAACTCATCTTATCAAAAACAGTTTAAAACATCAACACTTTTATATTAAACCGAATCAATTGCGGAGAAACAGGAATTAAAATGTTTTATCTGTCCCCCTAATGCCGATAGAGGGACAGATAAAACATTAAGGAGGTCAATAAAGTTCGAACTGTCCCCTTATCGCTAACAGGGGGACAGATCAACCATAGTATATAAATAGATATCCAAAATAAAATAAACAAAGATTATAATTGTTATTTTCTAAAATATTCGTCTGGTTTTTAGACAAACAAAAGAAATATTATTGTTTTGACTGTGAATTTGTACGAGAAAGGAAAATGTAAAATAATTTCTAACATGTGCAACTTTCTGAATGTACAATTTTGCTGTGAGTTTTTACATCCGGGAGTTTCTCGAAACATCCAATTCGCAGTTTGACTGCGACACAGAGTCTGTTGACGGCCGATAACGCGCTACTGTGCTCGAAATGCACTATTCTTATACTCAGGGTTGTCACCTACAAGATAAATTTATTTTAAACCCTTTCGTCACATCAATGTTTTGTTCTTATCTTAACAATTTAAGGAATAACTATGGCTTTTGTCTTTTTGCTAGCAAGATGTTAATATTTATTAGAACATACCTTTCGATACATTAAAAAAAATTATGAACTGGTATACAGAATATGTGGACTTCCATACAAGATTAAAAACTGAAAAATATCCAATTTTACCAATAAAACAAAATCTCCATGTTACTACTGTGGTCAGTAAATTCGAACACAATTAAACATATATACAATGACATATAACAATTACATAACATATATATACAATTAAACATATGGTATATTATGCTGTGTGCAATATTTGCCCACACGTGCGCAGTTGGTGCCTTAATCATTTCGCTTGTAAAGGGTAATTTGTAAAATACCAGAACTTTTGGACGTCATTCTAACTATTGAAACCAACGTCTTTTGTGGTACTGGAATTGCAAATTCTGTTTTAATATTTTTTTAATAAATTTTATAATATCTTAATCATCTTCTCTGTTATATCTAAGATGTCAAGCTTCAACTGGCGTTAGAGAGCATATGATGAGGAGCGGCGCGGGATACGTTCATTGTGAGACAGTGTAGTTTAAACAGCTATTAAGGTGAAGTAGGCTCCAAATTGGACGATTCATCCTCGGGAACATTAAAGATTTGACCTTTAAAAACGGTCGATTAACAGCATTTTTTTATGTGTAATAAATGTTCACAAAATATTTTATTCGGATATGTTCAGCGATACAAGATTGAATAAATTTGGCTTTTTAGAAAAAAAATTAAACTTTACTAAAAAACACCAAATTTCCCGTTCCCGTCAGTGGAATGAATCAACTTTATTCTGTTTCTAAAAAAGAGATTTTTTACAAAAAATATTGGGTGTAATCCCAACAAACATTCATACCTCGTTATGAACTCAATTTTTTTGTAAAAGGGTAAGATTAATTTTAAAAAATATTAAATTCGAAAACACAAAGCTCTTAATTTTAATTATTGAGCACAGTGCCAACCCTATGACAAGGGAAACATCTCGTCTTAATAACTGCAGCATTGTGACGCGGAATTTAAACACTATTGTTGCAAATTGAACATTCCTGAACATAGCCCGAACACTGAACACTTGAACGTTTCCGTTGAATTTTAAAGTCCAAAACTTGAATTATAAAATTACTTTCAACAAAAACTCTCAACAGATTTTTTTTATTTTTTTCCAAGACCACAGCACGAAGACAATTTTTCTACCACCTTTTTAAAATTGCGACGTTTCTATTTTTTATTTGGTTCATAATTAAACGCAAGCAAAGCTTAAAAAACCGACATCACCGCCTTATCTTTGGAACCTTGATCAGATTTAATGTATTGCACACGCATTATTGACGATAACTCAAAAACAATAAATCAGATTTTGACGATTCAGATCAAATTTCAACGGGACCACATGAAAAGCACCAGCAGTCAAATAAAAAAATAATCATCAAAATCGGTTCACAACGAAAGAAGTTATGAGGTTACTTTTGAAGTCAGTCAAAAACGAGAACATCGTCAAAGTAGTCCACAGAATACGCATTATTGACGATATCTCAAGAACTACTGATCAGATCTTGATTAAATTTATATGGGACCAATTGGAAAACAATTTTTGAAATCGGTTCACGTGGAAAGAATTTATATGAAGTAACACACATAAGAAAAAAAAAAAATAGTCGACTTGAGTACCTCCTCCTGTTTTGGGAGGTTAGTTACAGAGGTAATTTTAAAAAACTAAAGTACAATGGGCGGACTCATCGCTAAAAGCGATCTCTTCCAGTCAATTTTTGGATGAAGAGACGGATAATTTTGTATAATAAGGTCGGTGGTGTAACAGCATTATAATAGACATACATACAACTTACTTAGATACCTATCTATATACATTAATACATATAAACTTACATAAACAATATTTTAAATAAACCTACTTTAAAATGATGATATTGCTTCTTGTTTTGAACGCATCTGCAGAGCAATATAAATGCATTATTATTCCAAAAACACAGCGGCTAACAAACCCAATGAGTTACACACCATCACACATATTACAAAAGAGTCTTGGATATAATTAAGTACAGATTAAACAGCAGTTACTCAGTGCATAACCCTCCCACAGATAAAAAAATCGTACTTGGTGCTTAATTAAAATCATTATAATCATGCGGGACACGCCCCCGTGCGAAAGAGACCAAACTTTGAGTAAGATGTTTTGTTCTTGAATCTCTTTGAGTCTATACCGCTTATATAATGGACAGTGTGCGTAGGAATTACATGACTTGATTCCTCCATGCCCGTTTTACCATCTAACAACAAGACAAACTATCAAATGTCATCCATATATGGTTGAAATACCTCCAGTTCGCTCGAATCGTTTCGCTTCTACGTTTATCATTCGTACGGAGTGGAACTCATTGCCCTTGTGTTTGTTACCCGGACGGTATAGGTAATCTGGGAGTCTTCAAGTCAAGAGTGAATAGGTATTGTCTAGGCAAGCATGCTGCATCTTCGGCCGCATCATCTCTTTCTAGTAGGTGAAATTGTGGTCGAATGCTTGCTTATCGAGCATAAAAAAAATGCTTTGCTCTATTGATCATCGAATACTATCAGAATCTTTGTCCTGACATAGTGACTCACTGACTGACTGACTGACTTAGAGAAAATGCACAGCCAAAGCCACTGGTCGTAGAGACTTGAAATTTGGAAGCTTAATACGTAGGGATTCACTAAGAATGATTTTTTGGAAATTCCACCCCGAAGAGGGTTAAATGGGGTGAAGACGTTGTATGAAAGTTTTTTGGTTTTTTTACTTATATATAGAGTTATTAGTATATATTTATATATATATTTATGTTATATATTTTTATTAGTTAGTATGTATAATCTTAAGTATTTTATATATATGTACATTACAATTCGATATAAATTTCATTAACATATATTTTCTTTACCCCTGATTGATGCACGCCTCATGTCATTTCATTTTCCACCGCTGGATGACTGGTAGAGAATGCTTTTAGCCTTAAGTCCTCCTTATGTACACTTTTTACTGTGCAATAAAGTATTAAATAAATAAATAAATAAATAGAGGAAAAAAAAGTATTAAGGTACTTCATTTAATATAAAAAAATAAGTTATCAATATTTTTTGCCAGGGTTATATTAAGGTGGTGCAATAGGGGATGAAAGTTAATATCGAAAGTTCTATAATCATGAAGTTACTAGCCGTGCTCCCCGTCTTCGCCCGCGTTAATAAAGTAAAAAAACCTATGTGTCATTCCGGAACCTAAACTATCTACATTGTAAATTTCATCAAAATCAGTTTATTCATTACGGAGGTACGTGGTAACAAACATTCACACACAGGCATACACACACACAAACTTTCGCATTGATAATATTAGTAGGACACTGATGGTAAAAGGTATTTGAGTGGTTCATTTAAAATCCTTATCCTTACTAATATTATAAATGCGAAAGTAACTCTGTCTGTCTGTCTGTTACGCTTTCACGCTAAAAATACTGAACCGATTTAAACGAAATTTGGTACACAGATAGTCTAGAGCCTGAGAAACGACATAGGCTACTTTTTAACCCCGAATTCTGGCTGGTCCGGGACTTACGCGGGCAAAGCCGCGGGGCGCAACTAGTAAAAAATATGTCATGAATATTGTTTGCCAGGTTTGTATTTAGGTCTAAATTTTTGTTTGTTTTCTCTTCACGCTGTAACGGCTAAGCCGATTTGGCTGAAATTTGCAATGTAGTTTATACTCAGGATGAACACATAGGCTGTTTAATTAAACTTCTTAATTAAGCAGGTTTGGCTATCTACACCATCGCCCAAAAAATCCATCTGACAATACTAGGACACCTTAAGGTATCCTACCAAATACTATACCTTCTAGGAAACAAATTACTAACAATATGTAAATTATTCATACACTACCTTCTCATAAAATACCTTATCTTATAATTTCCTATTACTTAACATTTCCTGGCAAATCCTAAACCAATGAATGTAAATAAGAAGTCAACATTAGCAAAGTAACTTGACAGGTATAAAAATACCTGAATAAATATTCATGCTAATAGAAAATGCTACTTTACTCGATGTTATCAGGATGAAGAACCACCAAGTACTATGGGACCAGTTAGCGACAATAATGTTTTGGTCACCATCAAGTCAAAAGTGAATAAGTAGGTTTTTTATTCAAGATAGGCAAACGTTTGTCCACCATCTCACCTGATTGTAATTGACGATGTGGTCGATGATGGAGCACGTTTGCCTAGAAGATGCCTATTCACTCGAGACTTAAAGACTTGACCCATATTGTATTTATCAGGGAACACAGACTCAGGTAAGGAATTCCATTCTTTTGCAGTTCGCATAATGTATGTGGAGGCAAAACGCTTCGTTCGCATTTTTGGAATATCTACCATATGTATCATATGTATCTTCGAGGAAAGCATCAATTTCGGGTCTTACATTGAGACAAATGCCCAAATAGCTGCCAAAAAGCTGGGAATCCTTGCAAAGGTGAGACGGTACTTCACTCCGGAACAATTGCTCGACTTGTACCAAGCGCAGGTGCGCCCATGTATGGAGTATTGTTCTCATCTTTGGGACGGTTCAGCTAAATACCAACTTGAGGCTCTTGAAATCATTGAGTGAAGAGCGAAGTGACTTATTAACAGCGACCAGTTGACTGATGCAAAACTTCAGAGCTTAGGGCATCGTCACATGGTGGCGAGTCTCTCGATATTTTATCGGATACATTTCGGAGAGTGTGCAACGGAATTACACAATCTACGGACATCGAGACAGACACTTACGCGACACCGCTATATGGTAGATATTCTACAAATGCGGACAAAGCGTTTCGCCTTCACATTCAATATGCGAACTGCAAAGAATGGAATTCCTTACCTGAGTCTGTGTTTCCTGATAAATACAATAAGGGAGTCTTTAAGTCGCGAGTGAATAGGCATCTTCTGCGCAAACGTGCTCCATGGTCGACCGCATCGTCACTTACCATCAGGTGAGATAGCGGTCAAACTTTTGCTTATCTTGAATAAAAAAAATGCTACATCTTCGCCCGCAACATCGCTTCCCATCGTGTGAGATAATGGTTAAATGTTTACCGAACATAAAAGAAACATTTGTGTGTGTGACTTTGGTTTTTTTTACTCTTTCGCATTCACAGTTCCATACTAAGTTCGATGACTTATATCGTAGGTAGCGTAAACATTCACATCACACACACAATCACAACCAGAACCAGAAAAATACATTTTCCTTAGGGAGAAAAACTGTTTTTCCCACCGCCGGGAATCGAACCCGATATGCAGGGGCTTAGAAGGCGCAGGCGCACCCAACTAAGCCAACACGTTACAACTTTTGTTGTGGCAATTAATCACATTCACTCCGCATACGCATGTAACGTATCTTCTAAGTGCAGATAATACAAAATGATTCATAAAAAAACTCACGCGCATTTTGAACTATTAAATAACAGTTCCAAAACATTGTGGAGCGAAAAACAAAATAATACATTTTCAGGAAAATATACTCTTATTTTTCAATAAGACTGTGTAAAATATATATCCTTTATTAGTAAGGCGTAGTCAGGTAAAAAATATAAGTTGGTCCTCCCATGATGATATGTCATAAAAAGTTGCTAGAGGAGACATTGTCATCGCAACATTAATGCATAAAAAAACATAGAAATTAAACATAAAATGATATAATTAAACTTCTCGTGATAATGTTCTCAAGAATTCATTGAAAATAAGAAACTAAACATAGGTAATTATGTCCTCTTTTGAAAGTTTAAAGTGGCCTACACACTGGTTATGTAATCGTGGTCGTTTTTTATATATCACCAACAGATTTTCAAACAGTCTTTGCCCACGATAATCAAGTTTAAAAGTAGCCGTGTTAATCCTAGCTATAAGCGATGTACATTCCGTCATCAAATCCGTTTAGCCGTTACCTACACACTCATTTAAACACAAACTTTCGCTTTTATAATTATTAGTGTAAAGTGTAATAAACTAGAAGGTGAATTATTACCATTTCACTATTTTTTTCGTCTTTTCCTTTGGTTTTTTTTAATTAATGTTTCTTATATTTTTTTATAACTTCTCTACAAAATGCTATACTTCTTGAAATTAATCTCAAATTAACAGAATATATAAATTTATAATTAAATCAAGGTTCATCTTTGCTATCTTTTATGATATTGAGTGACGATGCAGCTTACTATGCAATACTCACTCACAGCTTTACTGCAAGTATTTTGATATATCTATTCCAATTACATTTTAAAATCTGCGAAGTTAAACGTAACTTAAGCAGCAGTCTAGAGCAAATCAGCATCACAAAACATGCACTCTGGGTTACAATTTGTACATACTGTTAAATTAAAATTAAAAAGGGAATTAGCGTGACTTACGCGTTGTCGATGTCTAGGTGGGACGCGACGGCGAGCGCTCCGCACTCATCCTGAAGAAGGCTTCCGAATGAAGCCGAAACAATTGTGGATTTAGACATCGACAACGCGTAAGTCACGCTAATTCCCGTTTTTATTTTAATTTAATAGTTCAAAATGTGCGTGAGTTTTTATTAAATTGTGTACAGTATGTATACTGGGTCACAATTTGTTCTAAGATACGCCAGTCGCCGCGTTTTTCCGACAAATGTAAAGACTCCCTAAAGAAACCTGTCGTATCGTAAAGCCTGAATTTAAGTGTATCGACTGACGACGAGTCACTTAAGGCTAAATGCACATATTTGCCAACATAACGGTGTTGAGTTTCCTACGCGTATCGACAGAAGGCAGTTATTATGTAGAGAGGAGACGTCATGTTGTTTCGGTTTCGGTTTTAGTTTCGGCCTAGTTGGAACTTCGAGCACTTCAAGCGTTGGAACTTAAAACATTGCTTGCAGCAACACTGAAGATGAAGAAAGAAACACAACTTTAGACACAATGGGACTGAGTTTTTTTGTAATTGCTATTCACTAGGCTATCTACTCGTAAGTATACTAGATTTCGGTAATTTACTTTGCCGAAAAAGCTTATAGTTTAACATGAATATTATAATTTAATCTTAAGTAAAAAATCAAGCGACAGATTTTAAATCAAGTGATAGCTTGTAAATCGTCCTTTAATAAATCAAACATACCTATGATGAAATGGTATACTAAATACATTATGGATACGCTGTAATAGACTTGTAATAGATAAGATTAGACGAAACTTACTTAGAAGTAACGTAGTGCACCTGATTTTTTTTTAATATTAACCTCGATAGGCAAACATTTGACAACTATCTCACCTAATGGAAAGTGAAGATATGGCATGTTTGCCTAGAAGTTTCCAATTCACCCTTGACTGCAAACTCTTAGATTATACCGTTAGGGGAACAAATACGCGGGCAATGAATTCAACTCTATCGCCGTACGGATGAAAAATATAGAAGCGAAACGCCTCGAGCTGGAGGTATGTCATCCATAAATAAGTGGTGTTTGCCAGTTTGTCTTACAATTTGATGCTAAAACGGTAATGGGGACATTAAATCGTGTAATTCCTGCGCTCATTTCCCCAAAATCTAAACAATTTATTAAATGTGTCAAAAACTAGAAACTATTAGTTGTTGTTGTATTTCCAATTAGTGTATTGTAAACACTAATTGGAAACTAGTATTTAGCTGGAAAAAAGGTCTACAAAACGTAAGAGTCAATGCTTTATTCCATCCTTCGGCTTTATCTTCGGTTTCGTCCTCACAAACTTTCCCAGCACTATAAATAAATGCGATGTTTAAAAACTGATATGGAGTTTAAAATGTCGAATAATAAAGACCACACAGGACTTTAAGTGCTGAAGGGTTTAGTAGTTTTAATTTAATTTACTGGCGACTTTCGGAAATGAAAAAATAAAGATAAATTTCCATAACTTGCTATTGAATGTATTCGACATCGTTCAAGTAACAAATTCATTTCATTTTTAAAGAAAAAAGTTGTGTTTTATCGCAAATAAAAAAATGAGTAAGTAGTTTTAAATGTGAATAGTTTTTTTTAAGTGCTAGATAGACATGGCTTTGACCACCATCTTACCTGAAAAATGATAATTTATTTTTAACAGAAAAAATATTTCCTTTTATTATTTCAGACATAAAAACGTAACTTTTTAAAATTAACTCAAACGTACTTCTTACATGCCCCGACATTAATCGTGTACTGTCAATAATTGAGTATTTCTCATATAAAATGTAAGTTATTCTAAGACTTTCCTAGTGCTTTACCAAATTTGACGAAGATTTCTCATTTGGCATATTATCAGACTTACATCTACGCTGCTTGTTCCAACAACAACAGTTTTCCAAAAAAAACCTTTTTAAAATGAAAGCAAATATCTATAAACATCTAAACATCAATATTTTCAATGGCAAGAGGTAAATAAACTGTTTGAGCCCAGTTTACTCTTGCTCAAATAAACTATTTAATATTCTGTGGTTAAGGGCCATTCAATTAATATCCCACTAATTACAGGTCAGATATATCTCGAGATGATTAAGCGTATGGGTTTAAGTTATAAGATATTAGATAAAGCAAAACAGTATTTTATGGCTGACCCGGTTTTATAACAAAAACAGTCGTGCCCCGCGGCTTTATCAAATTAAAAAGTAGTCTATGTGTTAATCCTAGATATAACCTATGTATAATCCAAATTTTGTCCTAATACGTTCAGCAGTTACAGCGTGAAGAGAAATAAAACATAGTTACACATTTACACACCAATTTTATTAGGATTTATAATATTAGTGTAATTACCAAAACTGTAACCAAATTGCCAATGCGAAAGGTCAAATCATTAGTAAAAAGTGCGTTATTATATAAAAGAATCAATGATTATGTAAATGACAAGGATTCATAGAGGCAAACCGCACAAGCATGTTTTATTTTTTTAATGCTCGATAGGCAAGCATTTGACCACTGTCTCACCTGATAGAAAGTGAAAATGCGGCCGAAGATGTAGCATGCTTGCCTAAAAGGTACCTACTACTCTTAATCAAAAACTCCTAGATTATATCTTTCGGGGAACAATTGACGTTTGACAGTTCTTGTCGTTAGATGGTAAAACGGGCATCCCCCATGCCCGTGTTATTAACTCGTGTAATTTCTGCGCCAATCTCAAAAATGGAAGCGATAGAATACCGATAGATAGGCTGGTAACTTGACGTCGGTGACCGAAACTCTGTAATTTGGACTCGACTAGCTTGTCATCGCTAATGAGTCTTTTCACTCGTCGGTCAATGGACTCAAGAACTTCAAGCTGGTACTTAACTGAACCATCCCACAGGTGGCCGTAGTCTCCATACTCCATACACGATTGGACTTGATCTTGATATAAATTGAGACGGTGCCCCGGTGTGAATTTTACTAGTAATATAAGTTTTCAAGCTATCATGGTCACTTTCACTATAAATTTTTGTATCAATAACGGGATATTTACCATGTATTTCGTTTGTTTTGTTTTGAGTTTCCGATATTTCGGAACTGTTGCAAGCGCCATGATCACGGAGTAACTGACTCAAAACAAACAAAATACATGGTAAATATCCGTTATTGCTACAAACATTTACTAGTAATAATTAGTTTATATAGAAAAAAGAAGATATATATATATATATATACATATAAAAGAAATGGAAGAAATATCGCTACCGTATTTCTTGTCACTTTTTCTCAAAATAGCTACAAATTAGCAAATCTGGCAATTAAAGTCATTAACTTTCATTGCTTCTTTGGGACTCATGTTTACTTACCCTTATTTTTGATGTCAATGATTGGCAAACCTACCTTGGTGGCAGCTGGCGGACAACTTTCCTTGACGGCGATTGGATTGTGAATGTCGCAAAAAGAAAGGTAAAATGGCCGCCCATGACGGCGATTGGATTGTGAATGTCACAGAAAGAAAGGTAAAATGGCCGCAATTAAAATAATAATTGTTTGATCATGCTCATTTTCAAATATTAATTTTGATATAAAATGTATTGTTGTTATGAGCGAAATTTTATTACACTACTGACCATGCCCCGCGGCTGCGCCCGTGATTATTAATATTATTTTTGTGAATGAAGATTTATAATTATTATTAATTAAATTTAAAATGCTATTCCTGAACCTAAACTACCTACATTTTAAATTTCATCAAAATAGGTTTATTCGTTGCGGAGATACGTGGTAACAAACATACACACACACAAACTTTCGCATTTATAATATTAGTATGATATGACATATTCCAACAGAACTATAAACCGCTTGTCTCTCATCACTCAAACAGTCCACTCAAAGCTAAATTAAGTATTAAAATTCACAACCTACCCAAGTTAATACAGGATGTTCAAGTAAATTGTTCTCAGATACCATCTCGTAATAACTTCTTTGGAGCACCCTATGTTCCAAATGAAACCTTGAAAGGTGGTTTAAAAAAAAAGTAAAAAGGTTTAAGACACAAAAAGTTTAATTGGTTGTAAATTCTTGGGAGTTTTGGCCTCTCGTGGTAGGTTTGGTGTGTTCTGATTAATAAGGGGTAGAGATAATTAACTTCGTACACTTAATTAGTATTAATGTTGCCAAAATAAAATAAAAATAATCTTTATATACATAATTCTACTGTACATGTGTATGTCACTGAACTCCACCTAAATTGCTGGACCGATTTGAATGAATTTTTTTGTATGCGTTTGGGTGGCTCCCTGGATGGTTTAGATTCACAAATCAGCCCGGCACTGCAGGGGTCCGCTGGCGGAAATTGCACACGGGCGATGCCGGGGCCAATCACTAGTATATTATAAAATTCACCTTGTGCCTGTTGAGTAGAAAATAAAAACAATAAATTTGTTTATTTACCAAAAACACATATTGTAACACATTATACGTAAACATTACATCAGAATGTGTCATACATTCCGTATGACAATTCCGTCATACATTCCGTCATATATGTGCCGCTATTTCAACCGACTTCAAAAAAGGAGGTTCTCCATTCGACTGTATGTTTATTTTTGTATGTATGTTACGCGATAATACCGCCAATTATGTGTATATATTAAAAAAAATTGTTTAGTAGATTATACTTCAGAGGTGGTCCCATATAAATTTTATCGAAATCGACCAAATATAAGCGGTGAAGTCGGTTTTTTAAGCTTTACTTACGATAAAATTATTTTGACATATTTTTTATTTAATGTCTGTAGATAATTTTTTTTTAAATTAAGTTTATTTAATCAAAAATCTGTAAAAGTAAGTAGTAAAGATGTGGTCACTACGCTACGCATAGAATGACTATCTTTCAAGAATAACTACTGGATATAATATTAGTGGATTTGGCGGCAGATTTCTACTTCGGTTTTATCAGTGCAGTTCTTCTAAGTGTCAGTCATATTTTGGCAGATAAACTTGAGAACCAATCATTCGATTCCTACAGTGTGTGCGTCACGTACCAACAGGTGATATAGTGGACAAACGCTAGAATGTCAGACATTTTTTTAAACTGGTTCTCACTCTCTGCCCCACACTAAGTTTAAAGACTTGCGTCGTGGGTGCCCGAAACATATACACACACAAAATGCCTAGAACCAGAAACACAAATGCTCCTGCCGGGAATCGAACCAAGAACCCACGACGCTGAAGGCAGAGACCTCCCTACTGCGCCAACTCGGTCGTCAAAAGTGGGGTCCGATATATCATCAGGTTATAATATTTTTTATTTATAAAACAACTTGTCATACGAGTTATACCTTATTTCAAACAACATCATAAAATATAAGCTGTTCTCTAAACCCAAACAAATAAAAGATTTCAACATAATCCAACGACCTAAATTGAAACGCATAAATCGCTAGAAATTATCAAAAAAACAAAAAAGTTATTGACCCAAACTGTTGACAACCACTGACATCATTTACAATTAATGACGGTCGTATTCGACTTGGCTACCAAAATCAGTGGTGGTCTACCTTTTTACACCTCACAAAAAAATCTTTTATACCATTTGATACTCTAAATGCCTCTACCTGTGATATATAACACTGATTATTATTGAACATTCTTAAGGATTCCTACACACATGGTCTTTAATAGAATGCTTTTTACTATGACTGCGAAGGTGTAAGCCGTAATTCATCCGGACTACACACGTATCGTACAGCTCTAGCCCTTTCTGGAACCTCATAGTACTTTTTTAATAACTTCAAAAAGGAGGTTTTCAATTCGACTGTCCTTTTTTGTGTTACATCAGAACTTTTCTCTAGGTGACTGATTTTGATGATTAAAAAAAAATATTTGAAAGCTGGTGCTTCCTTTGTGGTCTCATTTAAATGTGATCAAGATCTGACCAGTAGAATTTGTTTTATCCTCAATAATGCTTAATTCATTTAATCTAGAGACCCCACTTTCGGCATCAAAATTCGCTCTTATAAAAAAATATCATATTCTTCGTCTTGTCAGTGTCTTAAATATCCGTTCTGGACGTAAATTACAAAATTAAATACCAGTAGTTTTACGCGGGAATATAATTTTAATGATGGGCCTATAATAATTTTACGGCTCTGCTGTGTTGTAAATGTTATTTTTTCTTTAATCCTTGGGAATCCTTGAGAAATAGCCAAGTTACGTATCTTGATAGATAGATAAATAAATAAAAAATATGTAATGCACAAACAATATTAATTTTAGGTCTATAGGCGAATTTAATGCTACAAAGCATTTTCTTACAGTATATCGTAGAGCAAATGATTGGTAAAAAGAAGTATTATTTTACAAAATCTTTATTTTGTATGTATGTATGGAGCAAGAGTGTCACATTAATGTGTTTAGTTCAAAATTATTAAACAGTAAAAATATGTAAGAAATTAATTTTAACAACGGTTTTTTTTTATTTTAACTTCATTAAATAACGCGTAGCAAAATCAAAATATTGAAAATCTGACTTTTCAATATTTTGTTGTTGTTTATAAACAACACTCTGTCTGTGAATGTGTTAAAGCCCAAGTGAAAAATGTCCGTCTCTCCAAATAATTTTTATGTGCTTTTCTGCCGCTTGCATATTTTGTTGTTTCAAGCTGTAAAAATATCCTTACTTCAGTTATATATTATTTGTATATATGTATGTATATTATAAGTATATGTATTTATTACATAATAGCTTTTATCTTGCATAATGATGTGTAAAACTTAGGTATTTAATAAAGTTTTTTTGTACATCCCTGTTACATCGTTCTATTTAAAATACACTCCATTCCAAAGGTTGTCTGGAATAGATGCTGCCAGTGATAAGACCACCGATTGTACACTTTAGTTTAGTAAATTTTATTTATTTCTACATGTTTTTTGTATAGTGTGTCAATAAAAAGTTATCTATCGATCAAGTTACCTTTCAAATAAATAAATCAAAATCGGTCTAGCCGTTTCTGAGCTATGCCACAGACAATGCCACATACACACTACAAACTTATAACACACATTTTTTTTCGAAGCCTTGTCTGAGTAAGCTGTCCAAATGAGTAATATTTTGGTTTTGGCTTGATCGATTTCGATATAATTTATATGGGACCACCTCTGAAGTATAATTTACCAAACAAAAAAGAATTTTGAGAATCGATCCTCAAATGGGGGAGAAATTAGTGAACATACATAAAAAAACATACAGTCGAACATAGTCCTCCTTTTGAAGTCGGTAATATAACTAAAATACACATTATCTACCTGAAGAAATATCAGAAAAGGTCCATAAGAGCTAACAGCTACCTACTTATTATATTGCTATTATAACTTAATATCCCCATAACGGTTCTCAACCACCCCAAAACCCATGGGTTCCCATAAAAAGTACCCCATTATGGGAGATCCGTGGGTACGCC
Organism: Lomographa bimaculata; assembly: GCA_948107665.1. Taxonomy (NCBI): domain Eukaryota; kingdom Metazoa; phylum Arthropoda; class Insecta; order Lepidoptera; family Geometridae; genus Lomographa; species Lomographa bimaculata. The sequence continues at coordinate 7,612,604 of OX403608.1, read as the reverse complement.
ATGCTTATCATTTTCTGGTCTGATGAACTTTAAATAAAAGTTAATCGACCTTGAAGATTTTTGATATAATCATTGACGTTAATTCACCGTAATATTGGAATAACTTGACATCGTTCTGTTTATTTTCAACCGACTTCAAAAAAGGAGGTTCTCAATTCGGCTGTTTTTTTTTTGTATGTATGTTACGCGATATCTCCGCAAATTATGAATCTTGTTTTATTATTTAAAAAAATAAAAAATAAAAATTTTGAATCGATTTAATTTTTTTTTTTTGTTTGGTAGAGTATGCTTCAGAGGGTACCATATAAATTATATCGAAATCGGTCTAGTCAAAACCGAAATATAAGCGATGAAGTCGGTTTTTTTAAGCTTTGCTTCGTTTCAATTATTCCTAAGTATATATAGAAGGAAGTTGGAGAGTATATATACCTATACGTAAGTATACTATTTTACCATTTAATTATACATTATTATATTTTTGATCGAGCAAAGCGAGATCTCGTTGACATGGCTGATGTCCGTCCGTCCGTCTGTTAGAGATATTTAGCGTCTAAACCATAAAACCATATTCTCAAAAAATATGTAAAGGCCATAAAGAGACCAGAGCCATTAATGGCAATTAAAATAATATAATTAAGTAAAAATATGAAGGGGGAGCAAAATAATAATTAAAAATAATTAATAATTGTAAATGATAAGTCTTAAGTTACTTGAAATAAATGAAAATTATAAAAATATTTTTTCTATTACGAAACCAGTTTAAAAAAAAAACTATTTCGGGAAATAGGCCACCAAAGTCATTGTTTTTAGACCTATTTTATCACGGGGTATATCTAAAACTTACGTATAAAATCCGTTATATCCTGTGCTTGAACAACAATCAAACAGATCAACATAGAAATCAAACAATCATTATCAAAAAAAAAGTAATAAGCAATTAATTTGAATAGTTTTTCTATAGCCTAAAGAAAACCCGTTTTCCTGTCTTTCATATTTCGTCATCGCTATATATATACTTACTCATTAGTATCACACCATTAATAATTAAACGCTTCCCCACTTTATCTTCGAAACTTTGATCAGATTATATGTACTAAACACGCATTATTGACGATATTCAAGAACTACCGATCAGACCTTAATCAAATTTAAATGGGACCAATTGGAAAGCGGCATCTTTCAAACAAAAAAAAAACAAAATCGGTTCACATGGGACGAAGTTATAAGATAACAAACATTTAAAAAATACAGTCGTCTTGAGTACCTCCTCCTTTTTTGTGAAGTCGATAGAAAACTAATATTTTATTCTGTTTCAATAAAATGCAGAGACAATATCTTTAAAGAAAACTTCCTGTAAAGTAAGAGCCAATCTCAAAGTCAGCACAACTTTATATTTTCCCTGACTTTGAACAGAATTAATATAAATGCGTGCAAAGCATCATTTAACCAAACGTAACTGAACCCCCGTATTTATTATACAAAGTCAAACTTAACCAATCCAAACGAATATATTGGTTTTAAGAAAACTTCGTTCGGAAATTTTCAGTTTTTGCTAGACTTGATGTGTAAACTTCGTGTTTGAGTTTAGAACGAAATGAAACTGGCGATTTAGCATTCAAAATGGCTGACAGACGCTTTCAATTCTCGGTTTGTCTTAAACATAGAGTTTTGCCGCGAAAGTGAAAAAATGGCGTTATTCATTTTATATAATTTTCCAAAACTGTGATTCTTTGAGTGTTAATGTGTAATAATGGTGGATTATTAACCGTTAATACTTAGTAAACGTGCATAAGTGTAGGCAAATCATACAAAGTTGAAAAATGTGATTTTCGCATTCACTCCAAAACTCCAATAGAAGTTCTAGTAAAGTTTCTACCACTTTACTAGGGCATGACTTGACTATGACAGGACCTTGACTGTTTTACTTGACTTTGACTGTGACTAAGACTTTTAATCAACATCAACTTCTTCTTTAAATGGCGACTATAGGGTTGTCGCACCTAAGACTTTTAATATGATATACACTTGAAATACATAATTACTTATAATTACGGTGTTCCGGCAGTTATCCTTGAGAGCCTGCGTGTTCCAGGTCTAGTGTGTTTGCCAGCTTCGATCACATCGTCACTTACCATCAGGTGAGATAGTGGTCAAACACTAGCCTGTCACAAAAAAAAAAAAAAAAAAATTGACACTGGCTAAATGCAAAGATTGCGAAGCCAATATTAAATGAAAATGGAATGTCTTAAACATAGACAAATAAGATATATACCGAATGGTCTTTAATTGTTATTTGGGAAGGTGGATGTTTTAACCAAAGTATTAGTACAAGCCCTAATTTGTTTTCTATCTAGATAGTTTTAACAAAAAGAAATAAATACATTTCTTTGGAGTAAGTATCACACTAATATTCTCACTCATGTGGGATGTGGGACTCACAGTCCCACACTAAGTTCAAAGACTTGAATCGCGGGTGCCGGAAACATTCGCATCACACACATTTCACCCAGAACCAGAAACACAAATATCACTGCGGGAACTGGATCGTCGACGTAAACATTAAAATCTTGTAAGATTACATTACAAGATTTTAATTTTACCTTCAGTCAATTACGTTTCATACAAATTACCCCCATTTAAGTGATCATATTCCCAAAATTTAAATAAACGACTCCGTACTCATTGTTTCAAAAACAGTAATTACCCTCTCAAAATCTGATCCTCAAATTATTTAATACATTTTAGCCATTATTATAAAGGTACTTGTACATTTCCAGCCCATTGTTCGTATCTTGTAACTTTTCATTATTCGAACATAATAGTGATGTGAAACATACTATCGATCTTTCAAAGTTGCGCATATTAATCATGTTAATCGTATACTAGATATGGCTGGTCTGGTTTTATCTCGTCGCGTGTCATTTGTCAGATAAAAATGTGGATGGTACAGGTTACAGTGCAATTGCATAGCTGCAACAAAGTAGGTTTACGTTTTTAAAGGTAAAATTAAAGACATTATTTCTTTTACTATTAAAGTTTTCGTAGAATTAGACATTATAATGGGTATGCCACTACGCTCCAAATATTATTAAACTCATCCCGAAGACGAGCATCGTACATGCCCGAAACCTAGTTCGACAATTATCGACCAATGACGGTGTGAGTGATAGCCGTATTTTAATAACATTATTTCTTTATCTTATATCTATAACTTCTTTTTTTGTTTCTACGTTATGTTATTTGATTTTGTTTTTAGTTTATTTAGCCTTATATTTTTTGCTATTTTCGTTTTTTACGATATAAACCTTTTTTACCGACTTCCCAAAAAAAGAGGAGGTACTCAAGTCGACTTTTTTTTTGTTATACCTCATAATTTAAGTACCTAGTTTTCTTTATTCATCAATGTATATATATAAGAAACTAAGCTGTAGCAAAAAAACGTTTTTCCTATGGATCATGTTAAAAACTAATACACAAAACATAATTACATCCTTCTAATCTTACAATTAATATTATAAATAGAAGTAGAGAAAGTTTGTGTGTGAGTGCGTGAATGTTTGTTACCATTCTCCATAACGAATAAACCGATTTTGGTGAAATTTATAATGTTGAAAGTGTAGGTTCCGGAATAACACAGGCTGATTTTTAATTTAATAGATAAAAAGTAGTTTATGTGTTAATCCGGGGTGTTAAGCTACCTCCATACCAAAATTCATAGAAATTAGTCCTGCCATTTAAGCGTGAAGAAATAACAAACATATAAACACACAAACTTTCTGCTTTATAATATAAAAAGTGTGACACTATCCTTAATTTTTAACACATTATTTGTATAAGAAATATAAAAAAATATTAGCATAATAGAATTCAAAATTCAATTATTAAAACTTGACAAAAGTTTTATATTTGTGCCGTTTGGGGTTGAGAAGCTAGGCCCATGGGGACCGGATGCATTAGATATTTTCAAAGATTTGTCTAAGAGACTGATTGATTCGGCACATGACCAAAATGCTGGGTTGTATTTGGGGCAGAGGATAACCCTTGCTATACAGCGTGGTAACTTACTTGCGTGGAACTTTGCCAAACATTAAAGATCGTCTAAACCATCTTTAACCTTTTTTTTATAACTTGAATATTTATATTGTTAAATAAAAAAATATTATTAAATTAATTTATAGATTCTATACCTACACAGTGTTTCAAATAAGTAAGTTTATATACGTATAGTTCCATAAATTCCCAGCCACTTCTAGCTAACAACATCCGTGCATCCATTCATCGCTGCAACCCCAACCATTCTGGCATAGTACATGCAAATCGCCCCCGGCTATGAAATATACGACCAATAAATAAACAACGCAGGGGTGAAATTAAATATTCATTTGGACCAGTGACGGGGTACGTCGATAAAACGTGATGTATTTTTATGTGTATGGATGTTGACGGGGGAAATTTAAGAGGTTTACAATAAAAACCCATAATAATAAACTATGCAACATACGCCATGGAATATATTTTTGGTAAATATAATCTACTATACAAAAACAAAACTAAAGTTGCTATAATTTCAATACGAACATCACACTTCTCACCAAACACAAGAAGTAAGTAAAATTATTGTATTTGATCATGATAAATAAATGCTAATTTATATTTTCTTTATAACACATACTTATTTAAAGACTTAAAGACCAAAGTCTTTAATGTGTGCGTTCTGCCTGTTGTGACCTACGCAGCCGAAACGTGGACACTGACAGTTAGACTAGTCCACAAATTTCAGGTTGTTCAGCGAGCCGTGGAGAGAGCTATGCTCGGTATTTCTCTGAAGGATCGAGTCCGGATCGAGGTGATCCGACAGAGAACTAAAACGCCGACATAGCTCAAAGCATAGAATTAGCAAGCTGAAAATCCAGTAGGCTGGCCACGTCTCTAGAAGAGCGGATAACCGCTGGAGTAGACGCATACTTGAGTGGAGACCGCGACTCGGCAAACGTAGCAGAGGACGTCCGTCGGCCAAGTGGAGCAGAGACCTGGAAAAGGAGGCCGGCAGAAACTGGATGAGAAGAGCCGAAGAATGGGCTCAGTGGCGATCATTAGGAGAAGATTAGATCCAGCAGTGGACAAAAATAGGCTGACGATGATGATGATTTATTATCATGTATTATCGACGTCATTTAAAATAAATATAGAAGAACGTAAACAAACAATGTAATGCAAGATTCATTGTCTAGTTAATCCGCATCGTCACTTTCCATCAGCCGAGATAGCAGTCAAATGCTTGCCTATTATTTAAAAAAAACTAAATAAACAGAGAGAAGTAATCTTCTACCGTTAATTAAAATTTTATTCCCACAGTCTACTTATTTAATGTTTAAACTTTACTTTAAAAGCTTGCCAAGCTAAATTATATTTCGAGTTAATTATATTAGAGTGTAAAATACTCTAATCGATACCCACGATTAGAAATGGTAAGGGACAGCACTACCCCCGTCCAATATCGTAATAGGCAGGCTAAAGAGTGAGGCGACTTGTACAACATCACCAAATTAGCCGGCCGGTGTGCAATAGCCCTTAGGCTACTCAAGGGTTGTCACGGGAGAGAAATGTATCACAAAAATATTTCTCTTTAAAAGAGTACAGTAATAATTACTTAAATACAGCTTCAGTGCTTTCAAGTTTTTGGTAAGTTTTATTGTTTTAAATTTTTCAGCCGTCTAGAATTAAAGGCAAATTTAGTTAAAAATAAAAAAATATATAATTGTATATAAAACAAACTAAGCGATGTACTAGGTACTCTTCGCCATTTAGTCAAAACCTACGTAAAAATATGATGATTCCATACATTCACTGTAAACATTCTTAAATAACAAATAAAAATAAAAACTTATATTATACCTGCGTATTCCAGGTCTAGTGTGTTTACCAGCTTCGATCACATCGTCACTTACCATCAGGTGAGATAGTGGTCAAACACTAGCCTGTCACAAATAATAAAAAAAAAATATCAGACACAAATTAGTCGAATCTGTACCTACAGTTATGAAATTCTGTTTTTCATAGTATATTCCTCGACGACAGTAGATTCAGTTACTGCCCTCTGCACTCTGTGAGTCCTGGGTTCGATTCCCGGCGGAATTTGAATTTTTTTCGCACAATTCTCTTTCCCAAACGACATTTGTGCTTCTCGCTATGGGTGTTGTTTGTGTTATTAATGTTTCCAGTATTCACGATACAAGTCTTTGAACTTAGTAAGATGCGATTATGAATGCGTTTGTTTTTTTTTATATTTTTTTTTTGTAATAATTTCAATTTAAGAGACAGTTATAATCACACTAATATTATAAATCTGAAAGTTTGCGTTTAGTTTGTTTGTTTTCTCTTCACGCTGTATTGGCTAAACGACTTTGGATTAAATTTGGAATGTACATAGCTTATACCTAGGCTTAACAAACAACACATTAGCTACTTTTCAACTTGATGAACGCGGGCGAAGCCGCAGGGAATGGCTAGCGCCAAATAAGGATAAATGACCAGATGTTTTTTTAAAGTATGTTAAATAAAATTTGATTGACAACCCTAACCTCTAAAACATGTAAATGTTTTGCGACGCGCTTATAAATGATTTTATCCGACGTTTTGTTTGATATATTACGATGCTAAATTGAATTGAATGCAATCTCAACGTCACTCGAGCACATGTGTGCTCTTAAATTCAACGGGGTAACACGGTTATTGTACATTTTGGGGTTGCGATTCGAACTTAGGACAGCGCAGTGTCCCAAAAGTCCGCTTACCCGTCAAAATTTAGACATTTTTGTTTGTATTATATAGTTTATTTATATTATTATATTCTGTACTTGAACAAATACAGAAATCATATAATTATGATATAGAAAAAAAGTTATAAGCAAGTAACCTCAAAAGTTTTTCTCTATGAAGCAAAATGTAGGCGCGTGATCTCAGTTCGGCGCGAACTAGTAATAATACAGCAACACTATAACACGATTACCTAACTAGTACTATAATAGTACCTATCAAACAAAACAAAAACAAACAAACGCATTCACACTCACAGCCACACACTAAGTACAAAGACTCGTATCGTGGGTGCCGAAAACATTCACATCACACACACACACATTACACCCAGAACCAAAAGCACAAATATCCCATGGGAAGGAATTTGTGGTCCTGCCGAGAGTGAACCCAGGACCCACGGCGCAGAGGGCGGACACCTGTCCACTGCGCCAATTGTTCGTCAGTGTACTATTATTTAAACTGCAAAGCAAATATCTTAAACATCCTGACAAACGCTATAGTAAAGTGACTTTTGGGACACAATGAATGGACTGTTGTAACTTGTAACCTCGTAACTCACAACATTAATACATATCAACGGTTTCAAATACAATGTTATGTCTGCGCACGTGTTGTGTCAAATACCAGCCAAAGTTGAAGGGGACAAGGGGATTCTGTGTGAGACCTGTTTGGCGTTGTGTGTGACTGAAAAGTGATTTAATGTTATATTTTGATACCTTTACTCAGCTTACTTGAATATGAGAATGGTGTGCTTAAACTATGGGTTATAGTGGTCATATTAATGTCACTATAAGCGAGTACAAACATTTGAAATGTAATTAGTGGAAAAACATAATTAAACGCAAGCAAAGCTTAAAAAAACCGACTTCACCGCTTTATCATCGGAACCTTGATCAGTTGGTATATAAACACGCATTATTGACTATAACTCAAAAACTAGAAATCAGACCTTGATCAAATTTCAATGGGACCACATGAAAAGCACCAGCTTTCAAATAAAAAAAGAATCATCAAAATCGGATCTCAGCGAAAGAAGTTATGAGGTAACTTTTGAAGTTGGGTAATCGAGAACATCGTTAAAGTACGCATTATTCGTCACAAAATAGGCATTATTGACGATATTTCAAGAACTACTGATCAGATCTTGATCAAATTTAAATGGGACCAATTAGAAAGCAACGTCTTTCAAACTAAAAAAACATTTTGAAATCGGCTCACGTGGAGAAAAGTTATGAGGTAACACACATAAAATAAAAAAAATCAGTCGACTTGAGTACCTCCTCCTTTTTTGGGAAGTCGGTAAATGAGAAGAGAAGTATAAATTGACGACGCTGTCAGCACAGTGGTGAATCTGTGGTATATCTGCGGGTCTTGGCTCCCGGCAGTAGCACAAATTTGCACATATACAGCCCCAAACGATTCCCGGTGCACACAAGTTATTACATATTGTATTGTATTGTACCTTCCCACTTGAGAATATCATTGGTAATACATAATAAATAAATAATGAATTCACAATATTTGATAAAAACTCACGCACATTTTGAACTTTTAAATTAAAAATTAAAACGGGAATTAGCACATCGACTTACACATCGACAACGCGTAAGTCACGCTAATTCCCGTTTTAATTTTTAATTTAAGAATTCACAATAGTTCAAATTATAATTATTAATATTTTAAACAAACCTATTCACACTCACAGCCCCATACTAAGTTTAAAGACTTGTACTGTGGTTGCCGGAAACGTTTACGTATCACACATACAATCACACCCAGAACGAGAAGCACAAATCTCCCTTAGGGAGAAAAATTATGCTCCTGCCAGGAATCGAACCCAAGACCCACGGCGCAGAGGGCAGAGTCTTGTCCACCACGCCAACTGGGTCATCAAAATTAAAAAATAATCAAAACGTTTTATTCTTTTAATATTGAAACGTAAATGACTGCGGAACGTACAACCAAAAAAAATCTATTACAGCTATTTTAATCTAACTAATTACATTGTATTAATTTCTGTTTTAATTACAATTAATTATCTTCTTAATTGGATTCATGAGAACGTAATTCAATTAAGATTATGATATATAGCTTCCGGTGAGGTGTTACTACATTTGTTGAGAGTAAATAAAAAAATAGAATTACGATGTTCTCTTTGTTGTAATAAGGATTTTTTTTCTGTGTTTTTTTATCTGCGATCAGCCATCAAGCTAATAAGCAAATGTGGTGTATTAATTATTGGCGTGTTGAGTGCCAGGCTCCAGCGAGCAAGGCACTTATAAAATAAATAAATAAAATAAAATAAAAAAGCCATTTATTTCTTACATAAATGCTATTTACAAAGTTTTGTTAGTGTTAAAAGAAAAGGATTGGTTAGAGTTGAAATATTATTTGCTATTTCCGAACTTATTCTGTAAGAACCCCCCTGCAGGTAAAGGCCTCCTCCAAATTGAGAGAGTTTTCTCTGGATTGCGCTATTTGTATCCAGTTTGGACCCGCTGTGCGTATGATTTCATCCTCCCATCTGTTGCAGGGTCTCCCTTTCTTTCTTTTGCCCACTGGACCCCTCCATACACAGCACGCCTGCAAGATCAAAGGTGGACAGTATGGAGGGGGCCAGTGGGCAAAAGAAAGGCACTTATAGTGATCCATTATTGTTTAAGTTCGAGAATGTGGTGCCTTTTGAGGCGCCTGCTTGTGTTCGGTTTCAGCAGATCTGACACCAGCTGATTTGGATGATATGCCAGCCATTTTTTGTAGACATTTTCTTTCATAAGAAAATAACATTCGTTAATTCATATGCAAATAACATATCATTAACGCTTTTACACTCACAGCCTCACACATAGCTCGAAGACTTTTGTTATGCCGGAAATATTTCATCATAATCACAGAAACAGAACAGAACATAAAATCTTGGAGAGAAAACTTGTGTTCTCACAGGGAATCGAACTTGATATCTTTTGCTAAGAAGGTGAACGCGCACCTTACTACGCCAACTGGCAGTTCTAAATTTAGGTTAAAATGTAGCTTTTTTTTTCTATAATATCGTAATTTGTTTCTTTAACATTAGTCAAACTGGGAAGTGCTAAATTTTGATCCTAGTATAATTATTGCAATTAGAAAATTTAATTAATTTGGGCGGATCTTACCAACACTACGAACGTATACCTAACTGCAATGTTAGACTCGTTGGCTAGTTCAAACAATTCTGTAAATGACGTCACACTTCTTTATTAGACGTCGATAATAAGGAAAAGATAATTTCGTCGATTGAAGCAAGCTTGGGTAACTCAGCAGTTAGAGCAACAACCCTATAGAAATTAAGTAAAATTTCCATATTTCTTTTTTTTTTTTTATTTGTGACAGGCTAGTGTTTGACCACTATCTCACCTGATGGTAAGTGACGATGTGATCGAAGCTGGTAAACACACTAGACCTGGAATACGCAGGCTCTCAAATTTCCCTTTAAAAAAACTGCATTAAAAAAATTTGACATGCCGCGAACCGCAGCTTTGCCCGCGTTTATAAAATTAAAAAGTAGACTATGTGTTAATCCTAGGTATAAGCTATGTACGTTTCACAAATTCATCTAAATCCGTTCAGCCGTTACAGCGTCAAGAGAAGACATACTTACACACAAAGTTTCGGATTTATAATATCAGTGTTATGAGCGTGATACACGCAGCAACATCATTAATCAAGCGCTTGTATGAGATATAAATAATTAGACTTTACAAGTATTTTAGCTATAAATAAAACAGCGTATGATGGATGTTATTAGTTCCTATTAAATGGACTGTTAAATAACAATCAAAGTTAATTTATTACTGTTATTATTCAATCGATTTGTAAATAAAATTCAGACATTTAAATTTGGATTGGTTATATCATCATGATAAACGTTGGTAGTAAAATATGAGCATTTTAGCTTACTAGCCGTGCCCCGCGGCTTCGCCTGCTATTCAATTAGAAAGCAACATCTTTCAAACAAAAAATAAATTTTCGAAATCAGCTCACGTGGAGAGAAGTTATGAGGTAAATTATTACCTCCTGCATGTTTATGTTTGCCTAGTACTTTACCAAATCAGAGTGTTTATTGCGTGTTTTTTTTGTTTATTTATTTTGCTTGAGAGTTGGTTTTTATATCGACAGACTGGAACTCCCGCGCGGTTGACTCGCCACTTTTAATTCTCTCTCTAAAAAAAGTGTTACAAATATTTTTTTCTTTTATTAAAAAAAAGTGCCGTTTAAGAGGAGTTCAATTTCATACACACGTACAGAAGAATTATAGATATAGAAAAGTAAGATGCTCGGTATAATTTTCTGTTCTTCTCTTATAATTATAGGTATGCGCTTGGCATACGCAGTTAACTCAATATTGAGGTCAAGCGTGTCTAAGATTGTTACGCATTATTACCTCTACTCCACTCGTACAATCACTGGCGTAGGAGTAGGTGTTCAAGCTACTTGAACGGTCTGTCATCAATAGAATAATAAGCTTGACGCCACTGCACCGGGCCAGAGGACTAGACTATGTAGGTTTACCCCGTACATATGTATAATTACCTGACTACGGCGAAGGAAAAGGGGGGTTATGTTTTGGACCAGGTATGTGTGAATATATATTGTACGTATTTATGTGTATTGTATGTTTATCTGTTTCCTTATAACTTCTAATCATAATTTGACAAATGAGGTGTCGTTATGTTTTTCACCAGGTATTTGTGAATGTGTATTGTACCTATGAATGTATATTTTATGTTTATCTGTCCCTTATAACTTCTAATAATTATTTAACAAATGAGGTGTCGTTATGTTTTTCACCAGGTATTTGTGAATGTGTATTGTACCTATGAATGTATATTTTATGTTTATCTGTCCCTTATAACTTCTAATAATTATTTAACAAATGAGATGTCACCAGGTATTTGTGAATGTGTATTGTACCTATGAATGTATATTTTATGTTTATCTGTCCCTTATAACTTCTAATAATTATTTAACAAATGAGGTGTCGTTTTGTTTTTCACCAGGTATTTGTGAATGTATATTGTACGTATGAATGTGTATTGTGTGTTCAAATTCAAAATTCAATTTTAAAATGTAGGTAGGGTTTGGTAAATCATATTTTTGTCGAGCATTTGCAAGATAAAATTATTAATAAATTATTAATGATTTCGATCAAGATTACTAAATAGATTAAAGCTCGGATATTAAAACACCACAAAATAATTTTCCTTTAGTCATGGTGAAGTCTGATCCTAAATTTATAACATTAGATTGATATAGTAAGTGCAAATGTGAATACAATATAAGGACTCCGTTATTTGCGCATTTGCACACAAGATCCTCAAACTCGATAAGTTGTTAATGTTTTGCAATTCACGCATTTAATGTGTTTGTCCTAATAATAGAACTAAACATAAATAATCACTCGTTACGTAATTTTGCAGTTTGCACCGCGAGGACTTTATTTAGGCCTTATTTATTCACTGCGATCACAAAAGTAACCCTGTTAGGTTTTCACGGCTGAACCAATCTTCTTCTTCTTCTTTTCTTATATATAAAAATGAATTGCTGTTCGTTAGTCTCGCTAAAACTCGAGAATGGCTGGACCGATTTGGCTAATTTTAATCATGAAATATTTGTGGAAGTTCAGGGAAGGTTTAAAAGGTGAGAAAATATAAAGAAATTGCAATAAAATTAGTAAAAAGTAGTATTTTATTTCCCATACAAACTGTTCGTACCTGTCAAACAGGAGATGTTTCTGAATATTTGACCACAGACAATTGGCGGTATGAAGTTCGCCGGGTCTACTAATTGTGTATAATTTCGTAAGGAAGCAATTTAAACAAAACAACTTAGTATAAAATCAGATTGTAGTGCAAGAGAAATAAACACGTTGCGAATCTCAAATCAATGTCATTAAAATCTCTATTTATCTGTCTTTAATATACAAGGAAACAGTGAGTGGGCTTGAGCACTTGAGTTACCTATAAGCTCGATGTCTTGTAGGTAACTTAGTTCTTTGCTGTTTATAGTTTTAGGAAATATAGGCAATTGGCTTGTAGATAAAACAAGATTGAAAACAAAAAAAAAAGGAAAAGCAGTATATTTTATATAATATAATATGTCCAAAAAAAACTAATAATATTGGCAATGACGTAATCTTAGCAGTAAATCCTACTAATATTATAAATCAGAAAGTTTGTGTGTAAATGTGTAAGTATCTTCGTTCCCTGTTCACGCTTTAACGGCTGAATGGATTTGGATGAAATTTAGAATGTACCTAGCTTATACCTAGGATTAACACATACGCTACTTTTTAGCCTGATAATAGCGGGCGAAGTAGTATTATATAATAATGTTTGTTACAACTAATGTTAACTCTATCTACTGGCCAATTGCCGATATTTCCTAAAACTAAACTAAAACTAAGTACATCTAAAACGCCTAACTATGCTAGTAACTATGTACATTATCAATAATAACAATGTAAAGACTTCGCCACACAAGACGCATTTGGTTCAAACAGGTCGGCATGTGGTAGCACGCCGTCCGCTTGAACCAGGTGTACTATGTGTAGTGAAACCTTGATAGTATAACGACGATACGTTTTATTCATTAGTGTTATTTTTTTCTTGTAAAAAAATAATTAAGTAACAGAAATTCTATAATGTTAAAATTGACCAAGATTTTTTTTTATTCATTATAGACAAGCGTTTGACCACTATCTCACCTGATGGTAAGCGATGATGTGGTCGACGATGGAGCACGCTTGCCTAGAAGATACCTATAGTTTAAAAAAATAAGAAAAATCTACAAACCAATTATGGTAAGTACATGTAGAATAGAATAGAACATTTTTTATTGTACACTAAATACAGTTAGTTACAGAGGTAATCTTAAAAAAACTAAAGTACAATGGGCGGACTTATCGCTAAAAACGATCTCTTTCAGTCAACCTTTGGATGGAGAGAGGGATAATTTTATATAATGATATTTCCTAAAACTAATGCAGACTCTATCCTACAAACAACAAGTTACACACTACACCTAGTCTATCAAATTAATTGGTATTTGGTATTTTGTGTACTGATAATACTTAAAGTAAATTTTTTTTTTATTTGTGACAGGCTAGTGTTTGACCACTATCTCACCTGATGGTAAGTGGCGATGTGATCGAAGCTGGTAAACACACTAGACCTGGAATACGCAGGCTCTCAAAAAAGTAAATGATTAAAATGCATGAAATGTAATCAGAAGGAGTCACTAGACATGTCTTATAATATATTCATATTTATATATCACTTGCAGAATGTTAAACAAGTGCTTCTTAAAGTCCTGCTAATGTCTCTACACGAGTACTCACTGAGCACTGAAGTCCTATTTTTAGTACAAAATAGCCCTATTTATCCTAACAATTTTCCCACTATTCCACGGAACGTCTACTTCAAACGGAGCAAGATATATTATGTAGTATGTTACCGAGAAACATTTCATTTATTTTAGATAGATGTGTGGGTTTTTAGCACTAAAATTTAACAAGGAAATGTTAATTGATCGAGCGAAGTGAGATCTATTAGTTGTCTTGGGTGGTTCATCACTTTGTCCGTACGTCCGTCTTCCAGAAGCATTTAGCGTCTAAACTACTCTAAACCATAGAAGCTAATAACTTTAAATTCACTTAGAATATGAAATGCTATGGCCAGACAATTAAAATGATCTAATTAAAATATTAAGACGGCACCCATAACGGTAAATAAACAGCATTAAATTAATAATTTATATCTTATTTATTTCTTCTGCGCGTGGGATTATCGTTGAAAAGAGCCCTGCACTACATTTCACCGTTATAAAAATATCTATGTTAGAAAATAACAATTTGGTTGGCCAACAAAATCACTATTTTCATACCTATTTAGTCTCGGGGTCTATCTCAAATAAAGCATGTAAAGCTGAACTTAAGTATAATATCCGTTATATCCTGTACTTAAATAACAAATACAAAAATCAAATAATTATTATTAAGAAAAAAGTTGTGAGCAATTAACCACAAAAGTTTTTCTAATAAGCAAAATGTAGGCGCGAGATCTTAGTTCGGGGCGTACGAGTAGTTTAATAATTTTATTGATTAATTGTAGGGAAACTTACAACTAGTTACAAAATATAGATACACTGATCATGAAAGCCATATAAAAAAACCACTTATAAACAGTTATGTAAAATACAACTAAAAACGTAGACGTAAATATATACCGATACAATCGCTTAAGTGACAAGAAAAGAAAAAGATAATAATAAAAGATAATATTTTACCTATTCATTAATATCATGCATATTACTTATTTTGACACGGTGCTAGACGTTTTTATTATTAAGACGACAAAAACCAAATCTAAACCAAATGCTAAATACTAATTTAAATGCAGTATTGCGAAGGCGTTACATTGAGGTTATATTTGCGATTGTCTTGCCATATAAACCGAAGATTAAAATCTAAATAAGAGATAGATAGTAGAGTAGGCGTGTTTTTTACTTAATTGATAGTTAACGTGGGATTATGAGTGTAAAATGCTAATGAGGAATATATTCTGCCAAATTAAGAGACGTTAATTGTTTTATAAATGGCCGTTTTTGTATTGTTTACCAAGATTTTTTTTAGAAAGAAAAGTTGGTTATGTATTGTCGTTACGCCAACGCTTTCTAAATTATGTTACGATTGTGTATTTTTGCATTTGCTTTTTGTTTTTAATTTGTTTTAATTTTGTTAGTAAGAATAGGGCCGCCTCGGCTTGAATGAGCGTTCTTATGACGATGTTCAAGAAGTTTTTCTGTCAAAATTATCAGGTTACCTTACCAAAATAGAACAAAGATAAATACATCCTTACTAATATTATAAATGCGAAAGTAACTTTGTCTGTCTGTTTGTCGCGCTTTCACGCCAAAACTACTGAACCGATTTAAATGAAATTTGGTTCGCAGATAGTCTAGAGCCTGAGAAAGGACATAGGCTACTTTTTAATGCGAAAAAAGGGTTGTAAGAGGTTGTAAAGGGGGATGAAAAGTTGTATGGAAGTATCGTCATTTTTAGAGCTAGAAGCTTGAAAGTTATTTTTTAGGCTGTTGATTTGATATAAAGAAATATGAGTTTGTAAAAGTTTTACCCTCAAGGGTTTAAATATAAATAAAAAAAAAAAAAATGCTACCCAAAGACACTATATTCCACGCGGACGAAGACGCGGGCACAGCTAGTACATAATATACGCATAAACATATTAACCTCGTTTGCGTCTCACAAGCGGGTAAAAAGATGCTCGCAGTGACATTATTTCTAGCCCAGGGGTCGGCAACCTTTTGAGTCGGAAGAGTCAAAAATTACATTTACAAAATTTCAAAGTTTTATAGAGCCACAATTTTATTCTTGCCAACAATAATCCTTAATGCCAACAATATTACCTACTGTACTATGAAGTATCGTATAGAAAATGCTATGCACGCTGTGGGCGACACGTAAAAGGCATTTAGCATTTAAGTTAATTATAAAATATTATGTTTTATAATAGTTAGTAGAGGGGCAAGCGCGGGGTAGTGGGGCGTAAAGAGCGCTGATTGGTAGAAAGCCGGCATCGGCTCTGTCGTCCATCTTGCGCATTGAACTACAATTGTCAAGTCTGTAATAATTTTCGTTAAATATTAAAATAAACGCTTTAATCTCCTTCAAAGTTGTTTTTACTCCGAGGAACCTTGTACCTAGTACACACGCGTTTTACCGTTAGGTATCCGTTGTCAGATCAGTTAGTTAGTTACCTACCTAGTCATCCTATAATTTACTTGTTTCAACTGTATAAATGTACATTTTGCTACCTTTGGAGGCTTGTTAATGACAGGATAGAAATGGCGCCTAATCCTCGTTAATCGAATCAGAACGTTTTTTTTTTAATTTATAATATTTGCGTATGGAACTAAAGAGCCGCAGCTTCACATCCAAAGAGCCGCATGTGGCTCGCGAGCCGCCGGTTGCCGACCCCTGATCTAGCCTATAAGACGTATAATCTAGCTACTACTACGTACTTAGTACTAAGTTTGATTTCGTCCAAAATAACAAATTTGCCCAATTAACGATCCTCGAACAAGTTCAAATTAATTACCTACACATTATCCTCAAGATAAGCTCCACTTGAACCAAATTAAATGGATTTGCTTATCTTCACTAATTAAACATATTATACAATGTCTATGTTTGGTTTTGTACTATTAAATATTATGTGTGTAACATCTGAGTCAACATCTTTAATTACACAATGCGTCGTTAAGCTAATTATTTAGTTTTAATTAATGATGATGATAATATTAATTTCGGTGGTATTAGTGTTTGTGAATGTGATAATGTGAAATTCGTTACCCGAATTGACGGTCGTGAATCCTAAGCTACGATTGAACGGGTTATGCCACTGCGCTCCACGAAATAGTGACAACGCTCCACGAGCACTTTTTCTGACTTTTAATTAAAATAATATAAACCAGTACATTTATTCCACTGCGCTCCACAAGAAAAGTATTAAGTACAGACAGTAAGTAAAGCTCAAAAAAAATGAAAATATATTATTATTATGTTTCGCTTCGTTTAGGCGTTTCTAAAAAAAGAGTAAACAAAACATAAAAATAATTAAACGCAAGCAGAGCTTAAAAAAACCGACTTCACCGCTTTATCATCGGAACCTTGATCAGATTTAATGTATTAAACACTCATTATTAGACTATAACTCAAAAACTAGAAATCCGATCTTGCTCAAATTTTAATGGGACTACATGAAAAGCACCAGCTTTTAAATAAAAAAAGAATCATCAAAATCGGCTCACAACGAAAGAAGTTATAAGGTAACTTTAGCAGTCGCGTTAACGAGAACATCGTCAAAGTACGCAATATTGCTCACAAAATAAGCATTATTGACGATATTTCAAGAACTACTGATCAGATCTTGATCAAATTTAAATGGGACCAATTAGAAAGCAACATCTTTCAAACTAAAAAAAAATTTTCGAAATCGGCTCACGTGGAGAGAAGTTATGAGGTGACACACATAAAAAAAAAAAAAAAATACAGTCGACTTGAGTACCTCCTCCTTTTTTGGGAAGTCAATAAAAAGACAGGCATGTAAGAAGCAGCTGTCAAACCAACAAATAACAGAAGAACTGCTCATTGGCTTAGTTGGGTGGCGTTCGCTTTCTAAGCAGGGGTATCGGGTTTGATTCCCGACTTAAACACAAGTTCATTTGTGTTTACTTCCACATTCATCATGTATGTGTGTGAGTGGAATTCCTTGCCCGAGACTGTGTTTCCCGATAGGTATAATCTGGGGTCTTCAAGTCACAAGTGAACAAGTATCATTGACCGCCGAGCCAAAAGACTTATTGGTGATGATAAGCTGGTTGCGACTAAACTGTTGAGTCTCAGTCATCGGCGTAAGGTAGCGAGCCTATCGGTTTTCTATCGTTTGCATTTCGGAGAGTGTGCGCAGGAATTATACGAGTTAATTCCCCCAAGCCCATTTTACCATCTAACAACAAGACAAACAGTCAAACGTCATCCATTCATGGTTGACATACCTCCAGCTCGCTCGAAGCGTTACGCTTCTACGTTTATCATTCGTACTGCGAGGGAGTGGAACTCATTGCCCGCGTCTTTGTTTCCTGAGCGGTATAATCTGGCAGTCTTCAAGTCAAGAGTGAATAGGTATCTTCTAGGCAGGCATGCTTCATCTTCGGCCACATCATCGCTTTCCATCAGGTGAGATAGTGGTCAAATGCCAGCCTATCAAACATAAAAAAAAAAAAAAAAAAAAACATCTAGGCAAACTTGCTCCATTGTCGACCGCATCTTCACTTTCTATCAGCCCCCTGATTCAGAAAGTTTCGGTAACTCAGTTACCGTACGATTCGGTTAGTTACGAGTACGTTTATCGTTACTGTACCGAATCCGTACGGTAACTGAGGTACCGAAACGTTCTGAATCAGGCTGGTGAGAAAGTGGTGAAACGTTTGCCAACCGTGAAAAATACGTTTTCTCCCCAAGGAAAATTTTTGTTTCTGGTTCTGGGTATGATGTGAATGTTTCCGGCACCCACGACATAAGTCATCGAGCTTAGTTTGGGGCTGTGAGTGTGAAAGCCGCGAAAGTGAAAAAATGGCGTTAAAGATTTTTATTTTTTACATTACATTATTTTTATTTTTGACAATGATTTAAACTGTATAAAAATACTAACAGCATTTTTACCATCATCGACCACACCATCAACCAATAATCTATAATCAACCCCATCAACATAACATAAACGCTTTCACACTCACAGCCCCAAACTAAGCTCGATGACTTATGTCGTGGGTGCCGGAAACATTCACATCATACCCAGAACCAGAAACAAAAATTTTCCTTGGGGAGAAAACGTATTTTTCACGGTTGGCAAACGTTTCACCACTTTCTCACCAGCCTGATTCAGAACGTTTCGGTACCTCAGTTACCGTACCATTCGATTAGTTACGAGTAGGTTTATCGTACGATAACTTACCGAATCCGTACGGTAACTGAGGTACCGAAACGTTCTGAATCAGGCTGGTGAGAAAGTGGTGAAACGTTTGCCAACCGTGAAAAATACGTTTTCTCCCCAAGGAAAATTTTTGTTTCTGGTTCTGGGTATGATGTGAATGTTTCCGGCACCCACGACATAAGTCATCGAGCTTAGTTTGGGGCTGTGAGTGTGAAAGCGTTTATGTTATGTTGATGGGGTTGATTATAGATTATTGGTTGATGGTGTGGTCGATGATGGTAAAAATGCTGTTAGTATTTTTATACAGTTTAAATCATTGTCAAAAATAAAAATAATGTAATGTAAAAAATAAAAATCTTTAACGCCATTTTTTCACTTTCGCGGCAAAAGTCATGTAATAAATTCCGAAATAAAACAACAAATAATCACATTAATATAACCAATTTCTCGAAACGTTTGCTGAAGCCATATTTTATTCTGTTCGATTGAGTTTTTGGCTAGTTCTTTTTCGTTATTTGCTAAACCAGGCAATGTAAGATGTATAAAAATAATATATCGGGCATATTTCAAGACGTCCTTGGTCGTTGCTTGTTTTGTTCTTTCTCTACATTTGCTTTAATTTA
The DNA here is from genome assembly GCA_948107665.1 of Lomographa bimaculata. Classification (NCBI taxonomy): domain Eukaryota; kingdom Metazoa; phylum Arthropoda; class Insecta; order Lepidoptera; family Geometridae; genus Lomographa; species Lomographa bimaculata. The sequence continues at coordinate 7,592,611 of OX403608.1, read as the reverse complement.
TGTTCATGTCATTCACAAAGTAGTATTTTAGTTTATTAGATAATAATTAAACGCAAGCAAAGCTAAAAAACCGACTTCAACGCTTATATTTGGTTTTGGCTTGATCGATCTCGATATAATTTATATGAGATCACCTCTAAAGTATACTCAACCAAACAAAATAAAATTATCAAAATTCATTCATAATTGGCGGAGATATCGCGTAGCATACATGGATAAAAAATACATACCGTCGAATTAAGAACCTCCTTTTTAGATGTCAGATGAAAATAGTACTCTTGCCGAGAATCAAATCCATGGCGCGGAGGGCAGAGACTGGGTTATTTGATTTGAATCTAAAAGTAACTCTCTGCCTGACTATCGTATTTACATGTGTAAATTGATGTACCTAGTATAACCCACATTTTTATAATGTTGAATAAATGATTTGATTTGTTTGATATTATTATGTTACCCTTCACTACTGAACCACTAGCCCGATCTTAATATACCTAATTAAACAGAACATCTAATCGAACATCACAGAACAAACAAAAGTACAAATATCACAAGCCCACAACTACAGACAAAATATACCTACAACTTATTTTAAACGGCACACATAACCCAAACAACTTTTCAACCCACCGAGCGCTCACAAAAAGGAACAAAACGCAACTTATTTTGCGCTAAGAATGTCGAGTAGTGCAGGTATAAATAAAACTTTACTGCCTACGACTACCGGAAGTACCGGAGATCAAAGGGTTGACAGTTCTGTGCATTTGCATATGCTTAATCTTTGTATTTGTAACAATTTACAAGGAAATTAAAAAAACTATTGACATTAAAAACATATTACTCAATTGACGAATATCTAAATGATAAATTTTGACAAAAAATTGACATGCTTATATTTTAATATTTTATCTTTATTTTCTTATTATTATTATTATTTGACATCAATCTAATAGTAATAATAATATATATTTTCTATGACAATATCAAATTGAATAATTAATATAACGAAATGTATAAACACAAATATCCTACTAATATTATAAATCCGAAAGTTTGTGTGTAAGTGTGTAAGTATGTTTGTTTTCTCTTCACGCTTTAACGGCTGAACGGATTTGGATGAAATTTGGAATGTACATAGATTATACCTAGGATTAACACATAGGCTACTTTTTAACTTGATAATTGCGGGCGAAGCCGCGGGGCACGGCTAGTTATATAATATTTCTTATGTAGCATTTGTGTTTATTTCTTATCTGTCAACAAAACCTAGCAGTCCTCGTCTCTTCTAAGATTATTGCGGTGCCTCACAGGGTCTATATAGAACTGTACTCCTAAAAAACACCTGTATATTACTATTATTATAGATTGCAATAAATAAATGAATGAATGAATAATGTTACTGATATTTGAGATACCGTTTTACTACTGACAAAATTATGCCCGAGGTCCATCTCTACAACTTCTTTAGATGATCGAGCGAGATCTAAGTTGGCTTTGGTTCTGCTATTATTTTTGTACATCCTAGTACAAGTTATTTATAAATATTTACTACCAACGTCCTACCGGAAATAGCGGAGATCAAAGAGTCAAGTTCTGCACACTTTATTTGCTCACTGGCTTTGTTTCATTGGATGTTTCCGAAAGCAATAATAATGTTGTAATTGAGCTTATTTTAGCTATTAATGGTGGAATTTTGTGTCAGTTTTAAGTAGGTACGGTACCGCAAAAGTATATATTATACGTATATGTATACCGTAAATATCGTATATACCGTATACGTATTATACCGTACCTTATACCTACGTTCTCTTTAGTCACGATCATAAGATCAAGTTCAAAGGTAACACGCCGAAATATTGAGCTCTAAAATTTTTCTATATACTACGAAACAGCTTCTTTAAGTTGAAATAAATAACGTTATACTTTCTTAATGGATGTGTTTTTTATCTATGTTATCCTACTAATATTATAAATCCGAAAGTTTGTGTTTATGTTTGTTCCCTCTTCACGCTTTAACGGCTGAACGGATTTTGATGAAATTTAGAATGTACATAGCTTATACCTAGGATTAACACATAGGCTACTTTTTAACTTGATAATAGCGGGCGAAGCCGCGGGGCACGGCTAGTAATAAATATATCGTGTCACTGTGTTTGTGATTGTAGTCCACCAGAACGACTTGAACAAAATTAATGTTTTTTGTACATTTGGTAGGTATGAGGATATGTCGTAAAGTATTTTTACCCTCCTATCCCCATCCCCTATTCTCCAATCACGTTTATAATATTTGTGTTAATAAAAATAAAATAAAAAACAACAAAAATTTTTTTTATAAATAAATAAAAAATCCAAAAAGTTTTTAGTATGTATTAAAGTACTAGGCAAACATAAACGTGAAAGAGGTAATACACTTTTTCTTTACGTGGCATTGCAACGGATGCCGGGTACAGTTATATTATAAAACTACTTTGATTATATATATAATCAAAGTAAAACTACTAGCCTTGCCCCGTGGCTTCGCCCGCTATTATCAAATTAAAAAGTAGCCTATGTGTTAATCCTAGGTATAATCTATGTACATTCCAAATTTCATCCAAATCCATTTAGCCGTTAAAGTAAAAACAGTAAAAATATAAAAAATTATATAAATTGATTCTGAAACGGATTTTGCGTATGTGACGAAGTGCAAGTGGGGCTGGAAGGGATTCCCAATATTATATGCTATACGTTTTATACTTCGGGATCGAAGTTGATGGTGACCTTCTAATAATTGAGGATACCAATCATGGATGAATGTCATAAAAATGCTTGTCCCCGATGCAAAGCGTGTACACGTGACTTTAGCAAAGCAATAAACTTGGAAAACATCGATATTGTGATTACTCAACAACTTAAAATACTCTAGTATAACTATATACTAATATAAATATATACTCTTCTGCAACATTAGCCCCCAGACGCGGTGCTTACATGTTCTATGGGCGCTATTCTAATTTTTGACATAAATAATAGTGACTTTTATTTTATATTTTTTGTATGTGTTTTTGTGTTTTATTTTTAATATGTATAGTTTTATTATTATGTTACGTTTTAAGTGTATATAAAATACAAACTGCCACGGTGGATATGTCACGATGCGCTCGGTCGGACAATCAATTTGTGTCACAAGAAAATCTGGTTCAGTGCTCACAATGTTCCCAGGTACGATATTTTAAGGGACAGAAAGGCTTGAAAATACACCAAGGTAAATGCCACAAAAGCAATAATATTTTGTCACTTTCGGCCCCAAATTCGAACTTGAATTTTGAGTCTAACAATGAAATTTATAACCCAGAACCATTTTGGCAAACATTAACGAAATTCAAACATTCTAAACCAATACTAAAAAGAATTCCTCGAGGTGCACGCCTTTCTGTTGCCTCTGCTTTGGCACAAGCCATTCGAAATGTAGTTACACAAAATTCAAAATGTAGTTGGGAACATTTATTGTCCTTTCCATATTCCGTACTTTATGTCAGTCGAGATCCTTTCAACAACAAATCTTTGACCAATAGGGTTAAGGAAAACTGCGTAGAGTACAGTGCCCAAAAAGGACAGTTTTCTTGTTTGGAAAATACCTTGGCGACAATTCAAAATTCAAATATTACTGTTAAACCGTACACTGAGTCTGCTACCTATAAACTCGTGGAAAGCAAACTGGGTGACGGCGATATAAAAGGAGCTGCCCGAATACTATTTTCAAGTGACACAATTGCGCCTGCAACCCCTGAAACACTCTCTGTTTTAGAAGGGAAACATCCACCTCCAAGAACAGACCTCCAGCTTCCTGAAGCACCAGAAGAGTCAAATGTCACTGTAGAAGCTACCGCCCTGGATGTTTTCGCAGCCGTCATGTCATTCCAAAGCGGTTCCGCTGGTGGTTTAGACGCGCTTACGCCACAACATTTGAAAGATTTGCTGTGTGGCGGAAACGGTGAAACTGGCGAAGTCTTATTGAGGGACCTGACGGCTTTGGTTAATCTGATGATGTCTGGGCGAGTAAACAGTGACATTATTGATATTCTTTACGGTGCTAATCTCTGCGCTTTAAAAAAAAAGGATGGCGGAATCAGACCAATAGCGGTTGGTATGACTTACCGACGCCTTGCGGCAAAAATTTGCTGCAGAAAAACAGCTACGCATCTAGCTGACCTATTTCAGCCTTTGCAGTTAGGGTTTGGCTCGCGAGGGGGTTGTGAAGCCGCTGTCCATTCAGTTAGAACTTTTTTGAACGAGGATTGTGGAGAGGTTTTATTGAAGGTGGATGTGAAAAATGCTTTCAATTCGGTGGATAGAGGAGCCCTTTTGACGCAAGTAAAGGATAAAATTCCAAATTTGTACAATTTTCTTTGGCAGTGTTATGGTTCTTACACAAAATTAACATATCATGGCAACCAAATTAAATCAGCAGTAGGCTGTCAGCAAGGAGACCCATTGGGTCCAGCAGTCTTTGGTCTGTCTGTACATCCCATTATCCAACAACTTCGCTCCAAACTTAATGTTTGGTATTTGGACGATGGGACTTTAGGTGGCGATGTAAATACTGTTTTTAAAGATCTTCGTCTTCTCATAGACGAATTCCAAAAAATTGGCTTAGAACTAAATTTTTCAAAATGTTATTATGTTTCCGAAAAATATACAGAAAGAGACCAAGTAATTCAAAAATTTAACTCGTTAGCTCCAAATATTAAAATTATTAACAAACAATCCCTTCGGTTATTGGGCTCCCCTATTCTTAACGAATCATTCCCTTCATTTTTTGATGAAAAAATTCAAAATTTTAAACAGAGTTCAGATCGTCTACTAAAAATTAATACTCATATGGCCTTCACGATACTCAAATACTGTCTTTTTGTCCCAAAATTTACATATACTTTACGGTGTTGCCAGCTATGGAAACATGAACATATTATTCAAAATTTTGACAACATTGTCAAAAACACATTGGCATCTATTTTGAATATGAATTTAGACGAGAGAGCGTGGTTGCAAGCTTCACTGCCAGTGCGTTTGGGAGGCCTTGGCATTCGATCAATTTCGGGAGTCGCCCTTCCCGCTTTCTTGTCATCAGTACACAGTACTCAAAAATTGACTAATAAAATTTTACAAGTAGCTCTACCATTTAATACAAAAATATCATTTATAGACGAGGCCAAGAAAGCGTGGTTGGTAGCCTGTTCAGGCACTGATTTCCCAGAAAATCTGTCTTCTCAGAAGCTTTGGGACGGGCCGCTCTGCGACAAAGTACGGAATCATTTATTTCAAACGTGCTTAAGTTCCGCAGATCGTGCCCGTCTTCTTGCAAGTTCGGAGTGGGAATCAGGTCTGTGGCTACAGGCTCTCCCATCGCCAAATACGGGAACGCTGCTGGATTCATCGGCTTTCCGTATCGCAGCATCACTTCGATTAGGCGCATCGTGTTGTGCTCCACACCGCTGTCAGTGCGGTACTGTTGTTGACCGGCTCGGTCATCACGGTCTGTCTTGCTCTAGGAGTGCAGGACGTATTCCCCGCCACACGAGTCTTAATGATATCATACGTCGGGCTCTTACCACCGCCAACTGTGCGGCTATTTTGGAACCAAATGGTCTAGCGCGTGATGACGGTAAAAGGCCTGACGGAATGACCCTGATTCCATGGAAGATGGGACGGCCTTTGGTTTGGGATGCAACTTGCGTAGACACCCTAGCACCGTCTCATCTTTCTGGAACTAAAAATAAGGCTGGTGTTGCGGCTGAATCAGCAGAGACTCTCAAAAGGCGCAAATATAGTAATCTTGATAGTGGTTATATATTTGTGCCTTTTGGGGTTGAGACGTTGGGACCGTGGGGACCGGGAGCACATACATTCTACAATGAATTAACAAAGCGTTTGGTCGAAGCAACTCGTGACCAAAATGCTGGCAAATATTTTGGACAGAGATTGAGTATTGCCATTCAACGTGGCAATGCTGCCAGCATTTTGGGTACTTTGCCTACTGGTAGCGGACTATTAGATTAAGTTTTGTACATATTTATATCTAATTATAGTTTTTTTTTGTTTAATTTTATTTTAGTTTTTAGTTTAATGTAATGTACAATTGCTACCATTAATTAAAATTATTTTATCCCAAAAAAGCGTGAAGAGGGAACAAACAAACTTTTGGATTTATAATATTAGTAGGATTCCCGGCATGCGTTATTGTTATGATATATATAACTTATATATTATTTTATATATAACTTATATATTACTTATATATTATTGTATATAAAGCTTTTTTTTTATTAACGAACTACGAGTCAATTGCCTATATTTCTTAAAACTAAACTAAAACTATGTACAACAAAGAACTAAGTTACCTTATATTAATTTGTAACAGAAGATTATTTTTATTTGCTGCGGTTTAAGAATTAGTAAGTTAAGATGCGCTGCGGCTAAGTTGGGTTTAAGTTCGTGGTTTAAACTAGATTAAAATGGTTATTGGTTTGTGGTTTTAGTATAAACATAAACGCTTTCACACTCACAGCCCCACACTAGGTTCGATGACTTGTGTCATGGGTGCCGGCAACATTCGCATCACACACACAATCACAACCAGAACCAGAAACACAATTGTTCCTTGGAGATAAAACTTGTGTTTCCGCCGGGAATCGAAACCTGCTTAGAAGGCAAACGCCAGCCTGCTAAGCCCGGCGGGAACACAAGTTTTCTCCCCAAGGAAAATTTGTGTTTCTTGTTCTGATTGCGATTGCGTGTGTGATGTGAATGTTTCCGGCACCCACGACACAAGTCATAGAACTTAGTGTGGGGCTGTGAGTGTAAAAGCGTTTGTTTTAGCGTGTGTATATGATACGCGCAAAAAACATAACCCTATCTTGGCATTCGGGTAAAAACTTCGCAGGATGTTTTGGTGCAACTCTTTTCTAGTTTCATAGATTTTCAGATTTAATGACAGGAGCTCGATACTCCTAAAATATTTAGCTCCCGGTAGCTCCTATTTGAGGTTTGCGGTATTAATAACTGGAAATTGACGGATTCTAGGGAGTTTTATGTTTGATCGAGCGATGCGAGATCTCTAAATTGATCACAAATTTTCTCTCCAAGGAAAATTTGTGTTTGTGGTTATGGGTGTGATTGTGTGTGTTGTGAATGTTTCCGGCACCCACATCACAAGTCATCGAACTAAGTGTGGGGCTGTGAGTGTGAAATCGTTTATGTTTATGTAAGTGTAGAGTCAATAATTTAATTTAATTTATTGCAACATGATTATGTCCCGTAAAATGTATATACTCGCAATGCTATAAGAGATACCTCTCTGCTCCTCTAGTTCGTTAAATGTAAATGTAAAATCTATTAGTGTAATCTTTTTCTGGCCTTACTTTATGTATAATAACTTTAATACTTATATTATGTCATGTAACGCTGTTGGAATGACGAAATATAAAATAAAAAAAATAAAAAAATCGAGAGAGAGAAACCTCCCCAGTCGCTACAAATCTTCACATCTGTTACGTTTGTCTATCAAATTTCAAATTCTACCAATAACATCAATCATTGTTGGTTTATAAAATGTTCTAACGTCCATCTTGCTCTGCTTTTACGTAAACAATTTGAAACATAAATAATTATTCATGCGCTGAAACTATTTTTAGGTACGTGCACTATTTTTGAAGTGAAAACTTCTTTAGGCGCGTTGAGCACTATTTGGGTGAACAAAAATCATGGATCCGCGTCATCGTCACCGAACGCTTTCCATGATATATGTACACTGTGTATACAACCTGTAACAAAAAGGTGTAGTAATACTTGGCGGTGTGTATGTGTGTGTATCGTGCCAGGAATCGTCTGCCGGAGAACGAAAAAATAATTTAATAACATTTTAATCGTGCTACATCTTCGGCCGCATCATCACTTTCCATCAGGTGATATAGTGGTCAAATGCTTGCCTATCGAGTATAAAAAAAAAAAATGAAAGTCGAAATCTGATATAATTTTTTCCGTACAAAAATTTTAAATTCTTGTTAGACTCCATACAAGTAGCTAGATGCGTGGCTTGAGTATTACTACACCTTTTTTTACACATTGTATATGTGTACTTTTTGGGTGAACAAAAAGCGTGAAACTTGCGTCATCGTCACCGCACGCTTCCCATGAGCTATGTGTATACTATGTTTATATATACATATATATATATTATATAGTTTTCACTTCCATCCGCAGTCCCCAAAGACTGCCCGCATGTTTTTATTATCTATAGATTTTCTAGACCTAACATTTTTAACATTTGAAGTATGAGAAAGGTGAAAAAAATATTTTAGTAATTGTTGTAAGGATCTTATGCTAATTATTTGATAGTATTTATTTTTATAGAAGTAAATCATAATAAGACATGTATATAACATTAATGTAAAAACGAACTCATACCTGCAATAAGTCAATCTACACAATAAATTCAAGCTGTAACTGGGTGCTCGCCACAAATGTCTTTTATGCAGTAGTGACATGCATCATTCTAAGCTAAGCTTCTGTTAAGGAATACTCTAATCTTCTCTAACATATAGGGCATTCTAAGCTTCTGTTAAGGAAAACTGCAGAAGTTTTACTTCTGGATTGCTGTTCGTGAAAAGTAACTTCTACAGCAGTATCAATTTGTAGAAAAACCATAAATAATGAAAACTTGTAATTAACCTTGTAAATCTTACCACACATAGTCGCTAAACATTAGTCTGAGAGACTAATATTTCGCAAAATCTCTGAAGTTGCATGTGAACGTGACGCATGTGCACGGGTCATCAATAAGCTGAATCAGGAAGGAACTAAGCTGGGCGGACCAGGAACATACTTAAACAGCGAATGCGTGAAGATCATGTAGTCCGTGAGACTAATATTTAGTGATCTAGGGTTAAGAGAGAACATATTGACTTGAACTTAAATAGAGACAAAATAAATAATTTAAACGTAAGCAAAGCTTAAAAAACTGACTTCATAGCATATATTTTGGTTTTGGCTTGATGGATTTCGATAATATTTATATGGGACCATCTCTGAAGTATAATCTACAAAACAAAAAGGAATTTTGAGAATCGTTCCACAAAAGAAATCGATGAACATACATAAAAAAAATACACACAGTCCAACATAGAATCTCCTCCTTTTTGAAGTTGGTTAAATAGCGTACCTATTTAGACACCTTCTAACCTAACTCTACCTTAAGTCAAAGTTTAAGTTTTTGCCAGTCATCATAGGCCTTACGTGCCACATATTCGAGCACATAATCATATGATAGTAGTCAAACGCTAACCTATCACCTATTAGAGAAAAAAACTTAGTTATTTGTCTTAATTGCCCTATCTAATACACTAAATACAACACAGTCGTAATATTTTTTAATAATAATGACACAAATAAAAAGATTATAAGTCATTAAATACAAAAAAAAATTGCCTTGTTGGCGCAGTAAGCAGGTGCCCTCTTAGCCGTAGGTCCTAGGTTCAATTCCCGGCAGGAGCAACTTTCCTTCCCAAACGACACTTGTGTTTCTGCTTCTGGGTGTAAATGAGTGTGTGACATAAGTATACGTTTCCGGCACCCAAGATACAAGTCTTTGAGCTTAGTGTGACGCCGTGTGTTATTGCGTTTGTTTATTTTCAATTAACTACAGTATTGTAGAGTATTTACAACTATCGGACAAGTTTTAGTTTAAAAGTTTTAATGTTTTTTAGCTTAGTACAACTAAATCTAATACCTTTAAACGAGCAATTCCTGTATATATCTATCTATCTATATATATAAAAATCAATGCCACTTTTCGTTGTTATTTTATAACTCAAGAACGGGCTCACCTATCCAAACCAAATGTTTAGGCTTTGTTGGGACTATTTAGTAGATGGTTTATGTGAAGTTTGCACAAAATCGGTCGAGCGGTTCTTCATTTATCTCACCCGGGCGAAGCTGGGCGGATCGCTAGTATTATATATAATCTGAATCTCGGAAACGGCTCCAAAGATTTTCATGAAATTTAGTATGCAGGGGGTTTCGGGGACGATAAATCGATCTAGCTAGGTTTCATATTTAGAAAGCGTTGTTTTAACGAGCTAAGCTCCCCGGGTACTTTATATTAATTCATTGGCAGTTTTATGGTATTAAATTAACATTTAATTAATGTCAGTAACTTACATAACTTAGGTTAGTTTAGATACAAGGTGCATAATGAAGGTTTAATTTGCAACTAACCAGTTTTGTCAGTTAACACAGTTTTAGCTGTTTACATTATAAATAGTCGAAAGATTAATTTTATTAATACTAGAATTAATAGCTGATATGTCGTTAATTTTGATAATATGAAACACCAGTTTTGATGCTGAATATTAATACACTTTTAATCATATATATATTATGATATCAATTAAAATACAAATGCAGCAAGCATTTTAGGAACTTTGCCGAACATTAAAGATCGTCTAAACCATGTTTAACCTTTTTTATAACTTAATTATTTTTATTGTAAAACTAGGATTTGATTACTAAAATATAAATACAAATATATTTAATATTAATAAAATGACAAATTTAAAAAAGAAACGTATGTTTTACTGCGGCGGTCCCGTTTCTCTCGTACTTGCCAAAGATAGTTAAAATCCTAAAACTTTATCAAAAGAAAAAAGTTCAATAAAGTTGGTGCTTACTGCTTACTAAATATATAATAAATACTTGTCAACTTACCACCAATTTCCTGAAACAGCTTGTGCCAACAGAAACAGAGAGCACAACACCCTCCAAAAAAGCTTCATCGTAAAAACTTTGGCAAAGCCCACTCCGAACATCCTCAAAAAACACAAATGTCAGCTATCGCACTTCACAATACCACAGAAATCATAAAGAAACAAACTCCAACCGCAAATTAAAAAAAACACCAAACAGAAACCGCAACTTAACAAAGTAATCACAAACAGAAAAAAAAATTACGAAAAAACAAACTTTTCAAAACTTTCGTGAAAGTTTACTCGGCGCGAAACCGCTCCAATTCGAAAAAGGAACGCATGGCGGGCAATTAAAATTCGATGAATGAAATTATTAAAAGAATCGAGTCGTATATCGAAAAATCGAATAATTAGTGGCTGGCCGCGACGCGCTTGCGATCCGCGCGGTATGAAACACAAAACCAGACTGGCTTGCTTGAAGCCGTTCGTAAGTATTCCGTAGGATTCTTCGTAAAGGGGAAGGGTCGTAACGGAGGGCGTGTAGATGCAATACACTGCACGAGTTTATCCTTCGGGCCCTTACCACGAGCTCGACAGAGCTCGATAGTATCGACAGAGCTCGATAGCCTAGCAACCGCGGTACGTCTTGCGATATGTCAACGCACGTCTCCCGAATTTGCAAACATTGATATAAATTAATACAATTCAATACAATATATATTATATTGAACACCAATAAGATAGTTTAATTACATGATAACAAAATAAAAACTAAAAATAATCATTATTGTATGGGCGGTCTTATCACGTAAAGCAATTTCTTACAGGCAACCTTTGGATGGACAGGATAGTATCTAATAATAGACACATTTTGCTGTAGGTGGTGTCATAGTAGATATATTTCTACTATGGTGGTGTTCTCTAATGAATTACGCTACACACATGCATTATAAGCAATTTAAATATTACTTACATACAAATAAAAATAATACATAAATAGTAGAACATTATATATATAAATACATATATATACACTACGTAAACTTAATAAATATAAACAATCAAGACACATTCTTAGGTTAACTTTACTTCTACTATATAGTAGTTTGAAAATTAAAACTATCGTGAGTATTACACATAATTTATATACATATCATCATCATCATCAGCCTGTATCGACCCACTGCAGGGTATAAGCCTCCTCACCCTTGTGCCACTCTCCTCTGTTTTGCGCATATCGCATCCAGGTCTTCATCCCATATTTATCCAGGACCACTATATCGTCGAGCCATCGAGCTACCCTCCCCTTATAAACATATAAGTACGGCTTAAAACATGTTAAAATATGTCGACAACAAAGTAATTCCTTCTTTGTTGTTACAACGGCAAAATTCAAATCAAAACAAAACTACAAAGCTAAAACAAGGAGATGCAATCGAGTACATTGCGAAAACTCGTAGTATCTGCAAAATTCCAGAAAAATAAGCATAAACACATCAATAATGGACTTACACCGTCCCTGAGATGTTAAACCGCAGAATTATTGTCATTTATAACGTTTTATTTATTTTTAAAATGATTTGACTCTGATCGAAAGTCAGGATTTAAAGTCATATAATTTTATTTATGGCGGCAATTCATGAGATTGTGATTCGATGATCCATTTAAATGATCTCGTTTATATTAATAAAACCTTCTTTATAACCATGGCTGGAGAAATTTGCAACATTTTGAATCGATATTCGATTTTTAAAACTAGTAAAATGGGCGGAGTTATGCTGCCTGCGAATAATAAAAAAATGAGTTTTTGCCGCGAAAGTGATAAAATGGCGTTGTTGATTTTGTATAATTTTCTAAAACATGTGAGAGTTAATGTATTATATTTAGGTGGATTATTAATCCTTAATACTTAGTAAACGTGCATAAGTGTAGGCAAATCATACAAAGTTGAAAAATTGTGTTGGGTGATTTTCACCTTCGCTCCAAAACTCATAGTATAGAAGTTCTAGTAAAGTTTCTACCACTTTACTAGGGCATGACTTGACTATGACTGGCCTTTGTCTCTTTTACGGGACTTTGATTGTGACTTGTGACTAAGTCTTTGAATATGAAATATACTTGAAATTTATTATCTCTTGACACTGGCTAAATGCACAAGATTGCGAAGTAAAAATTAAAAATTAAAAATATGGTGTTGTAGGTTTCATATTTTCTGCAAAATTGTGATTCTTCGAGCGTTAATGTGTAATAATGGTAGATTATTAACCATTTATAGTTTGTGAACGTGCATGAATGTAGGAAAATGAAACAAAATTGAAAATCGTGATTTTCGCCTTCGCTCCAAAACTCCAACAGAAGTTCTAGTAAAGTTTCTACCACTTTACTAGGGCATGACTTGACTATGATTAGACTTTGACTCCTTTACTGTGTTTTTTTTTTTATTTGTGACAGGCTAGTTTTTGACCACTATCTCACCTGATGGTAAGTGACGATGTGATCGAAGCTGGTAAACACACTAGACCTGTTTTTTTTTCTAGGCAAACCGATTTTAATGATTCTTTTTTAATTCAACTCTAGTGCTTTTCAAGTTGGTACGACATTGAGATCCGTTATTCCTAAGGAAACAACAAATATAAAAATTATACAATTATTTCGACGACCCAGTTGGCGCAGTAGACAGGTGTCCGCCCTCAGCGCCGTGGGTCCTGGGTTCGATTCCCGGCAGGAGCACAAATTCCTTCCCAAGGTTTGTACTTCTGGTTCTAATGTGTGTGTGATGTGAATGTTTCCGTCCCCTAAAAACTTTTTTTGAACTTAGTGTGGGGCTGTGAGTGTGAATGCGTTTGTTTTGTTTTTATTTATAAGAAAAAAAGTTATAAGTAATTAACCTCAAAACCGGCAGTTATCCTTGAGAGCCTGCGTATTCCAGGTCTAGTGTGTTTACCAGCTTCGATCACATCGTCACTTACCATCAGGTGAAATAGTGGTCAAACACTAGCCTGTCACAAATTTAAAAAAAAAAAAAAAACTCCATTAGGCTAAATGTGGGCGTGTGTGTGTGAAAATAAAAGTGAAATCTCAGTTCGGGGCGAACAACGAAGTTTATTTTGTTTTAACCATAAAATGTACCTGCAGGTGAGGTAGTGGTCAAACTAGGATACCTACTTCAAATACCTAGTGAAGGTCTTTGTTCCCCGAGGGGTATAATCTGGGAGTCTTCAAGTAAAGAGTGAATAGGTATCTTCTAGGCAAGCATATCACATCTTCGGCCGCATCTACACTTTCTATCAGATGAGATAGTGGTCAAATGCTTGCCTATATAACAATCAAAAAAGAAAAAAAACAGCTCTATACTTTTGATAAGCTAAGTTTATTGTATTGCACCAATAATAATTGACACGCAAGCAAAGCTTAAGAAAACCGACTTCACCGCTTATATTTTGGTTTTCGCTAGATCGATTTCGATAAAAAATATATTGGGACCACTACTGAAGGCACTTATTTGGCTCAACGTATTAGCATTGCAATTCAGTGAGGCAATGCCGCCAGCATGATGGGAACGCTACCCACTGGTAGTGGGCTTGAGCACTTGAGTTACCTATAAGCTAGATGTCTTGTAGGTAACTTAGTTCTTTGCTGTATATAGTTTTAGTTTAGTTTTAGGAAATATAGGCAATTGGCCCGTAGTTTTCTACTGAAGTATAATATACCAAACAAAAAAAATCATCAAAATCGATTCATAATTGGCGAAATTATTGCGTAACATACACAAATACAAAAAAAACATACTGCTTGAATTGGAATTGAGAACCTCCTTTTTTGAAGTCGGAAAAAAAATTACCTTGTTGCTTTTAACACAGTGTCGGTTTAGAAATTGCTCACAAATTATGATAGTAATAGCTTAGCTTATATTTCAGACTTATATAAAGCCTTTGAGAGTATATCAATTAGTATTTGACAGATATAGAATATTGGAACATTATATTTCATTTTTGGAATTTGAGCAGGAATAGTAGGAACTTCATTAAGATTATTAATTTTAGAGATGGTAGAGCATTTTTGTGAGTTGCTCGCCTGGCTTGCTACCAAAGTAGCTTACCACCATCAAGTTGAAAGTCTGCCGCCAAGCCAAATACGGTGTTCCGGCAGTTATCCTTGAGAGCCTGCGTATTCCAGGTCTAGTGTGTTTACCAGCTTCGATCACATCGTCACTTACCATCAGGTGAGACAGTGGTCAAACACTAGCCTGTCACAAATAAAAAAAAAATAAAAAAAAAATTACTGGCAAAACCAAAGGGAGGTCTATGCCCAGCAGTGGGCTATAACAGGCTGATGATGATGATCTTTTTGAAATATATATAATATATATCCCACGTCCCATCCCATTCCTCTTATCTTACCCCATCCTACTTCTCTTGCCATTAATCCCACTTATAAACATAAACATAACATAAACGCTTTCACACTCACAGCCCCACACTAAGTTCACTGACTTGTGTCGTGGGTGCCGGAAACATTCACATCACACACACAATCACAACCAGAACCAGAAACACAAATTTTCCTTGGGAAGAAAACTTGTGTTCCCGCCGGGAATCGAACCCGATACCCCTGCTTAGAAGGCGAACGCTCACCCAACTTAGCCAACGGGAAGTTCTCTCTCTCTCTCTCTCTCTATCATCCGTAATGACAGAGTAGAGCGAAGCAAACAATTATAATTATTAATTAAAAACAAACAATTATTATTTAGAAAAAGTTTTAAGCAAATAACAAAACAAATAAACATTCAAATTAATATTGGTGATAATCATAGTGATGTTATTATTAATAAGGGGACATTTATTGATATTTATTCTTACATTATTACATTTATCTACTTATTTATATCATAAACTAGCCGTGCCCCGGGGCTTCGCCCGCTATTATCAAGTTAAAAAATAGCCGATGTGTTAATCCTAGGTATAATCTACGTACATTCCAAATTTCATCCAAATTCGTTCAGCCGTTAAAGCGTGAAGAGGGAACAAACATACTTACAAACTTACACACAAACTTTCTGATTTATAATATTAGTAGGATGATGTCTATTATTATTTATCTATAAATTTGAATGTATATTTTCAACCTACTTCAAAAAAATGAGGTTCTTAATTAGACTATTTTTTTTTTTGTATGTATGTTACGTGATGTCTCCGCCAATTATGAATCGATTTTGATGATTTTATCGAAATCGATCCAGCCAAAACCAAAATATAAGCGTTGAAGTCGGTTTTTTTAAGCTATGCTTGTGTTTAATTATTAATAAATTATTAGTATCTTGTATTATTACCATATTTCTAAGTACACAACAACCTACTCACTCTCATAAATTATATCCTACTTAACATAAAGTGTTTCTGGAAGAAAATTGTGTAAAGGGTTAAGCTCGCATTTGTACATCTTTTATTATGGCCTTATTGTAATTTTTTTATCAATGTGTGTACATTAAAGAATAAATAAACGATAAATGGCTTACACAAACAAACAAACAAAACAAACGCATTCACACTCACAGCCCCACACTAAGTTCAATGACTTGTATCGTGGGCGCCGGAAACATTTACATCACACACGCAAATACACCCAGAACCAGAAACACAAATATCCCTTAATCTACATTTATCCTCATTGTCCTAAATATTATCCTAAATAGGCTTTTATAATCTCGAAAGACCCGAGATTTAGTCTGTTAACCAAAATCCAGTCGGCAATATATCAAAAACATTGCAAGTTTCATTCTCTGGAATTCTACAAAACAGCTATCCCACAGCTAATTCCAGAGCCGCTCTAAAAAACCCCCTTGGAGGGTAAAAAAACCATAACAATAGGATCACCTGTCAGCCATTTTGCTTCCCCATGTTTACGATGGGTGTAAAACAGTAATTGCAATAGATCAAACGAACCGACAGATGGTGAAACAAATTATAGAGATGGAGAATATAGTGCTTGTGATAACAAAGAAACAGACGAATTTGAAACTAATACGTTTAAATATAAAGGTGTAAGTTTTGATGGAATAAGAAGTCGCAGTATAGCAGTATGAGTTCTTCGTTGTTATATGTAAGTAATACCCGTCGCCCGCTATTACCTAGTTAAAAAGTAGCCTATGTGTTAGTCCTAGGTATAAGCTATGTATATTCCAAATTTCATCCAAATCTGTGCAGCCGTTAAAGCGTGAAGAGGGAACAAACATACTTACACACTTACACACACATGCACACTTACACACAAACTTTCGGATTTATAATTAAACTAGCCGTGCCCTGCGGCTTCGCCCGCTATTATCAAGTTAAAAAGTAGCCTATGTGTTAATCCTTGGTATAAGCTATGTACATTCCAAATTGTATCATATAATATTAGTAGGATAGTAGGACGTAAATAACTTGAATTATTTTATGACTACACAGGCTAAAAGCACAACGATGCTGAGCCAATTAAAAAAAAACCATGGTCAAAGTGACAGTAACAGTGACAATTGATATAGATCCCTATCATATTTTGATGCAGAATTCGCGAATCAAAGCTCGTCCGATAAAGGATTCTTTATTTCTCTATGTAACCTACCCATACTGTTACATATCCGGGATTATTCTTAATACTGCAATAGTATAAGAAAACACCGCAATCGCAGCTCTAATATCTACATATGTAGATTGAATTTTCAATGAGATCTTCAAATAAATTCCAGATTTAAATGGCGATGTTTAATTCGTAATGAGTACTTATTACGGAGGCATTGAAGAGACAATGTGTCCAATGAGATTGCTTCCAAGAATCGGTATTTTTTAAATAAAGAATGTTGGACATGGAACTGGAAATTGAAATTGAATCTACGACCTTCTGCTGATTCTTGTTCTCCTGGTACATTTTAAGAAAACTTTGAGAAAATGTGATAAACATTTTACAAGTTTATCTGTCCCGTTGTCTGTCGGTCTGTAATAAAATCTTTCAATCTAAATTAGACACACCACTTCCCGATGTCTAATTGGACTCAAATTTGGTGTACTTATGTATCTTCGGTGACAATACAGTGATAGGTACCATGGAGCTGGTCTAATGATGGAGACGTAAGATGACCATAGGAACTTCTGAACTAAACAAGATAAACTCATTGAGTTATATTGCTCATTTAATTCCTCTTGACAAGTTCTCTGGCTATATAACTTTTTATCCTTTTTAAACCGACTTTTAAGTCGGTTAAAAAAGGAGGACTTTCTTAATTCGACTGTATGTTTTTTTTGTACGTATGTTACGCGATCATTCCGCCATTTGTGAATCGATTTTGATGATTCTCTTTTTGTTTGGTAGATCACACTTCAGAGGTGGTCCCATATGAATTTTATCGAAATTGATTTAGCGCTTTTTGAGAAAATCAACCAAAATATAAGCGGTGAAGTCGGTTATTTTAAGCTTTGTTAGCGTTTAAATTATTTTATTTTCTAAAGTATTACATGTTGTCAAATATTGTTTAGCATTGTAAACAAATACACAAACAGATGCATATTCAGTATCAAGCATATCAGGAACTATGTACTTACTCATTCTTTTTTGACCGATTTCTGAAAAGGAGGTTGTCTATAGTAAATTGCTTTCAACGTTTATTTTTTGAACTGCTCGTGGACTAAGTCGGGTGGCGTTCGCCGTCTAAGCAGGGGTATCGGGTTCGATTCCCGGCGGGTACACAATTTTTCTCCCTAAGGAAAATGTGTGTTCCTGTTCTGGTTGTGATTGTATATGTGATGTAAATGTTTCCGGCACCCACGACATAAGTCATCGAACTTAGTGTGGGCTGTGATTGTAAAAGCGTTTATGTTTATTATTTTTGAAAGATTCATAGTAGGTACAAATATTTAAAAATAATTAAAACGGAAGCAAAGCTTAAATAATTAACGCAAGCAAAGTTAAAAAACTGACTTCACGCTTTATTTTCGGAACCCCTGATCGGATTAAATGTATTACTACATCGGGAACCAGAGGCTTCAGAATCTTTATTGTATCATCTAAATTTATGTCAATAAATATTTGATTGATTGATTGATTGATTAAAAATGCATTATTGATAAAAACTCAAAAACTGCTGATCAGATCTAGGTCAAATGTAAATGGGACTACATACAGCACTAGTTTTGAAATAAATAAATAATCATCAATATCGGTTCACCTAAAAAGAGTTCTAAGGTAACACACAAAAAATACAATCAAATTGAGCACCTCCTTCTTTTGAAGTCGGTTAAAAAAACGAGAGTTATGCACTAAGCTTTAAATAACGGTTCTAAATTCTTCAGATAATGTAATATGTCGACGAATGAGCATTCTACATTCCTTATAATTTAATTGACGTGCTGGCTGAAATAACTCTCATCTAAATTAATTAATGGTGGCAACAATTTACGATCTTTACCTAGTAGATTGGCAACAATAGTCTCAATTGAGAGCGCTCGTGTTTACCAAAGCTATTGTGAATCCTTAGAATTCTATGCCACTTAGTAAATTTAGCATGAATTTTACGGATAATATTTATACAATGAGTAACAAAAAGGTGAAGTAATACTCAAGCCACGCATCTAGCTATATATATGGAGTCTAACAGGACCTTCAATATTCGCGGCAGCAGCATGAATATTCAGTTATGATGAATTAAAGTTTCTAAAAAATTATGTCATTTGCAACCCTATTTCATCAGCTACTGTTCTACACCACATAGTCTTTGGACGTTTGACAGTAGGGGCCATAACAAAGGTTAAGATCACGCGCCACAAATGTAACCGTAGGGTTGTCAAACATAATATGTTTAATTTTTGTATGGAAAAATATCTCCGATTTCGACTTTCGTTCTCTGGCAGACGATTCCTGGCACTATACACATATACACCGCCAAGTATTAGTACACCTTTTTGTTACAGGTTGTATGGAAACATTTTTATTTGAAATGCTGCAGAAGCAAAAGCTTATCAATGATGTGTACCTATATGTTTTTCCAGGAAACGTAAGCTTAGAAGTTTGTGTAGAATTATTTACATACTTATTATTTATATTTATATAATTAGTGTTTATGTAACTTTAATGTTATTTAATATTTAAAATTGTATATAAATATTTATTATCATTATGTTTATTATTTCCATGTATACCAATATTTCTGCGTTTATTATCCTTTTATTTTTTCAAATATTTTTACTGCACCGCCACCCTTTTCTCACTCTGAACCACCTGGATGACTGGTAGAAAATGCAATTCTAACATTAGGTGTTTCTTGTACTGTTTTTTATAGAAAAATAAAATTTATATTTCTTGTTTTTTTAATGGAATAATCAAATTTTTCAACAGCTTACCTAATCGGGTACCTAATATGGAAATATATATATATATATGTATATATATATATATATATATATATATAAAAATGAATCTCTATATCCCTTAGTCATCGCATCACGCGAGAACGGATGGAACAATTTCGCTAATATTTTTTTTGTAGTGTTAATTATTGTCAGGAAAAAGTTCTTATAAAAGAATATGTTTTCCAGGAATTCTCGCGGGTCCGGCAATTGTCAGCAACCTCCATACCAAATTTCATCAAATTGGTTCAGCCGTTAGAGAGAGAAGAAGTAAAAAACATACAATCACACTCACACACTCACCAACTTTCGCCTTTATGATATTAGTCTGATTAAGCTTTCATCAACCGATCCTAAATATTTATTTAAAAGACTTTTTTTTTTCCTTAGTTTTGGCTTCGCAATCTTGTGCATTTAGCCAGTGTCAAGTGATAATATATTTCAAGTGTATTTCATATTATAGGTCCTAGTCACAAGTCACAGTCAAAGTCAAGTAAAAGAGTCAAGGTCCAGTCGTAGTCAAGTCATGCCCTAGTAAAGTGGTAGAAACTTTACTAGAACATCTATTGGAGTTTTGGAGCGAAAGTGAAAATCACGTTTTTCAACTTTGTATGATTTGCCTACACTTATGCACGTTCACTAAGTATTAACGGTTAATAATCCACTATTATTACACATTAACACTCGAAGAATCACAGGTTTTGGAAAATTTTACAAAATCAACAACGCCATTTTTTCACTTTCGCGGCAAAACCCCATTTAATAGACTTCTCTACATAAATATAAATAAATTGTCTATGATTCTACCTGACGAAAAACAAAGTCGCAAACAGCATCCATCAATAGACAAGGTAATTACTAGAGAATACACAAATCCTTTACGAACCATCCCCTCTGGAACACAAACCATTTACTAAACAAAAGTCACCCTTATATCTTGAACTGGAAGGTTGGAAACAGAAGGAGATGCAAGTTTGCGATAGTATAACTGCCAATTACGTTTGATATCCAAAAGCAGACAACAATAACATAAAAGAATCGATACAGATACAAATGAATAATCTATAAATGCCTTAAAGACATTGGACGGTAGAGCTATCATAGGTATAGAGTTGCCTCGTCATTTAGTAACAGTGTTCCGGACCAGTGGGTCTATTCTGGTCGTCAAACTACGATTGTTCGTACGTCGATTTAATAATAATCGATGCCCGGAATAGACCCCCAGTATGTACTTATTATTGGACCTCCGAAATAGGGCTCAAGTGAAATAAGAAACTTGAAGTTAAACCGTTCATCTTCGGACAAGCAGACAAACTGCTAAGCGACACCGCTATATGGTAGACATTCCACGAATGCGCACGAAGCGTTTTCCTTCCACATTCATTATGCGAACTGAATAGGAATGGAACTCCTTGCCTGAGTCAGTGTTTCCTGATGAGTACAATATGAGAGTCTTTAAGTCACGAGTGAATAGGAGGCAAGCTTGCTCCATCGTTGACCACATCGTCGCTTACTATCAGGTGAGATGGTGTTCAAAAGTTTGCCTATCTTGAATAAAAAATAATCAAAAATGAGTATTTATTATGCTAGATAGTTCAATGACTTGTGTCGTGGGTGCCGAAAACGTTCACATCACTTACACAATCACAACCAGAACCAGAAACACAAATTATCCTTGAGAGAAATCTTGTGTTTCAGCCGGAAATCGAACCCGATGCCCCTGCTTAGAAGGCGAACGCCACCCGACTAAGCCAACGAAGAGTTTAAATCTTATTTAAATAAATGTTTAACAAAATGTCTTTATTTTAGGTCAGAAACTTATATTACATCTACATACAAATACACATTATTTCACATTTAAAAAATAACAATAATAGCAGTACAAATAATAGCAATTGCTAAAAATAATAATTATAACATAAATCAAGGCAAATGCCTTGATTTATGTTATAATTATTATTAATTGATTATGTTATAGTTATAATTATTATCGTAAATACGATAAGCACTCTGGTGCAACGTCAACCATAATCTAAAAATTGGACTTCCCAAATAATTAGCCAGACCTTGCCAAAGCCATTCTTTGTATTTATTAGCCCAGCCCAGAATGGCCTAGACTCTAGAGATATTCTCGAGAATTCTAGACCGTGTGACAGCAAATAAATTAGGAACCCGCGCCTTCGCATCATGCCCGACGCGCTACAACAACAGCTGGAATTTTGCCGCAAAAGTGAAAAAATGGCGTTATTGATTTTGAATAATTTTCCAAAACTAGTGATTCTTCGAGTGTTAATGTGTAATAATGGTGGATTATCAACCGTTAACACTTAGTAAATGTGCATGAGTGTAGGCAAATCATAATCATACAAAGTTGAAAAACGCGATTTTCGCTTTCGCTCCTAAACTCCAATGTAAGTTCTAGTAAAGTTTCTACCACATTTTTAGGGCACGATTTGACTTTAACTGGACCTAGACTCTTTTACTAGAACTGACTGTGACTTGTGACTAGGACTTATATTATCAAAATTACTTGAAATATTTTATAACTTGACACTAGCTAAATGCACAAGATTGCGGAGTCTGTTTCCTGAACGGTATAATCTGGGTGTCTTCAAGTCTAGAGTGAATAGGTACCTTCTAGGCAAGCATGTTCCATCTTTGGCCGCATCGTCACTTTCCATCAGGTGAGATAGCGGACAAATGCTTGCCTATCATGCATTAAAAAAAAAAATTAAAAAAAAAAGAAAAAAAAAAGGCTACAGTCCCTGTCTATTCCTTCCTATACCCTCTCGCGAAGATAATACGGTCCCGTTATTAGAAATATAATAAGTCGGCATATTCCATACTCAGCCAGTTAAGGAGATATTATCTTATACTATTTTTATTTTATTCATAGAAAGCTGCTCTTTATACTTTTGTTTATCCCGAGTATTGTCTTTGAGGAAAGAGGTATGTTTTTTTTCTTTTGTTGAGTGTGCAGTTTTTTTTAGCTTCGCGGATGTTTTTTGTTGGAATGCAAGGTCTTGGAAAGTAGGGCGGGACTTTTGTGAGGTAATGAAATATGTTAAGGTAAGTATGAAAGGACTTGTTAACTAATGTGCAAGTTCACCAAACTCCGCCTAAGGACAAAAGGGGTTGATTTCGTTTTTATAACATTAGCCATGCTATACAGAAATATTTTACATTTAAATATTTTTTTTTCTTCTACTTCGACATAAGGTTTGTTTCACCGGCTGGCGTCTAAAAGTTGAACGTGCATGAATTACTCAATTTAAACTTATCGGGAGATTTAGAAGCAAGCAAACATTAGAAGCAAACAAGCAAATGCGTACCAATCACAGCCCTACTTCAAAGACTTGAATCGTGGTGTCGGAAGCTTTTACATCACATACGCAATCACACCCAGTGTGATTGTGTGTATGTATATATATATATATATATAATTTCATTCACAAAAACATTATAATATTTCATATCAAAATATTTTTTTTTAAATGAGAACAGGTTTGAGCAATTTTATGCGCGACCATTTCTACGTTTTTTTCTGTGACGTCTATAATCCAATCATGGCTGCCGTATAGGAAAGTTGACTCTCACTAACACCAAAATTCTTGAAATTGACGTCACGAATCAAATTAGCCAAAAGCGTCCATTTTGCTATTTTGAATCTCCCATGCATTTTTATCACTTTTATTTTAAAAATCTAATTACAAAGTATTTAAATAAGAAACAATAAGTAATGTAAACCTTCTCGGATGACTGACAGAAAGTTCTGTATTAGCATTAAGTCCTCCGTGTATAGCAATATTGTGCAAAAGAATAAATATAAATACAATAAATTAATAATGTTACGAGCAATGTGTAAGCGAGCAAGACGCAACTATGGATGGACCGCGCACTGCCTGAAGTCGATCATACGATAACGGGCGATGCACATCACTCATTTAGAAAATGTTTGAAATGTCCGGATGAATGCAGTGATGCTGCGTTGCCAAATCTATGTTAAGATGGCGATACCAGAATTTCATCTAAAACGCGTGTTTTTGTAACCTTTTTACTCGGCATTCATAATAAAACCAGATAAATCAGAATATTCATAACGTTTGTAAATATAAAGGAAATAAATATCAAATCTCATTCAAATAGCATCAAGTTGTATTTTTGTAACCATTTCGTTCGATCATTTTATATCAAAACACTGTGTAAGTTATTTCATATACGCATATTTACTAGACGAATAATGTCTTCAGCTTATTTTATTTTATTTGAGGCGCGTTTTCACGAAATTTGAATAAAACCATTAAAATTCAAAGATCGCCACGCGCGACCTAGCGTAACCGCCACGATGTAACTCACGCAATATACACCTTTACGTGCAAAAGTGTAAGGGGGATAATTGGCTGTGGTTAAAAAAGGTGCTCGCATTGACGTATACCTGCCCCTTAAGAAAACTAGAATAGAGATGGGATGATTATATAATTTACGTACGGCTATAACGATGAGAAAATAAAAAACTTGAGAGGTGTCAAGGGACACCCGGATGGAACGAAGTTCAATTTCCATCTAGCCCCCTTTCTCAACGCGCGATAAGGAACTTTCATTCCAAAATTAAAAGAAACATGCAAAAATCAACATCACGCGGTGTTCCCAGGCGGTCACCCATCCAAGTACAGACCGCGCCCGACGTTGCTTAACTTCGGTGATCGGACGAGAACGTGGTATGGCTTACAACTATAGCAAAAAGTGTCGTTACAACTTTTGGTCTTAATTTTTTCCATCTAGCCCCCTATCGCAACGCGCGATTAGGATCTTTCGTTTCAATACTTAACCTAGGTAAATTTAAATCTTATGCAAATTTCCTATTGCTTCTTAGGAAGAATAATAGTGCTCCTGACCTGGAATCGAACCTGGCTCACTACGCCAACCGGGTTGCCGGTCGTCTAAATCGACAAATTTAAATCACAATGACATTTATCTAATTATATTTAATTTTATACATATTTTACAAGTTTTAATTTATTTTCACCTATCCCGTTATCTATTGGTCTGTAATCAAATCTTGCAAGCTAAATTAGACCCACTTCCCGATGTTCAATTGGACTCAAATTTGGTGTCCTTAGGTATCTTTGATAAATACAATGATATGGTATCATAGCGCTGATTTGATGATGGAGACGGCACATGCCATAGGAACTTCTGAACTAAACAAGATAAACCCATCGAGTTTGGGCTCGTTTAAATTTTCTAGACAAGTTATCTGGTTATACTTGTAACTTTTTAGTCATTTCTTTTAATTACAACTAGTAAAATCTTGATTTTCAAAAACGTTTTAAATAAATTACCCTCTTTCTCTCATTAATCTCTTGTTTTAATTACTGTGACCATAAAAACCGCAATTAACCAAATCGTAACGGTCAAGAAATTAACCTTTTATAAGTTTACAGCCCCTTATTTGTGTCTGTACTTAAAACACTGACATTAACTTACACTGTCTTCAGGGAATTCTTTAAAGAAACAGGCATACTTACCATGCCTTCGTTTTACATCTTTGAAAATATTATGCATGTTCGCAAAAATATTGGTAAATATAAATTAAGAAGCGACGCACACAATCTTAATACTAGATATAAGCATAAAATTACAGTTCGCGCATTTAGATTAAGCAAAACGAATAAATTTTTATGGCAAATGGGGTTAGATTTTACAATAGAATTCCTAAAATCGTAACTGAATTACCACTGGGAAAGTTCAAATCTGTAATAAAACGGGCATTAATTAAGAAAGCTTACTATAAAACCACAGACTATATTAATGACAAGGATGCATGGAGGCAAACTGCACAGGCTCTTTCTAGCGACTACCATAATAACACCTAGGTTAAGAAAATTATGTATTAGAAATTAAGAATGTTTTTAAAAAAAAATGAATGAAAAAAAATGCGCCGCCGAGTTTCTTGCCAGTTTCTTCTCGAGATGGCTGTAATTTTGCGAATCTGGCAATAGATTCATTAACTTTCATGAGTGCCTCTTTGGGGCCCAAGTGAATAAACGATTTTGATTTTGATTTCATGCAGTAACTTATAAAAAGAGCAAAGAGCATCAGCTTGTGCAAAATTGCTTTCGTGTGTCCGGCGGATTTCCGTTGTTCTCCTTTACAGGTCGTACCTCTCAACCGATTCTCGTAAATTTTGTGAGCAGGTTCGATAACTATATAGTATTTATCAGCCATTTTGAAAAATTCGCGATATCTTCAGCTTTCATAGCCACTAATATAATAATATACCTACAAACCCTTATTGCATCCAAGCCACACTACACACAATATGAAATTAGAATAAATACGATAATATCTAGTAACGATATATCCTTATATAACGACAGTAAATATATAGATTCGATAGATATAAATCACGATAGATATACCTAGGTTAATATAATTAATATCCGGGTGACCGAGCTTTGCTCGGTTTTTTGTTTTTGGTAGAATGTGTTTGAATTTGTAGCCTCAGAAAGCTCCATCTAGTGTCGAGTAGAAACAGTTTTTTACATCGGTCATGGCGTAATAGATGGCGCTGAAAGTTTCTTAAACCCGGTTTTTCAAATGCAGTTTGGGAACCGAGCATTTCTCAGACCTGGAACGTTGATAAATCGATTCCTTGGGCCGAAAAACCCCTAATCTGTAACTTTCATGAAAATCGTTGGAGCCGTTTCCGAGATCCTGATTACACATATATTTATATATATATATATATATATATACAAGAATTGCTCGTTTAAAGATATAATTAGATGTATTAGTGTATAGGAATGATTAAAACAATTAATGAATGAAAAATGAGCCGCTGAGTTTCTTGCCAGGTTCGAGTTGCATTTTGCGAATCTGGCAGTAGAGCCATCAACTTTCATGAGTGCCTCATTGGGGCCCATGCGAATAAACGAATTTGATTTGATAAAAAAAAGCGAGCAGTCTTTGGGGACTGGCGGTAGAAGAGTAAAAGTACACATATATACACAGTATACATAAAGATCATGGAAAGCGTTCGGTGACGATGACGCGAGTTCCATGATTTTTGCTCACCCAAAAAGTTTTCAATTTAAAAAAAAACAATCAGTATCGATACATCATAATATGTAAAGCGTCCCTCACAATCATCTGCAGACTCTTAACAAAACGTTACGTTTTTTGAGATTGAAACTGCGGCCGAGCGCACGTCATCGTTGCACCACAGCTTCATTAATAGTTACGAACCGAACAACAGATTCAGTAAACGGTGAACCTGATTTCTTTTTTTTTAGTGATGGGGCGATGCGTTGTCGATAAAATGAGGTTGCAGTAGATAAATATTGATTGCAGACGTGTAAATAAAACATGAACTTGAAGTATTTATTGTTTTTCCTAAGAAGTCTTTAGTGACACTAGTATTATAAAGCCGAAAGTTTATGAGTGTATTTGTATGTTTGTTACTTCTTCTCGCTCAAATGGCTGGACCAATTTTATTGGAATTTGGTACGGAGGTAGCTGACACTTTAGATTGACATATAAGCTATTTTTTTATCCCGGAATTCCCTTTGGTCCGGGACTTAAGCGGGTAAAACCGCGAGGCACAGCTATTTGTTAATAAAAACCGCCTAGTTTCATATTGTACCAGCAGCTGATTGAAGTGAAAATTTTTACACGAAAAGTGATGGGGGTAAGCACTGTGATAATATAAATAGTAAATAAATAAAATTATTCCCTGTAATACAAAAGTTTCACTTCTATCGTATCTTTACGACACACTCTGTTTTTATTTTAAAGGCAGATTTCTCAGTGAGATATAAAATCGAGATAGCAGCAATTCCCTAAAATGCGAATGATCATTTAAATTGTAGTAGAACTATGGTACTCTTACGTGATGTTTTCCTCATAGAATTCTATTAAATTGACCTCACGACCGACCTCAAATCATCGCGTAACCCCAGATTAATCAACAGTTTCTTCACCATCGAATAGCAACAGTTTAGTAAACGGTATATCTAATGTTCTTAGTAGTGCTGTAACAATTTATATCGATACAACAGGGATACACATTCTATGCGATGCTGATTAAGCATGAAGTACAAAAAAAGAAATGTAAATTTAATTCCTTTCTCCAGAATTCATAATAATATGAAGCTTATAATAAAATGTATTCAAATAATTTTACCGTTTAATATTATGTATTTTACAATTTGTTTTTAAATCAAAACAAAAATATAAATTACTAGTCGTGCTGCCCCGTTCAATAGCGGCTTCAATAGCATTTATCAAGTTAAAAAGTAGCCTATGTGTTAATCCTAGGTATAAGTTACTTACAATCCAAAGTTTGTCCAAATCCGTTTAGAAAACCACTTACTCACACGCTTACTCTCAAATTTTTGGATATACAATATTAGTGTGATATAATAAATGTCTTAACTTTGTGTTTATAAAACGTATTCTTTCTACATGTTGATTTAAAAAGCGTAAAGAGATCACATCTTTATTCACATTCTAAACATATTCTAAAACAAGACTCAAAATTGACCAAGAGAGCGCGAAGCGCGAGCGGAGCGTCTCCGATTCAGCTTGGGCAAAATTGCTTTCGTATGTCCGGATATCCAGTTGTTCTCCTCTACAGGTCGCATTTCTCAACCGATTTTCGTAAAATTTTGTGAGCAGGTTCAATGATTGTATAAATCTTTTGTTGTACTGGCGGAGTTGAAAACGTAAAAAATACATATTTCAGCCATTTCGAAAAATAAGCGAGGTCTTCAGCTCTCAGAGCCACTAGTTAAAACAAAGTAAAAATTATATACCTATAAATCGATAAAAGTATCGATATCCGTCCACTAAGCACATATGACAGCACCCCATCACTAAGTCTATTTATTTATTCCAATACTGGCTAGTATCAGCGTTCGATCATCGAAGTGTTTTTCTGTCAATCATCAGCTTGCGCCAGAACCATCCGTCTTTATAAAACCAAGTGTAAACAATATTGTAGTTTATACTACATATTAATTTGTTTATGTACATAAAAATGGGCTGATTTGTGGCGGTAATAAAAGTCCGGTAAAAGGTGAATTCAGTGTTGCTATTTTTTGTAATTCTGTGTGTGGGTTTGGACTTTGGCCTTAATTAGCGGAGACTGGAGCACTTTTTTTTATTACATAGCTATTTTAAGTGGGTTTGGAACATTTCTTTTTATTACATACCTATTTTGAATTTGGCTAAATTTATTCATTTGGTTTCTTGTTTCATAAAAAGTTGAAATTAGTCATATAGCCGTATCAGGCTTGGTGAAAATCGTACTAGTATTATAAATCGGAAAGTTTGTGTGTCAATGTGTTTAAATTTATTTTTATACTAAACTAGCTGTCCCGGCGACCTTCGTTCCGCCTAACAGTCAATGAATGTGCATATTTAGGAAGCCATACCCGGCATGCGTTACAATGTCACGTGACTATATTATTACAACCTTCATGTTTATGTTTGCCTAGTACTTTACCAAATCCGAGTGACGTATAAGAAAATGGAAAGCATGTCGAAATGTAAAAAAAAAATTTAAAGAAATGTACGTTCTTAAAAATCCTATGTCCTTCTCCTGGCTCTAAACTACTTCCCCACCAATTTTCAGCCAAATAGGTTCAGCCGTTCTTGAGTTATAAATGGTGTAACTAACACGACTTTCTTTTATATACCTATATAGATAGGCAAGCATTTGACTACTATCTCACGTGATGAAAAGTGAAGATGTGACATGCTTGCCTAGATTCCTATTCACTATTGACTTGAAGACTCCCAGATTATACTCCTCGGGGAACAATGACGCAGGCAATGAATTCCACTCCTTCAAAGTGTTTAAGTATGTTTGATTTCTCTTCACACTGTAACGGCTGAACGTATTTGGATGAAATTTGGAATATTCATAGCTTATACCTAGGATTAACACAAAGTCTCATTACAAACAAACTGTCGGATTTATAATATTAGTGTGATTAGTGTCATTTTGGCGGTAGTTTATGAAAATTTACAAACAATTTATTAACCTACTAGCCGAGCCCGCGGCTTCGCCCGCTATTATCTAGTTAAAAAGTAGCCTATGTGTAAATCCTAGGTATAATCTATGTACATTCCAAATTTCATCCAAATCCGTTTAGCCGTTAAAGCGTGAAGAGGGAACAAACATACTTACACACTTACACACAAACTTTCGGATTTATAATATTAGTAGGATTTCAACATAATTTCACTATAATAATAGCTAAGGACGACACGTGTGGTCTCCTCGATTAATCGAATATCGTATTAAATGCAAACGATGCATCGATATCAGCTTACACCATTGTTTGCCGCGCTTTGTTCCCGCCATCCGAGACAAGATGGCGTCGAAACGTCATAGAAACCAATATGGCCGACGGCCGTTGTTGTTTGAATGGGCTATGTGCGTGCGGTATTGTGTATCATTTCCATCCATATAAGTAACTAGTGGTGAATTAATCCACTTGTTTGTTAGTTTTCTTACTTAGATATATTCCTTTCTATACCAAAAACGAATCACAATGGTAAGTAACTACCTGCGTGTGTACGTACCAAATTTTAAATAACCCTACAATGGTAACGATTTATTAACTAACGCCATTAATAGACAAACGCCAATTATCTTATCAAATTTGTATTTTTAATTTAACGGAAATATTATTTTTCCAATGGACTATCTACGGGCCAATTGCCTATGTTTCCTAATACTAAACTAAAACTATATACAGCAAAGAACTAAGTTACCTACAAGACATCGAGCCTATAGGTAACTCAAGTGCTCAAGCCCACTACCAGTGGGTAGCGTTCCCATCATGCTGGCGGTATTGCCTCTCTGAATTGCAATGCTAATACGTTAAGCCAAATAAGTGCCAGCATTTTGATCACGCGTCGCCTCAACCAGGAGCTCTGTTGATTTTTGAAAATATTGGCATAATATCACGAGACAACTCCATCCATCCTTGATATTTATGGGACCAACTAACTACTGAACTCTTCATAAACACTATCCAAACCGATTAATATATGCCTTAAGTAGAATATGAGCTAACATAATAAAAAAAAGACGTGTGGCACTCGGGGATTGCCGCGGTAAAGCTATTGCATAGCATTTTTTATCAACTTATGCAATTATAATTATTTATTTATTTTATTTATGCAGTATTTTTTTCCTGTCACCTAGAGGCGAGTTGCTGAACTAAAGAGACAAGCGTGATATTTCAAAAAAGTCATTAAAAGTTCTGCTATTCATCGATAGATGGCAAGACTAAAAAGTATCACCGCTGTGCCGGTCGGAGTGGGGGGTGTTAGGTTATTTTCGTTACGGAATTTCTGGATTCGGTCTCCACGCTCAAGGCCCGCGATAGAAGCTATGCAATAGCTTAAAAACGAACGAAAACAATATACAACAAGTAGAAAATCTCCTTTTTTGGGAGTCGAGGTCAAACGCTTGGCAAAAATCAGTGATAAAAAATCTTCTCCCGCCTTATTCAAACAATTCGGGAAAGAATTATAAAAATGGTGTTCATTTTTAGACAATCTCTACTACATATTTCTATTCATACCTCCATATAGAAGACTGAAACAATTTTCCACCCCAAATAATATCACAGAGCACTTAAAATTTTGCAGACTTGCAATTCAACCCTCATCTAATCTCAGAAAACCTGCACCCTAACAAATAATTTACAAAATTATCCCCAACTTCATTGAAAGTTTGGTCTTATCGGGGAATCGAACCCGCTACCTGCACTAAAACGCATATTATATGGCGCGGGCGGGTCTTTATCTACCATACCTGGGGTGCAGGGTAGGAACTAGATACAGGACGCTGGAGGGTTAAAGACTAAACTACGGGAGGGTAAAATACGAGCTTCAATTACGCTTTGTTGGAAATTATATAGTATATAGTTATAACTAGGAAACTTTTGTATGTAATCTATGTATTCGGTACTAGACGTGCCCCGCGGCTTCGCCCATGTTTGTAGCTTATGTGCTATTTAAGGTTCAACCTTACAGACATCAGAAGAAAATTAGTTGTCAACTTACCGGAGTGTAAGTTCGCGCATACGAAGTCTTGGTACTTTGTCGACCCAGTTGGTGCAGTAGAAAGGTGCCCGTCCTCTGCGCCGTGGGTTTGATTCCCGCCAGGAGCAAAAATTCCTTGCCAAGGGAATGTTTACGGCACCCGCGATACAAGTCTTTGAACTTAGTGTGGGGCTGTGAGTGTGAATGCGTTTGTTTATTTTTCGTTTGTTTGTAACCCTTGCCTCGGGTCGCCAAGATACAGGCCTAGCCTACTTTGGGATCCACTGCCAACTATTTATTTAATTAAATAACTCGATTAAAAAACAAGTAAAACCTTAAAAAGTTTTAAAAATCAAGCTTTTACCAGTCTTTAATAAAAAGGACTAAAATGTATATAACCAGTTATATAACTTCTCAAGACGAATCAAACGTGTCCGGGGGCTGAGTCACCCACGTCCGTAGGCGGATACCCCTTAAGTCTGACTCCCTACACGTGGTCTCCGTGTGTTGCTAATCAGGTGAGAGGTGGTAGAGCATTTTGTGAGTTGCTCGCCTGGCTTGCTACCAAAGTAGCTTACCACCATCAAGTTGAAAGTCTGCCGCCAAGCCAAACGAAAAATGTGTTCCGGCAGTTATCATTGAGAGCCTGCGTATTCCAGGTCTAGTGTGTTTACCAGCTTCGATCACATCGTCACTAACCATCAGGTGAGATAGTGGTCAAACACTAGCCTGTCACAAATAAAAAAAAAAGAACTTAATAGGTTGTCGTTGTTTAGTTCAGAAGTTCCTATGGCCGTCTTCCGTCACCACCATAGTTCCACCTTCATGGTACCATATCATTGTATTTTAACCGAAGATACATAGGTACACCAAATTTAAGTCCAATCGGACTCGGGAAGTGGGTCTAATTTAGTTTGCAAGATTTGACTACAGACCGACAGATCAAAAGGACAGGTGAAATTAGGTAAAAAATTAAACAAATAATGTGTAAGACATATATTCTACTAGCTGTACCCGTGACTTCTTACGCGTGGAAATTGTTATTTTACACCCTTGAGGGTAAAACTTTTACAAACTTTAAATGTCATATTTATTTATATCGAATCAACAACCTAAAAAATAAGTTTCAAGCTTATAGCTCTAAAAATGACAATACTTCTGTACAACTGTTCATCCCCCCCTTTCAACCCCTTACAACCCTTTTTTCTCATTAAAAAGTAGCCTATGTCCTTTCTCAGGCTCTAGACTATCTGTGTACCAAATTTAATTTTAATCGGTTCAGTAGTTTTGGCGTGAAAGCGCGACAGACAGATAGAAAGACAGAGTTACTTCCGCATTTATCATAGTAGTAAGGATTGATGTTTTTTAGGTTACTATATTAAAAATCTACGAGCCAGTTGCCTATATTTCCTTAAAATAAATTAAAACTATATACAGCATAAACCTTAGTTATCTTTTTAAAGATGACGTTTTTCCGCACTGATGGTCCTAATTTCGCGCAATCAAAGATTGGCAAAGCTTGTCGATACAATCGGAGCGTTCCACTCTGATCTCCAAATCACCCCTTCAACATTTCCCTTATCTTGCAGTCCTGCAGACCAGGACAGCAGTCTAGTGGATACAATTAGCATGTGAAAACAGCACCCCTTGTACGGGGGACACTAATTGGCGTTGTGTAAACCCGCCATGTTATCGAAACGCCTCGGGCGCGCACTCGGCTGGTTGGTGTGGAGCTGGCTTCCACTTCTCTACGTTGTATAAAACAAAGCCGTTTTCTGCGTCTATCTGTCTGGTTAACTACTAAACTAGAATAGAAAAAAAATTGAAAATTATTTAATGTATACCAAATACAGTTAAGTTGCAGGGCTATTCTTTAAAAAAAATGCGCCACCGAGTTTTTGAGATGGCTGTTATTTTGCGAATCTGGCAGTAGAGTCATTTACTTTCAAGAGTGCCTCTTTGGGGCCCATGTGAATGAACGATTTTGATTGATTGATTTGATTGAATGATTTGTAACCAAGTCGCCGAAAAATACATTTACATGGCTTACGTAGGCTAAACTTTAAGAGATATATATGTCGGATCCGGTTATTTTTAATCGAAACGGAAGGCGCGTCGAGCGGTGCTAACTTCACTTCGCCGCGTCTTGGCAGAGTCGTATAGTCAGCCGACGGTGACGGGACGGACTTCACTTCGTTCACGTCACTCAAGGCGACAACACGGAACTGTCACTCCGTTTCTTTTTATAAACTACCTACCGTTTAATATAGTCAGTTGATTTTTTTGATTAAGATCGTTGTTATTATTAAAATCAAGTGAGTGAACCTCAAGGATTGTTATTTTGCACGATACCCACATGCGCCCACACCATGTCTGAAGAAAATGACGCCAGAAATAATCCATACCCGACATATATATAAATGATGTACTAGAGAATTGTTCTTCTAAAATTCTAAAGAAAACTCTGTGATGGCATATCTCTATCTGTTACGGTTGACTCACAGTAATCATTTCTTTCATTTATCTGAATTAAACCCCGCACGGGTCACTAGATTATTATAAATCCGAAAGTTGTGTGTAAATGTGTAAATATATATTTGTTTTCTTTTCGCGCCGTAACGGCTGAATTATATTAAGTACAATTTTCATAATTTAATAGGTCTATGCACGATAGAGGTACATGTGTCTGTGAATATGCATGTCTGTGCTATTTGTGAAAATTTCAACTGTCTAGCTATCACCGTTTTTGAGATACAGCCTGGTGACAGACGGACGGACGGACAGCGAAGTCTCAGTAATAGGGTCCCGTTTTTGCCCTTTCGGTACGGAACCCTAAAAAAGGAAAAAGTTAGAAGACTAACATATCCCATTAAGTAATTTTGTTCCAATTCTACCTAGGCGTGATAACCACCCTAAATCTAAGATGACGTGGTCATCAACAACGGGTGAGAAAGAAGTCCAACTTACCACATAATCAAGAAAGAGAAATGTATATTGACATTATTATTAGGTACCTAATTTATAGCGCTACTTTTTTATGTTGGATTTGCAAGCATTTGACCACTATCTCACCCGATGGAAAATGAAGATCCGAAGATGTAATATGCTTGCCTAGAAGATACCTGTTCACTCTAGACTTGAAGACACCCATACTTACTGCATATAAGAAGCGGATATCAAAATATTAGTTGCTCTCCACACTAGCCGCCCATGGTTGAAATCCGCCCGCCCACAGCTAATATTGACTTGTTATTACGGCGCGGTCACCGACGCCCGTAACGTGCCGGGCTGGGCGGCGTATTTGGAAAGTCTACTTCATTCAGTCTCCGTAGAAAAACATATTTATTGTTATGTTTATGTTATGTATATGTTTGAGTCTTCGTAAGGAATCATCCCGAACAGTTCGCAAGGCATACAGCAATTACTCAAAGACCTGGTAGACTCTTTGGCAAGCTATATTTTCCCACATGTAGACTCGATATTTTTAAGAAAAACGCGTATGTTATGGCGATAAAGGTTCACTATAAACTGCCCAAAGATATCAAGGTGCTGCTAGTAATAGAAATAAATTTAAATAACATTAAAGCCTTGGCTTTTGAATACCTAACTGTTTTTATATTATGAAAACTTTCAATTTAAATAAATGATGGTGGCTAAATTTGAAAGATAACTTAAATATTGTAATAATTAAATTATATTTAAATGTTTTTATTTTAATTAATGGTTTATAATAATTGACATGATAATTATTTTGACTCAAATGTCATTGTAAACTTTGTTGTTTGATTGAGTAACAAACATCGTATTTTTTGCATTTATATACCTAATAACAAAAAGCAAACAAACGCATTCACACTCACAGCCCCACACTAAGTTCAAAGACTTGTATCGTGGGTGCCGGAAACATTCACATCACACACACATTACACCCAGAACCAGAAGCACAAATGTCCCTTGGGAAGGAATTTATGCTCCTGCCAGGAATCGAACCCAGGACCCACGGCACAGCGGGCGGACGCCTGTCCACTGCGCCAACTGGATCGTCAAAAAAAGGAAAGGAATGGGATGGGCAGCAAAATGTCCTTTTACTTTATCTCCCGTGAATGTAATGAAGTAGCAAATCAGTTTACGCGTCCGACACCGGCACGGATATGCTGAAAGCTTGCAGGAAGCTACCATTTTCTTTGTTCCCTGATCTGTATAATCTAGCATGCCCCATACTTTACCGCATCGTCAATTTATATCAGGTACACAAAAATGTTATACAACAGAAAATAGGAGAAAGGAATAATACATATTACCCATAGATACCTATAGAAATCCATAAGTGTCTGATTCTGACAGTAGTTATTTTATTAATCTTCATTAATGCCTCTTTGGGGCACATGTGAATTAACAATTTTGAATTTAGTAAATATGCATCGGTATGTTTAAGTATGCGAGCGTACACGCAAACTTTTTAGTTAAGGGGGGTGTTTTTGTAACCCTAAAAATATTCTTCAGAATCTGTGTGATATGATAAATGATGCCTTCCGCTTTGAATGTTCATAACGTTCATAAATATATAGAAAAAAATATCAAAGCTCATGAAAATAACATCAATTTGTATATATGTAACCATTTTGTTCCGCCATTTTATATCAAAACACTGTGAAAGTTATTCAATATACGTAAATTTACAAGACAAAAGATTTGTTCAGCTTGTTTAATTTTTTTAATGCGCGTTTTCACGAAATTTGAATAAAACCCTAAAAAATTTAAGATTGCCACGCGTGACCTTGCGTAACCGCCATAATATAATTTACGCAATAAGCACCTTTATGTGCAAAAGTGTAAGGTAAATAATTACCTATGGTTAAAAAAGGTACCTACTCGAATTGACAAGGAAGAAGATCACAAATGGTTATGCTTATGGTAATTATTGAACACGTTGATCGGGCGAAGAGACTTTACTTTGTGGTTCAGCACTTTATCCGTCCGTCTCTCTGTCAGAGGCCTCTATCTTCTAAACCATACAAGCGAATAGCTTCAAATTCTTAGAGAATGGCCCAAAGCCAGAAATGGCAAAGAAAATAATATAAATTAAAATATAAAGAGGTCAACCATACACATGAGAAGACAATTTTTTTTTTTTTTAATTCTGCCCGTGTTGTTTGTCGTTAAAAAGAGCTCTGTAAGTAGAGTACGACAATTTAAAAAAAAACTATGTTGGAAACTAACAACTTGGTAGGACATTAAAGTCACTGTTTTAAGACCTATTTTGTCCCGGGGTCTATCTCATAAAACGCTTACACATTTAAAGCTCAAGAAAAGGCATCGATAAACCCAAGTGGGTGTTAAATAATTTAACCTACTTTTCTATATCTTTATACAAACATTTGACCACTATCTCACCTTTTATGTTTCTCAACAAACTCGCACAGTCTGCATATGAATGTCGTATGAATCACTGAAATATCCAAAAAGCCAATGAACGTCAGTACTGGAAAGGGCAGGTGAAGGCGTCAGTGCATTATCGTCGAAGCAAACACACAAACAAACACAGGTTATAAGGGCGCGACATAACGCTATATACATACTTAACTATTTATTTTACTCAGTAGTTTAGCACACCTCGTATATTTTTCTAAATGGGTGAAATAGTCGGTAATACAAAAAAAGAAGTGTGGCACTCGGGGACTGCCGCGGTAAAGCTATTGCATAACATTTTTTATCAACTTATGCAATTATAATTATTTATTTATTTTATTTTTTCCTGCCACCTAGAAGCGATTTGCTGAACTAAAGAGACAAGCGTGATATTTCAAAAAAGTCATGAAAAGTTCTGCTATATATCGATAGATGGCAAAACTAAAAAGTATCACCGCTGTGCCGGTCGAAGTGGGGGGTGTTAGGTTATTTTCGTTACGGAATTTCAGGATTCGGTCTCCACACTCAAGGCCCGCGGTAGAAGCTATGCAATAGCTTAAAAAAGATATATACGTTTTTTTTACGTTTTCAACCCCCATTACTCCATATCTTCGCCATTATAAAAAAAGAAAAAAACTGAATCGACAAAACAAAACTATATAACTATCGAACCTGCTCACCAAATTTCACGAGAACCCGTTGAGAAATGCACCTGTAGAGGAGAAAAACCGGAAATCCGCCGGACACACGAAAGCAATTTAGCCCATGCTGAATCGGAGACGCTTCGCTCGCTCTGCTCGCTCGATCAATTAATTACTAGTTGTACTCATTAGTTGCATTGCCGCATAAGAAAAAAGTGTTTCACCTCTTTTACATTTATGGTTGCTTAGTACTTTAATACCATGCTAAAAACTTAATGATTTCATTACATACCTTTTTCATGTTTATTTTTCGTAATTTTCTTAAATTTAATTAAGAAATAAAAAGCTCGCTTAATTGTTTTCTTAATAAATACATAATAAATGTTGTTGTCGTCCATTTATCGATATTTTTGACAAATCCAACAACAATAAAAATACACTATAAATGTTTGTATCAATAACGGGATATTTACCATGTATTTCGTTTGTTTTGAGTTTCCGAAAACAAACGAAATACATGGTAAATATCCCGTTATTGATACAAACATTTATAGTGAAAGTGACCATGGTAGCTTGAAAATAAAAATACAGGCCAATTACCTATATTTCCTAAAACTATATATAGCAAAGACCTAAGTTACTTACCTACAAGACATCGAGCTTATAGGTAACTTAAGTGCTACCTATTACTGTTACTTATTCGGTTTTTAGAGTAGGTCTGTCCTTAGCTTTCACCCGACTACGGCTAATTACAATATGTGTAGTAAATAATGTAGTGATTGTCTGTTCAATAAAAAAACAAAATCGTTTATTCACATGGGCTTCAAAGAGGCACTCATTAAAGTTAATGACTCTACTGCCAGATTCACAAAATTACAGCCATCTCGAGAAGAGCCTGGCAAGAAACTCGGCGGCGCATTTTTTTCATTTTATTTGCGGCTTAGACAGACATATCCTAGACAAAACCTATTTATGCCGTTTTTTTTTTGATGACAGATAGGTAAGCACCTGGCCTCTATCTCACCTGATGGAAAGTGCCGATGCGGCCGAAGATGAAGCATGCTTACCTAGAAGATACCTATTCACTCTAGACTTGAAGACTCCCAGATTATACTGTTCGGGGAACAAGGATGCGGGCAGTGAGTTCCACACCTTCGCCGTACGGATAACAAATGTTGAGGCAAAATGCTTTGACCGGATATTAGGTATGTCAACCAAGAATCAATAAGAATCAACGTTTTCAAGAATCATCTATTCCAGTATGCACCCACCCTTCCCCGGTCGTAGTGCACATTATTTGTCGTCTTTAGTACCTCGGTCGGCCCTTTACGCGTTATCTGTGACAATATTTGTACACTTCGACCAACCTACGTTGCCCCTTGGATGATATTTTGAGATGGCGCTGCTTGCATAGAAATAGTGGTCAAAAGTAGGTGGAAGCGGTAGTTCCAGTTTTCGCCACACGCCGTTTTCGATTGGACGATGTTTTCGTTTGCTTGACTGCGACCCGCGGGCGAATAGTTGTTAGGTTTAAAATAGCTCGAGTTGTGCATTTAAGGTGTACAAGTAAAGTAATATGTGATTAAAATATATATGTAGTGATTTGGATGAGGTTTCTACAGATTTCACAAAAAGGAGGAGGTACTCAATTCAACTTATTTTTTTTATGTGTGCTACTTCATAACTTATTTCCACGTGAACCGATTTTGATTTATTTTTTTGTTTGAAAGCTGTTGCTTTCCTATTGGTCCCATAGTCCCATTTAAATTTCATCAAGATCTGACTAGTAGTTTTTGAGTTATCCTCAATAATGCGTATTCTGTGGAATACATTGACGATGTTCTCGTTTTTAACCGACTTCAAAAGTCATCTCATAACTTCTTTCTTTGTGCGCCGATTTTGATGATTATTTGAATAATAACGTATATTATAAATCAGTATTTAAAAAGTCATTAACATTATAAAAGCATTTATCAGTTAGAAGTCAAGTCTTGCTTTTAACTGTCACAGACATCGGAATAGTTACTAGATGTATTGGCGCCGATTGTCGGAGCTTCGTGTATTTGTGTGCGTATACACCGAAACTCCGTGTTTGTAGTCCAAGTGACATTTGTAGGACCTAGGGTGCTTCATCGGTCTTACACCGAAGCTCCGTAGTCGTAGTGCCCTTTCTATAATCGGACCACATACAAACAAACCAACGTCATCCATATATGGTTGACATACCTCATATCCGCTCGAAGCGTTTTGCTTCAACATTTGTTATCCGTACGGTGAAGGTGTGGAGCTCACTGCCCGCATCCTTGTTCCCCGAACAGTATAATCTGGGAGTCTTCAAGTCTAGAGTGAATAGTCATCTTCTAGGTAAGCATGCTTCATCATCGGCCGCATCGTCACTTTCCATCAGGTGAGATAGCGGCCAAATGCTTACCTATCTGTCATAAAAAAGTGACATTTGTAGGGCCTAGTGTGCTTCATCGGTCTTGTATGTGCATTATGTCCGTTTTTTTTTCATCTGTGACTCTTTTTTTTTCATGACTCATCCCTATAAAATCCACATTATACTTTTCGGTGCGCATGTATCCGTTATTTATGATATATACGTCATATAATAAAATCAAGGAAAAATAATTAACAAGAAAAAGAAAATTCCTAAACAATTTTTATTCATCAACTTTTATTATCAAAAAAAAACAGCAACAACCTTCAACTCTAACCAGGATTACAATTACTCGCTTATTTACGTTATTAGGTAGTTAAAGTTATGTACAATGTTATTTACATTTAAAATACGGTTTTCCACATTCATTACCTCCAATTTAACATTAAAAACAAACTGGAAATTACATGCCGCAATTTCGCGAAAAAATAACAAACTTAAAAAAAAATACGACCGACTTCAATAAACACAAACAAATGTCATTATTTCTCCAGTTATTTTGATTTTAAAACCACTGTACCGATTTCAATGAATTTTCTATGGAATCAATTTGAAAAATATATTCTTTTAAACAAAAAATATTTTACCATCGGTTTATAAATAACGGAGTTCTCAATAATAATTAACGTACATAAAAAGAAAAACAAAAATACAATACGAATTGAGAACCACCATTTTGAAGTCGGTTAATTATAAGATATCAAAGTGAAAGTGACGTTTTTTAAATACTCATTTCACATTTAAAAATCATCACAGATAATTAATTGAGATTACAATAAGTAATTACACGCATTAATTAAACGCAATTATAATAATACTAGATAACATCTTAAAATAATTAGATGAGAAAAAAACATGCTTTTTATTGTACTAGCTGCGCCTCTCGGTTTTACCCGCGTAAGTCCCGAACCCGCGGGATTTCCGGGATAAAAAGTAGCCTATGTGTTAATTCACGGTGTCGGCTACCTCCATACCAAATTTTATCAAAATTGGTGCAGCCGTTTGAGCGTGAAGAGTAACCGTACAAACACACTCACAAATTCGCTTTTATAATGTTAGTGTGATTGTAAGACGTATAAAACTGTATTTATATCTAAAACAGTTGCGTACCAATTTCAGTTTTAGCCCTCGATGCAAAAAGAGGGTTATTATATCGTTTAATGTATGTGTAAACGGCTGAATTGATTTTGATTTAGCTTTTTTGTTTTTAAGGTGTTTGATGAAAATCGATGCAGCCATTTTCCAGAACCGGCGTCGGCAGTATTAAAAAAAAAGTTACAAATTCCTTGTAACATTATAATTTACCTGTTAATCAAACATAACATAAACTCTTTCACTCTCACAGCCCCACACTTAGTTCGAAGATTTGTATCTTTGATATCGGAAACATTAGCATCACACAATGACACCCAAAACTAGAAACACAAACTTCCCTTGGGGAGAAAACTGTGGGAACAGGGGCTCGAACCCGATACTCGCTGCTAAGGTGACAGCACACCCGACTAACAACGGGCAGTTTAATTGACAGTAAATTATAATATTACAAAGGTACAATAACGATTCTGACTTTACCTACAAAATAATGTAGAGAGCGAGGTTTTGAACCAGTGGGTCTATTCTGGTCGTCAAAATACGATTGTTCTAATTGATGCGACGTCGATACGACAGTCGATTGGTTGAAATTTCAGTTGATTCGATGTTCATAACAAAAGAAAATCGCTCGATTTCAACGTCCATGTGACGCCCGGAATAGACCCCCAGTAGGTCTATTCTGGTCCTCCAAATACGATTGTTCGAATTGATGCGACGTCGATACGACAGTCATCGTTCGATTTCGACGTCGATGTGACGCCCGGAATAGACTTCCAGGTTACGTAGGATCGAAACTTATCTAAGTAGGACTCTTTTGCAGAGTCCGCCTAGGGCAGTACCACAACATTGGCAGATATTCAACCGCCAAGCAGTGTACAAACATCACTGTGTTTCGGATTAAAGGGCAATGTTTCCAGTAAAATTACACGGCGAAAGAGGCCGGGGACTTTGTGACACGAGTCGCAATACTCCGTCGCTATATAGGCTGTCTCTGTTTAACTGGCAAACTGTGCCCATGCTTGATGCGATAGCACTACCGACCAAACAAAATTTGTTAGAAATTATGATAGGTGCCGTAATACCAAAAATTATTAATGAAAATGTAATGTTTAGCCATTGTTTTTTACATTAATAAGTTCCTTGAATATATATATATAATAATCTGTTCCTGTTGTAATGGCAAAAGAAATGTGTTCGTTTTTAATACAAAACGAATGAGTTAAACATGCGACATTTACGTCGTAATAATGTGTGAAAATCAAAAACAAACGCATTCACACTCACAGCCACACACTAAGTTCAAAGACTTGTATCGTGGGTGCCGGAAACATTCACATCACACACACACTACACCCAGAACCAGAAGCACAAATATCCCTTGGGAAGGAATGTGTGCTCCTGCCGGGAATCGAACCCATGACCCACGGCGCAGAGGGCGGGCACCTGTCCACTGCGCCAACTGGGTCTTTGAACTTAGTGTGGGGCTGTGAGTGTGAATGCGTTTGTTTGTTTGTTTGTATTTTGTTTTTGTACGGGCAAATCAACCACCGGTGGCCCCTTAAAGATATTTAACAGCTAATATCTCAGGGTGAAGAGCGCAGTGCTTTGCGGCAGGTGGCACGGAACTGTAATGGGCAAGCGTGACGCTTACCATCCGGCGAGCAACTTGCTCGTTGCCTCTCTCAATACATAAATAAATATAAAAAGTACCAGCTATGTAAGACACTTGCTAAAATAATTTGGCAGTTATTGCAGTATGGGATATGTGACAGTACCGCGGATGGCAGTAGGTCAGCTCGCGTGGTATAGACCAGC
The DNA here is from genome assembly GCA_948107665.1 of Lomographa bimaculata. Taxonomy (NCBI): domain Eukaryota; kingdom Metazoa; phylum Arthropoda; class Insecta; order Lepidoptera; family Geometridae; genus Lomographa; species Lomographa bimaculata. The sequence continues at coordinate 7,549,053 of OX403608.1, read as the reverse complement.
TAGAGCGTCTTGAAGCGCTCGCAAGCAAGGTAGTGTAGAACTGTAGCCGCCAGCTTTTTCTGTATCGCTTTCTGTTCTGTGGATAGAAATAGAATAGAAAAACATTATTATTATTTCATGACCATGGATGCATAGTCCTTCAGTCGAAATATTAAACAAAAATAAAGTCCTAGTCACAAGTCACAGTCAAAGTCAAGTAGTCAGTCATAGTCAAGACATGCCCTAGTAATGTGGTAGAAACTTTGCTAGAACTTCTGTTGGAGTTTTGATGCGGAGGCAAAATCACGTTTTTTAACTTTGTATGATTTGCCTACACTTATGCACATTTACTAAGTATTATCGGTTAATAATCAACCATTATTACACATCAACACTCGAAGAATCACAGGTTTTGGAAAATTCACACAATATGCAACGCCATTTTTTTACTTTCGCGGCAAAACTTTCCAAAATTCTTCGAATTTCAAAATGACTGAAAAATGGTGGATTTTTAAAAGCTTGCGTGCATGAGTGTAGGCAAATCATACAAAGTTCAAAAACTTGATTCGTTTTTGTTCGCCAAACGAGTCTGGGAGTCTTCAAGTCAAGAGTGAATATATGGCTTCTAGGCAAGCTTCGGCCGCATCATCACTTTCCATCAGGTGAGATTGTGATCAAATGCATGCCTATGGGGAATAATTTTTTTATATAAAAACATGACTTACATTTATGGATGAAACATGCTTAGAACTGACTTAGTGAACCCGTTAAAGTTATTGCACTGCAGAAAGAGACACAAGATGTGTGTTCAAACACCAAATATGCTTTTCCTACTCTATAATATATATGAACTGCCTGTTGGCTAAGTTGGGTGAGCGTTCGCCTTCTAAGCAGGGGTATCGGGTTCGATTCCCGGCGGGAGCACAAGTTTTCTCTCCAAGGAAAATTTGTGTTTCTGGTTCTGGTTGTGATTGTGTGTGTGATGTGTATGTTTCCGGCACCCACGACACAAGTCATTGAACTTAGTGTGGGGCTGTGAGTGTGAAAGCGTTTATGTTTTTATGTTTTATAAGTAACATTTAAAGTTAATTTTCCCATTAAATTTCTTACCTAACATGCTGCAGATATCCATTGGTGACGATACTCTGTATGGATGGTGGGTCGGGTCCCATTTTGTCGTACACAACTGGGGGCTCGTATTTGTACATAGGACCTTCTTCTATCAGCGGGATCGCTTCTTGGATCCCTCGGGTGAACTTTACTCCGGATGAGAATTGGGTTATCTGGAATAATAGAGATGATAGCTTAGTCTTGCTGATGGTAGATCGGATAGCACGGTTACAGTTCAGATCCTACACAAGGCTTGTTCTTAACATAACTAAAAACATAAATATAGAGCACTAGTCGTGTCCCGCGGCTTCGCCCGCTATTATCAAGTTAAAAAGTAGCGTATGTGTTTATCCTAGGTATAATCTATGAACATTCCAAATTTCATCCAAATCTGTTCAGGCGTGAAGAGGGAACAAACATACTTACACACACACTTATACACTTACACACAAACTTTTGGATTTATAATATTAGTAGGATAAATGCTTACATACTCACATACCCACTAAGCTTAATGACTTGTGTCGTACCATGAACAGTCACATTACACGCAATCACATCCAGAACCAAAAGCATGAACCAAAAACGCAAATTTTCCTTGTGATTTAAAATTTCTATAGGAAATGAAACTAGATACCCTCTGCTTAGAAGCGAATGCTCACCTAACTGAGCCAACGTACGGTAATGGGTAAAGTATGGTAATTAGTAAGGTGATAAATCTAGAACGCACCCATAAAACTTTATAAACGAATTGGAGGTATTCTTTCCCCACGTGACCTACCCTTTTTATTCCCGCTTAAAATGAGTAACTGACAGTTGTGAACGAAACTTTTTCTTCTGCTTCACGACGCCGGCCATTGCACATCTCTGCGCATTGGCACCTAAATAGAACCGCCGATCTACTGTATTTGGGCCATATTTTACCCCAAAACGGTTTCGCCGCAAGTTCTCGTGAACGCTGGACGTGGAAAATAAGTGCGCTGCCTAATTTCCCTCGCGTGCGCCTTGCGCCCACGCTCGAGACCGGCCGCCATTACAAGCTCCATTGTTCCTCGAAGCAAACCCAAGGAAACTCATCAAGAAAATCATCACGAAGTGTTGGGAGAACAGACTGGCTACCAAGGAACCACGACCTATCGAAGCATTCACAAAATACCAAGACATCGGTGAGTCAGTCACGCTTTTCCTCCCCCTTTTCCCAACATTTTCTGGTCCTTCCACCCGAATTCTCATGTAAAGCCTTTAATATCTTTATTCGAGCTCATTCTAAATCATCCTTAACTTAAAGTAAATTCATAATTTTCTTATTCTAGTTCATATTGCGTGATCTGCATATTTTCAATTTTGTTATCCGCCATATTTTCTTTTCGTCTTATTCTTTTGCGCGGCAAATTTAAAAATCGTTCGTCTATGGTGAAGAGCGAGAATAAAACTTGTATAATCTGTGTCTAAGGTGGACATCGAGCTTTATTTTCTGTCAAGTGTCAATACTTCTGTCAAAGTAAAGCAAACGTCAAAACTGTCAGCAACGTCATATTTGTTTTCTTTTCTACTTAAAGAAGAAGTTGATTTTCAAAGTTTTGAATTTTACGAGTGGTTTTAGTTTATTAAAATGACGTCCGACCCAAAAGTGTGTAGCGTGACCTTCAATAAGTGCGGAAAATATATTGAGGATCTATACAACTTAAGTTCGCGGTTATGCCAAAAAAAGGAAATTAGCGAAAACGAAAGAACTTCCTTTTTTGTTCGTTACCGCGATGTTGAAAGGCAATGGATCCAAATGGAGAATGCTTTTGCGGTCGTTACGGCAAATATCGATGACGAAGGTACGCGAAACGAATATGAATCGAGATACGCTACTTTGGGTGAAATGTTTTACTCAGTACAAACTCTTCATTGGAACTTCGTCAAAAACGAGAAACCCAAATCTGAAAAAGTTCGTCGCGAATCGCATTTGCCAAAGATTTCCCTCGTCCGGTTCAACGGGGCTCATATAGATTGGTTGAATTTCATTAATATTTTCAACAGTCTTATTCATGAAAGTGAAAATCTTAGTGAGGTGGAGAAAATGCACTATTTGCTTAGCATTCTGGACAAGGATCCCCTGTCCTTGGTCAAGCATTTGCCTATCACAGGGGAGAACTATCAGGTAGCCTATAAATTATTGCATGAGCGTTATGAGAACAAGAGAACCATAGCTGATAAACATGTTGAAGAGATTTTGAGTCTCTCAAACTTAAATCAAATAAATTTTAGGACTATTAGTAAATTTGTTGGCACTATCAAGGAAAATTTACATGCGCTAGAAGCCCTTAAATTTGATGTTGATTCATGGAGTTTTCTTTTGCTTCACATTGTTTTGAAAAAATTACCTATAGACCTCCGAACTAAATTTGAGTCTCAAGTCGATACAGCTAGTATTCCAACTTTCAAACAATTACAAAATTTCTTAGAAACTCGTCTTAGAATTTTAGAAAACATTGGTGGTAGTTCTTCTAAATCACACACTGGAAATATCACATTAAATGTTTTAGATAGTGAGAAACCGCAACAAAGGAAAGTGAACTTTAACATTGCATGTCCCTGCTGTAGGGAGAGCCATGCAATTTACCGCTGTACAAGGTTCAATAACATGACTCCATCTCAACGGAAAGGTTTTGTCATTCAAAATAAATTGTGTTTCAATTGCCTTCGTTCTCATCAAGTGTCCAAATGCACATCTTCAAGTTCGTGCCAGGTTTGTCATGGTCGACATCATACCAAGCTGCATATATCCAATGTTCAATCGGGGAATCAACTTATAGACAATCAACATAAGGTCACTCATCTATCGGACCCAACATCTGCACCAAAGATGTCTGAGCCTGCTGTGTCGACTCATAGCAGCTCCGCAGTCCAGACTCAGACATTACATGGTGTCGATATGACATCCACCATGGTTTTAGGTACGGCTTGTGTAAGCGTGCAGGATGTTGATGGTCACTTTCATTTGGCTCGTGCTTTAATTGACAGTGGGAGCCAAGTACAGATCATCAGTGAAAGCTTAGCTCAACTTTTGAGACTGCCTCGCACTAAGTCAGGCGGTTTATATGGATTAGGTGCTTCATCTGTTCCGGAGACTCGAGGCATAGTTCATTGCAATGTAAAATCAACTCGGGATAAAAACAAATTATTATCTTCAGAATTTTTTGTTTTGAAAAGGATAACAGGACACATGCCTTCTGTTCAAGTCGATGAAAAGGTTGTACAAACTTGTCAAAATTTAATTTTGGCTGATAGCAATTTCACGATTCCAGGAGAAATTGATTTGCTTTTAGGTATTGAATTTTATGATCAGATATTTGATGGTAGGAAGTTCAGTCTAGGTGACAGCCTGCCTACTGCCTACTCTTCTATCTTTGGCTGGATCATCATGGGTAAGGCTCCAACAGCATTGAAGAACACTTACACCGCAACTTCAATGGCCTGCACTAAGTCTACTGATGACCTCAATCTTGCTCTGACCCGTTTTTGGGAGGTTGAAGAACCCCCAAAATCACTGATTCAAGATCCTGAGGATATTCAATGTGAGAAGCACTTCACAGAAACTTACACCCGGGATTGTGATGGTCGTTTTGTTGTGGCTTTACCCTTCAAGGTTGATCGCAAACCTTTAGGTGACACACATTTCACTGCTTTAAAAAGGTTCCACAATCTGGAAAGGAAACTCATCAAGGAACCCAGACTGCGGGAACTGTACATTGCCTTTATGAGAGACTACATAGAGGCTGGTCACATGCGTGAAGTATCATGTCCAACTTTCAATGAACAATACTTCATTCCACATCATGGTATCCTCAAGGAGCATAGTACTAGCACGAAGCTACGGGCAGTATTTGATGCCTCTGCCCCAAGCTCTACTGGTGTTGCTCTGAATCACGTGCTCATGTCAGGTCCGAAGCTCCAACAAAATATTGAGGACATAGTATTGCGTTTTAGATTGCATGGTGTCGTCTTCACCTGTGACATAAGGCAGATGTACAGGCAGATCCGCATGAGGGATGAGGATTGCAAATATCAAACTATACTCTGGCGCGATTCTCCTGCCGAACCACTGAAACAATTTGAACTGTCAACAGTTACCTATGGTGTTTCGAGTTCAGCATTCCAGGCTATTCGTGTCATCCACGAGTTAGCATGCCTCAATGCAGACAAACATCCTGATGCTTCTAAGGTTTTGTTAGAGGACACTTTCGTTGATGATGTTGTAAGCGGTGCTCGGGATATAGCCTCTGCCAAGAACCTTGCTAAGACTGTAGCCAATGTTCTCACACAAGGAGGATTTCTCTTACGCAAATGGTCAAGCAACTCCCAAGAATTTTTGGCTAATTTTCCTGCCGATCATCGGGAATCTCCTTTCAGGTTTGAAGAGGATGGTGACAAGGTCTTCAAGATTCTGGGCATCGAGTGGAAGTCAAGCAGCGATAGTTTTATTTACAATGTCTCTGAAATGAACAAGGTCCTCACAAAGCGCGGTGTTTTGTCCAACATAGCCAGGCTCTATGATCCATGCTGATTTCTATCCCCTGTGACATTTTTTGCAAAGCACTTCATGCAGAAACTTTGGTCAATTGATGACTTAGGTTGGGATTCTGTTCTTCCTCCCGACCTCCAAACAATATGGTTGGAGTTCATGTCCGATTTTCAAAATTTAAATAAAATCTCCATTCCTCGCTGTGTGGTCACTGTTCAAGTGGTGTCCATTCAATTGCACGCTTACAGTGACGCCAGTGAGCGCGGGTTCGCATCGTGCGTCTATCTTCGCGTACAAAATGCTTGCGGTCGCGTTTTAGTCATGTTGCTCATGGCTAAATCACGTGTAGCGCCGCTCAAGCAAAAATTGACAATCCCCAAGCTCGAGCTAAACGGTGCGTTTCTATTAGCTCGCTTGTTGGATCACGTCGTTAAGGTTTTAGACGGGAAGCTTCACCTGGAGAGCACGACGGCGTGGTGCGATTCCACCATCGTCTTATCCTGGCTGAAGGCTTCGCCTCATAAATTGCAAACTTATGAAGGAAATCGCGTGTCACAGATTCAATCTTTGATTCCAAATGTTGTTTGGCGGCACGTGCCATCATCTCTTAACCCTGCCGATTTTGCTAGCCGCGGTTTATCGCCTTCAGAATTGGTAAGCAACCCGTTGTGGTGGTCACCAGCATGGCTTGAAGATGATCCTTCGTCATGGCCTGGACAATACCATAAAATCGACGATGCAGATTTACCGGGACTTAAATCCACGACTTTAAGTTCCAACTCTCACGCCGTTCAACAGGCAGAGTCATTTTCAGGAAATATTCAAGCCGCAGATGATTTCCTTACCAAGTTCAGCACGTTTTCCAGACTACAGGCAACTGTAGCTTGGTCAAAACGCTTCATTCATAACGCACGCAATCCAACTCAAAGACGTACTGGATCCCTATCCGTTAGAGAACTCAACGATAGCATTTACACCATTGTTAAATTGGTCCAGTCTACGGCCTTTGCTGAGACGTTGAAGCTATTGCGTTTGAACAAGGTAACAAAGGGTAGTATTATGCGCTTGAATCCCTTCATTGATCCTGAAGGCCTTGTGAGAGTTGGAGGTAGGCTTGTCAAGTCCGACTTGAATTATGATCACAAACATCCCTTGTTGCTCCCAAAATCTCATTATGTAACTCAACTTTTGGTTGATCACTACCACGGTGTGTTTTTGCATCCTGGTCTGGCCACACTTTTGAATTTGCTTCAACGCAAATTTTGGATTCTTTCCGCACGTAGAGTGATTCGTAATCGCATTTATCAATGTCAACGCTGCTATCGCTTACGACCTAAGTCAATAGAGCCTTTCATGGCTGATTTGCCGGCAAGTAGAGTCACGTTTTGCCGACCTTTCCAAAGAGTTGGAGTCGATTTTGCTGGACCCTTCATGTTGAAGACCTCGCGTATGCGCAATGCTAGGAGCATCAAGTCTTACTTATGCATCTTTGTATGTTTTACCAGTAAAAGTTGCCATTTGGAAACGGTCTCAGAATTATCAACTGAAGCTTTTCTAGCTTGCCTGGATCGCTTTGCATCCCGCAGAGGATTTCCATCTGACTTGTACAGCGACTGTGGAACAAATTTCAAAGGCGCAAATAATTACCTGAAGGACATCACCAAATTTCTAAATGAATCCCAGAATGAAATTCAAAAATCGTTGACTAGGCATCAAATTTTATGGCATTTCAATCCGCCCGCAAGCCCTCACATGGGTGGCTTGTGGGAGAGCGCAGTCAAATCTGCAAAACTTATCTTGACTAAAATCATCGGCGATCGCTCTCTTGTTTTCGAAGAGCTTGCCACAATCTTTGCTAAAGTTGAAGCCGCCTTGAATTCCCGGCCATTGTGCCCAATCAGCAATGATCCCAATGACCTCGAGACCTTGACGCCCAGTCATTTTATCATAGGACAGCCTCTCCTGGCTCTACCTGAGCAAGACTTATCTCATGAAATCCTGCCTCCACTGAAACGTTGGCAACTGGTACGCCAGGTCACCCAACACTTTTGGAAGCGTTGGCAGGCAGAGTATTTGCATACTCTCCAACAGCGACCCAAATGGTTTCTCAAGTCACAGAACTTGAAACCAGGTGACTTGGTCCTTATCAAAGAACCAAATTTGCCACCGCTTCAGTGGAGAAAGGCTCGAGTCATTCGTGTTTGCCCAGGGTCAGACGAGACAGTGAGGGTCGCTGAAGTAAAAACTGCATCTGGCACTCTTCTACGGCCAACAGTCAAGCTTTGTCCATTGTTTCCATGTGCCGATCTATAAGCTAAATTTAACAAATAACTTCAATTTCAGCACTTAATAACTTAGTTTAAAAAATAAAAAAAAATATCTTAGAAAATCAACAGCTTTGAACATCAACAACTTTGAACATCAACACGTAGATAAAAATTTAACTACATAGTAAACAACGATGTTGAATATCAACATCTTCATACTTCAATAACTTAACTTAAATATCAACTTTTTTGAAACCACGTTCACAACTTGAACTTCACCCTAGACAGGTTTTGATTCAGCATCATATTTATCTTCTTTTAAAAGAGCTAGATAGCTCTTTGGGAGGCGGTATGATAAATCTAGAACGCACCCATAAAACTTTATAAACGAATTGGAGGTATTCTTTCCCCACGTGACCTACCCTTTTTATTCCCGCTTAAAATGAGTAACTGACAGTTGTGAACGAAACTTTTTCTTCTGCTTCACGACGCCGGCCATTGCACATCTCTGCGCATTGGCACCTAAATAGAACCGCCGATCTACTGTATTTGGGCCATATTTTACCCCAAAACGGTTTCGCCGCAAGTTCTCGTGAACGCTGGACGTGGAAAATAAGTGCGCTGCCTAATTTCCCTCGCGTGCGCCTTGCGCCCACGCTCGAGACCGGCCGCCATTACAAGCTCCATTGTTCCTCGAAGCAAACCCAAGGAAACTCATCAAGAAAATCATCACGAAGTGTTGGGAGAACAGACTGGCTACCAAGGAACCACGACCTATCGAAGCATTCACAAAATACCAAGACATCGGTGAGTCAGTCACGCTTTTCCTCCCCCTTTTCCCAACAGTAAGGTATTGTGCAATGGTAGTTCAGTTGCAAGAGTCATTCGTTAGAAACATGAAAATCAAATACCTTAGGTGTTTGTTTATAATTTTTTGATAGACTGCATCCGCAGCATTCCCAATGAGAGAGCTCATACACAATAAGTTTAGTTTTAATAATTATAATGTAGATTTTTACCAGCGCAAACATCTGATGCCGCCAGATTGCTCTATCAGTCTGCTTATGGGCTGACTTTGCAAACTCCTATACATAATAATGAAGTCTATTGAAATGTTATAATTTCTTTGGGGGCTGAGTTACCCACGTCCGTAGGAGGATACCCCTTAAGTCCGACTCCCTACACGTGGTCCCCGGGTGGTGCTAATCAGATGACATTTGAGAGGTGGTAGAGCATTTTGTGAGTTGCTCGCCTGGCTTGCTACCAAAGTAGCTTACCACCATCAAGTTGAAAGTCTGCCGCCAAGCCAATTACGGTGTTCCGGCAGTTATCCTTGAGAGCCTGCGTATTCCAGGTCTAGTGTGTTTACCAGGTTCGATCACATCGTCACTTACCATCAGGTGAGATAGTGGTCAAACACTAGCCTGTCACAAATAAAAAAAAAAAAAAATGTATCAAATATGGGACTGTCATAGTCGTTGGACGACTCAAAGTCCCAAAATAAACAGAAATAAAAAATACCTTAGGAACAACTGGAACAACTTCCTCTTGTTTATTAGCAATAGTTTGCGCAAAGGTGTTCAATATGTCCTTAGCGTCTCCCTCAGCGAACATCAGTTCATCAATAAGTGCCTCTTTCTCTCTAATCTTCTGTTTTTTGGCTTCCTGTTCTAAGCGAGCAATCTCAGAGCGACGGAGATCTTCCATCTGCTTCTCAATTTCTAATATTTCTTCGAGTTCTAGTTCTTCACGACCTGCAAAAAATAATGTGGGATTAGAACAATGCAAATTCCAGGGGCACAACAATATTACCAATTTTGTTCAGTTTATTTTTTTTGTTTTATTATATTACTATTTAGACTAACAGACTACATCAGGGGTCGGAAACCTGCGGCTCGCGAGCCACATGCGGCTCTTTTGATGTGAAGCTGCTGCTGTTTAGTTCCATACGCAAATATTATTTATTAAAAAAATATATATTTTAAAAAACTTTTTGAATCGATTAACGAGGATAAGACACTATTTTTATCGAGCCATTAACAACCCTTTAAAGGTAGCAAAAAAGTACATTTATACAGTTGAAACAAGAAAATTATGGGATGATTAGGTAGTTATAACGCGTGCATAGCATTTTCTATACGATACTCATAGTACAGCAGGTATTATTGTTGGCATTAAGGATTATTGTTGGCAAGAAAAAGTTTTGTGGCTCTATAAAACTATGGAATTTTGTAAATTGTAATTTTTGCCTCTTCCGACTCAAAAGGTTGCCGACCTCTGGACTACAAGGCTAGAACAATATTGCACGACTCCCTATGGGACTTGATAGCGCCAATCCTTTTCGTTCGATCTTCACATAGCGGTTTGCGCGTTTCTGATGCGCTTTGTATAACTATTCCACAATATATTTCCATTCTATATTTATTACATTCTCGAACTTAAGCAATAATGAATCACTATAAGTGCCTTGCTTACTGGAGCCTGGCACTCAACACGCCAATAGTTGATACACCACATTTGCTTATAGCTTGACGGCTGATCTCAGATAAAAATACAAAAAAAAAAAAAAAAAAATCTTTATTCCCCTTTTGTAATATCTGACATTATTATTATTATTTAAAGAATAAATATATATAATTATGTTTCGAATAATAGCAATATTTTTAGAAAATCCCCTCCATTTTATTGTCTTGGTAAAAAAATTAAGTGACCAACTAGATAAATTATTTTCTTAAACAAAAAAAAATCACCATAGGTTAGCGAAACGTCTCGCAATTGTTCCGGCAGAAAGAATGACCCCTTTGCTGAACATGCAAATACAAGATCTGTACTGTATCAGATACAGTCTAGTTATAATATATGTAGTCATTTGATGTTTAAAATATCACTCCATTACGCATTCACACTTACAGCCCCACACTAAGTCAAAGACTTGTATCGTGGGTGCCGGTAACATTCACATCACACACACATTACACTCAGAACCAGAAGCACAAACATCCCTTGGGAAGGAATTCGTGCTCCTGCCGGGAATCGAACCCAGGACCCACGTTGCAGAGGGCGGAGACCTTTCTACTGCGCCAACTGTGCTCCATTGCGCTTAATTTAAATATAAATACATAATGGTGAGAAAGTCAGAGAAATAAATGTAATAAATTTCTTAGGTGTCACATTAGACTGTCATCTAAATTAGAAAGCACACATAAGTTGAATAAACAAGAAAATAACAAACTATTATCATGCTTTAAGTATCCTAAATGGGATTACTTCCAAATCTGTGGCAATTAGTGCCTGTTACAGTTATATTTTCCATCAACTATCTTATGGTATCATCCTCTGGGGAAATTCGGTAAATATCCAGTCCATAGATCGCTTTAAGATTGTTTTTTTTATGAATCAAGTGCTTACCAATTTTAACCTTATTCTTCATAATAAGCTCCTTATTATCTCTCTTATACTGTTCAATCCTCTTATTCGTATTAACAATATCAATATTATTTGTCAAATTATAGATTATTGTCTCAATCTCTTCCAAGTAATCATTAAACTCGCGCAGTGTGGCGAAATCTTCTTCTTTTTTGTTGTAATCTTTAAGAACTCGTTTACGTATGTCTATTTCCTTTTCAACCATAGGGTCTTCGAATAGCTGGACTCGGAAGTTGCTTCTACGTAATGGGACGTTGCAGTCAGGGCACGAACCAGAGCCTGAAATGTTAGTTGAGATTTTATAGACTTGAACTCGCTTATGTTTATGATGATGAAAGTTATTATTGATTGTAGTCAAGTTAAACCTATACCTACTGAATTAAAAAAAAAAGATATGTCATTAAATGCTTGCCCATTTGAAATCTTATTATACTAATTCAATTTTTTTTTATGCTAGATAGGCAAGCATTTGACCACTACCTCACCTGGTGGAAAGTGACGATGTGGCTGAAGATGGAACGTGTTTGCCTGGACGGTACCTACTTACTCTGATATTGAAGACACCCAGATTGTACCGTTCAGGAAACAAAGATGCAGGCAATAAGTTCCACTACTTTGCTGTATGGATGATAAAGTAGAACCAAAACACTTCAAGCAAACTGGAGGTATGTAAACCATAAATGGATGACGTTTGACAGTTTGTCTTGTTGTAAGATAGTAAAAAGGGCATGGAGGAATTATATCATATAATTTCTAAGCCCACTCTCCAAAATGTAAGCGATAGAATACCGATAGGCTTGCTACCTTACGTCGGTTTTCGTAAATTTTAATTTATCATATCATTTTAAGATAAAAATATTATATCAAATCCATGTATCGCAACAGGAGGCATGAAACTATAGTAGAAATTTTTTAAAGATTACAGTATTATTATTAGGCCTGTGCTAGTTTGTTACCTTTTAAAAACAGCAATTCCACGCAACTTTCACATAAAGCATGCCCACACACGTTTACCATCAACTTAAGCGAAGGGTTTCTGTACTTCGTTGTTTTGCAACGGGGACAGGCTTGGTCGTCCATGTTGTTTGATATTCTGAAAGTCTTAGGTCAGCGTTGATTGTATTACTTAAGAAAATCTATTTATTATTATAATTTATTAGCAGAGACAAAGAAAACCGAAAGGAAAAAGCCGGCCGACGCGGATTATGTGAATTTCGTATCTTCAAGTAATACGTCAGTGTCAAATAATTACTCCGTTTTAGTCAGTGTCACTGTCAACTGTCAAATTTAGACTTTAAGGTATATACCACATATAAATATTCTAAAACGTGTTCAAAAGCAATCGCGGTAGTCACGCTAACAACGTTTGGTTTGCCGTTCCATAAGTCATGTGTCACATGTCATGAGCTTTCATAAATAGAAATTATTTTACGTGTGCGGCTAATCTCCTCATAAGTAGTTTGCTACATCTATGCAGACCCCCTATTACGTATCTTTGTTGCACGCGGTTTCAATTAAAATTAAGCAAAAATGAACCTTATTTCTTTGGAGTTTTGTCAATTTAGTATTGAAACCGTTTGCAACAAAGATAGGTAATCGGGGGGCTGATCTCCCATTTCTAATTTTTCTTATACATATAATATACATATCAAAATGTAGTATTGTGGGAAATTAACAGAAGTCAAACTAAGACGATAATAATAAAAAACAGTTTACTACAAAATAAATTACAAATGTTACAATTCGTTATTAACATATATTTTATACCTTTGAGCACCGTGAATTTACCCCGTAATGGCAGTATAATGTCCGGAGGTGGCAACACTTTAGTATGGCCATGTAAAAAGTTTTGACAAAATTCGAGTGTCTACTTTCGTTTGACAGACTCTAATATTAAAAATGTAAAAATTTAACTCCTATTCATGATATGCGTTATTAATCTATGTCACTACTCACTGGTTACTGGCTTCTGAATCATTAGAATAACGAATTGTTGGTTTCAATATAATTATACTTATTACTCAACCACAATATTCTATCACCACTAACCAACTGGCAAAACCACGGCGATCAACCTAAATGTTCTAATAAACTGCTACACAGAGCAATATTATTATATCTAATATATAAAATTCTCGTGTCACAGTTTTCGTTGCCATACTCCTCCGAAACGGCTTGACCGATTTTGATGAAATTTTTTGTGCTTATCCGGTATCTATGAGAATCGGCCAACATCTATTTTTCATCATCATCATCATCATCACTTTTCATCATTATCAACGCGGGTGAAACCGCGGGGCGCAGCTTTTATATTATATTATTATATATCATCGCGCTGTACCGCAGCAGGAGTTTTATTTATGTTAGTGAGAATTTCTTAAGACATTTTTTTATTTTTATCATTGTGACTGGCTTTGTTATTGGTAGGACACGGTTAACAAGAATAAATACTCACCCGAGCGGGCTAGAGAATACTAGAGATCCGGCTTTTATCGCTTTGTTCTCAGTTACCTGCCTAAAACTGCTAATATAGTCTACAATGTTATTTGTTATCTATATCCAAATGTCAGCAGCCAATCCAATTGGTGATATTTTAAAATTTGCACAATACAGAAAAAGTTACATGAAGAACATACTTTATCTTATTGTTATGAAGAATTTTATTTCATGATTTTCTTTTTTGTTTTCTCATTCAAAGTGTTCATATTTAATTATAAAATATGAATTTAGCTGTAAGGCAAGTCCTGACAAGGCAGACGTATTTGTTATGTAACAGATATTCTCAGAAAAGCCTTAACAATCATCTGCCTGTAACCTCAACATGCTATGGTCTACATTTACGAAAATATTGCGACAACCGAAGTGTGGAGAACAAAAAACTGCCACAGTTGATGGAATTCCCGCCTGTTGTGTGGCCCTCGTTTATCAAGTTTATAAAAAATTGGATGTTTGCAAACTTTATAATCAGACCGTATTTTGATCACGAATTCAGCTTACACGAATTTATCGAGGCATCCAAACATGCAGTAGAGGTCTATATTGATTATATTATCTCTAATAATAGCTACCTTTATGAATTCATGCTCGTTATACCAATACTTTGCGTTTTACGACAATTTTTCGTTCCTTTGCAGGTTGTTTCAGATGCGTTACAAAGAAGTGATTTTCAAGCTTTAGAAGGCCTGGTTGAGAAAGATGCTATCGCAGCACTCAAGTCTGTTGTGTCGCAGCTCTCAGTGTCCCAAAGACAGTCGTTGTTTATTGAGAAAGATGATATTTTCTACTCGTTTCCCTACCAGGTAATCATCACTATTTAGTCAGACAAATGGAATGATTTGGTAGTTCCAGTTACATAGATAATGCTTCAGCATGTCAGAAAAAATAGTCCATTGATAGTAAGCAGTAAGTAGGTACAGGTTTTATGACAATTAAGTAGTATTATGTCATTACTTGTACTGGTGTTTTGATAGCTTACTTAGCTAGGTAGGGAATCACCCGAGATATGCATAAGTGAAATTCTGCTCCAATAAAAACTAACAACGTTTTCATTATTATAGCCCTCTATTCAGAGAGAATTTTACCTTCAACATTACACCTTAAGAAAACATATGTATTAAATCTATACTACTATATAAAGAGTTAAAGTTTGTTTGTTCGTAAAAGCTAATCTCTGAAACCACCAATCCAATTACGAAAATTCTTTCACTAATAGATAGCTAGACTATCCCTGAGTGTCATAGTCATGTTTTGGCCTTGATTCTGATGTCACACAATAAATTAAATTTAAACTATTCCTGTCTTTTACAAAATAGGAACACAAGACAGAGATAGCATACTGCTGTGCTGTCAAGTTAGTCAGAACTTAGATGTCTATGCAAGCTTAGGCGAGTATGTGTTGTATTGGTGTTGACTAAAAACAAGCGCCTTTCTGCTTCTGCTGTTCATATTTTAATTGATAAACTAGCGTGACAGTTCTAAAATGCATGCTATCTCTGTCTTGTGTTTTATTTTGTAAGAGACAGGGATAGTTTAAATTTAATTTAGTGAGTGTACATCAGAATCGAGGCCTTTATCAGGATAATAGTTAGTTTTTACTTCAGTCTTTTAAGGCAGGACTAATCCTACACATTATGCATATAAATCATAATCGTCTTCAAATCATTTTGTGTTCAATTTCTGATGGGAACACAAGTTTCCTCACCACAGAGCAATATTATGATATTTGTTTCTAGTTCTGGGTTTGATGTGAATTCATGTTCCTTCTATTTCAGGTAGGAGTTATGTTTGATGAGTCGGATAA
The DNA here is from genome assembly GCA_948107665.1 of Lomographa bimaculata. Taxonomy (NCBI): domain Eukaryota; kingdom Metazoa; phylum Arthropoda; class Insecta; order Lepidoptera; family Geometridae; genus Lomographa; species Lomographa bimaculata. The sequence goes on along the minus strand of OX403608.1, from coordinate 7,533,458 downwards.
GCGCTGGGTAGAAATCACAATGTGTTACCACGTGTTAAAAGGACTCAAGAAACTGAAAGAGACTGACGATTTACCTCCTATCTCATTAGGGTAAGGTGGTTAAGTAGACGACTGTCTGAACTTAATCGGGACACAAGAGTTCACTTTGTGACTTATAGATTAGAATTAGGGCATCTAATTCAAATCCTACTAATATTATAAATAAGTTTGTGTAAGAATGTGTGTTACGGTATCTCCATAACGTACGTAACTCCACAACGATTTTAATGAAATTTTAAATGTAGACAGCTTAGGTTCCAAAATAACACATAGGCTACTTTTTAATTTAATTAACGCAGGCGAAGCCGCGGGGCACGGCTAGTCACTAATAAATTATTATTCCTTTTTTTTTTAAACTGTTCATTCAGCCAATCTCAAGTACCATTCTAGGACTAGTCCTAGAACAAGCTAGCTTGTTCATCATCTTCATCCTCATCATCACTTACAATCAGTTAAGATTGTGGTCACACACTAGAAACAATTCTACTAGAGTCAAATGTTGGATCACTCACGAAAAAAAAAACTTTAATTAGTTGAATATTAATTTCAATTTGTGGATAGTCAAAATAAATCAGACACATTCACACTCATATTCAGACAATAAGTGAAAAGACTTGTATTAAGACTAATTATTATTTTACGTATGACTTATATTTTGGCTCAACATATTAGCATTGCAATTCAGAGAGGCAACGCCGCCAGCATGATGGGAACGCTACCTACTGGTAGTGGGCTTGAGCACTTGAGTTACCTATAAGCTCGTTGTCTTATAGATGACTTAGCTCTTTGCTGTATATAGTTTTAGTGTATTTTTAGAAAATAGAAGCAATTTGCCCGTAGATATTAGTATCATGGGATAATTATTGATTCGTTTTTAAAAAATAAAGACTTGTAATATATTGGGTGCCAGAAACATTTAACTTGGTATGGCATGTATCTTTGGCCGCATCATAACTTTCCATCAGGAGAGATTGTGGTCGACTTCATCACACCAAGCACAAAGCGTAAGTCAAGATTGAATAGGTATCGTTTAGGCAAGTATGCTACATCTTCGGCCGCATCGTCACTTTCCATCAGGTGAGATAGTGGTAAAATGCCTATCGAGCATAAAATAGAAATGTATTGCGAAGAATTTGCCAGACGATTGTGCTCTTTCCGGGAATTGAAACCAGGGGGTCTATTCCGGGCGTCACATCGACATCGAAATCGAATGATTTTCTTTTGTTATGAACATCGAATCAACTGAAATTTCAACCAATCGACTGTCGTATCGACGTCGCATCAATTCGAACAATCGTATTTTGACGACCAGAATAGACCTACGGAACTCGCAATGTAGAAAGCTTTCCCGCCAAATTAGTGACCCAAGCAGCTAACATTTATATTTTCCTTTCTAGCGTGCAACCAGAGTTCCAAGATAAAATCTTCATACTCAACTACAGGTTCATCCGAGAGTTCACAAAAGGCGTCGAGGACAGCTGGTGGGTGAACATAGTCAATCACTTCAATCCGACGGCGCTCAAGAAATAATTTAATGTTACGAAATAGGCCTCCTCATGTTAAGAAAGTAATAAATGCAGTTGTTGTTAATATAATATTTTATTTTTATAAATAGCACCAATACAAAAAATACACCACCAATAGCACATTTGCTTAGAAGTATGATATTTTTAAATTCGTTGGCTCCGGAAACTTCCTGCATTTAGACAGTGTAAAGTAATAAGATCTTACTAATATTATAAATCCATAGGTTTGTGTGTAAGTGTATAAGTTTATTTGTTCCCTCTTCACGATGAAGAGATTTTGATGAAATTTGGAATACAGATAGCTTATACCTAGGATATTTTTTAACTTGATCAATACGAGCGAAGCCGCGGGGCATGGCTAGTATAAAATAAGTAAAAATATAACCAACTAACAGTGCCCCGCGGCTTTGCCCGCTATTATCAAGTAAAAAATTTGCCTATGTGTTTATCCTAGGTATAATCTATGTGCATTCCAAATTTCATCCAAATCCGTTCAGCCGTTAAAGCGTGAAGAGGGAACAAACATACTTAGGTACACACTTTCGGATTTATAATATTAGTAGGATATCCATTTTTTTTATGAAAAAAAGGACACTTCACAAGTTTTCACTTATTTAAAATCAATCATAGTTCAATTCTTAGATGTAAGTCATATTTTTTTTATATGATCATAACTATTTTGTATGATTATCACGACCTATGTAATGAAAAAATCTTCAAAATATTTTTTCATAAAAAAATTAATCACGATTTAATTCAACAACCCTGCAGTATCCAAACAACATAATACATTAATAATATACATTTTTGTTTTTTATATCTAACTAGCTGACCCGCCCGGCGTTGCCCGGGTAAACAAAAGCTTACATATAAACGCTTTCTCACTCACAGCCTCACTGTAAAAGTACTATAAGTTGTGTTGTGGGGCCGTAAACAATTAACACCACACACACAACATTCATGTCATACCCAGAACCAGAAATATAAACTGCCCGTGGGGAATAAACTTTTGTTATTGTGTTCCCACCGAGATTCGAACCCGCTGCTTTAAAGACGAACGCGCACTCATCTACGCCAGTGGGTAGTTCAAAGTTCAAAGATTCCCCACTCTGCGTCGCCCGGTTAAAAAATCTACACATAAACACTTCCACATTCACAGCCCCACACTAAGTTCAGTGACTTGTAACGTGGGGCCGTAAACATCCAAGATTCACAACATATTAAAAACCAGGAACACAAATTTCCCGTAGGGAGAAAACTTCTGTTACCACCGCGAATCGATCCCGCTGCTTTGAAGGCAAACGCGTACCCATTTACGCGAGTAGATAGTTCAAAAGATGACCCGCCCGGCGTCGCCCGTTTAAAAAATATGCAAAGAAACACACTTCTACATTCACAGCCCCACCCTAAGTTCAATGACTTGTATCGGGGGCCGTAAACATCCAAGATTAACAAAGTATTCACAACATACTCAAAACCAGGAACACAAATTTCTCGTGGAGATAAATTTTCTAGGTAAATTACCACCGGTAATCGAACCCGCTGTTTTGAAGGCGAACGCGCACCCATCTACGCCAGCGAGCAATTCAAAGTTCAGGAACGACCCGCCCGGCGTCGGCCGGGTAGTAAATATTAAAAAACATACCCATAAACGCTTTCACATTCACAACCCCACACTAAGTTCAATGACTTGTATCAAGGGGCAGTAAACATCCAAGATTCACACAACATTCACAACATACTCAAAACCAGAAACACAAATTCCCGTGGGAAAACACCTGTGTTCCCACCGGGCATCAAACCCGGTGCTTTAAAGGCAAACGCCCACCTAACTACGCTAGCGGGCAGTTCAAAGTTTAATGATAAGACTAAACAAAAAAAAACAGTCGAATTTATATCCTCCTTCTTATGTTAGTCGGTTCAAAACATAGACGTATGCCGGATTACGCAGTAACTGTTCCATTCTGTGATCCACCGTTTTCACCCTCAAATAAACTTAACGATTTCTCCTAGACTATAGGTCCAAATTATGTGCAGTAAAGAGCAAATTACATCTACCTGAACTACGTAAGCCGATGAAATAGGTTTTTTTGATAAGGATTAATATTAAATACTTAAAAAAAGCCAACGAAATAGAAGCCGCTATTTTTTAATGTGCAGGAATTCGTAGTACGTGGCGGTACATTTCTGACCCGTCCCGTTCACGGGCGGGCTCCCGTGAAACTAATTTCACGATTTCTCATAGACTATTTATCCAAATCATATGCAGTAAAAAGCAAAATGTATCTACGTGAACTACGTAAGACGATGAATTAGTTTATTTTGATAAGGATTAATACTGAATGTCTCAAAAAGCCAACTAAACATAGGCCGCTTTTTTTTCAGATTTTTAACAAAGAAAAGTATTTTTTCTGAGCTATACATACATGTTAGATATATGCTGTCGCGGACTTTTTTGTAAAACTCATGAAGGCCAACATTTTTGCCATACATTGTATTCAACTATGTCTTACCGTTTAGTCAGCGTACGCCGATAAAGCGGAAAGTTAGCAAATTTTTCTCCGACTTGTCTTACGAATATTATTATTTCGAACTGATAACTAACTTCTATCCCGACAAAACATAGCCTATGACACTCAGTGATAGTGTAGCTATCTATTGGTGAAAGAATTTTTAGAATCGGATCAGTAGTTTCAGAGATTACCTTTTACATACAAACAAACAAACAAACTTTACCTCTTTATAATATTAGTATAGAAGTATAGATAACTGATTTTCAAAGTCTGTCTGTTTGAAGTGGCGATGTCAGCGCCACTTCAAACAAAATGAAACATTGAGTTTTGTTCGCACATTCTAGAATAGAATAGAAAAAGAGTGACCACTGATATGCACAAAGACCTCGCATATCCGAAATAGAAGTTTTTTTGTAACCTTATGTTACCCCGTATCTCCGCCAAAGAAAAAAATATATAGGTCTATATCACAAAATTTTCACGAATCGGTTGAGAAATGCCACCTGTAGAGAACACTCGGACATCTGCCGGACGTACGAAAGCATTTTTGCACAAGCTGAAGGGAGACGCTTTGGTCAAGATTCGCATTCGTTCGGTCAAAAAAAAAAAACAAAAAAATGGTTGTTTGACTTTATAGACAACCATTTTTTTTATTTTTTTTACTTTAAACCGACTTTATGGTCATAAGAAAACACCGAAGTTTAGGGCGATCATGCCTCTCTATCGCTTGTTCCGCGCTCTCGCTTACACGCTCAGGCTCAGGCGGAACGTGACACTTTTTCGTGCGTGCAGACAGTGTTCATCGATTTATAAGACGTTATCATGTTAAAAAGCAACATATGACATTCTTCCATTTTAAACTTAAATACTGTACATAAAACTTATTCTTAACAGCTACCAATTATACTACCACACTTATAGTAAGAGAAGAAACAGTAGTCTACTACCAAGTACACTTGACATGAGTGAGCACAAAACATTTTGAGTCACGAGAACAGTAAATAAAAAATAACTTAAACGCGAGCAAAGCTTAAAAACACCGACTTCAGCGCTTGATCTTCGGAACTTTGATCAGATTAGATGTACTAAACACGCATTATTGACGATATTTAAAAAAATACTGATCAGATCTTTATCAAATTTAAATGGGACCAATTGGAAAGCGATATTCCAAACAAAAAAAAAAATCAGTCGACTTGAGTATACCTCTTCTTTTATGTGAAGTCGATAGAAAAGGAGATTAAGAAATCGGTTCACCTAGAAAAACACAAAGAAATACAATCGAATTAAAACATCCTCCTTTTTTTTAGTCGGTTAAGAAAACTTCTCCTTTACTATGTCACTTTCATGCTATAAGAACTTCTACGATAGTTAGAACTTGTGAAAGCTATATTATGATATAGTGTATCAATCACACACAGAACCAGACGCACAAATGACCGTCAAAAAAATAGGTAAGGATAATTGCGAGTCTGCCGGGAATAGAACCATATGCACGCGATCTCCTAATCACGAATTAGAATTATTTCGAGTCTCTCTCTGCGAGAGAAGGTTCTCAGCTGTGGGAACATGATGGGCAGATAATGATGATGGCAAATATTTCAACTTTGTTTAGCATAATAATAGTTTAGGTCTTCAAGCATTATAATCATAACACTGAACAGCAGTCGGCGAAGTCCTTACAAACTAATTGTAGTTTTGCTATAAGTGCTGCAGTGTCGCCTGGAACAAAATTGAAACTTTATACTTTCCCACATGTAGACTCGACATTTTTAAGAAAAACGCGTATTTTATGACAATATAAACAATAAACTGTCTAAAAAAATTTTGGCTCTTAATAGAAAGAAAAAAGTTGTGCCTATTGAATAAATGTTGCAAATTGAAATAAGTGATGATGATATAATATAATAATGACTTGACCGAATTTTAAAGTTAACAGAAATATTGTAATAATTGAATAATGAAATTGTTTGCATATACTTAATTTATTAGATGATCGAATTGAATAATTTTTAATGTTTTTATTACATGAATAATAATTGAAACGTTATATTGTCAATTTTTTTTATGCTCGATAGTCAATCATTTTACCACTATCTCACCTGATGTTCCCTGATAGAATAATCTGGGTGTCTTCAAGTCTAGAGTGAATAAGTACCTTCTAGGCAAGCATGTTCCATCTTTGGCCGCATCGTCACTTTCCATCAGGTGAGATAGCGGTCAAATGCCTATCTAGTTTAAAAAAAGACAATATGAATAAAGGGTAGTTTGTATAAAACTTATTACTTTGACACTACACTTTGGCAATAGGTACATGATTTATGATTATGATTACATGGGTAAAACCAATATAACATTCTTACAGATAGTAATACAGTTATTAACAGATAACATACCAATTGTAGGATCATACAAGGACCTTTTATCCACACCACACTGTAGTTTCAAAGGTCTCTGTTTTTTAACCGATTGTTCTAAATCTGAAAAACCAAGATTTTATTACTGAAGGATAGAAGCCATGGAGCGTAGCATCTAGGGAGTCAAGATTTCAGACCGCATAAGAAATACGATAGTTAGTTCAAAAACCTAAATCGCTGATGTTGGACAGAAGGCCGCCAGTCTTAAATGGAACTGGGCTGGTCACATCTGTCGCATGCTGGGTGAAATGTGGGCTAAAACAACCACAGAATGGGTTCCATTGAATCAAAAAAGAGGTCGCGAGTCCCTTGGTGAGCAAGGTCACCCCTTGCTCACCAAGGCCACTCCTACATGGGCGCAGTGGCCCAGTTTGTACTCGAGCCTACCGCCGGGGCAAGATAGTGACTGCTAGCGCGACCCTATCTTGCCCCACCTTCACCCCTGGGAAGGAAGGGAATTGCAAGGCATTTTCCCGCCCACAAAATAAAAAAAAAAACCCGTAGTAGATGGCGGGATGAGCTTGATTCCTATTCTATAAAACTTGGGTACAATGAACTGTAACAGCAAGCGTGACGCTTACCATGTACCACGAGCCGAGCGACTTGCTCGTCTCGTCCCTAAATTACATAAAAAAAAAAAAATTGGTTGCCTGTAAAGTCGGTATACGGGCGAAAGTTTTACGTGACAACTCGGGCATGGTTAGCCCGCCTAAGAGCGAGAGAGACAGACAACGCGTCCCTCTCACTCGCTCTCATTGTGAGCGCATAACGTGAGCGGAGCGTAACGCAGTTTCTTGAAGTGTCACCCGGCAAACCAATTTATAAGACGTTGTCACGTCAAAAGAGATTGGGTGTTGTTTTTTTTTTTAACGCTTTCACACTCACAGCCCCACACTAAGTTCAATAACAATGACTTGTGTCTTGGGTGCCGGAAACATTCACATCAAACACACAATCACAACCAGAACGAGAAACACAAATTTTCCTTGGGGAGAAAACTTGTGTTCCCGCTGGGAATCGAACCCGATACCCCTGCTTAGAAGGCGAACGCTCACCCAACTTAGCCAACGGGCAGTTCAAAGTTTTAATTGCTTAGATATCTAAGTAACTACATGTATGTCTATTTAGTACTTTTTGCAGTACTATCGGACTTAGGATATAATTTAAACGCAAGCAAAATAACTGGCTTCACCAATTTATCTTTGGAACCCTTGATCAGATTAAATTAATCAAATGCGCATTATTGAGGATAACTCAAAAACTACAAAATCTAATTTTAATGGGACCACATGAGAGGTATACCCCTTGAAACAAGAAAATATTTTCCAAATTGGTTCAGGTGTCTTCGAGTAATTGGTGAACATACATAAAAACAAAAGATTCCAATGAATTGAGAACCTCTCCTCCTTTATTGAAGTTTTAAAATAGGTTAAAGATAATACAATACCTGCATGCACTTTATCCAGCAAAGAGTTGACGTCTAAATCATCACCGAGCCTCTCACACAAGGCGTCTACATACTGGCTGGCCCTCGGCACGATTTTGTCTAGATCGTCAGTTTTGAGCTCATATGTTACATCGGTGTCTATAGTCATAGAGCATTCTATTTGTAAGACTTCATATGCTTGCTGGGCTGATTGACACGAGTATGACATGATAAGGTTCTTGTGTATTCCAAATTCTTCTACGGATGACATAGATTGATATATTTCGGGGTTGGTGTTTCTGGAATTTATTGTAGAAACAGTTATATAGGTTGTGCTACCATAACTTTCACAGCTATAAAATTATGATGTTTAAAAGTTTTTGGGAATCCCTATTCATCAGGTAAGTGCACCCCGTTGCTTATCTTATGAGAATTTATTTAATGATGTTTCTTAAATTTTAGAAAAAAATATATAAATTAAAACAATAAATACCATAACCTTAATCCTGTAGACAATACAACCTTAATGCAGATAGCAATGCTTATCTGCCGTGCTAGCTTCTTTATTGGGAGACAAGTAGTCATATAAATAATTTAAACACAAGCAAAGCTTACAAACCTACTTCACCGCTTTATCTTCGGAACCCTTAAGAGGCCTGCGGAGGTTGATTTGCCCATACAATCGTAATACCGAAATTATTTATAATTCAAGCATATTACCACCATACTGTGCTGTTATTCAGATTAAAAACATATTAATCTAGGTTCCTGGATAGTTTTTATTCCAAAATAATTACCTAAAACGATATATAAACCAATTGATTTTTACACATTATTACGACATAAATGTCGCATCTTTAACTTATTCGTTTTGTATTAAAAACTAACTCATTTCTTTTGGCATTACAACAGGAACATAGATTATCATTTTAAGGTACTATTAATGCAAAAAATAATGGCTAAACATTACATTTTATTCATAATTTTTGGTATTACGGCACCTATCATAACTTGTTCGGTCGGTTGTGCTATCGCATCAAGCATGGGCACAGTTTGCCAGTTAAACAGAGACAGCCTATTGACTCGTTCAAAGCCTCCCCGGCCTCTTAATCAAATTAAATTAATTAAGTATGCATTATTGAGGGTAACTCAAAAACTACTAGTCAGATATTAATCAAAACTAAATGAGCCCACATGGAAAGCACCATTTTTAAAATAAAAATTAATACACCTAAAAAAAGTTCTCAAAGTAAAAAAAATACAGTCATATTGAGAACCTGCTTCTTTTTTTGAACTCGGTAAAATTTTTTTGTAAAGCCTATACCTGTCTAGAGGAACTCTGCACATATCCATTATACCTAAACATAGGTCGAGTTTGCACCTTTCCAATTCTCTCAGTAAGTAGTTCTCTGTGATACAGTTTTCGAAACGTATATCTTCTGGCGGGCATTCTATACCGAGCAGGCATTTTGTGTTGCAAATCTGACAGCCATGGCCAGCATAAAATATAAATCCTGAAAAATAATATCATAAAATTAAATTTTATAAACAAAAATGATAAAAATTTTTTTTTCTTTGTCTTCATCTGCTATTAGCCATTGGGGCTATGAACAAATTTTTTTAGCTGTAGGTGTGGTGTGTTTCGAGTTCCATCTAGCAGGACACAGTGATTTTATTACTTCAGTTCTAGCCCAGATATAAATATGAAGATATATATATATATATGAATATATATAAAGATCCATAGCTTAAAGCTTTAATTAGATCTTACTATAGAAATAGATAGACAAATCTAGGAGTGTGGTAAAAGACTAACACTACTTCCTAGTAAAACAACAAGTTAGTTTATAAGCAGTCTCACTATTTTCAGAGAAAACTGTATTAGTACTATTTCCAGTAGAATTCCAACTGCTTGAAACTTTTTTTTATGCTGGATAGGCAAGCATTTGACCACTATCTCACGTGATGGAAAACAATGATGTGTCCGAAGATGGAACATGTTTACCTAGAAGGTACCTATTCACTTTAGAATTAAAGACACCCAGATTATACTGTTTAGGGAACAGAGACGCAGGCAAAGAGTTCCACTCTCTCGCACATACTATGTTCTTAACATGTTTTTCATAGATATTTCAACAGTGGAAACCCACAGTGAAACATGATATGGTTTAGAAAGTTGAAACAGAACAGAAAACCAATCAATTATGTTTACCATAAGAATCCTCCGGTACGACATTGCAAATCCTCCTCAAAACATCTTTCAGTACACGGCTTTCAACATTCATAATATTTACCACTATGAAGCCCAAATCTTTAAGCTTACTTCCAATAGCTTTACAGTCTACAGGAGGTGTGGCAAGCTTAGACAAATGTATGTATTTGTCATTGGCTATGAGTATGGCAACTTTGGTTTGCGGTTTGTAGTATGTTAGAATAGTTTTAACGTATAGTGTAGACATAAGTTCAGTGTAACGTTGGAGATTGCAGCCAATCCTGTCTAGTTCTTTCATTAGGAGTTCGCCTGGTTTGTTCGTAGTGGAGAATGATATCCTGTAGAAGACATGGCATCATAAAAATTATCTTTATTGTATAGATAGGTTTATTTCGATCGAGGAAGGTAAAATACGAACACAAGGTCTTACCTAATGTGATCTTTAATTACTTTGACTTACCTCAAATTCGCAAGTCTTGCTATATTTTCACATTGTTCCACTGACAACGCTAGCGCCTTTTTATATTCTTTGTAAGATAAAACTTGCAGTAAAGACATTTTTGGAACTTAATAATATTTTGTTGAAATTGGTAAACAAAAACAAATCTGATCACCATTTGGCATAGAACAGCTGATTTTGACACAATTTTCTAACTGACAAATCCTAATAATATAAATTACGTTTCTGTACAATTTGAAGATTGTAGATGATAATAAAAGTAATAATAGTTTTCTTAAAAACCACATTATACTTATTGAGTGTAACGTTATTTTATATTACTACGCGGTGACTACTCAAATATGCATTAAAGTTACAAATTTCATTTAATTTTACACAGATTCTAGAGTTTGTTTCGGTCGTTTGTAATTGCGTGTAACGGTACGCATATCTATTTATTTTATTTATTTCAAAAATGGCCATCGGAGTTGATACATCAAAATGGAAACCTAGAAGATTGAAAGGAACTCCTGCTGCAACTGTGCGAAACTATCTCGGTTTTGGAATTGTTGGTTTTGGAGTAATAAGCGGCTTGATATTTCAGTAAGTTTTGTCGTTGTATAATATAAAAAAAGTTACATACGGCCTACATTCGAGGTTATTATTTACGATTAAATTTATTTACAGTTTCGCACAAAGGACTTCTAAAATAAGAAAAGCTAGCGAAGGACTCTACGAAGATCCTATAGAGGAGGTTGAAAGAAGGCTTATGATTGCTAGCGGACTACCAAATAGAACTTCTGACCAAATCAGAAAAATGTTGAAGGAAGAAAGTAGACCCGACTTACCATTCAAATAATGAGCGTAGATGATAGGTAATGTTAATTTATTTTATTTCTGTTATATAGTCGTTTTAATAAAGATGTAAACTCAATGAATTTGTTTTATTTCGGCAGCAGGGATTCAAATCCATGTGCAGTGAGAAGCAAGTACTTCACCTATGAATCTGCTATGGATGAAAGTTTGTCCGACTTTCAAGAGCCTAAAAAAAGTAGCACTGGACCCAAAAATACAGCCAAGACTAAGAACAGTAAACCAAAGAAAGCTTTAAAGAGAATACGAGGCCAGAAGGATATCAGAAAAGCTTTAAATTCTAAAAATAATGATTTGGAGTCGTATTCCAAAGACTTTGATAAAGTTTGCAAAAGAGCTGGCTTAGACGTTGATTCCGAGCAATTGCAGTTAGCTATTGCACTATCAAAGTCGCTTCAAGAAACAACATCAACATCGAGTGAGCCTTCTCAAACAACTCAGGTGTTAAATACACAGGAAAGAATAGGAAAAATTAGAACCACACTGCAAGAGTATGGTTTCAAAGTACCTGAAATAAAAATAGCAGTTAACATACGGAAGCAGAGAAAAATTAAAAGAAACTATAAACTCATTGAGACTAGTGAAACAGAGAAGAAAGAAATCATTGCAAACAAATATTCTCAAATTTTGTTTCAAGATATAAGTCACTGTAGCTTGTATTATTCTGATATAGATTCGTCTGATATACCATTGTATTATTTAGCTTCAAATGTGACATATGATGTATTGAAGAATATAGATACTTTTTATGTAAACCAACTTATAGAAAAGTCTACTAGTAGAGGAAATTTGTTGCGAGACTGGACTGAAATACCAGGAAGGCCTGTAAGTCCAAAGCTCTTTGAACCAAGCAATATGAATTTCAGTGAAATTGAATGTTCGCAGGACGAACTGGACATTGTCTTAAGTGGATCACTTAAACGTTGTAAAACTGTGCTGAGCAATAAAAATAAAGACTTATTAAGTGATAATATTTGTGAAGTAGCTATAGATAGAAATGTAGATAGTTTAAATAACGAAAAAAATATAGGTAATACAGATGAAGTCAATATAATTGATCATGATGTCACTTTAAATGACGATAACAATAGCAAACATAATAATTATGGAAGTATTTTGACTGAAAATAGAAATAGGAGTTATTCTCCTGATTTGTTTGATGATGATGCTATACTAGACAGTAGTAAGAACTCAACAGTTCAAGAAATAAACCCAGATGTAGTAAATGCTGGTACTAAGACTGATTTCAATGTTATGGATCTAGCAGAATGTGTTCAGCAAAAGACTTCCAAGTTTCAGGAACATGCGTTATCTTCACTCCAATTCAACAGTAATGAAACTAAAAGAAAGAGCAATGACTTGATGGAAATAACTGAATGTGTGCAATCACAGTCCAAATACTTCATAGTGATAAATAAACCTGGATCACAATTAATATCATCTCAGAATACTAATATTACGAAGAGGAAGTCCAATGACTTTATGGAAATTACTGAGTGTGTTAATCATTTAAAGCCTATACAAGATATTAATATAGATCTCACTCACAGTCACGACATTACTGAAGAAAACAAACCCACAGGTGAGGTTGTCAAGCCTATACAAAATATGAATATAGATCTCACTCAGAGTCACATTACTGACGAAAACAAAGCCTCAGGTGAGATTGATTTAGAACAAAATGATAAATATTTTGAAGAATCTCAAGTAAATTCTAAAGTTAACGTGTCATTTATATCACCTACTAAAGGCAGTAACATAGATTTAACAGAAAGCCCAGAAAATTATAATGTTGAAGCCAACAATAAAACTCTTAATCCAGACAAAAGCATTGAAAGCTTGGATTTAACTCAATCCTCAAATACTAGTGATGAGTTGCCTTTTGTAAGCTTAACTGCTAAAGACAGTTCATTAGATAAAACAATTATTGTAAATTATGACTATGCAGATATTAACAAAAGAAAAACAATTTTACAGAAGGAAACAGATGCACACATTGACTTGACACAATATTCAGGCAGAGTAGAAGAAACTGGTAATCAAAGCCAAAGTTTTTTTGAAGAATTTAATCATGATCATTCAGATGAACCGAAGGAAAACAATTCTGGCAATAAATCGTCTAGCTCTGGTAAAGATTTAACAAAAGGGCGTAAAAGTGGACATTCAAATAGTCACAGGGAACCCTCAAAAAACAATGTGGAAGAAGATTCCTCTGACTCACTATCAGAGTTTAACGATATAATACAATCAAATATAGAAAAAGCCAGTGCTTCTCTTAATGAACAATCTTTATCAGTTGAGTATCATAATTGCAACATGGAGTTTAGGCCATGCAAACCCGGAAACATAGATCTAACACAAAAAAGTCCAGAGATACATTTGCAATCCAAAAGACGCGATCGCTCGAAAAGAAGTATTGAGTCCAATAGCAGTTCTGCTGAAAATAGCAATAATTTAGACTCTCCTCGAACACGAAATGTAAATACCCAAAGTATGACAAATACAGATAACGATAATATTATAATTGAAGAAGTGCCTCTACCTGTAGAACAACTTCCTTGTAATTTTGGATTTAAGCCAATTACGCCTGGAAAAGTTGATTTGACACAAAGTCCAAGTTACAAATCTCCAAGAAGAATTGAAGCAAATAATTCGATGCCTTCATCATCACAAAATATAAGCTTAAATTTTAATGTAGATTATCGCCGCAGTCAAGAAAATATGTCTTCCACCAACCATATACGTCCAAATGTTGATAGTTCAAGAATAAGACTTTTAAACTGTAGTTGTACGCAAAGCGAAGCTGCCAATGTAAATGTTTCTATAAGTCCAATACAAAAGAATGATAACGAAATAAATGATGATGAAATGAATGATATAGACTTAACGCAAAGTTCAGACTCTGAAGAACTAAGTCAAGCCCTATATGCGTCTAAAGAAGACATAATAGGAAAAGACATATCTACAGAATATAGTGAACAACCAACATCAAAAAAATCACAAAGATGTAGCAGTCTTGGCAAGAAAGACGATGTTTCAATAGATTATGATGATTTTATTAACAATGCAGCTAATCAACTCAATAATTCCAATAATACTAGCTCTAAATCAGTGATTCATGGAAATTTAACTAAACTATCAAAGAACGATAGTTTTGCTTCAAACTGTAGTCAAAGCTCAGAAGTATTTGAGATATCAGACAAGGAATTAGATTATTCTCTACACCAGTCAAAACTAGATATACCAGGAGGTAACTTCGTATTTGGAGGAATATCTATAATGGATGATTTTTCAGATTTTGGTACATCTAAGAAATCCTCAGATTTATGTAACAATTTTGCGAATAATGATGCTGTAAACGATGTTATAGAGTTTGAAATCAATAACGTCCCAACTGTTACTTATAAACAAGGCAATAGATGTAAAGAAATAAGCCCCATAAAGCATAGAAGAATTACAGAAATAGCTACACCTCAAAAAGCAAGTAGCAGCATGTTCACAGTGGTGACCCCTAAAAATAGCGAGTTGATAATCAAAACAAATAATGTCACGCCAATGTTGGACTATGAATCAATGTCGATGCCAGAAATTCATAACGAACTGGATAAATATGGAATAAAACCTTTCAAAAGAAAACGAGGTAAGTAGATACAAATAATTTAAACGCAAGCAAAACTTAAGAAAAACCGACTTCTCTGCTTAATCTTCGGCACCATTGATCAGATAAAATTAATTATATACGCATTATTGAGGATAACTCAAAAATTACTATTCAGATCTTGAACAAATTTAAATGGGACCACATGAGAAGCACCAACTTTCTAATGAAAAAATAATCATCAAAATCGGTTCACCTAAAAAGTTCTGAGGTGACAATTGAGAACCTCCTTCCTTTTTTGAACTCGGTAAAAAATTTAATTAATTATTTATAATTAAGTATATTAATAAGATAGCAATATTAACATTCCACTTTGCTTATATTTTCAGCCATTCAACTGCTAACACACATTTACAACCAAACCCATCCTGTTATCGAAGACTTAACAGAATTTTCTTCCCCACCTAAGAGGCACAAGCCAAATGAACAACCAGACATATCACCTAGAAAACTAATATTTCCAAGTAAAAATCTAAAATCCCCTGAAATTGATCTAGAATTGGATATAAGAGAATATATAAATGTCCCAGGGACTACTAAAGACAATGTAATCAATAAAAATAAAAGCACGGAAAATCGTAACAGGCACAAAACAAACGAACATCTAGACTTAACTCCTAGAAAACTAATATCTTCAAGAAAAAATAATAAATCTTCCGATGAAGAACTAGGATTTGATATCGGAGAAGAATACAGAAATGTCCCAGGGACAAGTAAGAACGATGTAATTAATAAAAATAATATTAAGGAAAATAGTAAAAGTCGAAAAACTACTAAACAACTGGACTTAACACCTACAAAATTAATATCTTATAGAAAAAATAATAAAACTTCCGATGAAGAACTAGTATTTGATATCGGAGAAGAATACAGAAATGTCCCAGGAACTAGGAACGACAATATAGTTAGTAATAATAAAAGCAAGGAAAATCGTAAAAGGCACAAAACAAATAAACAACCAGACTTAACACCTAGAAAATTCATATCTTCTAGAAAAAATTATAAATCTTCCAACGAAGATCTAGGATTTGATATCGGAGAAGAATACAGAAATGTTCCACACACTAAAGCCCCAATCACTAAGAACAAAAAAGAATGTAGTAAAAAAGGCCAAGGTAAAGGAAAACGTAAGAACATCGGAGAAAATCAAGACAACCAAAGTACTATAGAAATCATAGAAACTAATTATATAGAAAGTACACAAAGGCGAAGCAGAGATGAAGTTGGTGGAGTTACTGAAGCTCTTATTTCTACTGAAATTATTTGCAAGCCTGAAGATTGGGTGTTCCAGAAAAGAGAAAAAGCTAAGGTATCTATTGTCTTACTAGCTGATGCCCGCGACTTCGTCTGTGCAGGAGTAGTACTTCGAGTAGCTTATTTTCTTCTGCAAGGTCCTGCCAATCTATCTTTATCCATATGTTTATTTTTAAAAGATAGATATATACTGTCGCTGGCTTTTTTGTAAGACTATTTAAGATAAACATTTCCATTGTACATTATATACGTGTAACTCTAACGATGTTTGCAGCGTACGCCGGAATAGCTCTCAGATGGCAGAATTTTTCCTACTTACTGACACTTATCGTTGTATATTGTAGAATTCACACAATATCTTTATAAATTATAGCCTATGTGTTTTTCTGATGTATAAGCTATAATATTGTAAAGTTTCATTAAAATCCATTCAGTAGTGGTCAAATGCTTGCCTATTCAACATAAAAAAATAAAAAAAAAGTAGTTTTTGCGTGAAAGAGTAACAAACATTTATACACCCATACATACAAACTTTCGCATTTATAATTAACCCCGCGGCTTCGCCCGCTTTTATCATGTATGTATGAAAAGAGCTATCTGTTCTGTACTATATGTAAATAGAATAATACGCTTTCACTCTCACACTCACAGCCCCACACTAAGTTTGATAGCTTGTGTCGTGTCGGTGCGGGAAACATTCACATCACACACAATCCCAACCAGAACCATAAACACAAATTTTCCTTTGGGGAGAAACCTTATAGTCCAGGGTCGATAATTTTTAAAACCAAAAAAAATCATAATAGGATGAAACCCATTAGAAAAGGAGGGAAATATGATAAAAATGAAAGGAAAAATAATTTACGGGCGATCTGAGGTTGGGAAGGGGATGGGGGTGAGTTTTTAAGGGTAAAAAACGGTTTTTCTCGATTTCCGGCAAAACTAAAAGTCCTATCGAAAAAAGTCAAATGGAAAAGTTGTAGATAATAAAAAGATCTAAAACTTTTGTATTTACACTTTTTTCACATAACCTCAAAATTTATGTGAAAAATTCAAAAAACCAAGTTTTTGGTTTTTTATTTTTATCTTTTACAAAAATTTTTTTTTTTAACGAAATTTTGTGAAAACTTACATTTTTATGTCCCAAATACGCTGTAATTTATTTGATTAATAATATTTATTTTTTCACCTTATTTTGAATTAATATCGAAAAAACACCCTAATTTTCAATCGAAAATTCACCCGTCAAAATATCAGCTTTTTTCAAAAAGTTGGTGTGGTTTCTGTTCGTTGAAATCTCTACTTTCCGATGGTGAAAAAAAAAAAATATGTTACTATGGTAAATCTTTTCAGAAAATGCAAACTAAATGAAGTATAAAATAAAGAAAATGCTACGAAATATATGTATGTAGTAAGACCCAGACCCGCCTAGCCCGTTCCCCACTTCTCCACGAAATACCTGGAAGTGGGGAAGGGGCTAGGCGGGTCTGGGTCTTACTACATACATACCTACTATTATATACTATATATTTCGTAGCATTTTCTTTATTTTATACTTCATTTAGTTTGCATTTTCTGAGAAGATTCATTATTTTTAAAGGCTTCTTACCCTGGTCTATTAGTTCCCGCCGGCAATCGAAACCGATACTCTCTGCTTAGAAGGCGAAAGCGCACCCAGCTAACCCAACTGGCAGTTCATTCAGAATAGAATATAATATTGTTATATTTATTGCCATAACTGTGTGCATAGGATGGTTTGTAATAAATAATAATGTAACATAATTAGAGGCATTAATAGCTTGCCCATTTCGGGAATACAATATTTATCTTGATGGCTGGTTCTTCGCTAGATGGCTGTAATATTGCAAATCTGGCAATTAGAGTAAGTAATTTTCATGAGTGCCTCTTTGGGGCCCATGTGAATAAACAATATTGAATTTGAATGGCTGGAAAGATTTGCTTCTGCCTGATAGCCTTCTGAGGTTTGATTCTAATCAGGAGCACAATTTCCTTTCTATAATATATTTGTGCTTTTGGTTCTGTGATGTAAATGTTTCCACGATACAACTCTTTGAACTGATTGTGTGATTGTGACTGATTGTTTTATTTTTGTAGGTCCATTCCTGCCGCGTACCTCTACACGTCGCGTTCCACAACTACGTGATGTCGAGGCGGGACCTTCGAGAAGCTATACTTTGCTACGAGCCTGTTGAAATCGACATCATACATAAAGACTTGGTGGCGTATGGACATAGATATGATCCTAAGGTGAGTTATGTTAAACAAAGGAGATTCCCAACTGCGGTCTAGGTATGCCCGTTGGGTCTGTTGGGTGCGCGGTCGCCTTAAATTCTAAGCAGCGGGCATTGGGTTCGATTCCCGGTGAAAACACAAGTTTTCTACCCAAGGGAAAAAACAAATTTGTGTTTGTGGTTCTGGATGTAGTTGTGGGTGATGTGAATTTTTCCGGCACCCACGAAAAAGTTAACGAACTTAGTGTGGGGCTGTGAGTGTGAAAGCGTTTATGCATGCATATATATATTTACCAAAAATTCCTTGCAGTTGAGCCATTTGTCAACCTTAAATGCTTGCCTGTTGTATAGACTAGTCGACTCGGTCAGATATGAAATGTTCCGACGTACAACAAAAGGTAAGGAATTTTTGTTGCCTTACGACTTACAACCAGAACTAGAAACTTGGGTTTTCCGAAACACGGTAATACACGGTAAATCTCACTAAACCTGATTATAACTGAACGTTGCAAAACCTTGCCTATCGGACACTATCTGTCACTATCGACCAGGCGCGGTACGAGTATACCGTTAGAAGGACTTTCTTGTAACGGCTTAAAACAAACATGTTCGAAAAGGATAGTTTTATAATTTGCCACGTTAGTTATTTTTTCGCTAAGCTTATTATAAAACGAATGACTTCACTAATGACAAGGTTGCATGGAGGCAAATTGCCCAAGCGCTTTCTGGTGACTACATAATATAGATATACATAGGTTAATATAATTCCTGTATTAGTCATTTGTTTTTAAAAAAATCCGGTAAAAAAACGCCACCGAGTTTCTAGCCAAGTTCTTCTCGAGGTGGCTGTAATTTTGCGTAGAAATCTGGCAGTAAAGTCATTAACTTTCATGAGTTCCTCTTTGGGGCCCATGTAAATAAACGATATTGATTTTGCTACCTCTGATGGGTCACATTCACTACGTCACTGTGTGCACCCAGTGAGTTTCCTTACTCATTTCTAGCTGTTTTTCGACGCATTCAGTACGTTAAGCACAAAATAAATATTTTCAGTAGAAAAAAATACTATAAGAATTGTCAAACTATCCTTCGAAAATAGGCAAAAATATTATTTGTAACCTCTTAAATAAAACTAAATGTTATGTAACAATAAAACTCATTTTATTTCATACAAAACGTCAACATACAATTTCTACATAAAAATTACGAATATTTTCACATATTTACATATCAGTCATAAATGAAAAAATCTGTAATAAAATAAATTTACAGAAATAAAGGAGGATACATCTAGATACAAACGTCGCGTCTTGGGAACACTAGCTCACACTATAACCACTACACCATTCGAGATTAGTTTCGCTGCACGAAATTTAACTTTCCCTGATCCTATTCCTGTCATGCTTACCGCCATCCGCCATTCTCTCATAAATGTATTTTGGCTTCGCAATCTTTGTGCATTTAGCCAGCATCAAGTATAATATGTTTCAATTAACGTACATATTTCAAAGAAGTCACAAGTCGCAGTCAAGCAAGAGTCCAAGTCAAGTCATAACGTAGTAAAGTGGTAGAAACCTTACTAGAACTTCTATTGGAGTTTTGGTGTGAAAGCGAAAATAACGTTTTCTACTGTATGATTTGCCTATTCATGCACGTTCAGAAATTAACGGTTAATAATCCAACATTATTATTAATACTTGAAGAACCACAAGTTTTGAAAAAAAAAAAACATAATAAACACCATTTTTTTATATTGGCTTCACAATCTTGTGCATTTAGCCAGTGTCAAATAATAATATATTTTAAGAAGAGTATTTGATATTAAAAGTCCTAGTCACAAGTCACAGTCAAAATCAAGGTCCAGTCATAGTCAAGTCATGGCTTAGTTAAGTGGTAGAAACTCTACTAGAAAATCTATTGGGAGTTTTGGAGCGACAGCGAAAATCACGTTTTTCCCCTTTTTTTATTTGCCTACACTTATGCACGTTTACTAAGTATTTACGGTTAATAATATACCATTATTAAACAATAACACTCGAAGAATCACAGGTTTTGGAAAATTATACAACATCAAAAATGCAATTTTTTCACTTTTGTGGCAACTGCATATTTTTCATATCACGCGGGCTGGGCTGCACGCAAGCGGAACGTAGATTGGCTGCTATGTCATGCGTGTTGCCAGCAACGTGCTATCCACGGGGGTGACAATCAGCATGAGCGGAATAGGGCCCTAAGACTTACGTAGAGAAAAAAGATCTATAAAATCCTTATCAGATAAATAGATGATCAAATTCATTGACATCATATTACAGTTATATTATAAAAGCAAAAGTTTGTGAGTGTTTCTCTGTTTATTAACTATCATCAGTTACATCTTGTGCTCGTTTGTAAATTATATTTATTAAATAAATGATATTTATCTAATAAATATAATATATATGATATTTATCTTATCTACATTTTAGTCACAACTTATCATAGTGTGAACTGATGTCAAGTCCTTTATAATATAAATATATTAATTTTTGTTACAGGATTTGCTAAAATTCCTGGACAAGAAATGCATAACTGTGAAAACTACGGACAACGATGCTAGAAACAATAAAAGATCATGATAACGTGTGCCTATATTATTAATATTTATATAAATGAACATTATTGTACTAAAATTGATTTTTATTGTATTTTGTCATTAAAATTGACCTACCCGCATATTATAAAAAATAAATACGACGTGAATATGTGATTTCTAAACCGACATTCGTTTCGGCTTCATTCGGAAGCCATCAGGATCCCTCATCCTGATGGCTTCCGAATGAAGCCGCTGTCGCGTCCCACATCGCTTATAAGACACCTCTCTCGCTTGACAAACCTCCGGTTCGCTCGAAGCGTTTCGCTTCTACGTTTATCATCCATACGTCTTTATAGACTCCCAGATTATACCGTTCGGGGATCAGAGAAGCGGTTAATGAGTTCTACTCCTTCACAATTTATTCTCCTACTTTACATATTTGCTGATAACAATTCTCTACGTTAGTATAAATATATAAAACACCTACAGATAATTGAGAATCCATCAACGTTATTACACACATACTCCGGAATCTATACATTAAATATCTATATAATAACTACAGTTATCCTTGAGAGCCTGCTTATTCCAGGTCTAGTGTGTTTACCAGCTTCGATCACATCGTCACTTACCATCAGGTGAGATAGTGGTCAAACATTAGCCTGTCACAAATAAAAAAAAAAAAACTACAAAAATTGAATGGTGTATACAACATTTAACAAAAAGGGGTAGTAATACTTGGTGGTGTGTTCATACACACCACCAAGTATTACTACCCCTTTTTTTTCCCTGGCACGATACATAAGTATTGTGCCAGGAAATGTGTGCCAGGAAATGTGTGCCAGAAAACGAAAGTCGAAATCTGACAATTTTTTTCCGTACAAAAATTAAAAATTATATTTTTTAAATACTTTTGACAACCCTACAGTTACATGTGCGGCAACCGGAGACATTTGTTTTGTACAAAAATTTAAAAATATTTTTTTGCCAACCCTACGATTACATCTGTGGCGCGTGACCTTGACCTTTGTTATGGCCACTACTGTCAGACGTCTAGGTCCAAAGGCTATGTGGTGTAGAACGGTAGCTGATGAAATAGGGTTGCAAATTACATAATTTTTTAGACAATTTAATTCATCATAACTCAATGATAACTAGTGGTGCTGCCGCGAATGCAGAAGTTCCTGTTAGACTCCATACATTTAGCTAGATGTGCAACTTGAGTATTACTACACCTTTCTGTTACACATTGTATAATAACATCCCGATTATATTATTATTATCCGATATTGTTTTGGCTCACAGATTGCGATCTGGACACTATCCAACAAACAAATTTGGTTTCCTTATGAAAAAAGTTAACTCACCAAATTGTGAATTATGTGGAACATTGGAAGATGTCTACCACTTGTTGATGGAGTGTGATCGAACGAAAAACCAAAGAGAGTCATTTGTGCAAAAGTATAACATACATAGAAGTAACATTGGAAGTTATACTCATATCTTAGCAAACCCATCAGCTGATGTGGCACTTTCTCTGTACAATATAATTTTGCTCGGATGAAGACAAAGATTAGGGTATGATGGGGCTGGCATACCAAATTAGGTAAAAGTCCCAAAAAAAAAAGATGAATAAAAAAAAAAAAACATCCCGATGTAACTACATTCGCTTTATTTACGTTTTATTTTGTTAATCCAACTGCTCGTTGGTTTTTTTGGGTGGCGTTCGCCTTCTAAGCAGGGTCAATTCCCGGCTGGAACACAAATTTTCTCCTCAAGGAAAATTTGTGTATCTGGTTCTGGTTGTGTTTGTGTGTATGATGTGAATAGTGATACATTTAGAAAGGAAAAAATATCGCCAATTTAAATTCTATCCCCGCCTCAAGGGATAATTTTTCCTCTCTAAATTTGTCACTATAGTTCTGCCTAGCATAGCTAATGCATAAATAAAAAGAATGTGATGTGAATGTTTCCGGCACCCACGACACAAGTCATCGAACTTAATGCGGGGCTGTGACGGTGAATAAGTTTATTAGTAATGAAAAATTTAAAAATATGTACGGAGGTGTATAAATAAGTACGTACGGAAAGGGCCGTGAGTGTGAAAGTATTTATGTTCTAAGGAAAATGTCTGTTGCAGCATATGATAGCTTGTCCTGTTCCATTGACTTCAATATTTGTAGGCTCTGTATTCAGAAGTATGTGTGTTCAGTATCAAATATAAAAGAATAAGTTACTTATTAATAACTTTTTTATAGACAATCTTTTAGAAGTCACCATACTGGATTTAAAGTGGCGTCACTTTATTTTTCGAGTTATTCTCAGCAAGCCCTTTCATTTGATACCCATATTGTAGGAGTGCATTAAAAATTACTTGTCCGCCATTCTGTGTGTTCCGCCATGTTGGACTTAGAATGACGTCACACAGCTAACCATGTGTCATCCAAACTAAACGTAAATACAGAATTTCAGCTCAATCGGTTGAAGATATCTGCTTCAAAATTGAGTTGCAAGATTTCACCCGAACAAACATACATACATACAGTGCAAGTTAAATAAAAGCTTGTAAAAATTAACTACTACAAGGCAGTCTAATGTCATTTTTTCAACAGGCCGGCTTGTAGCAAAACTTGTCTCGTAGCATTGTTGATATGCCGAAACCGGTCCGGACCAAGCTGGATCCCTCCATACCTGGAATTTGACAAATAAGTGGTGTTGGTGTTGGGTTTTCTATAAGAGATCGCCTTGAGCAATAAGACCGCTCTCTTTATACAGGGTGTTTGGTAGAGGGTTAGACAAATATGGTGGACGGGTAGTTCGACCTATTTGGAAATACAAGTTCGCGTAAAAGCAGCTAGGTGTTGTTGTTTTTCTTCGTATATCGTTGATTTTGTTATTCTTTAGAATTTTCCGAAATGTTTACTCTTTTGCCTTAAAATTTTATTTTCGTGCATGTTTCTGGTCATATCTTTTTATTGTAATAGCATCAGATATACTTTTCGTAATTCGTATATACATACCATCTAGAGACCACCACTAGAGCGTTCTTCTGGTCCAATATCTGCAACAAATGCAGCATCCTCCCACCGGCGTGTGCCTCTCCGTCGTCATCACAGTCTTGCAGTATGCTGGAGCCCTTACACGTTTTACGTTCTATGCGGTACGCGTACATATTGTGAGTCGCGTTCAGATACTTCTTGTTCAGCTTTAGTTTGGCTAAAACTGCCCTGGAATTAAAAAAAATACGTGTGCTGCCGTCATTTGGAAAAAAGGCGTATCTGCATTTTGGAAAAATTTAGTTATATAATCAAGAAACAGAAACGCATCTACCATTCTTATTCTTATTAAATATGGGGGCGTTAAAGCCTGCACTGACGTCCCGCTTGGGGTGTATTGTGCATTTCCTCCAGCCAGGAACTACCCCATCCATCCCAGCTCCTTAAAATAGCGGAGTGTGGTTTTGAGGTGCTGGCAAAACTGTTCCAGTAGTGAAGTTGTTGTATTTGATTTCTGTGAGTCTAGGTGAGTCTTTAGGTTTTGTGGCATGTTGCTCTAGCAAACCAGTGTTGGCTCTAATTTCTTCAGTGACAGATCACTGAGCTATTAAGTGTTCTACGGTTTCGTTTTCCTCCTTAAATCCCCTACACAAAGGGCATCTACCATTATTTTTTTATTTTAAAATATTCAAACGCATCCTACTAAGTTACTTAGTTTTAATTTAGACGCACACACATAAACTAAATAGTAAAGACATTTCTGATGTATATAACTAAATTTTGACAAAAATGTCATTCACGTCTTTTTTCCTTATGACGGCAGTGTTTATGTACTTATGTACGCACATAATAAGTCATAAGTCATACTTCTTGATACAGGTATGATTCCAAACTCTGCTGCACGCAGCAGTGCTGCCTTTACCTTGGGGAGAACACTTGTTTTCCCGACGGGAATCAAACCCGATACCCCTGCTTAGAAGGTAGTCATGTAACAGCTATTCTTACAGGCAGTATCTTTAAATACTTACGTCACATCATCAAGACTGTGTACTTCCGCAGCATGTCCTTGGAATGAACTCTTCCGATCGATTATCACTTCACCGTGAGTTATGTCTGGGCAGTTAATATCTAACTGAAAAAAAAAAATTATACGTTAGTTGAACATGAATAAGTTCCAGTGACACTAATTAAAGAGGAAATATTTGTATTTTTGTATGTAACGAATAAACTTAAAAACTACTAGACTGATTTCAAAGATTTTTTTGTGTGCGTTCAGGTGTATTCAAGGATTGTTAAGATCACAATTTCAATGTGACCAACAATGTAATTTCAACTAGGCAAATATGCACATGAAGGAGGTAATAATTTAGCCAATAAGTTTTTATAGTACTACATAATCATGTATGAGGTAAAGTGATCCACCCCGGCTTCACCCGGGTGTAATTTCCAGTGGATAAAAAAAAATGTTACAAACCTTTCCTTGACAATTACCAACACAACAAAATAAGAATCAACCAAATGAGTTTTTGTGAAACAAAAGTCAAATAATTACAATACAAAGAAGATTGCAACGCATGCTGGGTATATTTAGTTTGCTATATGTCACAAATAATGATCCGACCCGAACTAAGAGGTCACGACTTCATTATACTTAAGAGGCCGGGGAGTCTGTGAAACGAGTCTATGGCTGTATCTGTTTAACTGGCAAACTGTGCCCATGCTTGATGCGATAG
Source organism: Lomographa bimaculata (assembly GCA_948107665.1). Lineage (NCBI taxonomy): Eukaryota > Metazoa > Arthropoda > Insecta > Lepidoptera > Geometridae > Lomographa > Lomographa bimaculata. The sequence continues at coordinate 7,507,548 of OX403608.1, read as the reverse complement.
CACTACCGACAGAACAAATTATGATAGGTGCCGTAATACCAAAAATTATGAATGAAAATGTTATGTTTAGCTATTGTTTTTTGCATTAATAGTACCATGAAATAATAAGCTATGTTCCTGTTGTAATGCCAAAAGAAATGTGTAAGTTTTAAATATAAAACGAATTAGTTAAAGATGCGACATTTACGTCGTACTAATGTGTGAAAATCAATTGGTTTATATATCGTTTTAGGTGATTATTTTGGAATAAAAACTATCCAGGAACCTAGATTAATACGTTTTTAATCTGAATAACAGCACAGTGTGGTGGTAATATGCTTGAATTATAAATAATTTCGGTATTACGATTGCATGGGCAAATCAACCTCCGGTGCCATAATAGGTAAACTATTGAAGTTAACTGCATATAACTTTTCTTAATAATAATTGATTGATTTTTGTATTTGTTGTTTAAATATAGAATTATAACGAATTTTATGAAACACAGACTGTGTCCACTGTTGGTCTTACTTACAAATAAATAACGTAAAGTAAGGTTGCAAGACTATCGGTATTCTACCATTTACATTTTGGAGAGTGTGCGCAAGAATTACACAAGTTAATTCCCCCATGCTCATGTTATCAACTAACAACAAGACAAAACAGTCAAACGTCATCCACATATGGTTGACGTACCTCCAGTTCGTTCAAAGGGTTTTGCTTCTACGTTAATCATCTGTACTGAGAAGGAGTGGAACTCATTGCCCTCGTCTTTGTTCCCCGAACAGTATAATCTGGGAGTTCTTTATAGGAATAGGTACCGGTATCTAGGCAAGCATGTTACATCTTCGGCCGCATCATCACTTTCTCTCAGGTAAAATTGTGGTTAAATGCTTGTCTACTGGGCATAAAAAAAATATATATTTACCAAAGCCAAGTCTAACGCTTCTACAGCAGCAGGTTTGTCTTCCTTCTTCTGCATCTGCACAGGCTTGACTGTCTGCAGAATTTCTCTAATCTTCTCTACCCATTGGAACACTGCTGTCTCTCCAACATTTTCTCTGAAAATAAAATGATGGAGGTAAACTGATTGCAGTTTAAGCAAGTTTTTTTTTTTTTTTTTTTTGTGACAGGCTAGTGTTTGACCACAATCTCACCTGATGGTAAGTGACGATGTGATCGAAGCTGGTAAACACACTAGACCTGGAAAAAATCCGAAAGTTTGTTAGTATGTTTGTTCTTTCTTCACTTCTTAACAACTGAACGGATTTGAATGAAATTTGGAATGTACATAGCTTATACCTAGGATTGACACATAGGCTACTTTTTATCTTAATAACAGCAGGCAAAACCACGAAGCACATCTAGTTTTGAAATAAAAAGAAAATGATACCATTTTCTTTACTCTTTACAGTAATACAAAATAATATGTAATAATACAAATATCATCATGATGGCTATCAAATAAAATAGCTCTAAAATACCATTTCCAAAATGTAAATACATGTGGAATAAAGCACAGCTTAAAATATCTTTTATGTATTGTATAATAGTATGAAAATTCGGCTATAATTCCACATCTAAAAGGGTGAAGCATCCTGGGTCCTACAATTTTACCTTGTCCTAACGTGAGATAGATATATACAGATACACCAAAGGACCAACAGTCTGCATCAAAACACCTAGTAACTATTAGTTGTCTGTGAGAGTTTGCTGGGAGGTGCACACACACAAGGACATTTGCATGCTTTACCCATAGTTGGAAGAGGTTATGTCTGAAATTCTTTCAAGTATGGACTTGAACCACGACCGTGGGGTACTAGTAGTTATATATAAAGATATTACTTTAAGAATTAATATAAGTATAATCATTTAAATATGTTGCATGCCATTAATAGTAAATGTGTTGGTCTTTAATATTTTTTGACGTCTTTGTATACCATATTTTTGCAATAAATAATTGTGTCATTGTATAGCTTTTAAACATTCGTTTTGCTATTTTCTAAGCTGGCCTGCTGGGCTAACTTAAAAATAGTACCTAGAAGACAAGTTTCTCTGAACCAGTCCAGAGCATTTACATACAATGATAAATACCTACAAATAAACTTCATCCAAAGCGCAATGTAACTGTCCTTTGGCCTTTCTATCCATCCAAGGAGCGGATATTTCGTACTTCGGAGGTTCCATACTAGGGTATTCTTCAGGCATTGTAACATATAAGATAACTTCGTTTTTTCCTTTTTCTATTATTATACTGTAAGATCTTGATGCTTCACTCTCTATTTTCCAATCGTCACCGTATATTGCACTCAGGGCTTCTACTTCTTCAGCCTGTAAAAGAAACAGATATTTCTTTACGTCTGTGAAGATAAATAGTAAATCAAGTAAACATGTGTGTGATTTTATCGCTATTGCACTTACCTGTTTTGTTAAGTTATCCGAGTCCATTTTGCGCAGTTTAAAGAATAATTTAATAATATTCTGAGTAAAGAACTTTGTTATTATTTCAGTATTTATTTTACAAAAATCTAATTCATATGAATTCCCGTCCACATTCTACTTTTAACTGACACTGACAATCTTATTTCGATGACATTGACTGAGCGATAGTTGTCATGTCACATTTAACCATTGTCTAGGACAGCGTGTGGACCCCCCCCCTATTACCAACTCTGTTGCGATCGGTTTCAATTATAAATAGATAAAACGCCTTAAAAATAAGATTACTTTTGCTTTATAAGCAGTATGCCGCTCTTATATTATATTATAATAAAATCGCTCGCAACAACATGTAATAGGAAGTCTAAAATAACCTTATTTCCAATAAGCATGAGCAAACAAGGTACCAGTTAAACTTTTCTTACTAGCCTTAAAAATAATGACATAATATTGCGCATAATTATTTATTTTGTTTAACATTATCAAGAATATACATTTTATAACTAACGTTTAAATAGTTAGTGGAACAAGGTCCTAGAAGATGACACCTACTGTTCACTATATCATAGTGGCTATTATTAATATGATTAATATTGGTCTTTAATAACAAATGTACATGATAATATTAAAAGCTAAGCTAATGCAACCCTTAACTACAAACCTACACGATTACACCGCAAACATCTCGATTCAAAAGAAATGTCGTGCGATGTGAGCACTTTGCTTACTAATTTTAGACTAATGTGCCCGTATCAACGCGAAGTATGAAATTATTGTTTCCTGTCGCCGCGACTCATTTACATAATATATCTATTACGTTTGCATTTGCATACGTTCTATGCGATTATTTCGAATGCCGGTTGATTTCATTCCGATTTGTATAATTGCTCACGTGCCAACCCTAGTGTGGGTAATTTGTTGGGTTCCATTTTCAAAGAACTTATTTAAGTACATGCAAGCTTTTTCAGTCGTGTATATATACAATTCAACATAAGTTAAGTAACTTCTGATATTCTAGGCCTGCTAAAAGTAAAAATTTAAGGCATTTGTTGAATTTTAAGACAATAGAAACTAAATAGAATTAAAAACAATTAAACGGAATTTAAAACCCTATTTATCCAGATGTACTATCACACCTAATATTATAAAAGCGAAATGTGTGAGTGTGTTTGTTATTTCTTCACTTCTCACGTCTCTTCACTTCATATTCTCAAGAGGCTGGACCAAATTTGATGAAACTTGGTCGATGCGGCCGAAGATGTAACATCCTTGCCTAGAAGATACCTATTCACTCTCGACTTAATGACTCCCAGATTTTAACGTTCAGGGAACAAGGACGCGGGCAATGAAATCCACTCCTTCGCAGTATGGATGATTGACGTAAAAGCAAAAGGCTTCGAGGGAACTGGAGATATGTCAACCATAAAGTGTTATTTGATGGTAAAACGGGCATGAGGGAATTAAATAGTGTAATTCCAACGCTCACTCTCCGAAATGCAAACAATAATAATTAAACGCAAGCAAATCTTAAAAAATCCGATTTCACCGCTTTATCTTCGGTAGGTTCTTTGATCAGATTAGATGTACTAAACACTCATAATTTAAGATATTTCAAGAACTACTGATCAGATTTTGATCAAATTTAAAATGGACCAATTGGAAAGCAACATCTATCAAATAAAAAAAAATCTAAATCGTTTCACATGGAACGGAGTTATGAGGTAACACACATAAAAAATAAAAACTCTTTACGTCGTTGATGACCGAGACTTAACAGTTTCGACTCGACTAGCTTATCGCCAATGTATCGTTTGGGTCGTCGGTTAATGGATTCCAGAGCTTCAAGTTGGTACCTGGCAGAGCCATCCCAAAGGTGACTACAATACTCCATACATGATCGGACTTGAGCTTGGTACAGATTTAGAAGCTCCCCTGGTGAGAAGTACTGTCTGACCTTAGCGAGTATGCCATTTTTTGCCAGTTGAGCTCTGGATTCGATGTAGGTAACAAAATTAAGATTGGACGTCAAAGTGTCGCCAAGGAGATTAAGGTGGTTTGCCATCGGGATCGGTACATTCCCGAAAGTCAGAGAAAGCTAAAAGGGTCTCCGTTTGGCGGAGAAAAGATACGCTTTTGTTTTGGACGCGTTAAATTGAACCAAATTGCCATTAACCCATTTGGATTAGCGCATCTGTACCCGACCCATCCTCCAGAACGGATCCCAAACAACACGGAGGAACGCGGTACGCTCGGCATGACTTTGTCTGGGTGTTGTTTGGATAGCCGGCGGCCGAGGCCTATCTCTTATCGAGCTGCACCACCCGAAGGGCACGTGAGGGGTTTCTAGGGCAAAATCCAAGGGACGCGAGCAGACTTGACCCCTCAAAATCAGAAAAACTTTCTCTGACAAAAAATGTTTCCCCTGCCGGAATCGAACTCGATACCCGCAGCGTAGAATTCAGTCGTGGCATCGGGCCTACTTCAGCGGGTAGGTCAATTTATGCATAGTGACTTATAAAAGGTGATTGTACGAATAAAAAAATACACATTGTTTTTAAAATGAGTTTATTGAGAGAGATAGACAAGTATCCTACAAATTTTTCGTAATTTTTTATTTAGACAAATAAAATGTTCGATAAACCTTCATTAAAATATATTTCGGCTTATTTTGACACATGTATTTTTTTTAATTGACGCCTTCCCACGCACCATACTTATTTAACCTTTTTTCTATTATGATTTTTTACATCAATAAATATCGGAGCTAAAAGCACGTCGAAAAAAAACAGCGTCCATTATAGTTATATTGTAGTTTTTTTTCTTAATGGTGGTTTGTCAATAATTTTTTAACTGCCTGTTGGCTTAGTTGGGTGAGCGTTCGCCTTTTAAGCGTAGTTCGATTCCCGGCGGGAACACAATTTTTCTTCCCAAGGAAAATTTCTGTTTATGGTTCAGGTTGTGATTGTGTATATTATGTAAATCCAACAGCCGCAACACCAGTCATCGAACTTAGTGAGGGGTTGTGAGTATGAAAGTGTAAAAATATATATATTTATAACTTAATATGCGTGCTACATCATCACACACAACATCACACTCAGTACCAGAAGCACATTAATATCCCTTGCGATGGAAAATTATGCTCCTACTGGGAATCGGACCCAAGACCTACGGCGGCGCGTAGAGAATAAACACTGCGCCAACTGGGTATTAAATTCATCATCATCATACTCAGCCTACCTCAGTCCACTGTTGGACATTGGGCACTCCCAAAGCGCACCACTGAGCCCGATCTTCGGCTCTTCATTTCCAGTCGTTGCAGCCCTACGTATAACATAACATAAAACATAAACGCTTTTATACTCACAGCCCGACAGTTTGATCTTGTTTCGTGGGTGCCGGAAACATTCACATCACAACCAGAACCAGAAACACAAATTTTCCTTGAGGAGAAAACTTGTGTTCCCGCCGGGAATCGAACCCGATATCCTTGCTTAGAAGCCATACGCTCACCTCAACTAAGCCAAAAGACAGTTCAATATTGTCGCTCCACCTAGTCACAGGCGTCCTTTGCTACGCTTATCGATTCGCGGTCTCCACTCCAGAACTCGTGTATTAAATTAATTAAGCAAGCGAGCTCCACCTTAGACTACATCGTTCATTTCCATCATCATCCATCATTGTGTAGTCAAAAGTTTGCTTTGCAGTTTTTTTTTTATGTTCAATAGGCTAGCATTTGACCACTATCTCACCTTATGGAAAGCGATGATGTGGCCGAAGATGTAGCATGCCTGCCTATTCACTCTTGACTTGAAGACTGCCAGATTATACCGCTCAGGAAACAAAGACGCAGGCAATGAGTTCCACTCCCTCGCAGTACGGATGATAAACGTAGAAGCGTAACGCTTCGAGCCAGCTGGAGGTATGTCAACCATGAATGGATGACGTTTGACTGTTTGTCTTGTTGTTAGATGGTAAAATGGGCTTGGGGGAATTAACTCGTATAATTCCTGCGCACACTCTCCGAAATGCAAACGATAGAAAACCGATAGGCTCGCTACCTTACGCCGATGATGAGTTATAAAAAATACCTACGTCAAAAAATAAATACGCGTCAAAATAAAACCAAACATATTTTAAGTATAGTACGTTTATGGATCTCTTTTATAGGTAATTATACAGGTGCTAATTTATTTTGACTAACGTCAAATTTTCCGGTTACAATTTATACTTGCCTATTATTACTAATAAGTATATAACCACTGTATCTATTCTACATAATACTACTTGATATAATATCATACAATATTTTTAAGACAAAATATAAACTAGGTAAGAACCTATATTTTTAGTTGACTATAATTGCTTTAAACATGGAATGATTTTTTTGGAATGATTGACAGTTTCTAGTTTAACTTTGACCTACGTATATTAGGTAGGGATCGTCTGTTCTATATCTGAACACACTCGCTGCACCGATGTAAAGTATGTGGCATAGAAAGTATACGGAACAAATTGATAATCATTGGTCGTATAATTTGCCTCGATTCTGATGTACACTCACTAAATTAAATTTAAACTATTCCTGTCTTTTACAAAATAGGAACACAAGACAGAGATAGCATACTGCTGTGCTGTCAAGTTAGTCAGAACTTAGATGTCTATGCAAGCTTACTCGAGTATGTGTTGTATTGGTGTTGACTAAAAACAAGCGCCTTTCTGCTTCTGCTGTTCATATTTTAATTGTTAAACTAGCGTGATAGCATTAAAATGCATGCTATCTCTGTCTTGTGTTTTATTTTGTAAGAGACAGGGATAGTTTAAATTTAATTTAGTGAGTGTACATCAGAATCGAGGCCAATTGACATCTTTATAACTTACAATTTTTTTATTGAATTGAGAGACATCGGAGCATATTTCTCGCCTGTTGGTAAGTGGCACACTTGCTTAATACAGTTCAGTCCCATCCAGAATTTCGAACTTGCCCATCAATTCCGTTTACCTTGAGATATAAGATGTTTAATTTCTTTGCTTTCTCTTACTCTCCTTACGTCAATAAACATTTTTGTTGTCTTACTTTTATGCGCTGTGTTTTGACTGGAAACATTGCTCTTCAATCCGAAATACTGT